>CM055839.1:28335914-29575289 GCA_029490765.1 Euthynnus affinis
GCAGGTGCAGAGTTGAATGATTGTCAGAGTGCCCACAATTGTAAAAAAAAAAAAAAAAAAAAAGTAAATGTAAATGTGTAAAATACCAGATTTTCCCTTTAAGTGAGTTCAGAAGGACCTCTTTTCTTCCTCATTCAAAATGCAACAAAGCAATACACTTTATTCATGAGTGACTAAAATATGCCACTCAGTTGGTTGTGATTTCTTATGGGTTTTCCTTCTAAAACCATGACTATACTATAGATTACTATAGTATGCATGGAAGTCCAGTGCTGCCAATATTGAAATGAAATCCTTTAATACAATAGGAAAATAGATTTTTCATCTGTTTACATAATGTATGCCAAAACTGTAGGAAGTATATGTAACACAATACTGCACCTCCTTCACGTCACAATAAGATGTACAAATGTGTTACATATCTCACCCCAACATTTTTTCACCAGCCAGATTCACATTTGAAATGATGCCTTTATTTTGAAAATAAGAGTGCTAGTTCGTGTAAGTGAGTTCAGGAGGGCCTGTCCTCTTCTTCACTCCAAATGTGACAGTGATATATACAATATTTAATAGTGAAACATGCAATCAATTACTTATCCAATTAGGGATTGTCTTAAAATAATGACTAACAAAGCATGACAGATTACCATGCAAGCATGACAGCATTTTTTTTGCATTTTTGAGTCTTTACTGCCTACTGTATGAAAAAAAAATCATCCAGGCAAGACTAGAAAGAAAGAGCTCTCACGGATTCTAAAGTCATCTCCTCCCCTGCTAACACTCTCCATAATTATACCGTAGGCTGTGTGTCACTAAGGCAACAGCCTTATAATTCCCCCTCTGTTGTTCTCAAGCATCAGAAAAGCTTTAGCTTGGTGCTTTAAGTGCCTCCACAACAATGCACTTACAGTATATATACGGTATATCCCAGTCCCACATATACATGTGTGTGTACTTGTTTAAGTAATGGGTTTTCCTCAACTGTGAATGTAGAAATTCCGTTTTGAATATGTAGTTCTGTTGCTCAGTCTGCTGCGATCTGCTATCTGAAAGATCCTCTGGGCCTGCCTCTAGTGATTAAAAACCTTCATTTGTCGCTTGGCAGCTTGGTACTCTGCCTGTGAATGGAGTGTGTGATTGTGTGTGAAAATGTTACACAGTTTCACAGTGATTTATGCGTTCTGTTCCTACTACCAGTAGTAGAACACAAATCCAGTCAACTGTTTGATGATGATTGTAAAGACCATTGCACAACAGTGATTTGCATATAAATGTGTTTGACCACATGATGCTCAATCACAGTGGAGAACATGTACACACACACACACACACACATGTATCAGTGTTGTTTTATTTATCATAAGCACTTGGTCAGACTTCCATGAAAACATGAAGTCATTCTCAAAATATTATAAATTATACTTCCATACATGTGTAGAATGAATACCACAATTAATTATAATTTCCTCAGTTCCACAGTCCAGGCTTTACTTGCACCTCCAGCACCTACCCTGCTAAGGTTTTGTAGATGTGCACAAGGCTACTTTAACTACATTGAAAAAGAAAGGAAAAACATTAAGAAGGGAGAATGAGTGTATATATCCAAAAGCAGTATAAGAACAAACACACACCCCTGTCCCACTCATCTATGTGACCCTCTGTGTGGCCTATGCCATGGGCCACCTCTCTCTAGCCTGCAGGTTTGTTCTTGATTGCATTGATTTCTTTCTTCAGAAACTGCTTGCAATTTGTGACCATATTGTCCACTGTTGTGGTCTCAAAATACATCTGCTGCTCCCTGAGGGGTATGTTATCATGAATATGTTGCATGAATTGCTGTTATATTTGTATACTATATCTTCAGTCCCATGGAGAAACTGGCTGTGATGAACAGTGATACATAATACCATAAATTCTCAAATGCAAGGCAGGGGGGTATAACAGAATTGTCCACTAATAGCTCACATAGTAATTTCATCAGTTCATTATCTCCTCAGCATCAGTTTCATCGGTACAACATAATTTTGTCACGTTCACCACCCTGCTGCTCCACGTTTCTCTTTTTAACAGAAATACTGTTTCTATTCATTAATTTATTCCAATCACCTCTACTTTGCTGTTCTTTCAATCATGGTCAAGTTACTGTAGCTGAATCATATTAATCCTTTGTGGCCTAGAAATGCAATTTGTGTCAAGATTTGTGCCTTATAATCTAAAAATTATAACTCAGTCAGACCGGATGCACAGTTGTCATACACACACTGTAAAAATCAGCAGAAACTGCCCTTTACAAAGATGGTGATTTGTTAAGGGTGGGCATCAGTAAATCCACTTTGAAACATAAGAAAAAGATGCCCCTTATAATTTGAGAACAATCACACAAATCAGTGAAAAGGGGGTTTCTGTATTTTGTTTTGTTTAGCATTATTAATATATTTTTTTTACATTACTAAGGCACAGAATGTGCCATCAACATGTTTCTTTCTGGGAACCCTAACAACCTCCTCCATATACCCATATATTGTTATTTGTGCTGGATTGAAAACTTTTGGACATAAAGACAAAAACTACAAACCCATGTTTAATATATAATATATGAGAAATGATGATATAGTAAAATATACAATAATAATCGTAATAATAAAAGTAATATGATAATATAGTAATGATTACTGTCGCTTGCTTTTCTTCACAGCTGCTGTATGAGGAGTGGGCCAGCTACAGTGTTTTCTACAAGTACCAGCCTATTGGACTCATCAGGTCAGATCCATAGAAGGGCTCTTGTCATACCCTTCGGGTGAATTACACGCACATTTCCCAACCTCACGTGTCTGCCCTGGCTGGTGCTCTGACAGCAGCATTAACTGTCTTCACAAAGCCTGAAGGCAGAAAAGACAGAAGAGGACACTCATATATAGATTGAGACCCCACTGATGCTCTTCTGCAGCAGCATTAGTCCTGTGATGAGCTGAATGTAGTCCAAGAAAGAGTGGGAACATGAGCAGAACATGGTGTTATCATCCCCTTGAATAATCATACCAGTGGCTTCATGAACATAACATGATCCTGCTTCCAAGATTGCTGCAGAAACCATGTTTTTGCAGTTGCTGGAGGGAACGAAAGGCTGGTGAGAAAATCATTTCCAGCATCAGTAAAGCCAAAAACACAGGAAGAGACTGATCTTGGGGGAAATGTGGCTTTAATGTTGAGAAACATTACCAAATCATGGTCATCATATTCTCATTTGGGAATGGGGTGGTATTATGATACCAATGTATCATAGTTGATTTGACAGTGTCATATTAATGTTGTAAATGTTGCACTTTTCAATGATATTTCCTCCCACAGGAAGTATTTTGGGGAGAAGGTTGGACTATATTTTGCCTGGTTAGGAGTCTACACACAGATGCTGATCCCTGCAGCCATCGTGGGAGTCATTGTATTCCTCTATGGCTGTGCTACTGTGGATGATAACATACCTAGGTACTCACACACACACACACACACACACACACACGCATCCTGCCTCTTGCATTTGTTTTGGTTTTTCATTTTGTATTACACAAATGGGAAGAGACACCCTATTTCCAAATTAAATATCTTTTAAAAACGTTTCTGCCTTTTTCCATCTCTTCTTGCTGAAGCTATCCTTAAATAATTGAATTAGTGTTGCAGTTGAATCTCCTAACATCAGTGTGTAGCTCGTTTAGTAAGATCCACTAGAAAACTAGTTGTGATGAGTCTTAATTCAACTTACAATATTCAGTATATTTATCTGACAGAGATATAAAGACAGAGTTCACTTAAACATTGTTTTAAAGTGCTCCATTAACTAATGATAGAAGGCCAGTTGGATGTCCTTTGAATCTTTGCTACTGGTGCCAATACACTACTGCTGTATTGATACCAAAACCATACCTTACACAAAAACCATTTATTTATTTAACAAAATTAGTTCTCATATGTTGAATGCTGTCTAAGCATACTGCAAGTAACCACCAACTTTGACTAAATAAAACAGTATAAAAGAAAAAAGAAGAATCTGACCAGACATTTGATGCCAGCTTTCAGTTTTCAATATTCAGTCCTACAAATACATTTCAGACAGTATTGATGAGTACTGAGGTTAAATTCTGAGGCTTGGTAATAAGAAAAATTGACTGTAAGGCAGCTTAGTTTCCAAATGTTGCTTGCTCAGTGAACTGTGTTGTCTTTAGTCTAATGCCTTTTTTTTCTTTTTCTTTTTTTGACTTAAGACTTTTAAAAGACTAAAGTCTGAAACAGTCTTACATCTAAAGACAATGTGTCATAAGTCACTGAGTTTTTAGTCACAGACTTGAAGATTTTACAAAGACTGGGGCTCTTGCAGGGTCACTATTTGCAAGACTACAACTAGACTCCTTTTGAGATCATTTCCCTAACTACTCCTGGTGGAAATGTATAAGAAGAAAAACTGTTGAATAATGGAGCAGAAAGAGAAACTGCTTTTGGCCACAGCTGCCCTTGTGTGCAGTTGTTTGTTCTGAAAAAAAAAAACAACCAAAAGAAAAATAAATGTAAATTACTTAATTAAGTCAGTTATAACTGCACAACAACAACTGTGAAGAGAAACAACTAAACTGTATTTATGTGTTGGTTTCTCCATTGGTTAGCTGTGCTGTTTTAGTGGGAATGAAAGGCGAACTGTTACAAAAATTATGAATTCTCACTTAAATAAGTGCTGGTTGGAGCTTTTTTTGGTTGTTACAATAACTACCCAGTTTGAGAGCGCACCTGTTCATGTCATTGAACTTAAGTATTTGCATGAGCTGAGACTAAAGACTTATTTAACATATAGACATATTAAACATGTTTGATGTTATCGGAGAAAAAGACTCACACAGTTTTTTGACCACCTTACACTAAACGATCGAGATGACATTGGAAATTTGGCCGCTAGAGTGAAATCAACAAATGTTCAAATGCTAAATACATTAAAACTACATTCATTGATTTTGTGGCCACTTGTGGGCAGCGAGAGAAGCTGTAAACACAACACTGACATATAGTATTATCACCTTGTAAAGTTTCCTATATATACATCCTGCAGACACTGGGCAAGATTAGCATTCATTTGGAGTCATGTTTTTGTCTACTTGAGGAATGTTTGTTCTGGAAACAAGGCTGACGAGAACAGCGAGACTGAACAAAAACAGTAAAGTTGTGGGCTGTAGAGCCAAAACAAGGAGCTGAAAGACAATAAATACTCAGTAGAGCAGAGGGAAGCTGAACTTGGTGATAATCCTCAATGTATGCATCGAAAAATAATACACTGATTCACTTCATTGCAGTTGATCTGTGTCAGCATAAAAATCTAATGACATTTTCATAGCAATAGTTTTACAAACACTGTACAAAGTGAACTTCTGCATTTTGATTTGTCTCATTCCTGAATCTGTGCTGCAAAAATATTCTATTCATTTAGTTTAATTCTTTTTTTTTTTTAGTAAATAAGATTTTAGATGAGCAAATGACTTAAGATGGAGATCTCTAACAGTGTGGTCTGAATCCAGATGGTAAACATCAGGCTTAGACACCAACCTCAGAATGACTCCACCTATCCATGCAAACACATGATTGCCACATCAAATGTTTACGGACTTAACATGTGCAAAGCCTGTCAATTAGAGTTGTGCAATATGATGACACTGTACATACCTTGAAGCGATAGAAATTTTGACTGTCAGAGATTTTGCCGTTGTGTTTATCCTAGTGTTGCACTCCATTTAATGTCAGATACTGGCAATATTTGGATCTTTTAAATTATATTTGATACCCCAGAACTTGTCAGCCAGGACAGGCTGTAAATAAACAAGTATTACTTCAGTCAAACAACATGCAGAATCACTTGATTTATTTTTTGTGTTAGCCCTGTAGCCTCAATCTAGACTCTTTGTCTGATCTGTTTTCACCTTCCTCCTTCTGTCTTCTACTGCTCTTCTCCATCCGTCTCATTTTGTCAGTATGGAGATTTGTGATCCAAGGAACAACATCACCATGTGTCCACTGTGCGACCGCGCCTGCAGCTACTGGAAGCTGGTGACAGCATGTGGTACAGCCCGAGCTAGCCACCTCTTTGACAACCCAGCAACTGTCTTCTTCTCCATCTTCATGGCTCTCTGGGGTAGGGACACATTCTCATCCCATAATAAAAACAGCAACCAAGGGGTCTGATGAAGATCATTAGATGAGCAGAACATTACAAAGGCAGGTTGTGCAGCTAAGCATTGCTGGAACTGTTCCAGTTAATATAGTGCTATTTAATCCATTCAGTAGAGCTTTTGAAGAAAACTTGGATACTGTTCCTTAGTTACACATGAAATTTACAATACAAATCCACAGAGGTAACTTCTAAATAAACACACCCAGTGAAAATGTAGCCGGTCCTTCTCTGATGTCTTGCCAAACCATGCTGCCATCTGTTAGCAGCAGCAGGGCTTACAGACCAGGGAGGTGTTATGTGTTTAGATGGAGCTAGTGTCTGGCAGAGTCACAGCATGACAGCCATCTGGGTTCACCTAGACCTGTGGAACAAGATGAAGAAGAAACCCATCATGCTGTATGTAATTACCTTCATTAGGGAGATGCATCATTTGAAGAGTAAAATAGCAACATGTGTGTTTATGTATACAAAAGAAAAATAATTTATCATGCAGCCATTGCTAATTGAAAAATAAGGTTCTCTATTAACTATAACTATGATAATACATAAGTATGCACAGGTACATTGATCTTCAGTTTAACAAAGGAGGCACAAAGGCAAAAACTTAACATGAACCACACTGTTGCAATTGGTGGCATGTTCCTTCATTTCCATGAACACACATACTGTTGTTTAGTTTGACTTAATCCCGCACACACCGTCCTGCTCCTGTAAATACTAAATAGAACACAAAATGTGTATTAATTCATCAGTGAAAATAGTCCTCAACAAATGGATTATTTTCTCCCCTGTGAGTAACATTTCCTTAAAACTACAATGTCCAGTTGCTTTAGGAAATTATTTAGCTTTTTTATTCAGATTTTTTAAATGAAACAATTTATTAATAATTGTACAAAAATCTTATCAGTTATTTTAAACAGCGGTACCATATATATAGCAAGACTGTCAATATGATTGTGGGCATGTTCACACTCTGTATTCATTGTCATTTATAGACAGTGGTAGTATTTGTACATACAGGGAAGTTTCCATGTAATAAGCTTGTGTTTTAGTCTGTTTTCAGTTGTTTGTGTATGCTTGGTTGTGTAGCGGTTCTCTTCATGGAGCACTGGAAGAGACGTCAGATGCGACTCAACTATATCTGGGACCTGACAGGCTTCGGTGAAGAGGAGGAGGTGAGATAACAGAACACATCATTTTTGTAAATACAAGCCGGAAAGATGATGATTTCTTGTGAACAGTGACATGAGAACATAAATAGGCTAACGTTACTGCTCTCATGTCAGTACCCAAAGTTAGAGCCAAGAGGTACTTAGCTTAGCGTATTAAATAGTGACAAGTTGTGGTTTTATGGGGAATTAGGTGCTGGAACTATTTCTTGGCTTGCCCAGAGACTTTCCTTTTGTATGGATTAAACAAATAAGATATGGTTAATTAGTGAGCTATAGAGGTGCTGGTAGGCAGATTTTGTTATGTTTAGATAGAGCTAGCTATATTGCCCCCTGTTGTCAGTCTGTACACTAAGTTAAGCTGCTGACGTTAGCTTCTTATTTAGAGCACACACATGAGAGTCAGAGCTGCCAGCTCTCACTCATTGACCATGAGACTCACGCAATTGACACTTTTTAAATGCTCTCACACTACACGCACATTTTCTCACGCAGAAAGAAAAATTCATAACTGATAACGTTGCAGTGCAAAAAGAGGACACTGACAGCACACAGACAGACAAGACAGAGCAGCACAGTGCATAAGCAACACCATGTAGCAGCGAGTTATTCAGACCATCAGGGGAAAGCCAGAAATATACATTATATAAATCTATTATATTGTAATGTATCCCCATGCATGAACCTACTCCTATCCCCACCCCTCTCTCTAAGTCTAGTCACAACTTGGCAGCCCTGTAATATTGTAATTCTAAAATTTGAAGAAAGTTAAAGTATATTTACATTACATTACAGCATCATTTCTTGTGTCACCAAACAAAAAGGCTATAATATACTCACAGGATGATATTCTTAAATCCTCTAGCATAAACAACTATAATAATAACTATAATTTCTAACATCAATAAACACTTAAAATGTCCTTATATCAGCTTATAACTACATTATTGTGTTTAAAACTATTTATTAAATGCTGGTGTACTGCTTATAAATACCAAACAGGGGGAAAGTAAAGTGATACCAATAGGGCACAGGTCAGAATATGCATATGAATATAACTCGTCAGGCTTTTTCTGTAGTGAGTCATCTCTCAGCAAAAATGTTCCCACACAAACACATCAAACCATCAGACATCAGTACTGAAGCTTTTTTTTAATCATAATGAAATGGAACAATGTAATCTTTTCATGAAAAAGTTTTTGCTCTTATAATTTTTCTGTAATGTTCTAAAAGTGACACTAAAATGTTTGAATCTCCAGAGACAAAGACTGTTGACTGACAACTTGTCCCTATGTTTTTATGTGTGTGTTGTTTTTTGCAGGAGGAACACAAGGTTTGGATCCGGCTTGCTTTATCTCTTGCCGTCTCTTATATTGAAACTTAATCTTCTTTCCTTTTGATTTACCGTTTTAGATCCATTTTAGCAGCCACTGTTACCTAACACTAACCTTTTCTCCCTCAAGGTGTCTAACAATCTGCTCAAGTCCTTTCACTTGACATCTTCTTAATCTCTTTACTCCTGTGTAATTTCTCTCTTCACCTCCTCTCTCTCTCTCTTTCTCTTATCTCTCTCTGTCTCTCTCTCTATAAGGGTCATCCTGACGCTGGCCATCCCTTTGGCCACTCATTAGTGTGGCTGTTGTTTGTGTCTGCTGATGGCAGCAGAGTTGACAGAACAGTCTGTTGACTCAATTCGCATCTCACTCCTCCTCTTTGCTCCACTTTTTTTCAGACCACAGGATATTGCCTAGTAGGAAACACGTACGCTCAGCTCGTCTCAGTTTTGCCATTATGGGTCCCAAATGGAAGTAGTAGCTGAGGAGACAGTGGTGTGTCAATACATATTAAAAACTTAATATGTATTATAGAAACGTATATAACGTATAAAATGCACACACCATTTGGGCAGGAACAAAAGAGATCAAAGTTGATCAAAGCATGCTGGTCCTAATTTGCCCTTTATGTGAGATTGGAGCAGTGTATAGAGTTCATTCCTTTGAACTGCAGCAAACTTAAAGCTGAATTAATCAGTATTTTTATACTACCAGCAGAAGAAAAATGACAAACCAACAGAGAACTACATCCAGGTTCTGCAGTTTATCTCAGCTCTACTGAGCATTTTTGCATCTTCCAACTACTGTTTTGGTTTTATAGCCCACAATAATGATAGAATAATAATAATAATAAGGGGGTGACCTGATGGCTTGAATTCCCTGAGCAGCGAGTCCCTGGTCCGTTTGCTATTTGTCATTCCCCTGCTCTCTTTCCCCACATTTCCTGTTTCTATAGATAGTCATTTGCTGTTTTTCTGAGGCCAGTTAGCCCTTTAACTGCATTTGGATCTTTTTGTCTGTCTGCTTGACCTCCAGGCCAAAAGTGACTGTCTAACCCTCAGCTTTCTTTTCGAGTTTCTAGTGATGCAGCTTCCTCTGTATATGCAGTGCTATTTCACTCCTCTGGGTTTCCTGCAGGCTGAACTGTTACTGTTATATGGGTGCATATTTACACGCCGCTAGCTGCATATTACATGGACATGAAATGTTAATATTATATTCCTCACAATGAAAGGATTAGTTTACATATATGACTTTCAATATCAAGTTTATATTGATATTTTTTGTTGGGGTTTTTTTAGAAATATTAATGAGACACTGTAGATTCTTAGTAGTATGAGATTGGCTTGGATTTTTATGGAGCTACAGTATAAGCTAGTAGTCTTCTTGCTAAGCTAGGCTAAACATGCACTGGAACAGTCTGTCCTCACACACAGAGATCTTATCAATGTGATCTTGATATGTGATACAGCAAACAAGCATATTTTTCAAAATGCCAGGCTAGTCTTTTACAGTTAGGGTTATGGTTGAAGTGTTTGCCAAAGTACGACAAGCTTTTACATGCACACATAGTACACATAGTTTGAGTTTCCATTAGTTGAAAAATGAGTGTGGGTATCACTACGTTATTCCAACATCAAACTGCAGTTTATTTTAGTTTTGTCTCGTCCACTTGATCCTTCATTGTGGGTTAATGCATTTCTCACACTTAGTGTTATACTAATTTTGCAAAACATGATGCAAACAGGCTGTGCATTTCATGTCTGTCTCCATTCTGAAATTCCATAAGGATGTTCTCTGCTGTTTCTTGTCTTGTACACTTGCTGCTCAGTATCAGTAACTGTAACTTCTAAACTGATTTCTTTTCCAGGACCACAACCGAGCTGAGTATGAGTTCCGGGTCATGAAAAAGACAATGAGACAGGAGCATTCAACCCCAAAGGTAAAACTGATTTAGTTACGTTTTAGCTGTGTGTTTAAACCATCCCTCCACAGTCCGATGAGTGATCCCAAAAAATAGAAGACTTCATCTCTCAGAAATCCTGGCAAAAAGATTCCACCAAATCAACACATAAACTGTTACCATTTTCTGTTACAAGCAGCCCAGTAGTGTCAGTACAGTAACTATAACTGTACAAAGAATGTATGTCACTGTAATCAGAAATGTAAAGGGATGTGGTCACATGAAGTTTGCTCCAAAGGAAATGTTCTTCTGTCTCTTCTAACGTTAGTTTCTACTACCTACCACCAACAGTTCCAACCTTAAAAACAAATAGTAGAGTAACTGTTTTTAATAAGGTATGATGCAACTGCCAAATTTACACATGGCACGCTGGAGAATTGCAATTAATGGACTGACGTGCACACCCATGGTTCAATTTACCACAGTTGTAAATTGGTCTGCCAAAAAATTACTCTCAGTTTTCAGGTTAGCTTGATTTGATCACCACGAGACTAAAGACGCAGAAATTTGAGAAAATCTGACATAATAACATTTGAATTTGAATCATAGTAGCTTTTTTTAATCTTCCTTAAATTATATTTTAACCTCCTCTTTGAATTATCACGTCAAGTTGAAAACATGGGCCTTTTTCTTTCTGACTTCTTCCACATATTCCATTGTGATGTTCTCTCAGGCTCACACATACAAATGCACAGCAACAGTCAAAAATCTGACAGTGTTCAGGTAACATGCAATCAACGTTGACAAGTGTAGAAATAAAATCTAATTACAGCTTCATCCATGTCTTAAAGAGAAAGCGCTGATTAAACACTGAAACATGTTATGTATTAAAAAAGTCACTGATGACATTTATTCTGACATGTTCTGGAGTCAAGCATGTGCGTGTTGACTATTAGCCTTTTGCCTTTTGTCTCGTACCAAGGTCACGTCTTCCTGTTCATCAAATACACAAGAGGAAACACACACACACATATACAGTCGCCTGAGATTTCTGACCCAATTCTCAGTAGGCTTGAATGTGACATGATAGCTCAGGGCGGAATTAGCTATGCTCCACTGGAGCCCCATAGTGTGTGTGTATGTTTATGGTATGTGTGTGTGTGTGTGTGTGTGTGTGCTGTGTGCATCTGTGTGCTTAGGGCATAAAGCGCTGCCACTGACAGAAAGACATGAGGTTGTGGCAGCATAAAGACACATATTAAGCACACACACAAATCTAACCAGCTGAAGATGCAGTTAATGATTCAAGTACTTTATGTCCTCCACATAACTGTGTGTTTGTGTGTTTGTGTGTGTGTTTAGGGTGAGAAGGTGAAGCTGACATGTACAGACAGAATGCCAGCTTACCTGACTACAGTTGTCATGATGTGCTTCATGGTGAGTCTCAACAGTCCCTCCAGTGTTCATCATCAACCTTTGTATTTCTAACACATATATGACACTTCAAGCAATGATATGATTTGTTTTGCTTTCCTTTTCTTCTTTAAATAACTGCAAATCCAGACAACAAAACATTAAGGGAGAGCAGGTTCACATTTAGTAAACCCAGTGCGTCATGTATTAGCATTACATTCAAGTCACGGATCTAAGCAACCATTTCCCTAAAAGATAAATACTCTGCAGTGTTTAAAAAACCCAGGCTGTGTAAGAACACAAAGTGCTGTTCTGAAGGTATTTCCAGAATCCCTGAAGACTCTTCTAGCCATCTAAATGAAATAATATTCATTTTGTTGCACAATAAAAATGATTTTTACACTTGCAAGTTGAAAGTGTGTTTCTTAATCCAAAGAGGTGGGTAGCTGGTGGCTAAAGGTTTCAAAATGGGCTAAAAACTTAGCTAGGTCGTTTATTTTAGAACTGACATTGAAATTAGGTGAAAATAATGTAACTTCACACAATTTGAATGAATTAGAATATAAAAAGTTTATCATGCTAGCTCACAGGCTGGCCACTGACGCTAGCCCAAAGCTTTATTCAACAAAATCATCAAAAAGCTGTTCTGAACCCACAACTTATCAGGACTTGTTGAGCTTTTATCTTGCAGTATGTGTTGCTTTGTACACTGGTGCAATAATTCAATAAATACAGGATTAGGTGGGTAATGATGCATGTCAGAACAACCGCCCTCACTATTTTCATCATATACAACACATGTAGACACTTGTGGCATGCCTGCACAGGTAGACAGCCTGAAAAGGTTTATGCTGTTTCACTCTGGCTTCTTTATTCTGACCATTTTCAATAAAAAAGATTAAATGTTAAAGTACAGTACCATATTATATTTTAAAATTTGCTAGATTATTTGCTTTAGAGATACATTTGTTTTTTTTTTACTTTGTTTAAAACAAAAATTAAATGAAAAAGAAATAATTAATAAAAAATAACGTGTAATTTTACATGTAGATGTTTATGTGTCAGTGTGTCTCACCTGCAGTGACCCTGTAGACATCTTCCCCACCTTTTCACATATAGCAGATTGTCAGATTAGTTGTTCTCCTCTTTCTCCTTACTTATAGATCACTGTGACCTTTGCCATGGTCTTCGGAGTCATCCTGTACCGGATTAGCATTAAGGCAGCATTGCACATGAGCACCTACCCTGCAGCACGCTACAACATTCGAGCCACCGTCAAAACCACCGCTGCCATCATCAACCTTATCATCATCATCATTTTAGATGAAATCTACGCTGCCATTGCCCGCTGGCTCACCACGCTGGGTGAGGCACATTTCTCTGTTGAAACACAAACCAAGCTTTTGTTTCTGACTTCTGATTGGCTAGATCCTTCTCATACCAAGCAGGGAAGAAAGAGCAATATTCAAACATAAAGCTTATTTCTTTGTTTCATGTTTGATATTAAATAAGTGTTAAATAAAGAAAGTGTTTCATCAGTTTGCATATGAAATGCATGCTAGCTTTCTACAACATTCTGGAAAAGAATAATAATGATAAAAAGAATAATACATCTTCCTTTACAAATTAAAAGTTTAATTCATAAGCAATAATGCACCTTGGCTCAATTCAAAACATCCAGGGTTTTTTTTCTTCTACAGCCTTACTTGGTCTGGTATGACCAGCAGCTTATGGAAGCAAATGTTAGCTAATGCTAGCCAACTGTATATTGTGCTGTGACGTTCCTGAGTTTGTTGACTTTATACTTGTGCTACTATTACACTGATTTAACATGTCACAGATATTGTGATTAATGGCTTTATCAGAAATAGATAATACAAAATGAGTTAGCACACAGTGCCTCATCTGCTTGTGGTCATATTCCACAAGCTTGTGGTCAGGTCGGCTTATGATTATGTATTTAAAGGAACTGAGTCAAAAGAATCTTTAGAAAAGAAAATTCAACGTGCCATCAGGCTGTAATCACCACTTGTGGCCACAGTTGTTCAGCAATAGTTGCAAAATCTCACTTTAAGAATATTTAGACACTTACAGCAAAGTGCTACATTTCAAAACACAAACTTGTTTGACATTTAAAAATAGAAATTTAAAATAAAAACACATGAATGGCTCATAAAGGGAAGAACAAGCAAACATCTAAAGGCCATCAATTTCATTTTATGTTCTGTCAACTCTTTCAGAGGTCCCAAAGACAGACAAGAGCTTTGAACAGCGCCTGATCTTCAAAACCTTTGTTTTGAAGTTTGTCAATGCCTTCACACCCATTGTCTATTTGGCCTTTTTCAGGGGCAGGTAAGAATATAACCTCTAACTGTTCCATTTTTTCAAATTTTCACGTTATTTTATTTTATTTCATTTAAATAAAATTTCTGTGGGTCATTAGTTATTCAAATATGCTAACCTGTTATTGCTTTCGCCTACCATTTGTTAGCCATATAATACAATATAGTGTACCATGAGTATGTTTGTACTGTGTGTCATACTGTCTATCAACTTTGATAGACTTACAGCATGTGATGGTTGTGTTTGGTCCACAGGCTTGTTGGGCGGCCAGGAAACTACCTGTATGTTGTTGGATCGTACAGAATGGAAGAGGTAATTCATTAAACTAAACACAGTGCAACTTAAAAGTTTAGGCTGTTATTCTAAATTTCTCTCAACTAGGGCAGTGCCTGTTCAAAACATGCAGGCCGATTTCTCAATACTTCTCAAAACAGTGCCTGTTCCCTAAACACGTTTCATACAGACTATTGGTATACCTGTAATTTACCAATGTTTTTTTTTCTTACATGACAGTAAAAAAAAGTCAGCAAGTTGGATTTATTGTCTTTTCAGCCCTTTCAGGTTCAGACATTAACAGCCAGAAAATACTTGTCTGTTCTTTATCTAGGCTGTGGTTTTCTCTTTTGTTCCATATTGGAAAAGCATTCCACCAGTTAGCATAGACACCTTGATTATAACGCCATAACACACTGATACACCCTGATCATTCTCAGATAACAGTGCTGACTGTCATTTGGTCTGACTGACTAAATGGTCAGATTTGAAAAACCCGTCAGATTAGCTTGCAGTCTAAAGAATAGTGTGCTTCACATTGACTATTTTTCGGTTAACTTTCAGTTAACTAACTTTAATTTTGGTTATAGTTATGCATTTTCAAACATGAATTTCAAATTTTGAGAACATACACAGCAGTTCCTATTCAAACATGAAAGTTAAAAATAAAGTAGTTTATGAATTTTGCAGTACATCCTGCATACACTACTGGCGAACGACATTGCCATTGACATTTTTTTAAATTTTATTATTGGCAACCCTGAACTTCCATAAACATTGAGCTTCTGCCTTTGTACCCCAGTATAAGCTGGTTTTGGTCTACTTCTCTTGGTTGTACTTATTTTAACTTCACTCTTCACTGTGAAGTCTTTAAAGTACCATCCTCCCTCTATGTTCCCCAGCATCTATTTGGTTTCCTGTCACTTTCTGACACTTTTTCAATTTCTTTCTCTCCAGTGTGCCCATGCAGGCTGCCTCATGGAGTTATGCATCCAGTTGTGTATCACCATGCTCGGCAAGCAGCTCATCCAGAACAACCTGTTCGAGATTGGCATACCGTGAGTGCAGAGCATACACCATGCAGCATACTCAAACGTAAACTTCCCATGACTCCAACACACAGAACATGGCGCATACAGTAACTACAAAAGCTTTCAGCATAGATCATAATACGTGGGTTCAGCAAGGCATAGAACAAATTATGCACACCCACTCAGTTGTACTTGCATCTGAGGGGAATCATTTGAAGGCCTGTCTGCTTTTCAGACTCACTTCACCTGAGAACTAGACGACACCTTGCTGAACTCTTTCAGCCTGCAATTTTCTCTATCTCTGTCCTCGCATCCTTGCAGTGCACTGGAAAAAGTTTTAACAGTGAATAACTTAATGTCTACACTGTAAAACAGTGTAGACAGGCAGTAATATCCACAAGTCTGTCATCTTGTTTGATAATAACCAAGTACTGTAGAACATGACCCAAACAGCAACAATGTGATCCAAAATAAGAAAATATATTTACTCACTTTCTTGCCAAGAGTGAGATGAGACAATCAATCAGAGCTGGAGTCTGGATGTGGTTAGCCTAGCTTAGCATAAAGACAGAAAGCAAGGGGAAACTGCTAGCCTGCCTCTGTTCAAAGTTAAGAGCTCACTTACCAACACCTTAACACCAATAATTACTTATTTAATTACTTGACTTATCTCCTTAATCCATTCATAAATAAAAATGTAGAAATGAGAATTTGTGGTTCAAGGAGGCGTTAAATGTTGAAACCATTTCTTGATAGAAAACAGCTAATCTGTCCATTCAGTACTTCTGTGCAGCATCTCTGGAAAGTTACTGTGTCTTTTGTTAACTTTGGACAGAGCTAGGCTAGCTAATTTATATTGCTTTCAGTCTTTATACTAAGCTAAGCTAATCGCTGCTTGGCTCCAGGTCCATATTTGTCTGTGTCTTTCCCATAAATGTGGCAACTGTGACTCTATCAGTCATGCTAACTTTGTACTGGCCTGGTCTCCTCCATTGTAAGGATTCAGGGAAATGAGAATTCATAAAAACAAGATATATCGGGACAAGCCTCTTGAGGCTTTCCAAATAAACATGATTTTTACATTAATCATTTGAAATGCTGACTTTCATTGTCCTCATACTGTATTCCAAGGAAATTCAAAAAGCTGCAGTGCAATGACGAATTATCTCATGGACTATTCTGGGGATGATTAGGAATTCTTCCTTTAAGCCCCAAAATGCCCCAAGAGCAGTAAAAAGAGAAAATATTTTACTTCTGTTGTTGTTTGTACAGGAAGCTGAAGAAGCTGCTACGGAAGAGGAAATCAGACTTAGACTCAAAGCAAGAAGAGGAGTTGAACAAAACAATGCACCGGCATGAGAAAGACCACATCTTGGGTCCATTTGTTGGCCTCAGCCCTGAGTACATGGAAATGAGTGAGTCATCAGCTAATACACTTGCTGTCTCTAATAAGTGCACAAACATACACATGTATGTGTACAAAAAAAAAAAAAACATGAATATCCTTAACACATTTTCTTAATGTGTCTGGTGTTTGCTAATAGAATAAGCACCAATTCTCATATTTATCTCTTCTATGAGAATCAACTACTCTGATTCAAAGATGATGCTCAAGAGATGCGTGTGCTCTCTGTTAACATCAGCCCTCTTTTAACACTCTAACCTTTGCAGATTGAGTCATGCATGTTAAGGTCAAAACTAACAAGCAAAATGGCTGTAACCACTTTGAAACAATAACCTTAATACACAGCTTCTATGTATCAACAAACACATTAGGTCATTCCCATTTCTCTGCTCTTGCTTCATGTATGTCTGTAGCTTGACATTGTAAATGCCAGCTCCTGTCAACACAATTTGTTGGCTTTATAGAATAAACCAGCAAACATATTTGTCTGATAAAAAACAACTGCTATAGCACACAAACTAATCTCCATGTTGAAGTACACTGTGTTGACCTTTAATTTAACAAAAAAAAAAAATTTCATACCACACAGTGTCAGTCATTGATGTGGAAACCTTGGCCCAACCATGCTCCATGCACAGCAGAGATTTATGTGCGTGCATGTGTGTCTGTTTAATGAAGATAAGTAGATTAAAGTGTCCTTGTTTTAATGTGGCTGGTGAAAGCTCATGACTATTACAGCCATATAATTACTCCTTAAGGATCTACATTAATAAGCAGTTGATCCATTCATCCCACTAGAGGGGAAGAGATCTATATGATAAATACCGGCTGAGGCTTATCATCTTAGCAAACATCCCAATGCTACTGAGAAAATTAAAGCTGCGTCAAGCTCAACACTCTTACTCTTTTGTGTCGATATTTAAGGTTGCTGCAGTAGCTGCATTCCATTTGGGTATTGAACATTTTTAACTGTGCCTGGTAGCGCGTAACGTCTCTCTGCTGGCCACTCAGTGAGACTGTGAACCTTGACTTAAAGGATAAGGCTGATGAAAAGACCAATACCAACAATCAATTCATTCTACTAACAAGTATTGTGTGTGTATCCAAAGTCTGATGTATCTGATATATCTTATTCTTCTGTGCTGTAGACGAGTGGCTACAGTCGTTTGTTTAGGAACAGCTCCAAAGAGTAAAAACAGTGATAAGATAGTATATAGCCTTATCTTTTAAGCTTGTGTTTGTGGCAGAGATACAATGAATGTCTGGCACAAAAATGGTTGCAGTCTTTCACAATTTACATTGTGTTTCACTGTAATTATCACTGTTTGAAGAAAGACAGCACCAAAGATGAATGATAAGTCCAATGATAATAAAACCTGCCTCCACCCTCTTTTCTATCACTTCACAAACAGCTCAGCATTGATTGTCATAACTGTGAACAGTGGTGAGTCAGGTCTGAAAAACTGTTTGGTGCAAAGTGCAACATACAGTAACCGACAGTGAAGCAAATAATGAACATCAGTGTGGGTTACACTGCAGAGTCTGTCTGATATAAAGTAGCATATTGATCATTTAACCTCGGTTTAATTGAGTATTGACTGAATCACCGTTACATTTTTTCAGGCAGTGATAAAAAGAAACAAAATGAACATATATGTGCAGTATTTGAAAATGTCATGAATCATCACTTTAAAGCTACATTAATCAATTTCTGTAATTACAATGGATCAAATGACTGTGTGTAGTGAGAAAGGGGTCCTAAGTGATGAACCCACAGAGAATTATAACCCAACTATGCAGTTCTTCTTTCACTTCATTGAGCTTTTTAGCCCATTTTAGCTCATTATTTTGGTTTTCTGGCTCACAAATTCCATTTTCATCAACATCATTTCCAGCAGCAGCACACAGCCAGAAAAAATGGATAAACCCACTGCACACAACAGCGGAGGTCTACAGCTATTTGCCCAGCAGCAAATAAGTCATCTAATGACCAAAAACATGGCAGTTAACTGTTTTCCACTTAAGCCTTAAATTAAAGAAATATGTTGTTTTAAGAGTTATTTGCATCTCATCTACACGTGACAAAATTTTTCTGTCGCTGTCATTCATGGATGTAGCTATGTAGCTAGCTATGTCGGAAGATAACATCTTAATCCTACTGACTAACAACTGATTGATCGACTTTCATTCCAACCAGTGGAAACATCCATCAGTGAGCCTGACATCAGACCTGTTTGTATCACTGAACAAACCTGAGATGCAGGCGGCAATTCAGAGGTCTGGGACCTGGCAACTCTACTGCCCCTAAGTGGCCAAAAAATAAATGAATGTAGCCTTTAAATCAACTGAAATTTCCGCCTGTAGTGCAGCTCTGTACTGCAGCTCTGTACTGCAAATCTCCTCCATAGTGCTCGAGCGACTCCATCCATATTATACAACAGAAAATCTATAGAGCTCCAGGGGTCCTCAGCTGAACATGAAATAGTTTTGCAGGTTTGATTATTTTAAATGCATGTAGTGGTAAACAGTGGAGAAAGGTGTGAGATAAGGAAGGCAGTGGAGTATCTAGGCTTATTTTTGGCACCACTCTGATATTTCATCAAGGTAAAAGTGGAATAGTATTGAATAACTTACTATTGTTGTGTTTGTTATACTGCCTTTTACAGTGGGCAGTGGTAAAGGGGCTTTAGAGCAAACATAATGTTAAACCTTGTGTTGACTTTGGCCTTCTTTTAGGTGTTGAATTGCACTATAACAAACTATTTATCTATCAGCTATCTGTAGATTTACTGCACAATGTCAATATCTCTGTCTGTTTTTAAAATGTATATCAATTGTACCATTTCATGTATCATGTGCCATGTTAACTGATAGCATCAGATTTTATTTCACTCAAAATAAGTGGTTGACAGTCAAATGTTCCACAACTGTCTGTCCAGTTGTATAAAAGATAACATGCTTATTCAGTAGCTTTCACGACCGCTCATTTCGCTTGTCTTCTCTTTCTTTAGTCATCCAGTTTGGGATGGTGACTCTTTTCGTGGCCTCCTTCCCTCTGGCTCCGCTCTTTGCTCTTCTGAATAACATCATAGAGATTCGCCTGGATGCTAAGAAGTTTGTTATGGAGCTGCGCAGGCCGATTGCAGTCAAAGCCAAAGACATTGGTAGGTATCCACCACCCCAGTAAAAAAAAGAGAAATGGTCTTCTCCAATATGCTGTTGCATATAATGCATAATATGCTACGTCTCTAAATGTTTTCAGCTTCATCGCCCTCATCAGTGTGGTTTCAATATTACAAATTACACTACCTCTCACAAAACAAACCCCAGTTTTCACTTTAAAGTGAAAACGTTGACATCATCACGGAATTAATTTTAACTGAAGGTGTTACACACACTGGTGACTGATGAACATCAATTTCAGCACAGAACAGTGTTGAAGGATGAATACAGGGTTTGTAGCTGTCTCTATCAAAAACACAAAATACTTAATCGTGTGATTGGTGCTCGGCCCTGCTGTCAGACTGGTGTAACTTCTACGAAACAATTACAGCACTGCAGTTAGTGATATTACGTCACCACTACTGCCATCTACTGGCCAAAATCGATATCATATTAGGGATGTGTTAGGTGAGAGCAGGTGAGCATTTTGAAAAATATTCTAAATAATACAGTAAGATAGTCTATATATTAAGATAATAATAGGAGCTAATGTAATAATAATTATGGGCATGAAACGAAGGACTCCGGGGTGTTATTATTATATAATAATTTAATAATGGCGAAGGCAGTGATTCTTGGATATAGGGCATTTACAGATTTAAAACAAAACACTTGTTTTGAAATCCTTCATATACCTTTCATTTAAGATGCATCTGAAATTCAAAATAACCTATCTGTAACATTCCTACAACACAACATACCATTAAGTCCGTCCGCCTCTTATCCTCAGAGTGTTTGTACCATCTAGTGGTGGCTGATCCTTACTGACGCCATACTTAATCAGCATGTTGAAGCCGATGATTTGATCATAATGAAGAATCTTCTGTCTTTTTGCAGGTATCTGGTATAACCTCTTAAGAGGCCTCAGCAAGGTAGCAGTCATCGTTAATGTAAGTCTTTACAGTCACTCGACAGATGTACTTGCAAAACATGTTGAAGCTGATCTGAAACTAAAAAAATGCTCCAAAACACAGCTGAGAAATGACAGTTTAGTCAGCATCAGCTTGTGGAGTTCTTTTCATCTGTAAATCAAGAAAACAAGGAGTCACAGTTTAACCTGATCATTTGATTTCGGTCCCTCAGGCCTTTGTTATCTCCTTCACCTCCGACTTCATCCCACGACTCGTCTACCAGTACATGTACAGTCCTGATGGCACCATGCATGGCTTCGTCAATCACACTCTGTCTTACTTCAATGTCAGTGACTTTCAGCCAGACACAGACCCTCTTCAGCCAATGCACCTGGGCTACAAGGTAGAAATGTGCAGGTAAGGTGTCAGTTTACAGCTGGGTGCACTTGATTTGGGAAATGGACTAAGATTATTAGTCCATTTCAGTATGGGGACAATATTCTGTCTATTTAAAATTGACCTTTTTTTTGCAAATACCCCCCAATAAATGATTTATTATCCCTCATAGCTTGATATTGCATTTGCTAACATGATGATTTAAATATGTTTTGAAAATAATCACATTTTCAGGTATAAAGACTACAGAGAGCCTCCCTGGTCCAGCACACCATATGAACTCTCCAAGGAGTTTTGGGCTGTTCTGGCAGCCCGCCTCGCCTTCGTTGTGGTCTTTCAGGTTTGCAAAAATGCACATATATTTTTCAATTAGATAATGTTCACTCACTTTTGGCATTCATACTGTATGTAGACAAAGGAACAAACATGCAACCATGTCATTCGATCAATTTATGACTTCTGAGTGAAATATAAGGTAATTAATTGAGTAAAAATATAATCGACATAGACACAGAATATTTACCATCTTTACTTTATAGATCATCATATCATTTTCTCTGCCCATGTGATGATAGTGTCTGAGAGGTGTATTAACGCGCTCTCTGTTGCTTCGTCCTGCTCAGAACGTGGTGATGCTCATGAGTGACTTTGTGGACTGGCTGATCCCAGACATCCCCAAGGACATCAGCCTCCAAATCCACAAGGAGAAGATCCTCATGGTGGAGCTATTCATGAAGGAGGAGCAGGGCAAGAGGCTAGCAGCGCGGGACAACCACAACCAGGACAACTACACTTGCCCCTCATCCGCCAACCACAGCCCGCCACAGCCCCGCTCACGGCCTGTGTCACACGCAAACTGCTGTTGAACTGCCTGCTAGAGATGTCTGGGAAAACAAATACACAACCTGTAAACAAACTAACTGCTTGCAGCCATCTGGCAAAGGTTAAGTTATCCATTAAACAGCAAAGCTTTTACTGCATTCACATTATCTGGGAATATCTGCAGGAATCATCTGGTAGTTACAAGCTGCAATTTGGACGTGTTCACATTAGTATCCCTTCACCCTAGAAACCTCTTTTCAACACTTTTCCCATGTTGTGATGTTACAGTGTCAACCATTAACCTAAAATCCAGCAAGTAGTTAGACAATAATCTGCCATAGAGTTCGTGATCACAAAACATTATAAGTTGGATGTATTTGAAAGGAACAAGCCATTAGCTTCATTTACTTGGCAGGAATTTGGGAGAGAAAACAGAGACAAACCCCACCTGGAATCTAATGTGAATCACGTTCTCAAGGAGCAAGCTCATCTCTCCCACGGGACATGAATGCAGCTTTTGTACAGAAGACAGCCTCCATCAATCCGTCCAAATGGTCCTGCTGAGCAGAATTTCCTCCTGATATCTCATCGGTGAGATGCAAGGCAAAAGAAGATCCTCTCCTCTGTCCTGCTAGTGTAAAGCTCAGATAGGCCCTTTTTTTGCACAATTATATACAAATGCAGGAACTTACAAATGTAAATTTTTGAATATGCGTTATAGTAAGGCACATGTGCTTTGCTTGTTGGCATGGATCGCAAGTTTTGGACAACTGTCTGCATAAAGCAGTTTATTGATTTGTACTATTCTATTGTAGAAGCGCCATATTGCTCACTTTTTTTTTTTTTTTACTTTTTGAGTACGAACAAACAGCCTAACAGTGCTCAGTGGCATTATTCCTGGAAGCACAAGTCACATTATTATTCATTCCAATGAACTGGAAGTCTTAACGCTGCAATTGGCAAGAGTTACACTATAAACACAAAGTGATGTCATGATTACATACATACTTACTGTATGTCCTATGTACTCTTACTAACCTCCTCTGGTACTGGGTATGGAGAGCAATGTATTCTACACATGTAGTCGTGAATTGAAAATAATTCCAGAAGTGTTACTTAAAATGCATTATGTAAATTTCTTTGGTAACCTGGGGGCACCAGAGGCTGATAATACAGCATCTGACACATTATCTCCCTATACAGTTAATACTGTATAGGGAGAGTGTAAATGATTATTTACACTTTTTACACAGAGTAACATTAGCATTCATTTGGAGTCATGTTTTTGGCCACCTGATGAAAATAAGTCCAATATTCCTTTTAGCTAAGACACCTAATGAACAGAGAAAAATATCTCTTCATCTTGACACAAACTAATGTCTACCTTTGTCTGCCATTTGGTATTATGCAGGTGGCATACAGCCTGTTCATCTGGGCTGATCAGCTGAAAACAGCCTCCTGTAAGGTCAATTATGAGTTTGCGCCAAAAAATAAAACAACAAGCTAACAGCTCAGTAGAGCTGAGAGGAACTACAGAGAGTGAAAATCCTCTGTGGGTTCATCACTACCAGCAACACTTTTGACATTGCACATAGTCATTTGATCCATTGTTAATATAAAAAATGCTTAGTGCAGCTTTAAATAACTGCAACCAAGCTGTACATTCACAGGAATCTGGACTCACCAACATCTAGTGTTTTTTCTCTCTCATCCAGCTGAGGCAGAGCGCAGGTTACTGATGTCACCTGTCAGAGTGGATCCAGTTTAAATTCCTATCACTAACAGAATTCTTTGTGGGACTTCGGTATAGCTTTAAATAGCCCAAGAGATGACAAGTCGTATTTGTTTCACTGATAAAGACCATAAAAGCCATACAAACCTGTGCATATAAGCTGCTCAGCTTCATCTATTGGAGGTTCCTGTTCCACATGCAGCAGCTCATAATGATCTTTGGTAGTTAGCATAGAGAGTTTGCAACTGTAAATGAAATTAAAAATGTCAATTTCAAATATATGTTTAAACTTTTACTGCTGACAGATTTAAGGCAGTGTACTGAAAATGGAAGTGAATGTAGTCATGTTTAAATTCGTGCGCAGTTGTATGTGTGCACAACATTAATGGTGTGTGTCATCGTACTCATATGACATCCGACAGCTGCATCTTGGAACAAATGGGATTGAGGAATCTTGCCTATCCATTTTGGATTTTAATTTAATGGGACTTGTTTTTGCAAAGGTTGGGATTTGCAACTTCTTTATGTTGCTGGAAAGCATTGTCAGTGTCTTACTCATAAGCACTGCAGTGACTGTTGTTGAGTGAGGCAGCAGCGTTACTGACTCACTTTCCCTGCCTTGTATTCACCCAGCTGCAGCAGGGGTTCAAACTGTTGACTGATTGTCCTCACTGGCACAGTTTTCATACAAAGGGATACAGTGTACCAGGAAAGGCAACACAGTTTCAATATTATTATCTTGCCTTATATTTACCTTATAAATCCTTAGGCATTTTCATAAAGTCAAATTATTCAAGCACAAAGACTGAATTATATTTCTTTATGTATCTATATGTATCGAACTGCAAAAACATGTGGAGGTGACTGGATATCAGTACTGTAGACTGAAATGTGCAGTCTGCACTCATTTTGTGTGAAATCCTGTCCCCTGCTGTAGATGTGTAGAACTACCCCAAATGTAAGCCCTCAACCCAGACTGATAGAATGTACTATTCAATTTTTAATTTTCAGCGATATATATTCACTTTTAGGTCAAAATGTTGTATATCTGTTGTCATGACAATGCATTTAGTGTATTTAATGTATTGAAAGGGTTTTATTAGCCCACAGGGGACCAGAGATCCATCTACTAGAGTTACAAGACTTTCACAGTAACAGTGGTATCTTATTTTATTCATTTTAATTCATTATTTAATGTACTAGAAACTATCGATATGGACCTATTCTTCTGTATCTTGGAGGGTACCTGGGAAAACATCCTCCAATACAGTCCACAAAAAGACATTTTATCATTAAAGACGGTACTTTTTTGGGATACGACTTGCTCTTTTGAGCAATAACTGCACATGTTATTTTTACCAAATGTTAACGCTGTTAATACTGTATATGTAAGTAGGGTTAGTGTTGATATTCAGTGATAGATTAAGTGCTGCCGATAACATGATGTCACATGTGGAGACCTTCATGGGATGTCGCCTGTCCTGCCGTCTGTTGCCATGTCGTATTTACAGCATCAATAAAACACTGCGAGTTGTGACTATGTCTAAATGTCTATTATAATGTATGTCAAAGCACATTTCACAACATGCATTAGTGTATATGCATGTGTAACCGATTTGTCTGTCTATGATATTTTGAGTCTTTTTTTTTGTTTGTTTGTTTAAACCCTAACTGCAAATAAATGAAAGATGACATGCCTTGAGTGGAGACATTCATAAAATAATAATAATAAAGAAAAACTCCCTTGTAATTACATTTATAATTATTTAAAATATTCACAGGAGGCAGATATTCATATATTGTAATTTGTCAAATTATTCCAGGGAAATGATGTTGAAGAAACTACATATGTACACATTCACTTATATAATATATACAGTAGATGGTGCTAGAATGTATAAAGAAAATGTAACATTATGCTGCAATTCCCCATAAGGCCACCAAATGGCACTGTAACGTGTTAGGTTGCCAGGTCTGTCATGATCCTAAGTGATGGAAGCACAGCTGAGCACAAAAATTTAATGGTGAAAAGTAACAAACGTACTCTTATTCCAGTGCATTAATAAAAATATAATTCTGACAGACTGGAGTTGAGCATTTTCATTTTCAAACTTCTGTCTGCACTACATTTAAGAAGGAAATATTGAACTTTTTGCTCCCACTACATTTATACAGTATGTTACACTTGGTTCAAAAACGACTTTCCTCATCAAACATATTGGACATTATAACCTAATATGCCTTCTCCAAATATACTGTACATGTCCTGGCACGGCTTACCCTTCATGTATTGCAGCAAGGACCTGATGCAACTGATGGTAACAAGACACTCAGGCAGAGAGTGACACCATGACATAGAACATCTACCAGAGTGAGTTTATCACATTTGTCAGAAAATGTGAAACTGCAATGGAGTTTCATGGGCTTAAGTTTAGGGTGAAGTTACAAACCTCCTCTGCGGGAATGTAAGAGCAGGGCAGACTCCTTTACAATAGAAATAAAACTTTGTGAAGTGTATTAATATGCATCCATGTGGGTTTGGTGGCTAATAATGAAATAAAAGGCATAATAAAGTATTATGGTGCATTTATGAGGTACTACTGTCACAGTTTGACTTGACACATATTCTTTGTATCATTCTATTTTTCTAGTATTATTATTACTGTAGCTTCAACACAGGTTTGTCAGGGCCTTCCAGGTCCTGCTGCACAGAAACATCCCCATGATGCTGCCACCAGCAGGCTTTATGTTGGAGATGGTGTGTTTCACCTGAGGTGCAGCAGTTCACCAAATGTAAAGTTTAGTACAGTGGACAAAGAGCTTGGTCTCATCAGTCTATAGAACCTTTTGGTGAAAATGAAATCAGATACATGTCAATGGTTTTGGTCATTTGCTCAATTGTATATTTGATGTCGAATTTACAATTAGAAAATATCAGCAATGGTGCGTCCTGCATTGTTAGTTAATGTTATGGCTAGGAAGCGAGTTCAACATATCAAGGATATATTTTCATTATCTGGCTTCACTGAGTCTAACATTAGCCGTCCAGATAACCAGTACTACGAAGCTGGTTATTAACCTGCTGAGTCAACCCGGGGTTTTCCTATCCAGCTACGAGCACGTTCACGTAGAAGAGGCGGGGTTGTTAATTACGAGTGACATCATCGATAATAAGAATAAGAAACAGCAAAGTCATGAAACAGAATAAGACGATGTAGAAACACTAGCAATAATTCCCACATATTAAAAGTAAGATAGGTTATGGCTTAAAATACATGTAGGAATTATTATATATGACTCAGTGATATTTTTTGCCATTTACTTGGATGATGAGGAAACCATTCTGAAAATGTCACACAAAAAAGAAACTTAAGGTAATGTCAGACTGTTTCTGACATGTTACTGTTCCAGTCTTTCTATTTCCACTCTGAACACTGAACACACACTCAACACATAATGATGATTTCAGCTACATTTTAATAGTATAAAGTTATTATTTTATCCCCGCAGTGACAGCTGACAGTGTGGATGATTTTACACTGTGCTCAGAATAACATGAGACAACTGTGTGACGATGACTGGAAATAAAAAACGAAACCTGTTGTCTTTTATTATAAAAATAATCAACAAACTGTTAATTGGCTCCCACCATTATAAATACAACATTTGGGATAGATAGAGCTCACAAGTCCTTAACTACTTTTCCACTCTTTACTTCGGTAGCAGAAACGGTCTGACATTACTTTTAACGTGGTATATCCAGAATGGTTTCTTCATCATCAAATATGTTACATGTATTTTAAGTCGTAGCTTACTTTTAAAATTTGGAAATTATTTCTAGTATTGTTTCCACATCTTCTTATTCTGTTGTATAATTACAGGCTATTCTTTACATTTCACTTCGTTGAATATAACTTTTTGCTGTCCCGAAAAAGTTTTCATCTCATGTAAAGTATTTCATTCATGCTTTTGATGATGTCACTCGTAATTAACAACCCCTCCTCTTTCACGTGAACGCGCGTGTGGAAACCCCGAAGTTGGGCTCGTAGATAATCAGTTACGTAGTGCTGGTTATCATGACGGCCAGTGTCAGGTTCAGTGAAGCCAGTTAATCAAAAGATATCCCAGGTATGGTGAACTTGCTTCGTGCAGGTCTCCGGTAGTTCGTTTCATTTGTGACTGGAGGAAGCAGGAATTAGCCGAATGAAAAGCACTGTGTGCACTAACAGCCACACATACCGACGGAAGTGAAAGTAAAACTGAATTATTTCCTAGTTCAGACCGTTCACACAGCCAGGATTTTCGTGGAAGGTACAATCTCTGTCGGAGACATGAGCTCTTCAGAGTTTAACAAAATCTTACTGGACATTTCCAACCAGCTGTCCCCGAACGAGCTGGACGGGCTGAAGTTTCTGTGTCGAGACGTGATCGGGAAAAAAGACCTAGAAAAGATCAACAGCGGACACATGCTTTTTCAGATCCTGGCGGAGAGATGTAAACTGTCACCCGACAACACGAAGCCTCTGTCAGACCTCCTCGAAGGGATTAACCGACACGACCTGTCGGAGAAATTAAAAAACTTTGAGAGTCAGTCTGAATATCCCGGCGACCAGCCGGACGAAGAAGAGAAAGGTACAGTATGAACCCACAGAGCTGCTGCTGGGACAGGTGTTCAGGGAACAACTGCTGTTTAAGGGAAGCGACAGGCCACTACTGCTACTAGTTTAATACTACTACTACTTATAATAATAATAATTATGGTTATAATAGAGAATTAGATATTTTTGTTACTGCTGCCCAGTCAAACTGCAACACAAGTGACCTCTTAAACATTCCATAATATGATCTTCATCATAATAATGCGCTGGAATTGTTTTTAGGCACAACTTTTAGTCCTAAAGATGGGTCAACCTCCAAAAACACTGGATCCTACATTTCCCATAATGCCACTTAGTAGGGTGTCTTCATTTGATCTTCAGATTCTCAGACTCTCAGGCTGTAATGCAGGTTTTCTGTTCGTATTTTTCTTGTCCCTGAGCCCCACCTGAGATCAGCTGACTATGACATCATATATGTTTTCACACACTCATCATGACAAGTAATTGACTTTGACATGTGATTTGTGTGGAATACCCCTTTAAGCTCAGAGACCTGGATGGTGCACTGAGCAAATTCAGTCAAAGAAATCTGTTCTTTAACTGAATTTATAGTTAGCTCTGACAGCTGTATATTTTTGCCCATGTTGCAATATTACTGCGAACTTGCCATGGCATTTACTGTACGCACTGGGAACGCCCAGTTGCACCATAGCAGTGCTAACGCCTAATATGACTTGTCATAGGGTTAAAACATGTCAAACAGCAATAGCATTTACATTCTAATATGTTTCCATATTTCTTTCCTCCTCGTCATATGGAGACCAGTCAGTAGATATTTTTTTAAAAATACTCACGACTGACAACAAAGCTGGACAAACATCAGCTATCAGAAATTTTATCGTATTATCTGTGAGATGAAATATTTTGAAGCACTGCTAGCTGAGCTGAATAGGAAAACACAAAGTTATTTTAGTAGGACGAACAGTCAGTTTAACTTGAATACAGTTTTTTTGGTCTGAACTGCACAGTATGTGTTGTTCAGTAAATCATTTGCTGCTCTTTTCTTCTCTTAACATAGTAATACTTTAAATATCTTTGGGTCTCATGTGTATGAGAGCTGCAGTGGATTCTCTATTTTACAAGATTGTTCAGAGTGGGAGCTGTTATTAGCAATTAAATACATTTATTGCAAACTAAAAAAAACAACATAGCCTAACACACTTAAGACACTGAAGTGACGTTAAAGCCCCCTGAAGTGGAAAAGTGAACAAAACATATCCTTTAACAGAGGTTATCTGGCACTCTTAGATTAGCCTGCTCTCTCTTCTTAGTGCAACTCTTGACAGTATGATACCACCACAGTTTCCTGTGGAGCTGTAGCCCCTGCTGTTGTAGCTGTTTTTTGAGTTTTATGAACCATTTCATACTGATTAGTGCAGCTACAAATATTGAAGGTAGTCTGGGAAGCTGGGCAGGCCTTGTGTAGGTCTTGTAAAATGTGCAGCCAACATGGGCGATGGACACAAGAGGCTTCAGTTTTTAGTGTTTGTAGTCACACTTTAACTCATGGTTAGATTACCTTTACCAGTGTGTTAACTTATAATGTTGCATGGATCGTCAGTATTATTGCTATGGTTACCTACAGTTTAATGTTAAGCTGTTAATTTCAACAGACAGTTGTCAGCCAGTCAGATTCCAGTATTCTGTGGCAGTATCCTGTTTCTACTTGTCACTGTTGACTGCTGAATGACACTATTGGCCTAGGGAGGGTGTTTGAATAGTTGCTTTTTATGTTTTGCCTAACAGTTATTTGGTTCAAAGTGAATTGTGTCACAAAACATTTTTTCTCTAAACCTTCTATTTTTCCTCCTCTTTTTTTCAGCCAAACTGATCATTGCCACACAGTTGATTGCAGAGAATCTCGCGAGGAGTTGGCGTAAGCTGGGCCGCAAACTGGGTTTTACTGAAGTGAAGCTGGAGTCCATCTCCATGAGGCATCCCACAGACCTGGAGGAGACGGCAATGGAGCTACTGAAGGAGTGGAGAAAGAATCGAGGAGCTGAGGCCAAGACAAAGGAGCTGATTGAAGCCCTGAGAGCGTGTCAATTGAACCTCACTGCTGATAAATTGGAGGACAGACTTGCACATTGACGGAGATAAGGCTTTGGAGCAGAAATGAAAGCTGTGCAGTAAAGAAATCAACGACAGTATCAGGGAAAATATAGGTTTTATAGCTTCAACTTTGTTGGGGATTAACCTTCAACTTTCTCTATATCATAAAATATGCACCAGAAAGATAAGTGTTCATAAAGAGTTGAACTGATGTTTGTTTACATTCAAGTTGTTCTTGACTGTGAGCTAATATTGTTCATGCTTAATGTTTTTTACAGACATGTCAGCATCCAATGCCACTAACAAACACTTCTGCTTATTCTAGAAAAATATTTGTTGTCCCTGTCCATCAAGAAATCACATTTTGTACTATACTGTATTAAAACACAAATTGTATCTACATGTGCCATTTTCTTTCATATTTTTCAATTTAATGTCATCCGTTTTATTGGAAGGATGAATGGAGTCTTTCAGTTTTCTGCTTTTGTGAGAGAAGGCGGAGGTCAAACTATGAACTTCTTTTTTTTTCCTTTTTTTTTTTTTTAGACTTTTCTAGGGGAAAAAGGTGTTTGACGGCCTGGCCAAAATGAAAAGTCTTCAGTGTGCAATACTGTACAACCCCTTAAAAGTCTTGTGAACTTTTATATCTAAAGCAGAGGTAGTGATTAGACTGACTGTAGCTTCATATTTTAAGATCCCTTCCAGACTTTTACAAGATGTATATAAAATGCTCTACTTTGAATAATTATTTGCATCTGACATGGTTATCTCATTAAAATCCTTGAAATTACATCTACTCCTTCTCCCTCATTAAAAACTCCAGAATCTATGAATATGCAAATATATGTAACAACTGAACACATGATGTCTGCTATTTTACTGAAAATTAAAATTATTAGTGTGTGAGTACTGGAGACTTCCAAGTTTTCACATCACACTTGCATAAGTTGAATACTGGACCACAACTGGATCCAAACTAGTTGTGATGTCACACATCATGCTTGAAGGTACATGCGTTTAAATCAGATTTTTGGTGAGTGCAGAGAGAAAACAGCTTCCTAGTTTTAAACTTTGCAAGAAGAGCATTTTTTGAGTGGAGGGGGAAAAATTATATTGGAAATTATAATCACACAAGGAAATTAGCTGATCGAAGCCTGTTTATTGTAATGATTTCTGATGTGATGTGGAAATAAAATAAGGCTGTGTGTCATTAACATCACCAGATTGTATAATGTGTCTGTTTTCTTTGCCATTTCATTGAAGAGTAAAGCAGCGATTTGAAGTTTGCATGTTTATTTTAACAGGACAATCCTAACTGCCATCCGTTAAATCTGGCCCACATCCTCATCCTCCTTCATCAGCAAGCTGTGATGTCATCAGGGCGGCAGGTCAAAGGTGACGTGAAGTTTCTGCAGAAGAAATGCATGTCATCAGGAGGAAACATTTTTGACAATGCGCAAGTGGGACTCATAGATGTTTGTCATGTGAATATTCAAACAATTCAAACAATGTGTCTGTGCTTTAATATATTTGTTTGTGTTCAGTCTGGTCAGTGTACTCACAGCACTTGTAGAGCCTGTTCAGTCTAGCAATGTCGTTCTTGCTCATCTGAGTGGCTTGGCCAAAAGACACATTGTTGTTGGGAATGGGCAACATAGTGGGACGGTTGTTCTTGGAGAAGGCGTACCTAAAGAATCAAAGAAACCGCAGTTCAGTACAGCTTGAGTTTGGGTTTAATTTCCTGAAAGGGAACACGTGTAATATGATTATTGTTATATAATAATTTGATGCTCTACAAAATATACCATATACCATAGATATTCTCATCTCACTAGTCGTGTCTTATGCGATATTAAACCACAGTGAAACCTTTACCCTTTACTATTGATAGCAAGTACCTGTATGAAGTTTTAGGGCAAGTGAAATATAAATTAAAATATAGTAGATGACACACACATGAAGTTATCCATACTTATGATATTGCATGACAGAGTTGTAATCATAAGGAGTTCCCTGGTTCAGAGTGTTAATCTTGTTGAAGTTGTACTTCATGTCTGCAGAGAAGAGAGAAAATATACATGTCAAATCACATGTTTACACTTTTGAATTTAAGAATGCAGAGAGTGAGAAGATTAATATACATCAATAAATGTTTATGCAAATGCCTGTTTTCATGGTGTCATGCATATTGCATTCATGACCTTAGAGATCATAATGAAGGCCAGTTAAGCGAACTTGTTATCCTACTGTAGGTTGCATGCATGGTTAAATTCAGCTATTTATACAAACACGGCTGAGCGATGAAGCCTAGAAGCTGCAGTTCTACTAACAGCCACTGACTGTGGTCAACCTGAGGGAAAATACCCTCAACCTTTAAGAATCATTGCTCTGTTAAGCAGATGTTATGTCTCAGCCTATCACAGTCAACTGCCTCAGTCCCACCCAGACCTCCACCCTTTTACGATGTTCTGTTTGAGTCTATAGCTTCAAAGCTATAATGAAACAGCCAGAAAAACAGTGATTATTTTTTCTCTCTCTCGAAGTGAGGCTATTCTGTCTTCACTTTAAAGATACTTTAAAGACTAAGATATGCAAATCATGTAACAGAAGGTGAAACTGAGAGAGTATGGCTTTCTGTCTGCGTCTAACCATCGATGATGTTTTCCCAGTACACCCTGATGTGGTTGTCCCTGTCGGAGCGAGTCTGTTCATGGTTGAAACCGAGGGCGTGGAGGAGCTCGTGCTGGACGGTGCCATGGTACAGACAGCCCTGGCGGCTCAGAGACACAGTCTGACCACCACCCTGACGACCCACAAAGGAGTAGCAGCTGTGAACACGTAAACATAAAGCAGATTTTAGAAATCATACATGTAGAATTATTAAGTGTTGTTCTACAAGGATTTTTGAGCCACAACAATGTTATAAGTATGCAAGTCATTATGTTGCATTCTCCCAAATCCTCATTGTTCAAACATGAATATTCTGAATTTCCTTGTTATTCTGCTGGGCAGTGGTCACTATCAGTAGCTGCTTAAAATGTTATTGATAGTATTTATTAACGTCAGTGGTTTTATCTGCATAACAGTGAGGCTGAAGGCTCGCTAAAGGTGTACAATTACATATAACTCCAATGTGTGCGGTTTAAACCCTGCTGCTGTGTGGAAAGCCAAACAGCCAGAGCCTTACCCGTCTCTGGACTCGATGCTCAGCCACTCACGATCGCCGTTTTGGTAGGGTCTGAAACGGATGCAGGACACTGCAGAGAAAGACTCCAGGCCACGAGTGATGATGGACCTCTCTCGGGAGGCTGATAGGACAAACATGGGAGGGTGAGAACATCTGTAACCTTAGTTAATGTACATATTACATCTTAGTTTACTTGATGTAAATATACAAGTCCATCTGTGTTTAGCTGTGACTATAAATGCAGTGATATATAACATTAGGCTGTGTAGTGAACAGAACTATATTTGTCCATATTATAAAAACAGTCAATGCTTACAGTAGTGGTTGGCGATGTAGTAAGGGATGTAGACATTGCCATCAGACCACTTCAACCACATGCAGCCTCGGGAGGTGCAGGGGTCAGCGTTTCTGTCTGCCTCAGACTTGATAGCGATGTCTCCTGCGATCAGGGTGGGCTCATCAAAGTCAGGGTCTACAAGTCCAACACAAGACTGAGTGTGACCTACACTCAGCAATGTACCTGAACGCCTCCTGTGTAGTCCCTCACTGCTGCTGATCTGTGAAACTAATGCTACACTTTCTATCTAGACATAAGGTAAGAATGTCCATTCTTGATTAAAAGCTCTGTTTTCACTGTCTACTTTACTCTTTTTAAAGCACTTCTCTCTGGCTCGTGTCATGCCTCGTCAACCCTGCCCCTGCACACTGATTGCTGGTTTATTCAAAGGCTATTAATATTAGATATATCATGTGTTCTAATTGCACCAAATTCGATAACGTTCCCCAGCCACAGACCCAACAAGTGTGGAGTCGATTAAATGAATGGTTCAAGAGATACACAAAGGACATACACACAGAGTTTCTGTCCTTTGCTAAATACACAGATACTGACTCTTATCCTATGTAGATTTGAAGATGCCTACTTTTTCTTCATAGTGGAAAAGTGAAAAACACTGCTGGACCCAACAACAGCATTGACAAGGCAAATGATAGAACCATCATTCTTCACCCGATAGCCAGATATGTTCAATGTATGATTAAAAAAAATACTGGTAGATTTGTCTTCTCTTTAACAGATAATCAACACTGTACTGCTATCACTGTATTGTGTACAACTGTTTAGCCATGTTTAAAGTGAGACTATATCAAGTTCGAACAAGGAAATAGCACATTCTTCCTCTTACAAACAAACAAACAAATATTTGCTCATTCAGTACATTAGTACTAATACACATAGATATTGCTGCATATTGCTCAATCAGTTTGTTTATTTCATCATTCATCCTGTGCTACTGTTACACTATATTTTAGCATTTACCATTATCCTGTATTTGTCACTTGTGATCACAGTAACAACTGCTTATCAAAAGTTACATAGTCTCACTTTATGTGTTGTTAAAAAAAAAAAAAAAAAAAATTGTTCTGTTCAGTGACAGCATTTTTGAGATGCAGATTGGTAACTAAAAGCGAGTAAACCTGCTTGGTTAAAGTTATGGGAAGCTCTACTTACAGCGGTCTCTGTTGGCTCTCTCCAGCAGTTCACTCACAGAAAGCTCCCTGGATGTGTCTTCCTCAATAGAAGCAACATCTGTATATTACATTGTATGCACATCAGTCCTCTGAACAGATACACTTGTGACTTGTGACAGAATCACTTTCACTACATACAGTTCGCATACAGACATCAATTATATTTCTTATAAAAAGGAAATAAGAAATAAACCAGGTTTCTTACCTTCCTATACTTGTCCAGTGTGACATGGAAAAGAGCAAAATACCATACAGAAGACAGTGATCCACAAAGACCTAATTCAAGACAGCTAACAACAGGTTTTCACTATAATGCTGAGTAATAATTCAAGCTCACAGCTCAGTTAGCTAGTTAGCTGGCATGATAAGTAGCTTGAGTCACCCTGTTAAGCTGCATAAAAGTGGAATAAAAAGTGGAGGAGGTACTGTGTTCATTTACAGAAGCAGCTAGTTGGTTAATTCAGAATTACTTTGACAGTGTGGTTGTTCTAGCTAACAGGAGTTAACTGGTTAGAGGTATGTGATAGGATGAAAGGTGAGGAGACGATGACTAGTGCCAAAATTATTTAATTGAAAATGAAAGGGTTCCTTTTCAGCCTATAGGTACAGACGTGCTTTGGTTGGATTTTTTAAAAAATCTAAACTAATGTCAGACTTCTTTCACAGAAGCTTTATAGACTCCTAGACTTCAGTTCATTTAATTCAAGTTAATCTATGTAAAAATCATTCACAGCTACTTCTTTTTTATATCCAAGGAAGCTTAAATTTCTTCCCAAGTTCAAATCCATTGTCCTTTAAATATAATTTAAGATTTAATTTAAGATTTAATTATGGGCTGATTATATCTAGTAGTTCATTTTTTATTGTCCTCGCTTGTCCTCCATACTCACAGTGTCGCTTTGACCTGAAAACATTACAAGTCAGATAGAATAAAATCTATTACATGTTTTTTTTTTTTTTTTTGTGGTTCTCTTTCCACATTAACATTTGCATTTATGATATTCCATTTCTGTTTGACCTAGGCCTCATGTCCAATAGGTGAGATGGGGTATTCTGGTATTTTTTACCTCAGCCCAGGAAGAGGACACCAGCAGCAGGGCCACAACAGACCAAGAAAAAGCCAACATGTCTACAACAGACCTGTAATAAGGAGACATGATTCATATTGTGAAAATCCATATAACTGTTAAACTGTATACTGTATATAAACCATAATTGCTGGTCTCTCACTGACTTTACTTTTGCAAGGATCACGGTGTATATAATTGTCATAGTTGCAATACATTACAATCACTTAGCACTAACCAAGTTTTTTAAGGCGTCTTTTGTTGATCAAATGTTTATATAAATGTAAAATAAAATAATAAAATACAGTTACAGGCAAAGTAGGAATACTTTCAGGTATTATTTGAAATTTTAGTCAATTTTGTCTTCAGAATGAGTTTCGGGAAAATATTATATTATTGAAATGTAAATGTCATTCATATGTTCATCATCAAAAAGTTGGAGTACCCAATTCATTGCCTGTTATGACCCATTAAACAAATAAATTAATTTTGAATGACCACTGAGAATAACTTATAATCATATTATAAAGCATTATAATAGTGATTATAATCCATTATAAAATTATGACAATTTATTGAAAATTATGACATGCTATGATCCTTTCAAAACAAATGTCAGCAAGTGATCAGTATTTATGAAATATTATAGTACTTGGCCTTATACATGCTTTATAATGTGTTATGATTATTGTTATAGTATTGTATAGTATAAGTATTATGAATATTTATGAGTGCTTATACCTATAATTATACAGTGCTTTAAGCAGATAATAACATATTATAAGTTACATATAACATATATAAATATGTTTATAATGCATCACAGATATGGGCGTCATAGAAAGTGTTACCTCAGGTCAATCTGACGTGCTAGACTAAGGCTGTAAACAGCATATAAATCCCTGACACATGTATATAAAAGCTGGAGTGTGGGTCCTTACCTGAGAGCCTGAAGAGAGAATGAGTGTGTTGCTGACACCCAGTGAGAGCTTTTATACCATTCCAGGTTCTCTAAGAGCTAATAAACAACAATGTTATATCCAAACGCGTGAACACAACAACACTGTCAATGGAAACCTCTGAGTCTTTGCAAACTGTGTGAAACATTGCATCTGTCACAGGTGTGTGACGGTGGGTGTGTACAGTACAGTACTGCCTTTCTGTATGCAACTACAAAGCAAATCTCTGAGTTTCTTTAATTCATTATTATTATTATTATTATTATTATTATTATTATTATTATTAATAATAATAATAATAATAATAATAATAATAATAATAATAATAATATCAGTTATGACTAATGATGAGGAGAAGAGGAAGTATAATTTGAAAGTCAAAAGGTAAACAATAAGAAGTGTGCATCAACGTTTCTCGTAACCATGAAAAATAGGCCCAGACCAAAAGTACACTAAAGTAGGTGGAGAGTCCACATACTTTTGGCCATACATTATTTGTATTTACATATTTACTGAATTTTTTGAAATATTGTCTACATTTGTTGAAATTACTCCTCCTAGGTTGGCAAACTGCCCAGATTCCCCCAAAAAGCTATGGTCCTGCTGTGGAGGTATTTACATTATGCTGTTACACATGATATACAGTACATACAGGACAATAGAAAAACTGCAGATGGTATGGCCCCCACAGAGCCCTGATCTCAACATGCTTGACCAGCAGCATGCTCACACCACATATTGATTTGTTTTAGGTCTCTTCTTTTTACTGAACTTTCTATAAAATGAATTGATAAATAAAAACTATTCATTATTTTTGAAAATATCCTAATTTTACTTTTGCACAATACTGTGTATATAAGAAATATGTGTATTATATATGTGTATTTTACATACATTTACACACATTTATTTACAGCAGAATTATGTTGCAGTGTGGAGAGAGCTCTGAAGCATGAAGCTTGTGTCGTGACATAATAAATAAAATAATAAAATAATAATAAAATATGATATAACAGTTTTATTTACACACAATACATTGTACAGACTTATTTTGGTAACTTGTCCAAAGTTTCTTAAGGAACTGGGCTGGGGTTGTGCTGAAGGACTTCAGTATTTCTGAAATCCTGTCAACTCTCTTAGTTGTCTGATTGGCATTTTGACCGTATCCCCCTTTGCGTGTTGGAGAGCTAACAGTCTGAGTTTGACACATCTGTTACAAGAAAAAAAGCACTCTTCTGCTCTTATCAGTATGGGACATTCAACACATGGTTGTCATCCCATCCACCCACAACAGGAAAACACCCACCCTGACCTGACAAGACCGGACATACAAATATGCAGCAAAGGAATTGCTTATTCTGTCAACAGCTTATATAAAGTCCTGTGCAAAAGTTTTAGGCACTAAAAGTAAAGTGAGAATGCTTACAAAATTGTTTTAATTTATCAATTCACTTCTTACAAAGTTGAGTAAACAGCAGGAACCTAAATGAAATCAATATTTGCCTAGTGAAGCTTTACCTTTAAAACAGCATCAGTTCTCCTCGGTTCACAGTTTTTCATTGTAACTTGCAGGTACGTTGTTGTAACCATCCTGGAGAAAGAATGTTCTGTGGATTTATTTTTTAGGCCATCTTCAGTGCTTCTTTGTGTAATCCCAGACTGACTCCATCTGTTGCAGGACTCATCATTCTTATTGTTGCTGAAAATGATTCTTTATGACACTAGCTGTATGCTTGTGGTCATTCTCATGCCATAAATAAATTTGGGACCGATCAGACACTTCCCTGATGGTGTTGCATAATGGATAAGAATCTAAACATCTAGAGTGCCTGAAACGTTTGCACAGTACTGTATATATGAGTGTGATCAAGAGAAACAACTTCCAGGTGCCACCAAAACAGAGTAGGATCTGAGCCATGTGACCTCTATCACACCATGGAGACCTGGGAAGACCAGAAGAGGAAGAAGAGGACACATGCACACAGGAGAGAGAGAGACATTAAATTAGCACTAAATTCTCAAGTCTTGTGCTTTCTAAAAAAAAAAACAAAAAAAAAAAAAAAAAACATTTCTCTCAAAACAAATGTCATGTGATTCCTTGAAAGTGACATTTTAATGTCTGTCTCTCCTGCTGGTATCTAGGACAGTGTAAAAATACATTCTCCATCATTTCCTGTAGCCCACAATGCTCACAACTACCAGTGGCATGCCTATTCATAATGTTTAATGTGCTGATTAGACCAATGTGACCAAACCAAAAATTGGGGCTGAAGGGTGGAGCCTATCTGCAGAGCACCAAGAGCTCTAACAGCATGGGGTGGATTTCTTTGTGTTGTCCTCCCCTTTGTGTGTTTTTGATTTGATCAGCCACTATATGTTTCACTCACATCTCAGACTGGTCAGTCTGTTACTTTAGTAAATAGCTTGCTTTGTTAGCCTGTTTTTTCAGTAGAGTTATGTTTTGCTGACCTATTTTAAGGGCCCTAAAACTCAGTTACTTCACTTACCTTAATTTATTTGTATTTGTCGAATCTTTTCACGAACCCAACTTTGAAATTTAAACCCGTGTTTCCTTGTGCCTTGACTGCTTGGTCCATGACAGTTGTATTAGGATGGAGGCTGGAATCTCAAAGACAAATTTCAAAATCTAGCAGCAAATGAGAGCCTGAAAGCAGGTGTCTCATGTCAAAGCAGAACCATTTGAGTCCCATAGAAAATGAATACACTTACAAACTCACCATGAACCACTTTTAATTGAACAAAGCAACATTTTACTGCTCTGCTTTATGTAAATTAAAGCTGAATTTTGCTTTCCAGGTATTTTGATGATCTTGTACACAGTAAGATGATTATAAGGACAACCAAATATATAATCAAAGAAATGAAACATTTATTAAACCATCAACAATCAATATATTTTGAATGTACTTTCTTGATATACACCAGCTGGCAGGTTAATGGACTATATATATACAAATATATATATATATATATATATATATATATATATATATATATATATATATATATATATATATATATATATATATATATATATATATATATATATGTAGTTTCATATTCACATGAGTTTAAATATGAATAAAGATATTACTGGCTTGATATAAACGTGGGTTTAATGAATGAAAGGAAAAGTTGTGTCACTGACTGTACTGATATCAGTTTAAATTGTTGAGAAATATCATATGCACAAATCAATATAGATGTCAAGATTACAAACAACAACAGCTGTATTGTTTATAGAGCCTCAGCAATATTCTGTTAATATCTTTGTCATTAAGCATATATGTGTTGTATTTACCCACTCTGACCACTGGGTGCAGTCATTTCTCTACATGTTACTTTTTCCTATGAGTCTACCTATTTGTTTCACTTCCTCCTTCATTACTTCTCCTCCTCCTCTACATCCTTTTCTCCCATTATCTACCTCCTGTTATTCCTCCTCTTCTGCGACTTAACATCCTTCTCTCCCAGTCTTTTCTTATTCCCCCTTCAACGCTTTCTCTCCTCCATCACTGCCCAACTCGACTCATCTGCCCTTCCAGCCACTGTACCTGAATGTCATGGCAGAGGTCTTAGCCTAAATCAGTGATATCTCAATGTGAAAAGCTGATGGCCACCTAAAACCAGTCCTACTGTTTAGCACAATGTTATTATCCAGCTCAGTTCATACTCAGCTCATTGTGCAGTCAGCAGTCATCTCTTACCTTGACTACTGCCCTCCTGGCAGCACTGCCAGCAAGTTAAACTCACTACTCACTAATGCTCACCTACATTAGCATGGCACCCACCTACCTTAACTCCCTGATTCAGATTTATGAGCCTTCTTATTCTCTACAATCTGCAAATTAATTACGACTAGACAACTCACTTGGGTCAGCAGACACCCGAAATCCCTTTGAACAAAAGCATCTACCAAATTAATAGATGTAATATCTCCCTTGACCACTCTCTCCTCACGTGCTCTGCTTACTATTGCTTTACTTCCTCTTTCCTCCTTCCTTTCTCGTTTATCTTCTCATTCCTTCTCTTTTTCAGAGACTCTCCCTCCCACATAGATCAAAGACACTGAGGAACCAAATCAGAGCCTTAGCATGTCGTAGAGATTTTCAATGAATGTGCAGTAGAAGGTGTAAAGGTGGATCAGTGACACTTAGAGACAGAGGAGGAAGAAGAATCTAGGGATGAGTGTTATTGTGCCAGACAGGGTAACCTCCATTGGAGCAGCTCAGACTCCAGCATAGATCATTCCCTACCAAACAGCATTCATCACTGCCTCCACCTCCTCTTCTGATTCCACTATCAGCCACTGCTATAAGCACATCTCCTTCCCACTCAACCTCCCAGTATCAGCAACCAGTCAGAACATTTCTACAAAGCAGCTGACGCTAACCATCAGATCTCACTCTCTGTCATCATGATATGGCTGATTCTCTTTCTTTTGTTGTCAGTTTCTACTCTACAGGCAGACAGGATTTTTTTTTCAAGAAATCTTTTCTACATCTTTATTGCAAAAAAGAGCAGGAGACAGATCATCTATTAAAGCAAGACCTTGCAACTTTTGCTAAATAATGGCCACTGTAACCACAAGTAAGAATTACAACGTATTTCATGCTTGACTTTTGAAGAGAAAAGACTTCAAAGATGACGACTTCTTCCTCTTATAATCAGGGTCATCTTATGTTGAGTCCAAGAAGGTCTATGTGTGGGGTTGTTGAACAAGATCAAAGATTTATGGATGCATTCATTTCACAAGAGTAAAGAAGGCACGGTTTCTAATTAACTGGTTTTGTGAATCATCACTGTGTTTTACCTTTTGTTGACATGTGCATGTGTTTGAATGTAAGTCATGACTGAAGGTGGTCTGACTGCTGCCAATAATGGGCTTACATTTATCAATAAACAGCAAACATGTCACTAACTCTTTGCTTATTGTATGCAGAATGAAAAGTCAGATCTGGTCAATCTCAATTTGAGATTGTTTGCCAAAAATGCTGCTGCAACAGGCTGCATCACCGGTAAAAAACCTGCTGTATGTAGACAGAGTATATTTCGGCCCCATGGGCCTCCATCTGACACCTACAGAAGTGATTGTTGATGTAATAAGGAATATAGACCTTCCCATCAGTAAACTTTGCCCACATGCAGCCTTGGCTGGTGCAGGGGTCGGGGTTTCTTTTGGCCTCGCTGTCTACAGTGATGTCTCCTTCAGTCAGGATGGGTTCATCTTGAGAACGGACTGAAACACATCAGACAGTCTGTTTAAAACCTGTTGAGCTGCTACTGATAATATTTAGAAGAAGAAGAGGAAAATGGAGACTGCAGCAGCTCACACTCACTCAGATTCTTGTTGGCTTTCCTGAAGTTCAGAGACAGAAAGCTCTCCTGAGTCGTCCTCTGCTCAGTGACATCAACAACAACAACATCATTTCACTTTGACACGTTAGTTGGAATACTGGACAATACAATATTAATACAATTAGAATAGATTACATACCTGCCTGTATGTTCAGGGTGGGATTAGAGAAGAAAAAAGACAAAGATATATCAGAAATGAATAGAAACATGACATGAAATAACAGCTAAAAGCCAATATAACTCTTCAGCCAAAGAACCAAATCCTGAGTCTTAAAGTGACACTTGAAAACTATTTGTATTTATTGGTAAGCAAAAACTCAATTGAGGTGTGAATAAATGCTTAAATGAATCTCCTACAATTGTGAATATGGAGCAAATAGACTTCATACATGATATGACATGGGGAGCATTTCATGTTTGTGACTGTGACAGCAAAGGTTAAACATGCAATTATAATATCTAGAAGAAGTATGATACCAGTATGACAAAGGGCCACAGCTTTGCAGCTGTGTAAACACTGTGGAAATTCATGCTTTTTCAAAGTGTAGTGGAGGAATAAGGCAACAGGACATTTGCACAACAAGGCTGTTGAATAAAATAAATCCTAATCTCGTAATCAGGGTTAAGGTGAATTAACTATTACTATTAATACAGGCCTAAATACCAAAAGCCTGCATTTATTTCCAAAGCAGTGATATTTATAACCTGGAGGAAAGACAGCCTGATGATAAATCAGGTCACTGTACAACCTCCACTCACATCAACCAATTCCTGACATGACATTAAGTCTACAGGTAATCCTGACACACGGCAGTGTGTGGATTACAGAAAATAATCATGCAACACTGAGACATTTGTCACTTCTTACATCAATAGACTTGTCACAACACAAAGCCACATTACCTGTTTTGAAATGTCTTTTCCAAGTAATGTGATAATAACTTGTATGTACGTGACAATATGTTGTGTTTTTAGTTATTTTCATGTGATGTGATATTCATGTACTTTGTATTTGCATACAGATGTACTGTTAATAATATAAAAAATTATTAATTAATTATTATTAATTATCTTTCTTTCACTGATTTTAAAATAGTTCATGCTTGTTTTGCAAAATGTTGTTGAATGAACATTTAATATAAATTTACGTATATGAATCACTTTTCTTTGTTTAAAAAAAAAACATTGTTTGTCACATTTCCCTGTAAAACATTTATGTGGATCTCATTCCTTTTGCTAAATGTTGGAGCACGTGTCAGCAGCGGCTGCATTGGCTCACAATAAAAACACAAATAATGATTACTGTGTTTTAACGGTACCATGCTCATAATTTTGTTCTGCTTTGCATCACTAATGTTTGGCTGAATGACAATAAAACAATCTTGAATCTTGAATCCTTTAGCCACCTTTTTTATCATACAGCATAATCATATAATCATATAAGAATATTGTATGTTAGGACCCTGAAAATTATTTTCTGGAAATGATTTTGCTGGAATTGCATCCAGTAGAAATTCAGTGGTTTTGTAACATATCACTATCTTTTTTTTTCTTTTTTTTTTTTTTGGATTTCACTGATCTTGGTGCTGTTTTGATTTCACTTTGAAGATGACCGAAGCCTTCACACTGGCTTCATCACAACCTCCCCAACACACACACACACACACACACAATACTTACTCTCTGGTTCTTACCAAGCTGGGTTTTTATCAAAACCCTGCATCACCACCACAGGTACCAAAGCCAAAGAAAGTGAGTTTGTGCCTAACCTAACCACATCTTTGTCAAGACCCAGTAAGAACTCTTTTCTTCTTCGCTATGAATGCAAGTGGAGAAGAAAATGAAAAAACACAATATTCTCATTCCAATCATTGTTCCCATTAAGGCAGTCCATTAACAGTCCATTACATGATACAAATGATGATACATGATACATATATCTAATCAGTGTGTATTAGATTCCTCTGAACTATTGTTCCTGTTCTCGCAAGATTTTGCAAGACTCTTTGTAAAACAAACACACAGTGCAACTGTTCCCACATTTAGAGAAGTTGTATAACAACACGTCGTCTTGCAACTCTGCGCCTCTGATTTTAACCACAGAGGGGTTGTGTAAATGTGAAGAGCTTAATGCAATAACATAAACATGAAGATGTAACTCACGCTAATGTCCTGAGTGCTGCTGTGCAGCTGCTTTGTGTAGCTCAGTTTGGTTGTGTTGCATGTTTTTACGGGCCCTCCGTACTCCAAGAGCTTGTTCATTAATAAAGTCATAATAACTAAAATAAAGTTACAGAAATAACCTCCTAATAAAAATATTTTTTTTACATTTGACATTGCAATTCTTCGATGAAACTGTGTGTTTTGTTTAATTTAGTTTCAATGCAACACCATATGAATCATTGAGTAATGTCAGCTCATGAATTATATTGTTCAATCACTAAATTAATAAATGACCGAAGCCTTTATTATTGTTTTTCTCACCTTCACTTTTCATTTGTTGTTTAGACTAGAACTGATTCTAAACATTATGGATAATCATCTGAAACGATCATAAATGGAAACAATACGTTTAAAATTGGTGTCTTTAATTATTAAAAGCTATGCATCATTAAGGTAGTCCAAACACAAGTGTTTCTGTTATCTAAGATCCTGTTAATTTGAAAGGCATCATTAGCTATTTAATGGGCTTCTTATATATATTCTAAGGTTCAGTGTTAATTTTCCAAATGGTGAGATATGTCCTATCAGCCCCTCCAGTGGTTCCATCACGACCACTGCATTTCAAAAACATTTAAACATGTTTGATCATTTTAGTGGCGATATGTGGTACCCACATACAGTATGTCCTGTGGTGAGGATCCTCCATGTGGAACCTTCACTTTATTTTTGCTCTAACACATTTACTTTAGTTATTGGTTAATTTGCTGATGAAGATTTTACATACAGAGCATATGATCAGTATAGAAACAAAACAACAGTTACAACATTAAAATGCTGCTTACATGTTAATGCATCAATAACATAATACATGATACCACTGACAGGGGCTCTTTGACCTCATGACAACATTTGCTTTTAATACTTTAAAGTAAGTTTTGCTCATAATACTTGTATATTTTTACTGAAATAACTTTTGTAGTGCTTAACTTTTTCTTGTAATGGAGTATTTTCATAGTGTTTTTATATTGTCACTTTTACCTAAGTAAAGGAGCTAAAGTATTTCCTGTACCACTATGAATCATGTACGGCTAAAAGCTGTTCACTTTTTTCGGCCCGAAAATGAAACAGCAGAACACAAAACATATCTTACACAAAACCACAGTCTGATTTTAGCAATAATAACCACTTCCACCTGAGCTGAATTGGTCAATAAGTCTCTGTTGAGCAGTAGAGGAATGAAACTATGTGCATTTACTTGAGTACTATACAATTCTAAGGCACTTGCACTTTACTCAAGTAAAGTTATACATATAACTCACTTGAAATATTACACACTTTACTCCACTACATTCATTTCACAGATTTCACTTGTTACTTAAAATTGTACACATGATAAACTTGTAAAATACAATGCATTGTTAAAGAAAAAAAAAACAGTGTTTCCCAGCCTTTTTGACATGATATTAAAAAATAGTACGTAGTTGTGGCTCCTAGCAGTTCCATTACAGAGATATTTTCCTTCTAAACATCTCAGATTATTTTATTTAATTCCTTGTTGAGGCATTAACAAGTTAAACTCTCTTTGATTGGAGAAAAGTAAAAAAAAAAAAAAATTAAAAAAATACAAATTGTGGAGCAGAACTTATCTTTCCTACCCTGACTTTCTGCAAAAACCTGACCTTTTTAATGCTATAAGTAACTTAACATATTTATTTGCTTTTGCCTGAGTAGGGTTTTAAAAAGCAGAAGTTTTACGTGTAATGGAGTATTCATACTTCTTACATTACTGCTATTGAGCAACAAGCCATATTTGGATGAGAGGTAGTTGGCTCTCCAGCAATATAAGGTTGAGATCTTCTGTCTCTCTGGGTGTCTTCTTGGTCTGGTGCTACTGTCCTGTAACCAACCATGATCCTCCAGACTGCTGTTCTCTGCATCCTCCTCTGCTCTGCCCAGAGTTTTACTATTCAGGTAAGCACTGAAACCTTTATATTAATATGGTCAGAAAGGACTTTGTCTTTGATTTTACACTTGTACTTTTTATACTGTATTCCATTGTGGTCCTACAAAGAAATGTAGATGTTTGTCCAATAGCAGCCTTTGAAATTGAATGAAATTGCAGGAATTAAATTAATATTAATATTTAATTCAGATAAGAACACAGTGGCACCATATCAATTCACTTGCATTTGACAAACCTTTTTTTTAAATTCTGTGTCTTATTACAGGCTTCATTTGAAAAGAACGATGAATCCTCTGGTAAGACATGCCTACATTTCATAAAGTAAAATGTATTTTCTTGATGTAAATATAAAGTGTTCATGTAAAGACATAGCAATTAATTAAGATAAATCAAATTACATGAACTAACTGTGTCTATTCCACAGGCAACACCATTGAGGAGGATGATTTCAGCGTCTCCACCTTGATAGAGAAAGCCAATGCCAATCTGGGTATGTTCATCTCCACTACAGCTGCTTTATGTTATGCAGTACAGATTTAGTAAACTATGATGAAAACCTCATCTATGGTGAAATTGTCATTGCAGCAGAAAATGCAAAGAACAAGACAAACATTTTACATCTAAACTGAGATTACATAATGCAAGCATTACAATATATTAGCCTAAAAGTATGTGAAAGCATCAGTGGGGAAGGAGAGCTTATACTCAGGTTAGATTTGACCTGCCTCTAATGAAATGTAGTACAACAAAAAAGATGAAAACTTTTTCTCAACCATCATCACTGTCATTTTACAGGAAAGAACCTTGATGAACCTCTGGTGATGTTTGGAGACATAGCAATGCCAACGGGTCTGGGGAACGCTGACCCTTGCACTGCAAGAGGCTGCCTGTGGCCTAAAGCAACCGATGGCAACGTCTATGTACCGTACCGCATCTCCAACCAGTACTGTAAGTCTCACTAACCATCAAGCTTATGAAGGCACAACTTTGTGTTTTGCGAAAGATGAAAGAGCAACATATAACGCACCCTTGCTCAATTCAGTACACTCAGGGGTTTTGCTGCTACAGCCTTAATTCTCTTTGTGTGACAGTTAGCTTACGGTGGCTAATGTTGGCAAACTTTTGATGGATAGTGCTGTATAACAGACATTATTGAGTGTGTTTGATGACTTGATTGCTATTCTCTAGTGCTACTCTTCTACTATGTTTTAGCATGCCTCAGATCATCTTTCAAATTCATTGTGCCATAATCTCTAATGGCTAGAGGTGTTGAACAAATCTTAAACAACAAATCTTTAAACTGAATCTACTGAACTCAACAATAACTACCAACCAACTGAACGTGTAACTGAACCAAAGACAGTCATCAGTGCTGAACGACATTTCAATATGTGGTGCATTTGATCAATGATGTGTTCACTTCCTGTTGTATGTACTGAATTGCATTTACATAGTCAATGACTACAAATCTTTGAACTGAACAAAATGATTCAAATCATCAAAGTGATTTGTTATTTACATTTCTAGTAGTTCCCCATTTTTTCTACAGTGGCTACTGTTCAGAAAAAGTTACACAGTCCCCTTTAAAAACGGTGGCAGAACGAATCAGTTTCTGAGTTGTTGCCCATCAAGATAAGAAGACAATAAAACCAACTAAACAGATAAGTGTTTTTCTTTATTCTGTCAAGCCCGCAGAGAGAGAGATACCATCATTCAAGGTCTGCGGTCATTTGCCCAGTCCACCTGCATCCGCTTCACCCCCTTTAATAGACAGAGGGACTTTGTGGACATCCGGTCTCTCTCAGGGTATGGACAACACAATGCACTATACCACATTCACATGTCTTAATGCACTAATAGACTCTGTTTACACCCATGGTCTTACGCCGCAGCTCGTCAACAAACATGATGTGTCTCAAGTCCAAGGATGTGATGTGGGATATTCTTGAGGGAAGCCTAAGGCTCTTTTATGGTTTGATAGTTTTCTCTACTGTTCTGTTTCAGGTGTTTCTCATTTGTTGGGCGTCGTGGTAATGGCCAGACAGTGTCACTGAGTCGCCAAGGCTGTGTTTTCAGACAGGTCATCCAACATGAGCTGCTCCACGCCCTGGGCTTCAACCATGAACAGACTCGGTCTGACAGGGACCAGCATGTTCGAATCCTGCTCCAGAACGTCATTCCTGGTGGGTTATGTTACAATCACAGTCTTGACCGACAATTTGAAAAAGATTTTCATTATGTAGAATATGACTATGACTTTAATAATGCTTTTGCAATTAATACAACTGACCTTTACCATTTACAAATACATTACTCAACTTCTTGAATGAGCAACCAATTATAGAAATGGTGATAGATGTAGTTTCGTGCAGACATAGCTATTCACGCTTACTGCACTCAGCCATTTTGACTGTCAAACTGTAATTAAACATATATCAAATATGAATGACTTGTGTTATTCTCCTTTCAGGAATGGAGCACAATTTCAGGAGGATCCAGACAAGGAACCTTGGCACCCCCTATGACTACAACTCAGTCATGCACTATGGAAGGTAGCTCTCATAGTTCACTAACTTAACAGTATAATGATTCAAAAGATAAATTGTGTAATTATAACATGACAAACCATTTTTAAAGGACAGATTGACATTTTTTAAAGTCTGTATTAAAACAATAGTCACATATCCATATGTATGTTGCAAGAATTACTGGACATTTTCCTTCATTCTTCATTCTCAATAGCTAAATATGTTCTATGTTCACCAGCTAGACTAGCTGATGAAGAGCTTACATTGATCAAGTGGACAGAGCACTTATCCAAATCAATGCTAATAGTGTTCTGTGTCTGCTAGATGTGTATATAGACATGTTAGTCCAAGCAACTTGTTGTTGTTGAGTTTTTCTGCCCGCAGTTGGTGGAAAGATTCTTAATGAGCTTTAACCCTCCCATACTGTACATCAGTGGTCACTCAGCTCTATAGGCATGAACTAGTAGTTCCTGTTGAACAAGATCTGAGCAGTTATTAAAATAGAAAATTGTTATATGTGTGCATTTTAAACTCCTATTCACTACTGTCTGTTTGCACCACAGGTTTGCCTTCTCTAGGAACAGGCAGCCAACCATTGTTCCCATCCCCAACAGCAATGTAGCCATTGGCAGGGCCAACCAGATGAGTGCAGTTGACATCCTGCGGGTGAACCGTCTTTATCGCTGCAGTAGGTACATCATGACCCATTTATTCTGTTACTACTTAGTTTTCTATCTGTATTCCTGTTGTATATTCCCTCTGAACTACTGACCTTCTCACCTTTCTACTCATCTTCACCTTCCTACCTACCAACCTGGCTACCCACTAGCCTACCCACCTACCAACTGTACTCTCATCATACTACTGTATCTATCGCCCTTCTGGCAAAACAGACAGACTAGTGAATAGACGTACAGTGAACCTGGAATGATTAAATTATGTTCACTTTGTAGCAGTACTTTTAAGAAATGAAGCAACTTTTTCAGATTTTGCTGTCTTTTTAATGTTTATTTCAGATACTACAAGGCCTGATGTGGAACCTCTGCAAAGAATCCAGTTCCTCTAGAAAAGAAAGTAAGTTTCTGTGCGCACCATCATCAATGTGATTTAAAGTAAGCATAATATTTTGTGGTCAGATGGAGGTTTCCATCTTTATTATTTACTGAAATTTGTTTTATCGGCGGCTTCTATTTATTGACTCATTTTCTAATTTAAATCTGCTCTAATGCATAACTATACTGTGTTTTATGAAATCATAGAGCTGTAACCAAAGGACTTGGGACTAATGTTTTACTGTATGTGTATGACAGTGTGTGTGCACATATGTATGCACATATGCATAATTATTAATCACTTAATTATCTTCAATTGTTTTTTCAACAGGAGGCAAATCATGCAGCTTCTCTCCTACAAGCAACCAGTAAAGCATCTTGCGCTTCATGAATGTGCTTAATAAAAATCAGAATTTGATTTAATTTAGCAAAATTAGATAATGATTTCATTGGCTTTAAAGGTATTGGCAACACAGCTTTCCAGAGACAACAAGACATGTTTATACATATATATATTGTATGTATATAACTGCTTGTGCACATGATGGAATATTAATAATGAATAAAAATGTGCTTTCAGATATCACATATCATGTCAGTCCGTTTCTGTTTGATCCAAATGAGATACTTACCTGTAAAGATCTCTAAACCTGGAAATATAAATGTGGCCAAATGTTGTTCTAGCTTTTGACCTTGGAAATTCAACAGTGAAAATGCACATGTTTGTTTAGCATGTAAAGATAGGACCCTAACATTAAATCTAATATGTACATGATACAATGTTAAGTTATATAATGTAACATAGAAGCAGCAGTGCTAGCAGCTGTGTTTTAGAACTGAGGTGTCAACAGATATTGAATTCATTCCTTTATATTAATTGTTGACGTATAACATCTGTTACATCAGTAATTCTGGCCAGACACCAATTTGGTATTTTTCCATTTTCCTTCTTGTTTTCAGTTCAGAGTAAAATTGCACAAAGTCACACTGCTTTTCTCTTTTTTGTCAATATTGAGGATGCAGCCATCTTGTTAGAATAAAACATTGTTGGAATTGTCAATGAACAAAACCAACTGGGTGTTTAGTTGTCAGCACCCATGTAGTGACTCAAACTTTATATTTTTATCATGACATTTGGCTGTGCAGAGAGTGCAGTTAAGAAGTGTAGTGTGAGTTAGCACAACATTCAAAATCAATGAAAACCTACAATATCTGCTCATCTTTATGTGCACATATACAACTGTGCAGCCGAACGTTATTGCAGTGAAAAATAAACAGTGATAAAAGCTGAATTTGTAACATAAACCTATGCAGGTGATCAGCAGTAATCACATTTTTAGTGATTTGTTGGCCTTGGACATGGTGCAGTGAAGCTGTCTGATAAACACACACAGGTGTCAACACTGCAGCATATACTGTACTTGATAAGCCTTTTTTTCTGGCCTTGCTCTGAAGGCCTGACTGAATATGTCTGCTAACACATGTGGGACGTATGGAACCCCAAGTGCTCAATTTTAGTTACATTAAAAAAGACATGAAAAAACAATCAATTGTAAAAAACAAAACAAAACAAAACAAAAACAACAACAACAACAACAACAACAACAACAACAACAACAACATGTAAATATGATATTATAGCACACTAATTTGTAAAACAAACTCCTGTTGGCTAGAGCAACCAAAGCAACCTCTTCACAGCGTCTTTGAGCGTCTTTAGAATCAAAACACTGCTGAAGTAATTCTAAATTAATCAATCAAGTCTTGTTAGTTTTAATAATCATTTTAATTTAAAACACCAGAGGTCAAATTAATGGTGTATGTAAATTACAATTTGTTAAACCTTTCAATCTTGAAGGCAAACCATGGAAATAGATCATATTTTTAAATATGAAATGTATGTGTTTTGTACAGTATGACGGAAAATGGAACAAGTGTCCCTTTCCCACCAATAACACATATGGAGGTGTTTCTTTACATTAAGTGACTGATAAGCCTGTGAGTTTAGCTGATTCTTTAGGTTTCTCAGATAAACCATATTTGGGCTTTCCCACCCCATTAACATATATAAAAACCTGGAGCCAAACCTCAGCTGCACACATAGGATTTAAGGTGAGTTCAGCTGCAAATGTCCGCAGCAGAATGTGGACAGAAAAGTCTGCATTTTCCTTCAGTGTGTTGAGATTTAGCTGTATGTTTTTTGGTTCAAATATTGTTCATTGTCCTGTTTCTTTCCTCTGAGTGGAAGCTATAGCTGATTCCTGTCTGTGTCCAGCAGGTCTGTTAGGATGGATCACATGCCTATGTTCAGGTTCTCAGCTCTGGCTCTGCTGCTGCTGTCTGCCTTCTGTTGGGCCGACAATCAGGTAGGATCATACTGTAAGAGGAACAATTGACAAAGACAACTCAGTGTGATATTGGGCCATTTGTCATACTGTATCCTACTTCTTCTAGATGTTATAAATTGCACGTTTAACCTTTGCTGTCACAATCACAAACATGAGATGCTCCCCATGTCATATCATGTATGAAGTCTATTTGCTCCATATTCACAATTGTAGGAGATTCATTTAAGCATTTATTCACACCTTAATTGAGTTTTTGCTTACCAATATATACAAATAGGTAACTTTTGTGACACAAACCAGATTTACATATGTGTGTACAGAAGGACAGAGACTTTAGTTTTTCACCTTCGGTCAGGTTTCTTCACAGTTGGTGATTCGACCATGTGGATATTTCTGTGCAATATTTTAGTTTACATGATATAAGACAAGATATCACAGCTCATTGTCTTCATAGCTCAGACAGTTTTAGCTGTTATTTCATGTCATGTGTTTCTATTCATTTCTAATCCGTTTGTTTTCTTTCTTCTCTAATCCCACCCTGAACCTGAAGGCAGGTATGTAATCTATTCTAACTGTATTAATATTGTATTGTCCAGTATTGTAACTAATGTGTCAAAGTGAAATGATGTTGTTGTTGTTGATGTCACTGAGCAGAGGACGACTCAGGAGAGCTTTCTGTCTCTGAACTTCTGGAAAGAGCCAACAAGAATCTGAGTGAGTGCGAGCTGCTGCAGTCTCCATGTTCCTCTTCTTCTTCTAAATAGTATCAGTAGCAGCTCAACAGGTTTTAAACAGGCTGTTTGATGTGTTTCAGTCCGTTCTCAAGATGAACCCATCCTGACTGGAGGAGACATCGCCGTCAACAGCGAGGCAGAAAGGAACGCCGACCCCTGCACCAGCCGAGGCTGCATGTGGGGAAAGTTTACTGATGGGAATGTCTACATTCCTTATTACATCAACAATCACTACTGTAGGTGTCAGATATCGTATCAAATATTTACTCAGATTCTTAAAGCCATCAGTATGACTTTCTCTGTTACCATTTTTCAGACTTTCTTTTTGAGGTCCTCATCAAGGGGTTTAGAATATATATTAATCTAAACCCCTTTATTAAATATTAAATATTTAAAGAATATGTGCTGTTTTGAATATGTAATTGTCTCGAATATAAAGCTAATGTATTAATATCTTTTCTAGAGAAGAAACACTGTCTGCCTGTATGGTACAGTGTGTTTTTCTTGTGCTGTGAGATGGTAAAAAGTTAAATAATGTGTGGTGTCATCCTGCCAGCCTCCCGTGAGAGGGCCATCATCACCCGTGGACTGGAATCCTTCTCTTCCTTCTCCTGCATCCGCTTCAGACCCAGCAGAAGCACCGACCGTGACTGGCTGAGCATTGAGTCCCAGAACGGGTAGGAAACTGACACCAAAGAACAGTTTGAGTTGAAAGTTTTTGTCAGTGCTCTTCAACTTTCCTCTGATTCTGTCCAGCTGCTACTCCTACGTTGGCCGTCGTGGTGGTAAGCAGGTGGTGTCTCTGGCTCGTAGTGGATGTCTTTACCATGGCACCGTCCAGCATGAGCTCCTCCACGCTCTGGGATTCAACCATGAACAGACCCGCTCTGACAGGGACAACCACATCAGAGTCCTGCTGCAAAATGTCCAGTCTGGTAAGGGAGCTCTTTACTGATGTTCAGGGTGTCATCTTCGAACCAAGTTGAGCTGCAGACAAGTACATTCAAATAGATTCATTTTCACAAAAAGGCCTGACGATAGATTTCAGGGCTAAACTTTGTGAACAAATGCATTGATAATACAACCTTTTAGTTATACAAGAACGCTGATATTGGGCAATTCTGCAAAACCTCAAATTATGATTTGTGAGAACTATTTTTCATTTAAATGTTTGTTTTATTATTTAGTAATTCATTCATTCATTTTATTTAAATAATTAACATGCTAAACTAATTGCTAAACAAAATTTTGAATACAGAACTTTTACTTAATGGAGTTTTTGGTGGTTTTTGTGGTTTTGTAGTGTGATACAACTCTATTTTGTGACAAAAATCATTTGTGACATGTCATTTGTGATATGTCATTTGTGACAAAAACATCAACATGAGAAGAAATGAAAGTACTTTCTCTCATCTCCACAAAATATACTCATGTTTAAAAAAAACAACAACTGTAAATCTGTAAGTATGGTGACTTCCTGGTGCCACCTAGTGGACAAATAGATCCTGAATAGGATGATGAATGGGGAAATACAACTTGTAAAGGGACACAAATGAGTTACATGAAAAAGAAGCTCATTGTTTGACTGTGGTTTTCTGAACTATTTAGTTCTGCAGCTAACTGGGATCCTGTGGCAGCTGCACTCCTTTCTGAATTCAAATGAAACAAAGATGAACTTGTGTGTTTCTTTTAGGAATGGAGCATAACTTCAGGAAGATTGCCACCCTCAACCAGGGCACTCGCTACGATTATAACTCTGTCATGCAGTACCACAGGTGAGAACAACTGGCTTCACCATGAATATCCAGCACACACACGCATGTCCTCTCCAGCCCTACTGTGTGTCATCATACGTGTGTGTCGTGTGTGCAGGATATGTTATGGTTCAGTCTAACTGCTGTGTGTTGTGCTGTAGGTATGCCTTCTCCAAGAACAACCAGCCCACCATGGTCCCCATCCCTAACTCCAACGTGAGCTTTGGTAACGCTAAGGAGATGAGCAAATATGACATCGCCAGGCTCAACACGCTCTACAAGTGCTGTGAGTGTCCACCTAAGAACATTAAGAATATAACACACAGACATATACACACTGATTGTCTATGGTATGCATTTCATCATTTGCCATTAAGCTCAGTTTTAACCTGATCCAACACTGTGCTGTTCACCATTACAGAGGAAGCCTGTTCACACATGTTGACAGAAAAATCAGAGAGAAGATTGTCTCCTCATCCTCACTGCACAACAGAAGCTGCAGACCTGAACTCACTAGCACAACACTCAACTCAACAACATCATACAATAAACTTATTTTGACTACATTCTGTCATTGCATCCTTTTTATGTGTTTTTCCTCCAAGTTAAATAAACTGAGTATTCATTTATGCATTTATTCAGAACAAACAGTTTACTTTTCTAGTATAATGTCATATGCAATGATGATATTATAATGTCCCACAGTTATAGACTAAATATTAAGAGGAACTTAGATTAACTTCAAATTAGAATGACCTATTCAGGAATTGACTGTGTTGATCACAGTCATAATAATAAATTAACCCACACTGAATTATTTTTGTTGTTGTTAGGGAAGCAAGTGAGACCAAGTCCAGTGATAAAAAGACAATGTGGCAAACAGTGGGACATGTAGCCAGCAGGTATCAACAGTAGATTACCAATCAGAAAAGACTTTTTCAAAAACAAGGTGATTATTAACAAGAAATCATCAGTCTATATAGCCTCTCAGAAAAAATAAAAAAGCATAACTAATAGATGTTTTGTGCTTTCTTGGAAAGTTTCACATTCATTAGTCATGAAGTCATTTAAACATGCCAAAATGAAACTGCCTCTGGTACCTTTTGGCAGTTTTCTTTAAATCCTTTAAATAATGTGTATATATATATGTATACAATAAATAGTTGGTTAATTATTTTATTGACTTATATATTTCCATTTATTAGTAAATATTAATTTCCTAACTATCTCCGCACTTTTATGTTATGTTACTGTTGTAATTGTTGTAGGCTGCTTTGAATTCTCTCAATAAACAGAGAGAGAAACGGTTTGACAGGCTGATCAAGTTATTGTTACTCCGGTTATACAAGTACAATTATGTGATTTGCTTTGGCTGGGATGCTCCATTACAGTAAAAACAGTAAATATATATATATAAACATATAAGATATATTAACTAAATATAAAAAACAATAAGAAATATGTAAATATTGTATATATATTTTGAAAAATATAAGCCTACATTTCTCAATAATGTCATTTTGCACATACAGTCATACAACAGAGGTTTGTGTGTGTGTGTGTATGTGTGTGTGTGTGTGTGTGCGTGTTTTATTTAGTAGTCTCTCCTCCTCGCTAGATGGCGCCACTGTTATAACGAGATCAAATATCAGCGCTTATCGAGCTCCTCAGAAAGAAGAAGAGAAGAAGAACTTAGAGAAGAACTTCCTGTCTGTCCTGTATCACCAAAAATGGCGGACACGTGTGGCCAAGTGTTACTGGGATCAGGGCTCACCGTCCTCTCCCACCCTTTGATGTACATCAAAGTCCTGGTTCAGGTAAGACTGGAAGTGCTGGCGGAGACGCTGTGAAGGTTTAAGACCAGGAACTGCAGCAGTGACTGTCAGCTAGCTACACGACGAGAAGGGAGCTGCCAAACTCCGTTGAAAATAACGCAGTTAAATGTTGCTTCGCTTATCAGTAAATGGATGTGCAGTGCAGAGCATGACTTCAAGACTGTCATGAACCATTAGCACGGACTATTTAATTCGGCATGCATCTAATAAACATAGCGGCAGCTGTTCCGATGACAGTATCAATTACATGATGTGTCCGTCTGTTGTCCCTGTGACCTTCTGCTGCCAAAACAAGCGGCTTGGGATAGGACTTATAGGTTATGGTTGTAGTTAGGCGTAGCAGAGATAACCGGTTGGGGTTTAGGTAAGCTTGAGTTCATGTTAAGCACCTCAGAGGACCACTGTTTGAGGTTAGGGATAAGGTTGTGTCAGGTTAAGGTTAGTGGAAACACATATCAACGGGGAAACAGACTTCGGCACAACACCGGCGCCCTTTGGCCCTCTTAACAGCTTGGAAGCTACACTACCGGTTTGCTAACTAGCTGATGTCAGTGTTAATTATTTAACCCGTGAACTTGTTTTAGCTTTAAAGTTGTTTTGGAAAACAAATTTAAGTTGAGCACAGAGATTTTTTTTATTTATTTTTTTGCGCCGTATGAAGACGATAAAATGAGAACAATCGACTCATTCAATGAAAGAGTGAAGCCAAAATGACAACAAGTCGACTGATTGTGTCAGAACGAGAAGAGGAAGTGTGTGTGTGTGTGTGTTTATGTGTATGTGTGTGTGTGTGTGTGTGTGTGTGTGGGAGCTCCTGAGACATAATGAAAGTGCCCAAGAAAAGCAGTGACAGATGTTTATCACTTTGTTATTATTCTTGTTTGCATTGACAGGTCGGACATGAGCCTCTGCCTCCTACATTGGGCAGAAACCTGTTTGGCAGACAAGTCTACCAGCTGCCAGGACTGTTTGCTTATGGTGAGTGTGTCTCTGTCCAGACTGAAATGATTACGGTGCTCATAGGAGAGCAGGAAAAGATGTGAATTTAATATCTATAAATCATTTTGTGCTGCCGTGTCTCTTTTTTTATATATATATATCATTGTAACATAACATTCGCTTGAGACTTGAGTTGTGTTTTAAGTGTCATGGAAATATTTCTATGTTTGGATTCTGCTCTGACTTTTACAAAAAAAAAAAAGAAAAGTGAGATCGCACATTTACTAAACAAGCTGCATGTCTGAAAGAGGCTTTAGTTGCACTTTGTAGACCTAAGGGTTATCAGATGACCACGCAACATCCCAACTTTTACAGAGTTGGATGCGGTTTTGTTTTTCCCCCTCAAGCAAACTCAAATTTGTGATGTTTGTGAAAACGTTTCAGCTCACTTACTGCTTGTCAGGAGGAATCTGTGGCTCCAAAGACTAAATATTTGTGCTTAAAGATCACCTCTAGACATGTGTAATCTGTGTCTCATATGGTTTTTCTACAAAAAAAGTATCACTTTAAAATCCTTAAAACAGCATCTGTTTGTTCTCCCTCATTAAAAATTCAAGAATCTATGAATACGCAGGTGTATTTAAAGATCAAAATTTCAATTGCTGGAATCAAGACGCCTCCTACTTCACTGTAAACCAGTGTTTTCACCCCTGCCCTGCATGTTTTAGAAGTTTCCCTGCTCCAACACACCTGATTCAAATGATCAGCTTGTCATTAAGCTCTGCAGACACCTGATAGCGACCCCATTCGCTTCAACCAGTTGTGTTGGAGCAAAGGAAACATCCAAAACATGCACGACGGGGGTCACCTCAGGACCAGGATGCTGTAAAGTCTATTCTCAGTGTCGGAGGCTTCGAGTGTCCATATCACACTTTTATGAGCTGAATATTGGACCACGATTGACTCCAAAATAGTTGTGATGCTGCCCGTTATCAGATTTTTTTGAGCGGAGAGACACAGTAGTAACAAAAATGCAGGCAAGTGACGTTAAGGAATCAAAGAAACTCTGAGGGCATTTTTCTAAGGCTTTGAAAACTGACAAAATCTGATTGTTGCAAAAGCTCAGTCAGAAGCTCAGTCTGACTGTCTTTGGAAGCTATTTAACTGTTTAATTTTGGCTTTGGCTGCATTAAAGTTAGTAGATACGAGTGTAAAAACACAAATCAACCAATGTATCTGACCCCACAGAAACAATCTTTATTTTATTTGTATTTTACCGCGTCTCTCTAGATAACCTAAGTTTCAGTTTGAATATGACGTGATTGTAGCTTCTTAAGTCATCTATCTTATTGTATAAACTCCATGCATGTTTTTAAAATGTCCTGTATGACTTATCCTGCTCTCCATTGTGTTTTTTTTTTTAATTAGCAAAACACATCATCAAGATTGATGGGAAAGCGGGTCTCTTCAAAGGGCTTGGTCCAAGGCTGTGTGCCGGCACCATTGGGACTGTCGTGCACAGCAAAGTCGTGCAAGTAAGTCTGGATAGATTTAGCGCACCTCGGGCTCAGCGCCACGAGGGGTTTTGTGTTTAAGCTTTGTGGATCTATAGAAAAATAGCCTGTATAATTTTAGGCTATTTGCATTGTTCTATACTTTGGCTGTCAATAGTGCCGAGCAGAGGGAGGAGATCAATGTTCGGTCACTTAGCCTGCCTTGCTTATCGTGGTTATAAATCAACATCACCAACCTATCTGCATGGGTTGCTGTGGTAACGACATAGGTGGCAGTAACTATGCACACTAGTGACACGGCCTTCCAATGCAGAAGTATAGGAAATGGAGCTCTATCATCTCACCGTTCCAAACAGTCAAGTCGCGATCAGCTGTTCGAACGCACTTCCATCACTCTGGATTTGACGCTGTTGTGCGTTTCATCCTGAGTGACACAAAAGACACTTTGAAATCCGATTCTGTAGATACCTGATTCAAACCACTTCTAAATGTTGCTTTTGATCTGATTTGCAAAAATCACATTTCATGATGTTTTTTTTTTTGTTGTTCAGACTTTCTAAAATCAATCTGGATATATTTTTTTTAAAAAAACAGATTTGGGCTGGAAGTCTGAACGAGGCCATAGTTACACAATCTGCTGGAGAAAATGCAGGTCCAAACTGTTAAGAAGCTGAACTTATTATGTAAACATGATGTTTCACTCTCAGCTGTTGTGTACACGACAAAAGAATTGTACTCAGATAGTGTCAATAGTGTCTCACAGCAGCAACAATCAGTTTCTCCCCCATAACAATAAGATTAAATATGAAAAAGTCTGGCAACAGTGCACATGTGTGTAACCACTCACTGGTAGTGAAAGAATTCTTACTGTGTTTTGAACACACAGCAAAAGATGTGACTTGTAAACATTCACACTTTCACACCTGCCTCTAATATGCAACCTGTGTGCAGATAGTCAACAGATTTATCATAACCGCGTCTGCTGACCAGTATTATTGACTGATTATAGTTTATTGCAGATGTATGGTATTGACTCATATGTGGGCCAGTACGAAATTTCTGTGCGGAAATACCAAAGATAAGTCAGCGTTAAATCACTTGTCCATCAGAGAGTTCTGATTTGCATGTATGGCACTGAATGTTCACTGTTTACAAACTGCTGGATACAGCTGGCTTGGGTGCCTTTTTTTTATAATGTGCTTAAAGATCCGCTCCACCCTCTGCTTGGAACAATAATATGTGTCTGATATGGTTTTTCCACCCAAAGAAAAGGATAATTACCACATTAAAATCCTTAAAAGGACATCTGCTGTTCCCTCATTAACATATTTCATCCCACAAGTTTAACTGCTGGACACTATAAAACACATTTTCAGTGTATGTGGTAGTAATAATAATAATAACTGGAAAACAGTGATGGACCGGACTGAGAAATTTTCCATCCATCGCAGATGAATCATTCAGCACATTGAAGCTCAAACATCCAACTGAAGGAACAAACAAACACACATATATATGATAACAAATGCATATTCCTGTCTGGTGTGAATGGGTTATACACATCGGATGTGGTCTTGACTTCATGTTACTGAACCTAACAAGTCTTTTTATGCACATGTGCAGTTTTGTAATGTTTTAACTTTTTGCTTTGTTACAGAAATGTCAGGAACAAGGCACACCTCAGGTAAGAGTTCTGATAACTATCATCAGGATGTTGCACATTAATACAGTTTGTTTCTGACTTTCGATGCTCACTGAAAACACAGAAAATACACCACAGTCAGCATCTGGCATCGTGCATCCACATGGAGGAGTCAAGTAACATACAGCTAAAAGCTTTCACAGACTGCTGAAGGCGACTTAGATGTAAAAAGTGACATCAGTGTGAAATGGTTGAAAACCATCTTTGCAGATTGTGTAGTCTGTGTGAAGTCCGTCCTACTGGAACACACAGTAGAGGGCGGCGATGCATCTTTACACGTATATATGAGCCAAGGTGTTTGGAAATGTTTGTTTCCTGTTGTCAGTTATTAGTGGTCGGAGTTACTCAATCTGTGTAAGACTGAAATATATTTAGGAATGTAGAAGCAGCTCAGAGAAGTCGTTGGCCAGCCTATCAGCTGTCAAAGGTGACTCATTACACTGCTGCTGTTCTTTTCCAGAGGCCCTTTGCGACAGCAGACACTTTTCTTGGAAACTAGGAACTGTTGCAGGAACTGGAGAACATTCCTGCATTAAACCACAGGAACATTAGTTTCAGTTTTTGTTTCCTGGGCTGTGGCTCCTCTTCCTGCTTCTCAATGAGCGTTTCTGCATTCATTTGAATGGCAAACAAGCACCTTTTTTTTCCCCATGTAAACAATATTAAGATTTGGGAACATTTCCTGCGGTGTTTGAGATTACAATATTATCACAATATCAAGATATTTAGCTCTAGTTTGTCTGCTGTCTAAGTAGTCTAGAATAAAGAAAGGTAAAGATGGAGCGGGATCAGTGTATGAAAGACAAGACTTAACTTGGTTTAATTGTTTCAATATGTAGTAAAAATGAAAAATAACCAGAAATTTGAGAGAGATTTGAACTGTTTCAGAGACAGGAAGTCTCCTTTCCCACCAACCCACATCTCATTTCCAACATCTGTTCAAGTCACGCCATTCTTTTCATGCGTCAACAGTAAATAACAAAGAATAAGATGTTAAGTGTTGTTGTCTTCCATTATTAACCTGATGTTAGCAGTTCTTCAGATGTGGTGAAACAAACAGAGATGCAGCGATTCGGTGAAAAAGACGTATAATTGTGAGGTTTATCTCGTCTGTCCAGGTAATGGGCGGCCAGCAGAAGGCTGTGGAGGGCTCCCTACAGCACATTGTTAACGAGGTAAGACTTGAATTACTCACACACACACACACACACGTTGTTGGTGTGGAAAGCTCGAAGATTGTAATAAGTCCAAAAAAGAAGCAACGGCCTTGGAAACATTTGGAACAACTAACTTAATCAGACACTTAAAAACCGTCAACGTGGTGAACATATCCGAGTTTTTCTGTCTCCACAGACAACCAAAGAGATGATTGCTCGTTCCTGTGCCACCATCGTCACACATCCCTTTCATGGTATGTCATCAGTGTCGACAGCTAGCATGTGATACCTCCAGAGGGATGTACCAGAGATTTAAAATGGTCTCAACTGTGATTCATTTGAATGTTTTTCGGATCTGCAAGTATGTTTTCTCTGACTTGTTTTTCAGTGATTACTTTGCGATGTATGGTCCAATTTATCGGGAGAGAAGCAAAATACGGGTAAAGTTTTTAATGTCTTAGTCATAAACGTCAATGATAATAAACATGAGGATTTTATAAAATAAAAAATAAATCCTTTTCTGTTGTTTTCAGTGGCGTCTTTGACTCCGTCATCACCGTCTACAGAGAAGAAGGCATACTGGGCTTCTTTGCGTAAGTTTCTCTCAGGTTTTTGCTCAGTATAAGAGTGCAGTGTGTTGCATTTAGTGGCATCTAGTGAGAATAAATCCTACATACTGGTCCTTTTAAAGCCACAAAAGATTCTGTCTCAATCTGATTTTTCAGCTAAAAACACTAAAGTGTGTTTTTTTTTTTTGTTGAGGCATTTAAGGTGAGAAATAGGTCACAGGTATTTCTGGATAGAGAGAAATGTGACCATGACTTTCACTGATTTTAGATATGTAGTCTAATGATGAGAAGCAGTTTAGTGCTGAATGAGTATTATGATGCCAATTATTCGTTTTCCTCATATTCAAGATGTTTTAATCAGATATTTTATTCTTTTCTCTTTTTTTTTTTTTCCCCCCAGCGGTTTGATTCCTCGCCTGCTCGGTGACGTCCTGTCTCTGTGGATTTGTAACCTGCTGGCTCACGTCATCAATACATACGCCATTGATGACTCGGTACGCCACTTCTTTCATGCGGTTAAGAGTTCTGTTAAGTGAAGTTAAATGTTTTGGTTATTAAAAGTTTGCCTCAAGGACTCGGTCGCTCTGAAACACTCCTGTGAGGTGGCTCGTGTGAACCGCCGTAGAGGAGAGTAAACACACCTCTCAAATTCTGAAATGCTGTTTATGCACCAACCCACAAACATTTACACATTCTTTACACCTGTTAGCGCTCTAACGCCAGATCCCCATTCAGTTTCCTCTTCAAATTCCAAGATTCCTCTGCTGGAACATTTTTGGAAGCATAAAAGCTGCTTGGATGGATCAGAGCAGGGATGCACATTTCAAGGAATTTCCTTAATTATTGGATGTGTTAACAGGCTTAATCATTAGAAAATTACAATTTAATATGTTACACTGATCTCCAGACAACAGAGTTCAGTCTTACTGGCTTTAATGAAGATAATATGAGGATATCATTTAGCTAAGTTGCTCACCTTAACTATGATCTGGATGAGTTGAGCTCTGTTTGTACACTGTTTCTAGTCTGGAGATGCAAAAATACCATCACGACCACTTTATTGGCAACGTCCTTCAACATTTCCTTCTGCTGAGATGTTGTTTATGTGGCTTTCACTGGTGGAGACACACAGAAACCTTTGCAAACTCAAAAAAACTCCCACCTTTTTTTGAGTAGCATTTTTCCTCTGGGTGTAATAAATATCTGTAACCATCACACATATTTCAGGATCAGTATGTGCTGTATGTATTTACACAGCAGGCGCAGCAGCAGTAACTGCATTATTCATCAATAATCATTCGTTATCCTGACACGGCGACGGGATCGATCGGGATCTGATATTAATGAATGTTGTGTGTCTTTCTAGGCATCAGACAGGTTAGCTGTTACACACTGATTCCAGGTTTATACAGTCAGATTATTTGGAATAAAGCGGCCGTCCTCAGGATGAGTCCCGAGCTCCGGCAGAGCTGTAGGCACTTTTTTATTCTACTGCGAGTGAAACTCCAAACCTGCAAGGATTCTGCAGCGTCTCATAATATTTGCATCAGTGGCGTTATAAACATGTATTAAATTAAATAACAACAAATACATGAAGTGACTCATATGAATATTTAGGGATATTCATGTGTTTTTGCTTCAGAGAAATGAACTTTTCCTCCTTCAAAGGTCACCATTAACATAGTCATGTGTTCTTGTGCACAGATGAGTCACACAGGAGAAATCAAGAACTGCTCTCAGGCTGTGACGGGGGTGAGTCTGACGGTCTGCATTAATCTATTAGAGTGTCTGTCTGTAGCTTATTGCTCAGTCATGTTTTTCTTCTTCTGCTCTCTCTCTGTCTCTCTCTCTCCTCCAGTTCTTCGCCAGTATGCTCACATACCCTTTTGTTTTGGTGTCAAACCTCATGGCTGTCAATAACTGCGGGTGAGTCGGCAGGTGATTCAATGTTGCAAAATCTTGTATTTTTTTATATCAAGCACACTCTCATCATTTCTCTGGTGTTCTCAGGCTCGCTGGAGGCCTGCCGCCCTATGCATCAGTATATCCCACCTGGGTGGACTGCTGGAGGCATCTAAGCAGAGAGGTAAATAGATCACACGTGTAACTCGAGTTTGTATGGCGAGAGGTTTTTTTTTTTGTGTGTGTGTTCTTGGGAATAAGTCAAATCAATCTAGTTTTCACACCCGTTACAGAACACTTCTGAGATGCACTGAAGGATAGTGACCGTAGCTCGTGTTTACCAAGCTTCTCAGAGCAGGAAATCACTCCTAATTTTCCAAAATGTTTACATACCAATACATTTTTGAAAGGTGCAGCAAGGAGGTGGCGTTCAGGCAGAGATATTTGTCGAGGAGAGATGTTTTATGAAAGCTTGTTTTGATCAAAAAGAGGAGAAACTTTTGTCCTCACAACATGACGCTTCATGCAGCTTTGCAACAGTGATGAATGCAACTTTGATGTGCTTGTGCACATAATACACATGACGTCCTCAATGAGCGAACTAAAACGTACACTGTATGAACACAATCGCGTCTCTTTGACTCAACTCGCTGTTCAAATGAATGGACACCAGTTTGTCCTTCAGGGGGAAACAGCTATCCAACATGAGAAGATGTTTGCTCACCTGTAATAGTATTATATAAATACTGACCTACTGTCTCTCTCTCTCCTCTTCATTTCAAGGGCAACATGAGCAGAGGCAACAGTTTATTTTTCCGGAAGCTTCCAGCAGGAAAGACGTACGCGATTGACCAGAAGAGATTTTTTTAAAAGCCTCAAGAGAACTGAGCTGATATAGTTGTGATAATAAAAAAAAAGGAAAAAAATCAACATTGCCTGATCTGGGGGGTTGGAACAGTCTGCACTTGAATTTTTTTTTTTTTTTTTTTTTTTTTTTGTATGCACTTGTTTACTATGAGTTTTTTTTTTTTCTTAACCTGTCACCATGTAAATTAAAACAAACAAACGCATTAGTTTCCAGTTAAATTCAAGCAGGCTTTGTTTTATTAACAGAAAATTTACAATGAGTTGGAGCGTAATGGCATTTCTTCTTTTTAAAACCCACATGTACAAAAACTACTGAAGAACGGATCATGCTGTCAAACCAGTCTGCATAATGTAAGGACAGACCGATGTGTAAGTGCCCCCTCCCTCCCCCTCCCTCCCTTTCCCCCATGTTTTTTTTTTTTTTTTCTATAGATTATCATTTGACAATGACTTCCCTTCATCCACATGATGGGATTCGTTTGTTGAAAACAGCACTTCAGTCTGCATGTGGTAACGTCTAATAATTCACGTTAATGATCCAGTGGGACCTCTCGTCATGTGGTATTGTCTTGGTGTGTTAATTATTGTAAAGCTCACTGCTGGGCGTGCGCGTAATGCTAATGAACAGGAGGGGAAACAAATAAAAAAAATATTAAAAAGGACTGTGGGGGTTGTGTGTGTGCGCGTGTAGGAGCATGTATGAGTGTACAGAGGCATGCAGAGTAGCCTGAGCTGACCACACTCTCTCTGGCACTCTGAATAGTCAAAAGGCTTGTATCAACTCATTCTGACTGACCCGAATAAAAACTTGCTTTTTTGACCTTGTCTTCTTTGTTAAAGGTGTTTGTGTAGAGTTAGTATGTGAACTGATGCGTGCACTGAGAAAACACTATCAAACATTAAAGGATCCTGCACATTAGCATGCTTTTATTGTCCAAAATCTATTAAAAACACATCTATTAAAAACATTAAAATCAGGACATATTGAACAAACCAGTGAGGTTGAGGCTAAGTGTCAGGGTAGGGATGTCAGAGATTAATGTATTGTCTGTTTGTAAGAAACATATGAAATAGCACCGACCTCATAAATTGAGATGCAAAAGCTGAAATGTCAAGACACATTTTATTCAAGTGAATCATCTGAAGGGACACATAACACCTAAAATAACACATATACAATCCAACACAATAGAAATGTACCATGTCATGTATAACAACAGTGCTGTTCAATTCTGCATCTTCTCTACAGAAATGACAGTGATCGAGGCTGTAAAGCGTTTCCTTCACATCAGTGATTACGTCTTCTTTATCTCAGAGCTTTATTCTAATCAGCAGAGAAAAAAGGTTTAACCGGCATTAAATCCTTTGTTGTACTGTGTGAGTCTCAGTGTCCCACATTAACAATTTTCATTTGCAATTTATGCTCACAGCACTAAATTTTACGGGATCAAGCTCGAATGACATTAATTCTTCAACATTACAACAAGGCGTTTTAAAAGAATAGTGGTAGCAGACTGTCCTAAAAGGTGAGAAAAGGACAGTGTGGAGGCGCTTTGGGGAAATGGATTGAAGAATATTACCAATTGCTACACACTGAGAACAAAAACCTTCAGTCAGTGTTTGTCTGAAACAGAAGACGAGACATTTGCTTCCATAACTTGTGCTCCACACTATGTGTTGGTAACGGGGCTCTTAGTGTCCTCTGCAGCTTTGTTACTGTTGTGTTGAGTGTTGATATGTTGAGTCATGTCCTTGCGGTTGGTTGCCGTGTAGCCACACTGCACGCAAGTGTAGCGTCCTTTAGTGTGCTCCCAGAGGATGCGTCTGTTGCAGGCCATACCTGATGTGTCAAAAAAAATGAATGAATTAATGCCTGAGAGACAGATAGAGAAGAGGAATTCACAGTTGTACACGCGCTATGCTATGTTTTTTCTTCTCAAGACATTCATGTATATTTTGTGTGTACTTTTAACTCAGAGATACATCAAATAATAAATCATGAAGCAGGTGTGTTCACAGTGAGATGAGTTAGTTTTATTTCTGCCTCACCGTCTGTATTTGTGTTTTATATGTCAGTCAGGAGAGTTTTCACTTGGAGCTGCACTGATTGATATTTTTATATTAACAATGAATCAATACTAGTACATTGTTTGGTATCTGCTCAACATAGTGGAGCATTTAGCAGCTAAAGAGACAGATATTTTTCTCAGCAGTTGGTGGAGCCCAAAACAGAGCTAAAAAAAATGTATTCATCTGATGGACACAAACACGACTCTAAATGTATCTCAGTAACTTATATTTGGTGACTCTGTGACTTTTTCTTAAGCATCACTAGCGAGTCGAATTTTCAAGCTGTCCATTACTGTCGTTTCAGCCCAAACACCTGCACTAACTAATCACGTTCTCTCGGCTCTACTTTCTGTTTAGAACTGATTAGCATTAGCATGTTAGCATTCTAACAAGCTACACTACAAGATGGTAAATATTATACCTTCTTAGCATCCGCAGGAGCGCAACTGTGTGTTTAAGTACGGCTTCAAAGAGTTGCTAGCATGGCTGTGACTCTTTATCTCGGTGACACGGCTTTGATTCTTAGCTTATTACAGCTGAGTGCACAAAAAAACAGTACAAACATCAATCTGTTGTGCTCAAGAGTGCTTAGCTTTACTGTGAGGAGACCCTCACCTTGATTCTTCTTCCACATAGCTGCAGACCCTGGTGGAGAGTGAGAAGCTGATGCCGGAGCAGGAGGGAGGGGCTCAGGAGACTTGGTTTGTGGCTGATGCTGAACCGGGGAATCAGGGGGACCGGGAGCCGCTGTCGGTTTGTCGGGCTGAGGCTGCGGCTGAGCTGCCTCTGTGAGTTGTGGAGAGGAGGCCTCCGGGTTAAACAAGCTGGGGGGGGCGGCAGAGTCTGGCTGAGGAGCAGCGGCGGGGAAAGAGCCGTCTGGGTTCGGGGTCTGAGAGGGTAGTTGTTGCTGTGTAGACGCTGCGTCCAGCTGTGCGGGGTTCACGTCCATGGCCATGGGGGTCATGTTCGGGTTTGTCCCCGCAGCGGGTTGTGGGGGTGTCGATTCAGTCTTCGTTTTGCCCCGTGGCACTTTGGAACAGGTGTGCAGGTGAGTCAGGAGGCCGCGGTAGGATCGCAGCTTTGTGCGACAGCTCTCACACCTTCAGACAGAGGACCGGCGTTACATTACATGCAACACATAAATAAAACACAGACAGAGCAACTTAACTATGAGTGCGACTCACAGGAAGAATATGTTGGGTTTGTGATGGTGCCTCATATGTTCCATCAGTTTCTGCATGTTGGGGAAGGAACCACTGCAGCCGACAGTGGAGCAAAGCAAGACTTTTCCTGAGGAGACGACAGAAATATCATCATAACCTCTCCCCTCATCTTAAACCCACATCACACCAAACACAACCTGGAGATCAGTGTTCACCAAAATAACTAATAAAACTACATTTTAGGATGTCTCTGTTTTAATTTAAACAACCAAAAAGGACAAAATGATGTTATATAAGGAAGTGATGAGTGATGAAAACTTCCCAGAGCTAAATGTGATAAATGTGATATCTTCAGAATGCTTGTTTTGTCAAACCAACAGTCCAAAACACCAGAATGTTAAAACTACAATGAAATAAAACTACAAAAATAGCATTTTTCTAAAAGAAGAAGCAGGTAAACCTTCAGTTGGAGAACATTAACATTCTGGCTTAATAAATGACTTAAATAATCAACTCATTGTTCAGCTTGTCCATTGACATATTGGTTATTTTGGCTATTTGTGGCAGCACAACTCTTATGGCATGCCATGATACACGAGTGTGGGAATTAACAAGTAAATGCAAAACACCCTTAATGAATTTTTCCAAACCATTCCCGGCATTACCTTCCACTGAGATTACATTTATAGAAATGTCTCTCTTTATAAACTTCAGTTATACTGTGTTTCATGGAGAAATGTGGGGTGATTCTTCTTAAGGGGATAAGAGACACCTCAGAGTCAGGCTGAGCAGAGCTGTCAGGATCAGCTGGGTTATGGTGTGAGTTCAGAGCTGGAGACACACTGTCATTTGATCAAAGTCAGAATCCTCATTCATGAAACATGAAACAAGTGATAGACTGAGCTCTTCTCAGGATGACCCACTGGTGAAATTAAGGGTGAGTTGGTTCATTCGGTATCACTATATGTAAATGTGCTTATAGATAAATAGCTGGTTCTGTCAGGTGGGAAATGAAGCTATGAGACTGAACTACCAGGCACATACACTGGCTTTAAAGAAAGGGAAGTTGTTTTTGCTCTTCTCCCTTGAACACATACTGGATGCCGTTTATCTGTAACTGCATCATAACTTCTTTAAGGCCTATTTAAGCATAAGAATTGCTCCTCTCGATGTCATTAACGTAGCGTTGCATTACAACAACCGAAGATATATTTGACTTTCCGTCTGCAGGACTCACCGGGAAGGGACTGAGCAGGCATCTCATGGTCATTGATGTGTCTTTCCAGACTGCTCTTGTCGCTGTATACCCGCTTACAGCCATATAACGGACACGGTATCCTCTGGTTTCCTGAAACTGACGAACAGGACTTTATGAAAATGTCCCTAATATAACCTTAGCTAGTTATGTGACAGCAACAGTGTACTAAACAACAGAACTCAAGCGGGTTAGCATGGTTGCTAGCCGCCTGGCTAGCTACACACAGCTAGTGCTAATATACACAGTGGTGCAAAAACGTCGCAAATTAGACACCTGTGTGCAATGTTTCATCTAAATTACAAACCTCCGTTTCCATTTTCTGCTGTCTGCACGGCTGTGCCGCCTGAAGCCATCGTAGTGGCAGGGCTACCAAAGACCTGCAGAAACAACAACGAACCAGAAACGGACTACAAGAACCAGAATGCAATTCAATAAATATGGCGCATGCGTACAAGGACTTTCTGTGATTTTCTTGCTTCTGGTCTTACTTCTTCTACCCACTACAGACCTCTATCATCTCAGTTGTATCAATCAATAACTTGTCTGTAAATCTGTTTGCTGAATGAATCTGAAATTGTCAGATGTAGACTCTTGTTTTTACATGATCATTCTGGTGTTTTGAGCCATCAGTAAATATTTGTAAGTAAATATAAAAATGATTCCTGTATACAGGTTTGCAGCATTTTTCTTTTTGGATGAAGCTGTTTTTCTTCCTTTGATTTTTGTTTTTTACTGTTGTTGTCTTTTCTCTCCACATATAAGCTTTGATTTTTTCTTTCAATTCCTATTTATAATAAATTTCAATATTATAGTTTGAAGAAAAACAAGTAAGAATTTGCACAACTTTAGGTACAATATCAACTAAGATGGGTCTTCCAATGTGACCTCAGCATGTGGTCATGTCATATAGAGGGGCCCTTCGTCAAAATATAATTTTAAGCGCTTATTGTCATATAATAATCAAAAGGTTCACATTCCTAAACAAAGTGGTATTTAATCCAATTACTACAACTGAAATGGTTACAGAAAACCTGCAGCCAGGTTATTTCAGCATAGGAAGTAGGGGCCCAACAGCAACTTTTGCCCTGGGGCCACCCAACAGGTTAGTTTGGCCGTCGCCCGATGTAATATGTGTGTGTAATTTTCAGCCGTACCTGTGCCTGCAGAACTGTTTCAACCTCAAGTAAACAAAAGAGTACAAGAGGGCACTTACTCCCTTCTTGTGTTGTATCAGTCTCATATGTTTGTCGCTTTGGATAAAAGCGTCTGCTAAATGAAAAATGTTAATGTAAGAAGCTTGTACACAATATTATTATTTCTTTAAGTTTTCTTCAATCCAGTGAACAAGCAAATATAATAATAATCTGTTGTGTATAATCAAAGGCTGGAAAACATTAGATCCTTGAGTCTTTTATCATGCAATTAAATCCTGTGTGTTGTTGAGAGTTTCTCGCTTTATTTCCAGATTTGTAGACGAAAACTGCAACATGGACATTTTAGGGTGTTTATTGGTCTTATGAACATAATATAAATCTGTCATACACATACACACATACAGTTATTGCAATGTATGTTTATACACTATTTATTCAAAGGAAAAATCCAGTGATTTCATTGGTTTTGGTCAAAAAAAAAGGTCATCTTTATACAATAATAACTTATTTCATGAGGCGTTCAAGGACAAGCTGGGCTCTCTAGATCGGACTAACTAGATGTTCTAGATCATTTTGTAAACCAGTAATAATCATTCAACAAGGTGCATTCATATTTAAATTCAGCAGGACATTGGCATACAGTACATTACTATAAAACCATTAGATTTGTCATGCAAATCATTACAGAAAACTAGTGTCGTCACTTTGTTAAACTACTCATGAAGATATAATATGTATTTACTTCATGCAAAAATAGCTATTTATTTCACAGACCGTTAAATTTACACCTGGCATTAAAATGCATCTTTAGTGCCCCAAATTTGGTCAATAACACAACTGAAATAAAAATGGCATTCAGTTTCGTCTTGATCAGGGCAGAGTTGAGCTGAGGAAACAAGAACGCATATGAAAACATCACATTTAGGATACAGTATTTCTCTAGAAGAGACCAAAGAGTGTAAATTTGTGAAGTTTGATTCCAGTGGAAATTGCTAAAAAAAAAAGTACGACTCTGTTTAGCACATGAATCCAATGGATTCATAAACATGAATAAAGCATAAACAAAAAGAACATGCACACATACAAATCCTTAAGTTCTGTTTTTTACAAGCTGGGTTTTACTTTCGTAGTTTTGGCCATCATTCCTATCGGTTGTGACATTTCTGCGCCAGTGAACAGCTGCTGTTAGACTCAACTTTACACATGAGAGCTTTAGGGAAAGCAAAAGGACAGGTTTTAAACAAATTCACCTGGTTAACTCAGTTATTTACAACAGTGGTTCCCAATTTTTTGGCTTGTGACAGTGGTTGCATATATTCAGATTAACCAAAGAGGTTAAATCTAGATAAATTTAGAGAAATCACATTGTCCAGTAATTAACTGTTAAACTGAGGACTTATTTTAAACATGTCAGATTTCTCATGTTGCTGGTCCTAATGGAACGGACGAGCCATTACGCTCTATCTCTACCAACAATAGCTATCAAAACTGAATGTAATACCCAGGTTATAAAAAGAAGAATTTATATTTAAGGCCACAAAGACAGAAGGTGCAGAGCATCAAATCCTGCCCCCAGGAAGACAGAGAAGGCTTTTGCTGTGTTACCACAACAGTATTAAACCTGACATTAATGCATATAACAAGATGAAGAACAATAAAGATGCTGGTAGATTCATCTCTAAATGTCCATGTGCTTCTGTGGTTATATGATTCAAACATAGCCATCTACAGCATATTTTCTGTCTGTGAGAGCTACTGCAGTGTGAGGCTGTGAGGTACTCAATTTCCCTGTAAAGCAAGTTTATGTACAGTGTATAGCACCGTTCTACAGAAAAAAGACAAGTACACAAGGAAAAGAGACACAAGGAAAAATTAAACAAAAGCAAGTCTACACAGGGGGGTCTGGAGCTGAGTTTACTTTAAGAGAGGGACCACTGGCTAGTTAAAGTATACAAGGCCGTAGTAGCTTCTGCCCCCTAGTGGTCAAACACTACTTAACGCAGCTTTAAAGGTGAACTCTTTTTGTGGCTTCAGAGGGAGCTTATTGAAATCTGATTAATTGCCTCAAGTGATGTCAGTGTTGGCAGTAGAGTTGCATTGTAGGCATTGCGGATGCCAGGTTTGGACCAAGCTCCCAGGAACACATTTGGCCAAATCGGGTAATTACAACTTCCGTTTTCATCACATGATGCATGCTGGTCCAAAACAGTTTTTCCCATACACAATCAATGGGAAAGGAGCAGCAGTAAAAAGGTAAAATAAAAAAATCTATCACAAACTACAGCAACAGAATTTAATCAATTCTGTCCAATAATATTTGGAAAATCTCGGAGAGCCATATCATTAAATTATTTTATCCAATTCATGTAGTTGGGGAGCCAACGGGAAGCCGCCCCACTGGAGAAGGACTCTAGTGAGCTCTATGGGCCCAAAAACAGGGAAATTTGAGGAAGCCTGCAGAATTTTTTTTCAGCTGCACGCAGCACTGAGCAACTTTCACAGGGATGAACAGGGCTCCGTGAATAGGTATCTAGTTGTCCTTAATATATTGATTTTAATACTTTCTGTCCATCATGAGTCTGACGGTGTTATAGAAGTACAATGCTAAAATAAGTGGAGTACTCTTTTAATGAAGAGGACACATTTTGATTAAGAAATGTTAATTGGGTAAATTGCACCAGGATCCAAGTTGCATTTAATACCAGGTGTTTTCATTATAATTCATAACAATGATATTTAGCCTCTGGGATTTTGAGTGTGTTACTATATCCTTTAAAGTACAGTATATTAGACTGAATGACAAGTGATCATAATATGCTAGGAGCATGGGGGACCTTGTTGCATGTCATGTCCCTCTCCATCCCCCTTGTTTCTTGTGTGCTTCTCCACTATCAGCTGTCAATTAAAGACAAAAATGCCCAGAAACAAAAAAATAAAAATAATATGCTCGAATGTAGTGTCTAACGGCTTTCCTCCACAGGATGTGTTTGAGTCACGCTTTGCAGTCATCTTGCATCTGATGGCACATTGCACTGTCTAAATATGGGTGAACTACACTCAGTACTGTTCCTGAACACATCCTGTGTAGACACATGCGGAGGACTGAAGCTGCTGCTCTGCTCACATGCTGCTTTCACTACTGTTTAGACAGTGTGTAAGAAGCCCTGGGTATACAGAGTAACTATAAGGGCTTTTTCTACATAGTCAGCATGTGTTCACAGCATGTATGAATAAATATTTTACAGGTTTACAACCTGAAAGGAAAATATGCTCTGTGAACAAAAACCCAGAACAATCACAGTATGTTGAATGTGTGAATATGTAAACAGGTCATGCCGTAGACATTACAAAGCTGTTCTATCATTGGCTCAGCTCTGGACATATATCGTTAAATAGAGTTCAAGATGTGAAGTGACACCTTGGATTTGTTGTGTCCGCAGTGTTGATCACATAGCAGAGCACATTTTGGGAGAGCTGGTTTCTGCGTTTGCCTTCTGCCGGATGCACTCTGGATGATTAAAAGACAACAAGGAAACAAGTCATTATGCACTGGTCAACATCATCTGTGATAGCGGACGAACAATTACTGCAGTCTAAAACAATACAGAGCGCAGCGCGGCTTGATGGACTCACCTGCCAAATCTGTCCGGGAGATTTCCACCAGCCCCTCATAGAGGCCTTTGGTCGGGTTCTCCCCCGCCATCACCACTCCATGGAGCCAGATTAACAGCATTCGGTGACCGTGCTCCTTGAAGCTTTTTGTACCTGAAATATTAGAATTATAGAATTACAACACATCTTAAGTTTGACATGAGTTGACTGAAACCTGAGAGAAAGTGGCAACAATCCCTTCTTTTGCTGTCAGGAAGCAAAATTAATAACATTTCGAGAGGTCAGCGAAGCTCACCCGTCCACTGTTGCTCTATAGCTCGTATATGTGCGTCGCTGAAGTCCCAGTGTTGCGCCAGAATCTTCCATTCTCCGCGGCAGAGGTGTTTGGTGGCCAGGCTCCACAGGACAGAGCGGAGGTGTTGCGTCTCTGGCTGGTGGTCCTGCTTGAAGGTCAGAGGCCTCCCCACCCAGGAATCCTGCTCACTGCCCATGTGATCCTGAATCCAACAGGGAGAGCCCTTCTTTATACTATAATGTGAGAGCGAGCCTCTTCTTAAAGTCACAGTGATGTATTTCCAAGTGAAAATGATAGGAATCAGACCTCAACAACTTTCTTAATATAGCTGAAAACCAAACACACACTTCCTACTGAGATATTTTGCTGATAACTGACAGTGAAATAAAGATAAACTCACCTTCTCCCATTTATAAAAACGGTCAGCTTTGATGATCATGTCTACCAGGATGACATGGTTTCCTCTTGCTGCCACCTCCAGACAGGTTTTCCCCTGCTGTATACGTCACACAGCGAGTTCAGAACACTCATACTTCATGCTTCGATGTGATTAGGTAAACTTAAAATTCAAAATTAGAACAAGGCACTTGCAATAAAACACTTTGATTTGACTTTGACACTCTATCAGGTGCACAGTTGTAGCAAGGATCAAATACAAAGAGAATATTTGCAGCCACAGATCAATAGTCTTCTATTTATTGTGGGCATTGTGGTGTTCTAGCTAAAAGCTGCTGCTGATGGCTTTTAGCTGAAACGTGTTCCTTATTATCTAATATAGTTAATAACCTGAAAGGTACATGACTAAAAATACTAAGGAAAAATCAACAGGGAGGACAAAGTCAGACAGGTCAGGTTTGAAAGGTGTTGTGTTACCTTGTCAGTCAGATTGAGGTTAACACCAGAAACTAGCATCATCTCAGCCATGTCCTGCCAGCCATGCTCCGCTGCTATGTGCAAAGCAGTCTGTTGTCTCTGTGAACCACATGATCACAGTCTATTATCGCACTGTAGCCTTTGTGACACTAATTATGAGAACCGTCAGAGGCGAGTTAGTAACGCGGCATTCTTTGATGGTCTTTCATGTTCTCTAATGTGAACCACTGCTGTTGTACAGGCTTGTACTCACACTGTCGGCAATATCCAGGTCGCAGTCAGCATCTATCAGGAGCCGTACGACCTCTGTGCGATTGTTGAACACGGCCAGGTGGAGAGGTGTGTTCTGTTGCTGTTTCAAACATAAAGAAAGAAGACATTAACTACTTTTTATCTGGTAAACGACCTATTTACTAGTCATGTAGAGTAATACTCTGTGATATAATGTCTTCTGTGGCTCTGCAGTTTTATCGAGTCTCAGAAAGTAACCCTGACAATGTCATCAAGAATATTTCCACATAAAAAACAAAGAAATATTCCTTTAAACGTAATTACCCCTTGGCTAAACACTGTGCAGTCCAGCGCTAAACAATATCCTGTTGTACAGTGCTGTATAATAGCTGGGTGTGTTCACAAGTACAACAAACCACACCTGTCCAAATCCATGTGCGATGTTCCACGTGATCAGAGCTGCATCAATATTGAAACACTGAACAAAGACATCTGTTAGCATTTTTTTCTTCCATACGAGATTTAGAGTGAAGCTGATGTTTAAAATATAAAATTATAACAACAACAGATTCTTCCAATTTCATCGTTTTGGCTAAACCGTCTCAGTCAGAAGACTTTATTCATCGCCTAATACAAACCACATGACAGCTGAGATTACTTACATTGTCTGAAGCATCTACGTTGACTCCTGCCTCCACCAGGAGGCCGGCCTCTCTGTCAAAGCCGCGCTGGGCCACGTAATGGAGAGCGTTCATATTCCTCTGCGGGCAGAAGCAAACAACAGGAAAGGTTCAACGTCATGGTCAACGGATTAAAGTCTACATTATAATCTCTTGTTTCTATGGAAAATTATATATTACGTAAAAAAAAAGAGCAAATCATACATTAGTTTGTGAGTTGACATTACAGCCAGACTCCAGCAGCAGTCTGACACATTCATAGTGACCTCCATCAGCTGCCAGGTGTAATGCTGTAAGACCATCCTAGAAACACAACAGGTACATTACAGTCAGGGAACAATGAACACCGAGCATGTAATCTGTAAAATGACAGTTGCTCATCACAGGATGCCAGAACCCAGAGAGACATCTTAAAATTGCTTATTTGGTCCAACCAACAAGCAGAAAACAAAATAAAATAACAAATTATTAAATTTGGTATTTTTACTTGGTTACTTTTTATGTAAACAATGAAGTGATTATCAGAATTGTCACTAACTTTCTGTCCTGAGTAGAAATGGATTTTCCACCAGTGTAAACAAACACACTCACATGCAGAACAAACTATCACTTAAATAAACAAATAAAAAAAAGAATATTAAATATTAATGTTTCCAAAACAGTCACAAAAACATCCCTGAAAAAATGTTTGTGTCCACGTCCATTTATTTACTTCTAACTAAAAAACTTTCAAAATCAGAGCTTCAAATCTTCAAAAAAAAAAAAAAAAAAAAAAAAAAAAAAAATATATATATATATATATATATATATATATATATATATATATATATATATATATATATATTGACCCAATTTTTACATCTCCACACAGTCAAAACAAGAAAGAAAACATTGTTCACTGCAGTTTACAGAAGACAAAGTCCTCTCGCACAACTAAAAAAACTTTCTGTGTGAAATGAAAAAGTGAAACGGAGAAAGTGCAAACAGGCTGCCAGTTATGCACCACAGTCCCTCTAATTAAGTACGCAGTCTGGTCCGGTTCACTCACTATGTTCCGCTCATCCACATCCACTCCGGTCTCCATGATCTTCTGCAGGACCTCTGTGTGACCTTGCCGTGCCGCTAGATGCATAGCTGTGTTCTCTTCCTGTAGTCCAGACATAACAACCCATTACGACTGGAGACGGTTTCCTCTACATACAGTATATCCACCTCAACATGCCAAGAGGGGCCACTGACACCTAGAGCTTGTTTTCTGGTCTAAAGTCGACTTCCTATAGTCTTTTTGTCATGTACATCAGCCCCTGACATGCTTAATACTTAGTGTTACCACTTAAGTTCATTTTTGAGTGTGTTGTGGGTCACTACCTTGTCTTTCAAACCATGAATGCACCCCATTCCAATGAGAAAATCCACCACTTCAAGATGTCCATGTTCAGCAGCCAGGTGAAGAGCTGTCTTCCCTGACTGATCAGAGAGACGTCCTCAGGTTACACACATACTCTAATGTACACTATGTTTACATAACAGCATCGTGTTGCATTCATGTTCATGTCTCTTCCTTTGTCGTCCCACTGTGAGCATGTTTGTTAAAGTAAAGACACGGAAAAGAAAAGAGAGCGTCAGGCAAACAGTCACCTTGTCCACTCTGTCCAGAGAGATGTCTTCCAGGTCCTCCATGATGAACTCCAACACTCTGATGTGGCCTCGCTGGGCAGCACAGTGAAGCATCCTCAGACCATCCTAACATACATATACACGCACACACACGCACACACACACACACACACACACAGTTGAGATATCACTCAGCAAATCTCACAGTTTCCTTCCGTCTGTAGTGACACTGACAGGAAGCAGCTCTTACTTTGTTCTCACAGTTGAGTTTCGCTCCGCACGACACCAGGATCTGCAGGATTTTCAAGTGACCGAACCACGACGCCAGAAGCAGAGCATTCATGCCGAACTGTGGAAAAGCATTTAGAATTGCGTTACATTATATGACAGTGAAGCTCTCATAGTATAAGGCAATGTTTCACTATGAGACAAACAAAGACAAAGGCAGAAGATAAACAACAACAACAGACTTACGGCATCACACTCTGAGGCCTGAGTTCAGTGAATTTTGGTTGCAGCTCTCACAGTGAATAGCTATTATCTTAAAGGCTTAACTAAACCTTTTTTATATTCTACAACAGACTCGACCTAAAGTGCTCCACAGCACAGAGAGAAAAAAAGCTCAAAGCTCTCAAAGGGGAACTCAACCGATTTTCCACACCAGCATGTTTCCATGTGTTTTCAGAGTACTAATGCATACCTGAACAAGACTAGGTCAAAACCCAGTATATGGTTGGACCATGTATGAAACACTAAAGAGCTTTTAGTTTGTATGTTGCCTGGTTACCATCAGACATGGACATCGTTAGCATTTTTAAGATGATTGTTTATATTTAAGTTTAAGTTAATTTATTTGTATAGCACTTTTCATACAGTGGATGAAACTCAAAGTGAATTACTCATAAGAAAAACGTCAACATTGCAGCAGATTTTGGGTGTGGACTATATGCTGCTCTTGTAAGAAGGTTTGACTTATTATAGGTTGTTGAGTTTTGTCAAGTGATAAAGCAGTTGGTTATGACTCTGGTATTTATTTTAATCATTTTTTAACAGTTTGTACTTGTTTTTTTTACGCAGTTCTATGTAGTATGTAAAAAAAAAATAGACCAGCTGCGCAAAAATATAGATGAGTCATGTGGTACATGGACTTCTTCTCCCTAACACGAGGCATAAATCTTATGCCAAGTCAGGCGCAGGTGTAAAGTCAAAGTCTACACCGTGATAGTAACAAATTTAAACAACATAACTTGTAACACTGATCAACTTTGTAACAACAATGGCGCATCTTGTATATTGACTTTACAACGAGTGGGCTTTTAGACAGACATTGGACATATACGATGAGGAGCTGATTGAAAGGATTGGATTCTGCAGGAGAGATCTGTTTGAACTCACTGAAGAGCTGTCACCAGACCTGAAGTTTCTATTCCTTCCATTACTAACACTTAAGCTTCAATAATTACCTTTATGCTGTGTTATGCTTTATTCTGAATTATTCATTTCATGCATAAAACTTTCTGCAAATTTATGCTGAATAACTGAACAAATGTGTAAAAATGGAGATACATAGGCTGTGTAACTTGGATTATGCCAAATAAATTTGAAAGATAAAGGTCATTCACTCAAGTGAAAATGAAGGTTACAAATAAGATTAACAAAAAAAAGTGAATAGATTAAAGTCTATCAGCTCTGCTCTGGTGTGGTGATCCGTCCTGATCAATGTGTCAGCACCATGGATAGCGTCATGGGCCGAAGGGAGGAAAGGGAGATAGAAAATGACTATCCATGGTGCTGACACGCTGATCAGGAAAAATCACCACACAAAGCACAGCTGCGCCAAATTTAGGACTTTAATCCATTTCACTTGTTTTCATTTTAAATGATAACCTCATATTAATTCTAAATATGAAACAGACAGTCAGACAGTCTCTGATCCTCCATAACGTTGCTGCAAATGAGAAATGATTAGCTACAAATAATAAGCAAGACAGCAGGAGATTGTTAACAATGTATCCTAGCAACGGATGCTGCTAGGCAATAGCAACAGTCACGTGGGGATTCACACAGACACACATCACTAAGACCCGGCACAGTTCAGCACTAGGCTTAAGTTTGGCTGGTGCAACTGATGTAAAGTCCATTCTAAAGACTTCTAAAGACCGACTTAACAGTTAGGACCAGGCTTAGTTGGTGCAACCCATCCCAGATGTAACAACTCCTGTAGGAAGGTAAGATCACTATTCATTCAGTTATATCTCTCAGTGACAGAGAATTATTACTGTGCTATTAGAGAATTAATTCAATGGAAACTCTTTAAATGGTGTACATACAATGTCCCTCTCATCCACTTCAGTGTCATGGTCCAGTAGGAGACGTAAAGCTTGTTCATTCCCAGCTCCCGCTGCCCAGTGCAGTGCTTTGCGCTCTATCTGTACATAGATAGAGAGAGACAGAGAGAGATGAATACTATACTTTGTCAGTTTTTTTTTAAAAAAAGAAAAGAAACAAGTCATGAAATTTGCTTAAACACCTGAGACTATGATAAGCTGAAAGCACCAATTCAGTGACACCACCAGACTTTTTGACTCGCCTTAGCAGTAACATAGTAACATTAATGACGGCTCTGTTCCAATAAGCGCGTCAGTGAACATTAACGCACAGTATCAGTGACCTGGAAGTGACAATGCAACGCAGCCATGAGAAAAAGGCCTAATGGTTAACTGTAGGCGTCGCCACAATACTGCTGTAAAAACACTGTAACCTAAAAGAGGAAGTGAGCTTAATTTTATGTGTGAAAAAAAAAACGTGTGTGTGACCACTTATGTCAAAGTATACATTCATTTACATTACTTCCTTTATGCAGATGCCTGTTTTGAAATTGTGTTTCATAAAATGTGTCGCTGTCATCCATGCGACATGCAGAAAATAAAGGAAGTCCATATATAGCCGTCAGTGCAACATCTAAAAACAGACTGCAGATGTAGAGATTATATTCTATTTTGTACATGTTCTCTTTGATTTTACATATTTTATTGTATTTCTTTTTGTTTCTCTTTCTTTCCTTTAGCACTGATGTTCGCTTATGCATCACGGCCATACGATGATATAAAATGTTTGGGGGGTAGTGTTTGTATTTTAATGAGAAGCATGCTACTGGTAGAAAACTGTCGATCCTACTGTTCCATAGGGCTTATAAAAATCTATGAACACATTAAAATATTAACTACCATTCACAGCTTCTGTGGAAAATGCAGCAATCTTTCCTAGTCACTGCATACTGAAGCAGTCATTCATCTGAATGATAAAAAAACACACAGTCTAAGAGTCTATAGTCTGCCTTGGGAAAGGGCTAGAGTCGATTGTTTTAAGGATGCTTTAAGTTCATACAAACTTAACACTTTTGCAAACATTTAGCCTGAGTTCAAAATCATATAACAGACACTCAATGGTTAACTCTCTAGTTGGAAGGAAATTAAGAGTTTGGACACTTAAAAAATTACAAACTGTAACTTCATATCTGTAAAATGACGGGATTGTTAGCTAGTAAGTCTATTTCATGCGCACTACTTTTTTGGTTCCATTGTGGGAATATTTGAGAGCAATAAACCTTTTTCACAGCAAACACTTTAAGTGTCAAAGTAGTATCAGCACAGATGTAACTAATAAAATCAACAATGGTGTTCCATCTAGGTGTATCTCTCCCAGAGCCCTGTGATTGTGCATTTGAATGGAAGTGAGCCATGATTAACCCTGTTAGTTCCACCTGTGATTTCCCTGCTATAACAGGTCCGCTGTGAAAAAAAGACCTATTGTTATCAGTTGAGAGGAACATCCGTAAAGCAAAGCGGCAATTGGCCATGTCCTGAAGAGTGTACATATTTATCCTTCAGCCGGCTCACTTTATTTTTGGCTTTCACGTCCACACCCTTCTTGATCAGTTCCTGCATTTTCCCTGTGTCGTTCCTCTTCGCAGCATCATGGAATTCCTTCTCTGAACAGAGCACTGTCAGGAATTAAGAACAAGGAGGGACTTAAAGTGCGAAAGAGTGAAAATTAACAACAAAAGTTGAATTGCATTGTATTCTATGTCTAAGATGGGTGAAACCTAAATATTATTGGAATAGTGTTGAGTAGTGAGCATTGGTATGCTGTACCTGGAGGATGAATACACATAGTAGCTACAGTTGTGTTCATACACGTGTGACAGGTACATAGATAAGGTTGAAAATCGATGGAATCGTCCTTTAATATATGAACGACGTTTCCTGCTAAAAGGCTTTCTTAAAACCTCACTTAAAATGTGGAATAACTTGTGAGAATTTCCTCCAGTTGTAGGAACAAATTTGGCAGAAGACAGTGTTTTGTTTTTGCAGGTTTACATAAATTGGAGAAAATGTAATTTTTACTGTCCGCGGCTTCCATATAAACATCGTGTACGACAGTTAACAGTAATAAGAAAATATCGTTGTTCCGTCTTGTAGGCGGACATCCTGCTGCTGACAGACGACAGATATACTCACAGAAATCATCCTCCGACACCAGCTCGTCCTCCATCTTTGCGGGCTTTTAAAGGCGCCTGTGACTCTTTGCTTTCATTGCTCTCATTCTGCTCCAGGTTCACATATTTTCCAGCAGATACTACATGGAGGCTGGACACTATTTGACAGTTATATCTGTCAAGTCACATAAAAAACTACAAAGTGCTTCCTGCCCTGACCTTCAGAATAAAAGGCATGTATGGCCTTCTACGTTAGGTTGAAACATTGTGCAACAATTATTTTCACTATCTTTTATCTATAAAATATTTTTTAAAAAATGCTTCCTAAAGGTGACGTTATCGTGTTACTTTTTCAAAACTTGTTCATAACCTAAATTTATTCAATGCACAATGAAAAAAAAGAGAAAATCAGCAAATAATTTTCATTTGAAAGGCTAAAACCATGAATTGTTTGACATGTTACACTATTGCACTTCCATATAAAGACAGATTGAAAAAACAAATGGCCAACATTGGAGCAGGAGACACTGAGATATCCTGACTTTTCTCCATTTGAATTCTCCCAATCTAGAATAATCTCGATGGTATCAACAGGACTACGTGCCAGATTTAGAAAGATCCATTCAAAGCCACAGAGGACATAGAGCTATTTTCACAGGGTGGTAAGTAAGTACTCCTCACAAGTACACTAATCTACAAGTGTAAAATCTGTGGAGTGCCCCTTTATACTTTTATCTGAATAGTTAATTAATTTTCTGTCAAGTAATTAACTAATTATTTCAGCACTAAAATCAATTAAATGAAGTTATAGTGTGCAAGTGGAAATGAAGTGGGCAGCTTTCAACCATGTCTGAAAAAACAACTAGGTATGTTAACTTAACTAAATCTTTGAGATGCTTTATACAGCGGTACTAGCAAATTAAAGACATGAAACATTAAACATAGGCAGCCAGTTTCCCTTTGTTTATTTGGGCAATAGCAAATTTGATCAATAAGTACAAAATGATACCTAATGTTAGAAATTCTTACATACTCTAAATTGCATGGCATTTTGAAAATATTCTATTTCGAACCAAATCTTTTCACAATGCACCCAATGTAAAAATGGGAAATTGTTCAGAGTTCATGATTCAGAGCACATATCTCTCAATAAAACAAATGTATATAAAATTGATTTGTAAAAGGATTTAGTGAGAGCTAAGAGGACAGCTAAGATGACTTTGTTCTGTGCTATGTACAATATCATTCAGACATTTTAATTAATAACAAAACTGCAATCCTTATATGTCAAAGGCAGTTCTTAATCTCACCTTTGATAATAACATTTGCTTTAATCACATGATTACTCCTGAGCTATGTTGGTACATTTTCCTTATCAACAATACACAGTAAAAATATTAAATATGTACAATATGAATTCCCTCATATAAACCATGCCAGCAAAAACATGCTATCTGAAAATAGGAGAAAAAAACTCTATGAAGAACTATGAAGTTAAGTAAACTATTAAAACAGCTCTGTAATTTGGTAATAACACTTTTAGTATTGCTTGGTCATTATATTATTAATTCTCAAATTAGCTTAAAAGTTATCATTCTTGAAAATGTCTGATATTTCATGTATAACAAAAAAACAACAACACAGTAGAACATTAAGCAGGAACTTCAGCTGCAAGAAAGTTAAACTAAAAATAATTGCACTTAGTTAATTACGAGCGAACAGTTGCACATGCTGCATAACCTTCAAAAATGAGAGACCTCTGTCATGCCTCAGTCCATCAATTGACAGTTTGCGAAGCCCTGTGCTCCTTAATTATCATTGCTACACCTGTCAAGCTTTTTTATTCTCACACAGGACATAGTGCCATTAACAATTATATCTGTGGCAGATTTACCACTCGAAATTCTTAATTATTTTTAAACAGTGGGTCTTTGATTTCAGGCAGAGGTAGACAAATGCAGCTTTATATTTCTAGCAAGGAACCGTCAATTCTGAAGCTGAAATGGTAACTTTTGATGACAGATTTTATCAGTTGTAGCTACCTAGCTAGAAATGTGTTAGCTCCATGAGTTGATTGAACATGCTGGCTCTGTTCAAACAGGTTCAAACATCTCAGGTAAAGTTGCCGGAGTGTAAACTTACCCAATCAAAGTAAGATCGGGACAGAGTGGCTAATGTTAACCTAGTAGCTTACATAACCGCCTTCCACACAGTGGGTAAATAGTAGATAGTTATGTGCTAGTTGTGAAGGGTTTTTTTCCTGTAACCTGTAACCCCACAAATTAATGTCACTCTGCTTGGTTACTGCAGGTAGTAAGCTAGTTAGACATCCTCTTTTATTTAATTTTGAATTTTTGCTTTTGGTTTTGGAGAGGCTAAAAAACAAAGACTTGACCATTCAAACTCTAGATACAGAGTATCACATTTACGTACCACGGCCTCATGCACCCTGTGTGGAGAAATCCAAAGCTTGACAGGCCTGCTGTGCCTAGTTACAATTGCTAAGCTATGATCAGACAATCACTGTTCAGTGGAGGGGTTTAACAAACGATCAATTTTAAGTCAATCTGCTGTGACTGACATTCACCAGCTATTCCTTTTGTTTGAGTTCTTTGCAAGTTTCAGTTTCTTGACCTCCCTGAGGACATTATCAGCCATCTTCAGCTTCTCTATGGCCTTGGTAAGCAGATCCTCTGGCTTGTCCTCCGTAAATCCTCCCTCCTGGGACTGGGACACTTTGCTCAGGAGCTCACTCGTCGTTTTCATCTCCAGAGCCACCTCAGTCTCAAGTTTCATGACGTCATCACCAGGTGCTCCGTCACTTCCAGCAACAGTTCTGGTATCCTGTCTCACCTGAGTACAGACTGCGGAAGAGTCAGACAGCAGATTTCCACTGGAGGCCGACTTGGCTTTAGTTGAGGGTTTGAGTGGAGAAATGGGCACTGAGTGCCGAAAGGCAAAGCCCTTTGCTTTAACTTCAGGCTTGGTTGCAGCTTGTGCTGGCTGTAAACTAACGGGGGTTTGAATATTGTCCTCGCTGGCATCCAACACATCCAAACCAGCGTGGCTTCCTCTCAATGCAGCTGTGGAAGCCGCCAGTGTGTCTTCGCTACCAGAGCCTTCGCTGTCGTCGTCTGAGTGCTGGCCGCTATCTACAGATTTCTCCTCTGCCTTCTTTTTCTTCTCCCCAGGCAAGTGGCAGAGCAGTGGACTCAGACTGGGGCTGTCAGCCACAGGGTCATTCAAACAGACCATCACTGTGGGGACTTCACTCTTAGGTAGTTCCTCTTCTGCTTGGAGAGATGTATCTGAGGCTGTTTGCAGACATGAAGTAGGGTCTTCTCCCACATGAGTTCCAGTTGTGTTGTCTTCTATGTGCGTGTTGGGTTTGTGCAATTCTGAGGGCTTTTTCTTGGGGGTTGGAGGGCTCTTTTTAGGCAGCTCTGTGGACGCTGATATAAGTGAAACAGGCATTTGTGGCTCATTGTTGGATGCCTTGTTTATGCCACTGCTTATTGTCTCCCCTGATTCTTCTTCACAAACCTGTTGTTCTGTGCTTGGAGTTTTATCATCTCTGTCACTGGGTAGAGGTTCATCTATTTCCACAGGTGTTACGGTCGTCTCCTTCCTACTGTCTTCTTCCTTCTTATTCTCATCAGTTGTACCTTGAACCTCTTGGTTTCGTTCTACAACAGGAGAGGAGGGTTTCTTGTCCTGGGATGGAGGGCAAGGCCTGGACTGTGAGGCCTCTGCAGGGTCATTGATGGAAATGCTTGTGGGCTTGTTGGGAGGGGTTGGTGGTGGCTCTTTCTTTTTGACTTCAGGACTCTTTTCAGACATCTTCTCAGTTGTAGCCCCTTCTGTAGCCTCTTCAACAGGAGATGCACAGGGCTTGACTTCTTTAGATGGGGGCATAGGCGGTTTCAGGACCTTAAAAACATGAAATCATATTTTATATGCCATGTTATCCAAACAGAAAGACATACAAAAATATTCCTGCCTTTTATGATAAGGCATGTACAGTATTATACAGACCTTCTTCTCTGAGCTATTGTCCTTCTCAGGTTCCTCCTCAGGTGATGAAATGGGTTTAACCTCTTTGGTAGGGGGCATGGGAGGTTTGATGACTTTTTTCTGTGGACTGACCTCTGACTCGGTCTGAGTCTCCTCCTCAGCAATTGGTTCCACCTGTTTGACTGCAACTTCCTTGGCGTTGGACGGAGGCATGAGTACTTTTTTGGCCTCTTTGGGGGCCTCATTGCCATCAACAGTGGCATTATGGGTCCCATTAGGCATTACGGCATCCTCAAGATCAAGATCCAAACGCAGGATACCATCAGATGACACACCAGCCACCTAGAGGGCAAGAAATTTAATTGAATTAAAATCTGGTATATGCTAATAAAGGCCAAACTAAAACAATTACTAAGGGGACTTGGAATTAACTGCACTATAATGGCGAACATAGTAAACACAGGATAATGTTTCCACAACAATAATTCCATCATTTTAACAACATAATCCTGTTGTACTACCCATTCTGCTGTTTTGAGTTTCTCAGGAATACTGTTTTCTTTCATTAATTAATTTCAGTCATCTCTTCTGCGTTTTTTTCATTCACTGTTCAGCTAATGTCAGTGAAGCTCAACACTCTTAAGATATTTCACATCAAAAGCCTATCAGTAAGGAAAGGTATAATGGTTGGAATTTTATTATTCATAGCCTCACAATGACTAAAAAAATGGCCTTGTAGAAGCAATTGGAATTAAATAGTGAAAAACAACTACATTTAGTCTTCCCTTTTTGCAATCAAATGTCAATGTGTTTTTAAATGTATTGTTAATAGTTTTTATTATTAATAGGAGGAAAAAAAGTTTTTGGATAAATATCAGATATGCTCCTTTTCGTCTGAGCCAGCTGGAGGGCTGTGTTGGTCTCATTTGATTGACGGCAGCTGGCAGTGCTGGTGATAGACGAAGTAAACAAACTTGTGCTGTAGCCTACTACCGGTCTTACACCAAACAACTTTTCAAACTATTTCACAGTCACAGACAAATTTCCAATGTTGAAATAAAATCATGAGAGTTTTATATATATATAAAATCACAAGTTGTGGTGTGCTCCTGTCATCTTGATCGTTTGGTGTAAGGTGGTCAAAAAACTCAGTCCAAGCTGTTTTAAGTGAGTCTTTTTCTTGTCTTGATGTCCCAATGAAATCAAGCATGTTTAATATTAACATAAGTTTTTAGTCTTAAGTCTAGGCTCATGCAAATAGTGAAGTTCAATGAAGTGAACATTGTAAACAATCAGCAAGTGCGCTCTCTCCAGCACCAAACAGGAAGCAGCGAACTGAGTAGTTATTGTAATGGTGTAATGGTTTTTTGAAAAAACTCAAATCAAACTCAAATACTGTTACATACACACAATGAAGTAACAGTGTTATGAGTCAGTGTTGAAACGGTTCGCCTCTCATTCCCATGGTCTTCTGCAACTAAAATAGCACAGCTAACCAACGGAGGCTGGCATATTTTTTAATGTTTTGTTACCACAACAGAAACAATAGGTAACTGCTAAAGTATGATGAGGTTTTACAGTCTAATAATGTGTGTTTGCACAGATAACTGACAGAGGCTGACTGTACTCAGTTTTAACAACAGTATGCAGTAAATGGTTGCCCTTTGTGTGCATGTTTTTTTGAACTACTTTCCAAACATGATGTGCCTGATGGTTTTATTAATGACTTGAAAGCTCAGCGTTCTTGTTTCCCTTTAGCTTCCCTTTTTATAAGTCACATTAACATTTATTCTCCCAGAAAAAGTTAACATTCCTCCGTATAATATGACCTCCTCTTTCTGTCAGCAGCTGTGTGTCCGCAGTATATTTACTAGTTTTTCACACATCATTTCTAGGCCAGTTGGAGGAGTTCAACCTGTGATTTTCTGCCTTTGTATAATTATCCAGGCTGCTGCTGTTTCTACAGTATTTCATGCAGTTTGCAGGGTTTCCAAACAGAAATACTCTAACATCCAGCAGCTGAAAGTGTTAACGGTTGAAGGTGGTTTCTGTGAGCAGCTGTATAAATAATATAGCTGTTTTTAACTTTGTTTTCCCACGCCTCTTGAAAAACCTGCAAGTTTATTTCAAATTCAGGATGACACCTTTTGAAATGTGATTGTCACCGCTCCCCCCTCCAAAAAATTTAATTTGTAAAAAACAACAGAATGTTGTTGGCAGTGAAAATGGAACAGGAACAATCAGCATGTTGTGTCTATGTGTATTAATTAATTATTATTTAATTAATTTACACTTTATTTTTAACTGGTTTTTTTTTCAGAACAAAAGACTGCACACACAAGGGAAGCTCTGGCCAGAAACAACTTCTGTTTCTGCTCCATTGCTCAACAGTTTTTCTTCTTGTAAATTTGCACCAGGAGCAGGAAGGGAAATAATCTCAAAAGGAATCTAGTTGTAATCTTGAAAATAGTGACTCTGCAAGATCATCAGTCTTTGTAAAATCTTGAAGTCTGTGACTAAAAACTCAGTGGCTTATGACACATTGTCTTCAATCTTTTAAACATCTTTTCAAAGTTTTCTAGTGTATGGTAGGCATGGTATGGTATGGTGGAGACAGTGTTGTTAGTAGAGTAAGGTAGGTAGGTAGGTAGGTATTTAAGAGTAAGGACCACACCAGCATCTAACAGCAGGTATTTGCAGGTATGTTAACAAACTGTTCAATGTGCTGCAACTGAGCAGCTAATTAGCTATCTAGCCTGCAAACTGATGTTAGCAGTGCACTTTTTCCCAGTGCATGTCTGTTTGGTGGCTTGTTCAATAAGCTAAGGTGCAGCAAAGGCATGTCTGTTCATGTTTGTAAGATAGATAAGAAGGAGACTTTAGCAGAAAAACTAATGTGGGTTGTTGCTTGTGTTATGTAGCAGGATGCAGTCAGGCTCAGTGTGACCGTCTGCTCTGGCATGATGGAAGAATGAATGCTGACATCACTGCTTTATGCAAGATTTGATTTGCTGTACACAAACAAGTTTTCCATCTATGTAGATGGATAACTAATAAGTAATGGTATTCTGCCAAATTAATGCAAAATTATGGGGGAAAAATATATAAAATAGAAATTTCTCCCTTTTGGTTTCTGATTTTTTCTAAAAGAAGAACACAGAGCACAAGTACAGAGCAGATAAGTATACTATAATGGAATAATGGCCTGTCTCAAATAAAAGCCTGAACTTTATGTGAGAAAAAGTGTGAATCTGGCATGATATCATCACCAGGAATGATTTATTTAACTTTAGTCATTTAACAGACACTCTTATCCATAATGACTTACAATGAGTGAGTAGAGAGGGGTTGCACACAGTCACAATCACACCTACTGTGTGAACCAATAAGAAACCCATCCAAACATGGGAAGACCAAGAAAACTCAGTTGAGTTGAGATTCAAATCTTGACCTCTTTAAGAGCTTTTAGGGCTAGAGCTAACCACCAAGTGACTGTTACACACAGATGAATGGATTCTCACATACACACACACACAAACCTCTTTCATGTGTATCCTGGTCGGAGGCCGGCGGTTACGGTTCCCTTTGGGCCTTGTTCGAGTAACATGCTCTAAATTACTGCTTTCATCAACCTTCACCTGTGAAAACATTGAGCTCATTCATTCACTGAGTCCAATTGAAGCTTTTAAAAGTTAATCATGTACAAAACTAAATAAAGATGTCCCTGATGACGAGATAAATGAAGAGAGAAATAGATAGCCTCAATTCTGTGCAAGTAACACTGATGTTTACAGTACCTCATCAAAGATTTTGTTCTTCGCTCGATTGATGCCATCACTCACGGCTTTAATCCAAGCCTCCTTCTCCTCTGCAGTCTGAGCTTGGAACTTCACATCATGGACCTGTTAGTCATATAAAGCAGAGAAACAATGTGTTTTAAAGTCCTAAATACATAATAGTTATTTTAAAATAGGTCAATCTTAAAATCCAATTCTATGATTTTAACAAACCAACTTTTTTTTTACATACATTTCGTTTAAAGTTGTTTTTTTTAACAAGCTATCCATTATCATGGAATTTAGTTGAACCAATTGCCAAAAATGGCAACCTCATGGTGGTGCTAGAGCTTAAGTCATTGGATCACCAAAGTAAGCAGGGTTCATTCTCTGGGGACCATGAATGTCTGTACAAAGTTTCATGGCAATCCCTCCAGCAGTTGTTGAGTCAATTTGGGCCAAAGTGACTGACGAACTGACTGACACTGCCATCCCTAGAGCAATGCTGCCAGCACAGCATGGCTGAAAACAAGCTACTGATGGACTGAAATGAACAGAAACTGAAAATACAGTCTCATTCAATGCGCAGTAAGCCACAGAAAACATTTAAACTTAAAAACAATTCCTCATATTTCAGAAAAGACTTTTATGTATTCTCAAACAAGGGCCTTTAACACTGTGCTTTATGTAACATTACTAATCAAAATTACAATTACACCAACGTCCCTCTCTAACATTCATTCTACCTCTTCAAACTAAACATTTCTGAGTATCTGAACTGTGGTAAAGCAGCCACAGATGGTTGGTTGTGGGACACACTGCTGCTGCTGCTGCTGCAGTGTTGCTTAAAGAAAATCTTTTTGTCTTCTTTGCATCATTCAGCCATGCAGCGACAGAGTTGAACAGGGTTACCCCGGAGAAACCAAGAGGCAGCCAAGTAGCTCTTCACATCCTGGTCAGGCCCGCTCAATTCATTCACACTCAACAACGACAATGGAGTAGAAACTACCAACAGATTCAGGAGCTCAGAGTTTAACAAATAGTGGATTGTTTTAAATGCTAAATGATGGTATCACATGCTCTCTTGCAAAATAATCATTTGTAGCTACACTTCCCATTTTTTCACAATTACTTCCCGTTATTCAGTACATAACAAAGGTAAAGCATACATAACCCCCTTGGTTTATCCTCAGCTTTCATAAGGCTGCCAACAAAAACAATATGTAGGCCAAAAAAAATGCTCCACTGATGCATTACAACTGCACATGCTGCATGTGGAGGATCAAACACTTACATATACGTCATCTCACTGACTGACAGTTTATTAATGTATTTATTAGGGTTATTTGTATCTTTATCAGTGATATCTCACCTTTAAATCATTCTGTCACTTTGTATAAAAATTATATTTCAGGTTCTTTAGCCAAAAACAGTGAGGACCTGAACTTTGTAGCGTTTCCAATCAGCAGTGCACATTTATCTTTAAAAAAAAAAAGCATGAGTCAGAGTGATGAAAAGTGTCAATATGTTAATACAATAAGGTTTTATTCCGTGTTGTCTAGTAATTCATTTTCACCAGACTTACATTTCCTTAATGATGATAAAAGTGGAATCTGACTGTATCACGCTGTAGTTACATTACATTTTAAATATAGTTGTTCAGCTTTAATGTGATAGGGGGAAAACACACAATCTTAATTAAAGATTAAAAAAAATATATAGATCAAAGACAAAGAAACATGACTGTAAGCTCACGGTCTGATCCAGTAATCATGTGTTTGATGATTTGCACTTGAAAAGATGTCATGATTAAAATGCAATAGATTTAAAATTTTTAGACATCTGTTTGTATCTCAGCTCAACAGCATCCAGTGACTTTATTTAAGCAACTTCAATAAATGTAGTAAATTTAAACATTGTCACCAAAATGCTGTTAAAACATGTTCAGACTATGCACCTAAAAAAAACTATTATAGGAATGATGTTCCATCAGTGCAGCCAATCACATCACGAGTGACAGATATGATTATTCATTGATCCCACATGTCTAAGGCTTTATGCCTATTGTGTCAGATTACACATTATGTGCAATAAACATTTCAGTGCAAGAGCTGCTCTAACAAACTGACAGCTGTCTTGTGTGCACAGAGCCACAGCGCTACATATATATATATATACACTCACAAAAAGGAGCATGCAGAGGTTATATTCTGGGCAGAAGGTGAATTCACACGGTGTAGTATTTGAATATGAGAAAAAAACACTGTTCAAAGAAACAAGTGATAGCACTTATAAGCAGTAACTTTAGACAGTCTTTGAGTAGCAAACTAGTTAAACTACACTAACCAGGATTTTGATTCTGACAGACAGTAAACCTCCACTAATTAACGTGCTTCGATGCACGCTTTGATACGGACTGAATGAATGAGGAAATGAAACAGTGTGTCTGGCACGGTAAGTGGAGAGAGAGAGAAACTCAGGGTTTGTTGATGAGAACCTGCCAGTGCGCAGGTTATGTTCAGAGTTTTAGTTACTTCTCTTTCTGGAACTGAAAACCCACAGTTTCCCTCATCTCAGGGTTAACGAATTCAGAGTGTTCACTGTTCTGCTCTCTGGAATACATCCCCGATCACATCGTAAGGTCAATTGTTCACCACTCCATTTTTTAAAGCTGCTGATTTAAACTGATTTCTTTATTTTCATTCATGTGGCCTATTGGGGGCAGTAGAACAAGCTGTAAATGCAACTCTGGAATATTGTCACGTTAGCAAACCACTGTCTATTTACACATACAGCAACATTCATTTCAAGTCATGTTTCTGGCTACCGGACAAATTCAAGTGCAATATGCACGCTCCTTTTAGCTCTGTTTTTGGTCTTTACCAACTCCTGAGAAAAATATCTGTCTCTTTAGCTGCAAAACACAAAATACAAGTGAGGCTGATTTGAATGTCATTAGTTTTTGAGGTACATTATTTGGTATTTAGTCGTAATTGTTGGACAGCATATGAAAAATAAAGGGATGTCTGCACTAAATGCTACATGATGGTGGTCAAGACATTTAAGAGGCACAAATGTGAGCCATATGTTACTTTGAGGAGTATAAAATATTTCCAAACTGCTCAGTGCATATTACACATATTAAACTATATGTATAGTCTTAAGTTAGAAATGTTTTCTGATATAATCAGGAAGAATGTTCAAAGATCACAGAATAAGCAAAACAGAATAAGCAAACAAGCCAACAAATGTGACCAAGCATTCAAAGACAACTCTTGATACTTGACACTTTTCCATACTGTACCAAATCGTGATACAAAGCTGTTGAGGTTCAATAACTATCCCTACCTTCAATCTGAACAAAGGGGTATTGATACTAACGAGTATTTTATCATCAGATGTCTTTAGCAAATGTCATCAGTACTGCAACACTGTACTAGTGTAAAGGTTAGAAAGGCTTGTGGTATGACTAGAAGGTTCACTCTTTAGACTGAGAGGTTAAATATAGGTCTTGAAGTGTGTTAAGGTGCCCTTGTGCAAGGTACTTAATGTTGTGGATATTTTGAGTGATGGTTGACATCTTCAGTGGAGAAAAGCGCAGGCTCTAGTGGAGCTGCCAACAGGTAAAACTGTGGCAGACTTCCTTACAATTACAGTAGCTGTTGTGTGAGGGTCAAAAAAAAACATTTGTGCTCATCACATATTCTGTACACATAATTTTTATTTAGGAACTATTGACTTCATTTGTTAGAACTAGTGCAGAAATATTAATGCTGACCACAATGAGGAAGTCACCACCACTCAGAGTCCACAACCTGAATGAAACTGTGCTGAATGCATATGTAGCAGGAAGTAATGAGAAGACAGAGCAGCCTTCTCAAGTTTCAGTATGTCCATATGTCCACAATCTAAATGATGCAATACCGATGTGCTAACCTACAGCAGATGGCTGATCTAAGAGCAGACATCTGAAAGATGGCAGAGGTCTGCAGATAAGATTTACTAAATAATCCTATTTATATATTAATATAATCCTTTTAAGCAAGTGTATGCAACTTTTGGAGTAAAAAAAAAAGTGGACACAATAACGTTTCTACTTAAAGCTTGCTAGCATTCACTAAGATTAACCACCAATAGCTAGTCACACCACACCAAGTACTACCGTAGACGGAAAACCCCTGAGTGTGTTTAATTGAGTAAGGGAGTGTTTTATTAGGGGTCCAAGCAGCTATTGTATCTGTTAAGATTATTATTATTATTGTGCCCTAAAAGTATCTGGGTCTCAGAAACCATAAGAGCTACAGTTCCCCAACTTGGCAGATTGGTTGGAAATCTCACCCACTAATCATAAAAAATACATACTGATTAGCTAGACAGGGGCACTGTAACAATGAACTTTACATTTTGGTCTATAACTTCTGAACCATAAGTCTCACAAACAACTTTTTTCCTGGATTCTTTGGGTGCAGACAAATCTATCCATATAAACAACGCCCATTTGCACTCCACCATTTAGAATTTTGTCCAAATATCTTTTTTTGCTCACTCCTCCTAAAAATGATGCACAATCTGCATCGAATTTGGCACATCAATTTGCCAATTTATGCGTTTGTCATGTTTTCAACTTCTTCTGAAGGTCATATTTAGTCAAAGACTGCCCTGTCCTGTCCTGTGCTTGGACCTGATCATTGCCACTTGCAACTATAATTAGGGGTCCACCCTATTGTATCTGTTAGGATCATTAATATCATTATTATTATTATCATTATTATGCCCTAAAAGTAGGGTCTCACAAACCATAACAGCTACAGCTCCCAAACTTGGCAGATACCTTGGAAACCTCACCCACTACGCAGACAAAAAAAAATTGTTTTTCAAATGGTGTTTAGATCAATCCAATGGTGAGTCTGCAGTGATATTCAACAGCTTGCTGTGATTTGTGCCGTATGCACATTATCTATTTCATCCATTTTTAAAACAAATTTCACCAACATATTTGACAACACACCCAAAACCAGCAGAATGATGTGATTTTTTTCATCAACATTTTGGACTGTTGTAAGCATTTTAGGTTTAAACAGACAAAAATAGTCCAGTTTTGCATGTGTGATGTCATTGCCTCAACTTGTGAGGAGGGCTGTGGAAAGCCATGAGTCAGTGGTGCAGTCAGTGAGTCACCTACTCTGGGGATTCAACGGTCCAAGGTTTCAATCCATACGTGGCCAATCCAAACTTGCCAACCATGTGGTAATTTATGGATGTAGCATGTTTTGATATTCCTCTGAAGATCATACTAAGTAGAACACTGCCCTATGTGCTTGAACCCCGTTCGTTGCTGCATGGGGTTTTCAGTATTTGCTTGTGAATTCAAATTTTTATTTGAAAGATTAGGAATGTGTTATTTCCTTTTTAGAAGTATGTAGTCTTGCTTTAAGGTAAACACAACACTGACTATACATTCAGCGGACACAGATTAAAATAAGCATTCATTTAAGAGTCATGTTTCTGGTCACTTGATGAGTGTCTGACATCGATTCTCTTTTAGCTCTGTTTTGGTCTCCACCAACTCTTGAGAAATATATCTGGCATTTAAGCTGCTAAATGCTCCACTGTGTTCACCGGCGAGGTGCTAACTGTTTCTGTCTGCTGTCTGGTGCTGGGTAGTTAGTGTACAGTGGGTTTATTAAAGCTTTTTCACTGAAAATAACTGCCTGCTGTTGTGATGGGAAATGAGGTTGATGAGAGCGGGGAGACTGAACCATAATAGTTAAGTTATAGGTCATAAAACCAAAACAAGGATAAATGTGCTGACACCAAACATTTCAGAGCTAAGGGGAACAGCAGATCTGTGTGGTAATTCTCTGTGGGTTTTTTAATTTACTAAAGGTTAGGACAAAAACAGCAGAGGACAATTTTTGTGAGTAAATGTTACCCCATGCTAGCTATTGCCATTCTCTTTTTCAGTAGCATTAGCATCACAAAAAGGGGTAAATGCTGTTACATTTCTAAAGAACCTTTAGTCACACTCTTTGTTGCAGTGGTATTGCAGTGATTTCTCTCTGAGCTTCACACTCAGCTTTCACCAGCCTGATTTAAAACCTCTGCACACCTTCAGTCAGTGTTTGGCTTGCTCTGCTTATTCTCATCCTCTACTTGTTAAACACATATTTAACTGACAGGAGACACAAATTTTTTCCAAACCTTTATCATGTTGCATTTTACATTTACACAAAGTTCCCCTTTGACCAAAAGCATCTCTCAGCTCACCTTATTTCCAGACTTGGGTGATCGAATCAGTATCAGTCTGTGTTTCTTAGTGAAGGGGCTCTTCAATTCATGACATTTATCATAGTTTTCCAGGTTAAACCTCTCTAAGCATTTCTGCAGGTCCTGCAACACAAAGAACAGTTAAATTATGTGTAAATTTGTCGTTCCAATCAAAGGATAAAGCTGACATCATTTGAGCTTTTTAATAAAATATTAACAAACCAACAACCTACTGATCAGAGCTATACTGTCTATGTCGTCAGTCTGATAGTTATTTATTCTGAAACAACTGATTATTATCTCTCTGTAGCGCTTTCTTTGATTCTTGAAACCACAATAAAAAATTCCATTACAACAGCTGGTACATTATCTGTATCTATATCTATATCTGTATCCGTGCTGCATCTGTAGGAAGACATTTTTAACAGCAGAAACGTTGTACCTCATTTTCATACACCACAATTTCTGTCCTCTCCACATGGATGTAGCGGTCCTTATAGCTCGCCAACAGCCTGCCAGGGGCTTTCTTCACCCAGCCAGCCTTACCCAGGAACTTTGGCACTTTACACTGGGCTGGGTCCTCTTTCGCACCCTGCAATAATACAGAGGAAGGAAATCACACAATAAAACACATGCCAGGGTTCAAGTGGATTGTGTGTTATCACTTTCACTTAGCCATTGTTACTAATTGGTATAGAACAGCATTCTTGTACTAGAAAAGAATTGAGGTAGTCAACGTTTGAACTATACCAGCATATTATAAACTGTGCTTTTTTATTATGTATACCATATTTCCTGAAACAGTGGCCTTTATTTATCTCAGCTGCAGAGAGTAGCAGGCCTTTATTGGTAGCAGGCTTAGAGAGAGGCCTTTATTTCTAACCTCCTCTGTTTATAAGTATATTTGCTCATAGTTTAGTCCATTGTTTTCTGATCTGCTTCTGTTTGCTCTGTTAAATGTTTGTGACTGCATTAATGGTAATCCACTTACTCCAAGGTGCAGAACAATAACTGTAGTGCTTGACTTTCACCCAGAACATTTTCACAGTACACCACTTAGCTGTAGCACGCTTATGGATGTGTGCTCACCGGCTTAGCCAAGTTACCCTGGTCACCCTGGTTATTCATGCTCATGTAGTGTTGCTGCCATCATTATTATTAAAATATGCTAGGCTTGAGGGCTACATATGTACTCATAGAACTGGACTCACATCCAGTTAACTACGATTTGCTTAGAAGGGATGTACATTATATAACAGGCACCAGGAGTTTATCCACCCTTGTTTTTTCCTCAGCCTGTTTTTGGAGCCAGCCTTTATTTGTTCATGTCAACCACACCCCCGGACATTATCAGAGACCTGGCTTTAAACTGACTACCATCTTTTATTCGAGGAAATACAGTATTCCAAATTCATTAACAGCTATTTTTTTATTACAGACTTAAGCCAGGTTTCCTTTCAAAGTTTAACCCTAATTACATAATATTTGCAAAAGAGAATGTGAACGCAGATGTAGAGGGCACAACAAGTGCCAGTCAAAGCTCAAAAACAGTGAAAAACAATGTAGAAAACATGGAAAATATGGAAATATGACATTTTTATATGCTTGATGCATTCATTTGGATTAATTCATTCATTTGAATTTTTTACATTCCCTGGTGTGCATCTTGACGCATTGATGTACATCCACTTGCAAACTTGTTGGGCCCCTACTGACCCCCTGAATTTTATTTAGGAATATGCATCATCTGTGTCCAATATAAATTAAAATAGTTACCCGGGGGCATGTCAGTGGTAAATTTTGTTTATCCAACCATGCTGCTTTGATAGAAGACAACAGATGTTTTATGTGACGGTGTGTTACACTTTACACCGACAGTGTTGACTGATGACACATTAATTGTTGCGCAACACAAATGATGTCACGGGCGAGTAAGTATGTGTGGCATAGTTTCTAAACACTAAGTTACTTATTTGAAGGAAATTAGTCTATAAATAGGCATGACCACTTCCCATTTTCATACTGATGTGCTTTTAAGTTATTTTCCATAAAATAAGAAGCTGAACACGTTCATGTTTAAAAATGAGTATGTAGCACTGTGGTCCAGGGAAGTGTGATCAATCATTTCCTCAATTTTAAGCAGAAGTTGCACTTTATTTACAAAAAAGCTTCTTCCTACCAATTACAGTTGTACATGTCGTACTGTAAGTGACTCAGGAAATGCACCTATGTGGAGGCTGTTCAGAAAGTGAGAGAAGCCCAAGTTCTGCAAAAGGTGAGACCTTTTCATTTCTGCCCTCTTTTCTGAAAACACTCGCAGCTTCTGACACATTATGTGCTCCTATCAGACTGTATCACCGTTGTGCTTTTCTCTGCACATAAGTTGCCTACATGTTTAGTTTTTCCCCACAGATGGATGGTGAGGGATAGTATGTCACTTTTGTTTAAAAAGCAGCCAGGGCATAAAGTACAGAGCATGACAGCAGCAGCTTCAAGGCAACACAACCATTAGTGCAATTTATAAGAATCTGTAAAATAAAAATAAAGAGAACTGAAACACTTATGTTGAAAATGCAACAAAGTTCCACCAGTACCTTCTTAACATACTTTCAAAACTATGTTCACAACATGGCCAACACATTCAAATTTTACAGAAAAGAGATTGAAACATGCAAACTTCTAAAACCACTCCTCCAATTTATACCACCTCTACACTGTCTGTATGCACTGTTTGTGACACTGTTTCGCCAAAATATTCAAAGCCTACATTTGACACTAGAAGGGTTAGCTGTTTACTTTAGCAACCAGCCTATGCTAATATACTTGTGAACAACAAATGTGAAGCTAAATACACCTGTGACAGCAAAGTTCTCATGAATTACAAAACAAACACAATTCTTTATATTTTTCCAAAGATTGAATTAGTTATTTTAACCAGCCATGGTAAGGAAAAAAGTCTGTAAAGATCTGTGAACACATAGAGCATAATCACATATAGCAGTTTTCAGAAAAAAAACATTAACATCTCAAACCAGCATAACTCTAGCATAATCCACTTCTACTTATGATTATCAACATGCTCAGAACATTTTTTATTTTAGCCAAAATATGTTCAAATGTTAGGCTTACACTAGCACGAATAGCTTCTTATATTAGGAAGCAACATAAGCTAATGTAGCTGCAAGCTAAGCTAGCTATGCCCTTCTGACAGAAGGTTTTTCATTTTTTTAAAAACTTTTGGAAGTTCATCCTTACTCAATGAGAACTGTAAAGATATTTTACCAATGTCACTTATATAACGACCCTATTCTTAAAACATTTTAACTTTTATTATAAAAGCAAGGCTTACATTTACACTAGTGTGGGCATACTAATGTAGTTGTGATAGCAAAATATTAAAAGATAACTATTTTAGTATTAGTTAGCTCTTCACTAAATTATTCTTAATGTGCATTTAGCCACTTTGGCTAACATATTAGAAAGAGTGGTTTGAGAAGTTTCTGTGGACATTAATATTCATACGAATTCATCAGAACTGAGTCGCCATTGCAAACTATTGTAACCTGCTGTGAATCCAAGCTGACTAGACTACAGCTGCCAACCTCTGCAAAATATAGATTTGGAACTACATACAGCATATAAAGTGAAGGAGTTAGCTTTGTGTAAACTCAGATACTCCCTTTTCATGGTGACTAAAATACTAAGTGCAGGTGTCTGCAAAATTCACAGCCTTTGTTTCTGTTGGAGGAACTTCCACAGGATATCTTTTTTTCTTTTTTGGGATTAGGTGGGAGGTCACCTAACTGTTTTTCCACTTTCACTGTAACTGCAAGTGTGTCTCAGCTCGGTAAACAGCAGTGCAGCTGCAAAGAGAGGAAAGCCAAGCCGGGAAGGAAGACTTTCCAGACAAAAAGCGAAAAGGGTAAAAAAATAAAAAAGCTACCGTACTTTACAGAACCACTTCAAAATAATGTGATAATGCAACTTCTCCACAGAAAGACAAAGCAGCCTCACTTCACAGCCCAGACATTCACCCTTGGCCATAAAGTTGGCCTTGTCGTATTCTGACATGGTTGCACATGGAAAAAAAAATTGTTGGGGTTAGGTGGGACACTTCAGTACACTGTAGCTCTGACAAAACCCTTACAACAGAGTGGCAGTGGGAGGTTTCCATTACACAGGGCTCAGCTGACGACTACAGCTCTGCACTGTGATATCAACTAGTAGCTTCAGGGGCTCCAATTTTGGACTCGCACAGGAAGTGTATTCTGCGCTAAAGCACAGACCTAACCATTCTCTTTACCCCCAAACTGCCCACAGACGTTTGTGCAATCTATTAACTGTCTTACTTGCGGTGTTGTGGTGAACGCTGAAACGAGTCAAACGTCATCAGCCATTGTGCAAATTAAAGTAACATGCACAGACAAAATGGTTTGTTAAAGCAGTTATTAAATTATAACAGTGTGAAGCTACAGTATCTCAGCAAGCTGGGTCTTAAAAGACAAGGAGAAAAAAAAGCAGAGGGTTTTGTGGAAGAGGCACACCTTAGCAGACATGTGTTTCTGATGAAGTTTTAGGTCAGGGAGCATCTGGCATTCATTGATTTTCACGCTGACCTGCCCAGCTTGAACTCACCACAAGCCTTACTGGAGCACATTTTACCCCCACTAACCCCTTTCCGTTAGAGCTGAGAGAAGACAGTGCAGATGGTCCAATATATTGTTTTGCTGGTATTAACAACCTGCTACTTGCTTTAAATAAAATATATAATAAAGGTCAATCGGTAATGTTGAGAACATCTGCCTGACAAAAGCTACACAAAAAAAGTCTATAAAATCTGCAAAAGAAGAAGTTCTGAATCTGAATTATCTGGCTTGAGAAATTAAAAAAAAAATTTAAAAAATGCTTGACTTCGTGTTGGGGATTCCACTTCCTGTTTTGTGCCTTTGCTGTCAATGTTGTCACAGCCAAATGTTCTGCAATAAATGACGAGAGTGTTCCACACAGAACTACAGGGATGATAAAACTGTCCACACCCTCCTATCAGGAACAGTTACAGGCTTATTCATTGCTCAACATTGCGTTTTGATTTTAAAAGGATAGGTTCAGAATTTTTCCAAGCCTAGTCTTAAAACAACTGTCAGGAGCCCAAATGCACATTGAAACATTGTTTTTTTTTCTTGTAATCATTCGTCCTGTTCGTATCAGACATTAACAGATCACTTTCAAATGTGCTTTCAGTGTATGCGATGGCAGACAAAATCCACAGTTGTGCAAAAATGTACTGAAAAGTTTATCTGAAGCTAATTTGAGACTTCAGCTGTCTGAGTTCATATCAGGTGGATATCTTCCAAAGTTGCAGCATTTTTAGTGCATAATTCCTTCTAGCTGTTGCTATCCCTCCGCTACGGCTCAACAGGGAAACACAGAGCAGACATGTTGTAATAAACAGACTTTAACTTTGGAAGATATGCACTTAATTTGGACTGAATAAACACAATACCTGTATCTTTTTTGATTAAATCCAAAATGTTACTTTTTGGGCTAAAGTGATCTGACTAATTCTTGGACTCAACTTGACTACAGAAGTGAGAAAACATTGTCAATGTGTGAAAGGGTTAACATTTGAGGTGCATGAGGGTAGCGCTGGTGTTGGTGGGAGGATATCTATTTTTATAATGCTGTCATTGCCATGTGAGAACATTTATGCATATGTCGCACATTAACACCCACATTATTTCTGTCATAGCGAAATCTCACAATACAGTGTGTTCTCGCAAATGCTGAGCGTCGGATATAAATAGAAATATATAGTGAATGTTATTTCTTGAAATATTACTTAAGTATGAATCAATTATCCAAATTGTTTCTGTTGAAGGACTAATTGATTCATTGATTAACTGTTTCAGCTCTACTTTCCATAGCTGCACCAGGCAGAACAGCAGTTTCACAACAGACAACATTAAAAAAACGAAAGAAGATCGGGAAAAGCAATGCCTGATCATGACTCACTTCCTGTATTTTGCCTTGGTCAACACATTTATTTGTGTGTCACAACCAAACAATGTGGGTTATGAAGAGTCTACTGAAAAGCCACAAAATCTTAGATAAAGACTGAATCAGTCAGTATCCGCGCTCATTTTCTCTTTGACATAAAAGCTGCTTTAGATGTTGCTAAGAGCATTTCACTTAACCGTTCACACGGATCACAGAAATATGCTGATTTATTTGAGAGTTATTACTCCTCTACATAGACTTACAACAACCTGTACGGCTGCACTGCTCTAATCCATGCTCAGTCCCATTTTTCTAAGTAGCTAGCTTGCTATTTAGCATGATGACTTCCCTATTCTTAACCCCGCCCACAAAGCTCTGATTGATCGATTGTCTCTCCAACTGGGTAAGCAGCAGTCAGTGAGCTATGAACACCACACTGACATATTACGAATGTATTAGTTTATTAGTTATTTAGTATTATTAGCATTGATCCATTAGCCAATCAGTCAACTATTTTTATAATCAAATCATTGTTTTAGTATTTTTTGGATGTTTTACAGACAAAGCAATGAATCAACTGAGAAAATAATCAACTGATTTTTAATGAAAATAATCATTAGTTGCAACAGTTACATTTTACACATCCAGAAGACACAAAGCTACATGACTCATGTTTGTATCCACCTGAATAATCAAAGTCCAATATTTCCTGTTTCTTCTAGTTCTGGTTTCGTCTCAACCACTTGCTGAGAAAAATGTGTCTCTTTAGCTGCTGAATGCTCCTCTATGTTACCAGCTAACTTTATCTGTCTGCTGTTCGGTGCTTAGCAGGTTGTGTACAGCTGCCTGCTGCTGCCGAAAACAGCTGCCTGCTGCTGCTGAAAACCAGGTGGATGAGAGCTGTGACTCTGAACCAGAACAGTAAAGATACAGGATGTAAAACCAAAACAATGATCTGAAAGATGCTCGAATGCTCTGCAGAGCTGAGGGGAACTACGGTGTTGGTGATAATTCTCACTATGAGCAGCATATTCAGCGGCATCACACTAAGTTACTTGATCCCCTGCCTATATAAATAATATCAACTATTGTTCATCAGTTTTATGGGTTCCTTTTAGAGAAGGAGGAAAGTCACAGAACGCAGGAAATAAATAACACTAAACAGTGTGTGTAGGAACTGACAGATAGACACAAACACTGATATTAAGAAGAGAAAAAAAGTGAGAAAGATGGAGATAAGTAAGCAAAACCAATGTTTAAAGTCCTAATCCTAAACTAAATTCTTTTGCAGTAAGTAGAAGTAGTGAAAATATCCTCCTGGAGAATATTTTCCACATCTTTCAATCTTTTGAGGACTTTTTGTCCCAATAAGGACACAAATTCCAGAACACAAACACGCATTCACTATTGAGGACTCTGTTGAGGACTTTTTCAAAAAGGCACTTTCCCTGAAATTGCCACTGGTGCCCCAGCAAGATGATGCACACACACATCTATTATGCGGGCAGCCTGGATAGCAGGACGATTATGAGAGAGGGTTAATTGTTTTCTGCCTGACACATAATGTGGCGGTCTGTTTCCTCCTCACTGAACGGGTCAGTCAGACACGTCACACTATGCACTCTAGGTCAGTGGGGTGGTGATAAAAGGACGACTCACAGAGCTGAGACAAATGACAATCATGGAAGGGCCTCAGTGGTTTCGGGGGTAAAAGTTAGAGAAGATAAGGCTGAATGTAAGCAGAGGCAAACCAGATGACAAAAGTGAAAATAAAGAAACAGATTAAAGCCAAACAGCTGTCAGTAGGCAGGCAGCCAAAAAGTGGGTGTTCATATACCGGCAAACTTTTCAGATAAACACGTCTGAGCACTAGTTTCAGTTCAGCTTTAGATATTAGAGCACTCTATCCAAATAAAAAATAGTTTCAACATGATTAAAGTTGAACTAAAGTTCCTATATCTCTCCATGTTTTGTGTAAGTAAATAAAAACTATAATAATACCGCAACTATTGTGCATATTTTTCCCATTTTCAAAAGAAGATAAAACCATTTTTGGTGGAAACAGCATCTCGACTTAAGCCTCTGGGTGAACGCTTCCTATGGCAGCCATTGAATGACATCTGGGTGCTGGCACTGCTAAGAGACACGTACACTGTCAGTTTCCGTGGTGAACTGACTGGTACGTTACAGCCCTGTGTAACCTGGTACAACAAGCACACACAGAGCTGGTTAAGTAACATTACCACTTCACATTAGAGAGCAACCATCGTGCTGTTATGTTTGTATTTCACTCGGAAAGTGTAAGCTAGTTAGCCTAGCTTGCTAACATCAGTCATATGTTACTTCTTGTTCATGTCATTTCAACACCTGCTGAGTCAGCGTCAGCCTCAGTGTTATGTTCATCCTGTATTATAGAAGAGAGGGAGTCTAGCTATAGCGTTAGCCGTCTCTCTTTCATGGTTCTAGCTGCGGTGATGGCAAACAACCAGACTTTCACATTTCACAACAGCAGGTTTTCCTGTAACCTCAGAACTTTGCCTCCTATTTTATGATCTGAATCATGATACAGAGGAACGTAAGGCCCATCAAATCAGAGACGGGACTATGCTACTGCTAACAACCTCACGTCCTCAGCTGGTTAACAGCCGTTTGAATGGAAATAATAATACAAACTATGTTTTTTTCACCAATCATTTTACTAGTACTGACACTGTCTGTCAGAACCATAAACTCATGCCTCCTGGAGAACACTACTGTCGAGGGCACTATCACTGCAAAGAAAGAAATTTCAGATTGACTTCAGGAATTCATTTCGCCTCACAGACACCAGACCAGGGCTGCAAATAATGATTATTTGGATTATGGATTAAACTGTCGATTATTTTCTCAATTAATCAATTAGTTGTTTGGTTCAAAAAATATCAGAAAATGGTGAATCGTGCTGATCACCCTACAACCCTACATACTACTGTCATAGAGGACTAAAGAAACCAGAAAATATTCACATTTGAGAACCTGTAATCAGAGAATTTGAAAATCATTTTCTTAAAAACATAAGTCCAAACAATTCAGTCAGTTAATTACTTACAATATTTAATCAACTGATTAATTCAACAGTTGGCAATTAATAGATTCATCGACTCATCTTTGCAGCTCTACTCCAGACAGCAGTGTTGAGTACTGACATACTCTCACATCTCTGTTGGATCGTTTTCAGGCAGTTTCAGTCCTCTTGGCCCTCACCCATCCACTTTCCGGGAATCCCCACACAAACTGGTCAGTTATTCAGGTTTAGGTTAAAAGCAAATGCACTAAAAATCTGTTTCACTCGAATATCACCAGTACTGCATCTAATGTTACATATCTGTCATTTCACTGTCAGTGAAATAATGGAGACACAAGACTTTTTTTTTTCTCACAGACTTTTCTTAATTTTTCTAACAGACCGAGCTGTTTTATATGATTTAAACATTCAGGTTGTCAATATTATATGTTACAATGATGTCAACAGTTGAAAATGGCAATGCCTTATGTCCATTTGATGCGAGGGCTGACGGGTGATGCTGAGCGGAAAAGCAAACGCAGCGCAGGACTCGACTCTCGTCACCATCTGTCGCACGAACATCATATTCCAATTCTGACACAAAGCCATCCTCAAAGTCCATAACATAATAATAAAAAAGAAGTACAAGCTTTGAACGTCATCAATCCACCCATAACAGTGACCTCATAGTTCAGTTGCTCCAGTTTCAAGAGAAATTCGCATCAATCACTAACAAATCTGGACATGTGACTGGTGTATTGCTTAATGTGTATTCCTGAGATGTACTAAGCCTCTATTTGTAACTTAGGCTCTACTTATATGGAACAACCTAATATATATATCGTCACACCTCCGCATATTTCCACCCGGCAACATTTAATGTTGATGAAATCTCTAGTACAGTTGGCTCATTTTGCATCGTGCCCGGCCAACTCACTACGTTTATGGTGGAACTAATAGTTTAAATGTGGGTTGTAGCTATTTGACAGTTTATAGCCTGCATAGTCTGGACGGAAGAGTGAGTCACGTGTGATACTAGGAAAATAAATATTTTTTAAAAAGAAAAGTAAAGCTGGGTTAGATTGCCAGATTGTGAGAATCTGGAGGCTGGACCATATGGCAACCAAATAACAGTTTTGATCTGTTTTACAATCACTGGGCGGGGTGCTGCATGCTTGAAAATGCTTGCAACAACTTCCCTGCATGCCCTAGGTTGTATGACTCTACTTCCTTTTTTCTAGTAAATTGGCTTCCTCAAAAATCATTAAGGCAGGCTGTCCACCAAGTGTGAAGTAACTGTACGTTGTGTGTGTGAACAAGGCCTTTTCTCTTTGTTTGTTTAGCATCAAATGTGTTCTTTTTAGCAGATGCCACAAATCAAACTATCTATCTTATAGTCTGTTTAGTGATGAGTGATCATCCGGATACTGTTTGTCTCTCTAAACAAACGTTCATGCATACGTCAAATACAAAATTAAAATGAACATCCTTAGATGGCATCTCAATAGGAAACGTCATTAAGATATTTAACACCTTTTTCTGACACTTTCACACATTGCAGAGACACACTGACATAATAAGTAACGTTTAATAGTGACTCGTACAGGTGTTAAATCCGGGTTATGATGACGCCGAGCATACCAGAGCACTCATATGAATTAAAACAAGGTCTCACACTGTGTTTCAAACGTCACGTACTCGCATCCACACTTAACGAAATAGTAAACTGAACGATTTTTAAACGGAGCTCGACCTCTTAACATTGTGGAAATCTGACCAACAAGTTGATGCAACACATTGACAGGTGGGCAGGTGCTTGTGCCAAATAATGTCAACTGAAGATGACTGCAGCAAACAGCTTGTTATGGTTATGTGCATATATATTTTTTCTTTAAAAAAAAAAAGCCACACACACTAACTTCTTCCTCTCATATTTGTAGGTATGACGAAAAATATGGGTTCCAGTCCTCACTGCCACCTTCTCTATGGGCCCAAAAGTTTTTTTTTTGTTGCTCTGATTAAGTTGGTCGCGCCCGTTGCAGAGTGCTTTAACTTCTGCAACGTTAGTTTGTAACATCACATACTGAAACATTCACTTTCACGGAAATACCACAACTGCAACTTTATACTGCAGATTTAAAAATAAATAAATAAATAAATATATTAAAAAACCCAGGCGCCACAGTGTGACTGACTACTCACATCTTCCATGATAAAGGAGCAGAATCCGTTATGTGAGAGTTTACGAGCCTAAAAAAAATATCTCTCGACGTCGCCCTTATCCTCGCCAGAAACTGTTTACTTGTCCTCTGATGGTCGGCAGCTGACACATTTCCAACAACACGCTTAACTGAAGAGAATAAGGAACTGTGTAGTTTTATGACACCAAGGGTCGTCTCTTTTTCCTCTTTTGCCTCAGAGAGAGAGAGAGAGGAAAAAAAAAAAAAGTTCGAAGAAAAGAGTTTGGTTTCCGGTTTAAGTCCCTTTACGCTCTTCAATCTGTCGAGGAGGAGCCTGCGTCAGAGCGTGTGCATCATCTGAGGCATCCTAATTCAAACTCAGCACCAGAGACGTAAAGGCTAATGTTTAGACAAGAGGAGGGGGGTTTTTTTGGCCGCTGTGCACGTATGCAAAAGACTTTTCTAAGTGATGATGATCAACTTAATGCAACGCAGCAGGCTGCGATCTGTTGCAGCTGCAGCATCCTCTAAAAAAAGATTCACAATGTGCTCCTCTCTCCTCCAAGCATTACTCTGACAATAACATTGCAACAAAACACCAGGAAGTATGTTTCAGGGCGACATGGTGTAATTTGACTAGAACTTTTCACAGCTTCCCCCCCCCCCCCCCCCCCCCCCCTCCTTATATGTCTTTTTGAGGGTAACACAGACTGATGAGCACTAACTAACAGGGCTGTGACCCCTGGTGTTCCTGCACTGAACACTTCCTGGTAGGTGTGGCTGTTGCTGGGCCTTTTCGTTACAGAGGGGGTTTTTGGAAACTTGCAATAGTCACAAAGACAAACATTTTTCTGACAAAATCATGGTGTGATGGCAGCACCTTCTAATAAGCCACCCCTCATAAAGGGCTTATATGTTGTAACTAGCTGCTAATAGATCATTTACAAATGTTCAATAGATCACTAACAAGTCATTATTAAGAATACATTTTATGATCTAAGATTGTAAAAATAAAAATCCCTTCTTTATGGTAATAATGCAGTTATACATGTTGTTATTCCATTAATAAATGCTTGATAAATTGTTAATAGACGTTGGCTCAGAGGATAACAGTCCAATCAGTTTTTATTTATGGCTTGAAGTGATCTGTAAAGCATCAGTAGATGTTTGTTAACCGTCGATGAAGCCGTTAGTTACAACTTATAGAAAGTGGTGCAGCCTTAGAGCACATCAACAATATAACAAGTGAGCACAAATTATAATAATTTTAGCTGTGATAAGAGTGAACTTTATTTATTTAGCACTGTTCATACATGCAAATTTTCATGCAATTCCTTTACAAAACAACAAGACGGCGGCAAAATGTTTTAAAAAAACAAAACAACAACAGCAGTAACAACTAAAATGATCTACACTAAAATTAATAACAGAAATAACCGTAACATTGATAACATCAGTAATTATGATATCATATCATCCCTAACCACTTCCACTATCATCCTCTGTATAACTGTAATCTAATTAGATTGAACAGAAATGTTCATAATCAGTGAAGTAAAAGGAAGATGCTGTGATTTGAACAGTTTGTGTCCAAAACTACAGAAAGCAGCTTCACTGCCGATCAAGTCAGGTTGAAGATTCGTTTAAATTGTCACTATACAACACAGGATGGTAGAATCTGCCAATATAATAGAGCAAAGTACTTAAGAGTAGCACTAAAGAGGAAGCAAAGAATGAAAAGTATAATATATATACAAGTAATACACAGTTAAATACATATAAATATACCCACATGTTAATAAATGTAATATGTAAGTTATAGTACAAAAAAGGCTCATTTTCCTGTATTTAACTAGATAAAAGTTCTGAAGACATTCATCCCTTTGTACAATAATGTTAAAATGTATCCAAAAACTGACTGGAGCTGATAATGTAATTATAAATGATATAATATTGTACTAAAAGAAAAGGTCTGAGACAGTTTCATAAATTGTAGGTAGAGCTTTTCCCTTGGTCGTTTCAACCAATCATGAGGACCCTCCTGATTTATTTTAAGCAGTCAGTGCTGTGAACTTTATCAGTGTTGCATTCTCAGTTTGAGACATTGCTAAAGTTCAGTTCAATATATAATCAGTCTGTTAGCAGGTCATGATGTCAGAGTATGTGAGGACAGATTCACACTGTTGGTGCAAAACATCTTTTTAGTGCACATTCCCATTTTTGAGCATTTGTCAACACTTAAAGTTTAGAGAGGACACTTGCAAAAAAATTTTTGGCCCTAATAGGTTTGGAGGACATACTGGATTTTTTGCTGTTATGATCGTATAGAAGCTCAATTTTCAATTCAGTTCACTTCAATTTAATGATCACACAGCTAAGCTAGTGCAATTAGGTTCGGTATGTCACATCACAGCACAGTCCCATCGACAGCACTGCACAGACGTTTGAGGAAAGTGAAAGAGTGACACTGCCATAATTAGAAACCACAAATACACATAGCAGTCACAGTAACATACTTATTGACTGGGCAGTAACAATGGCTGCAGATGATACAACTGTTAAGCAAACAAAGTCAATTATTAACCCGAAGATCAAGATTTAAAGTGACACTCCTCTGACATTTCACTTGTGAATGTCTCACATACGAATTTTGATGAGATCTAAACCTCATTTTTATTTTAGTCTTGACACCTGAGTCCTCTCCTTTAAGACACTCTCCTTATAGACAGCACACCTACAAGTGAGAACAAGATGAGTCATATAAAATATCACGTTATGGATTTATAAACCATGAGGGGATTTTTAAAAAGATTTTTGTTTTAGGTTTGCCTTCATTGCCTTCACAGAGCGTAGAGACAGGAAATATGGGGAGGGGGAGAGTAGGAGAGAGATGTGACATGTCACCACACTGAGGTTATGTGGTATGCACCTTAACCATTATGCCTTCAGGGTCTTCTAACTATGAGGTTTTAATACTTTTATTGTGTGTATCTTAATGTTAGAGAGACACTAGCAAGCAAGCAAGCAGTGAAACTTTCTTTATTGAGAAAATTTCAAAAGAAAATGAGGGAAGAGGTAAAAGAAAGAGAGAGGTAAATATATAAAACAAGAAGAAATAAAGTTATGAAATCAAGAAAAAAGACAAACAAAACAATTTGAAGCATTTATGTAGTTAAAGTATTGCAGTAAAAATAGTGATTTGGTCCCTTTAGCTGATATATTAATATATATGACGAAATATATATGATGAAATCACATTTGAAGGGGATCTTTTAATAGCCAGTCTGAACAAGAGGAATGATTACAACGAGGAAAACCTCTTTCAGTGTTCATACAGACACCTGACTGCTCTAACTGTCAGTAAACGTGACCTCTTCCTGCTCGCTGCAAAGGAGGAACCTGTGAAGCGGAACTTACGAGTTCAGCACGCATAACTACCCGAGCGAGAAGAGGGTGCGGACATGTAACAACATCTCACCATGGGTGTTTGTATACATCATCGATCCACTGAATTCAGCAAAAAAAAAAAAAAATGAATTAAAAAAGAGAGGGAGAGGCGACATGTTTTATCTATAAATCATGTCAGAAGCTGCTTTAGAGGAAGTTTCCGCTTTATCGTCCATTTACTGCGGGGAGGGAGAGTTCCGGCTCCTCCAGCAGTCCGGTGAGACATTCACAACACTGCTGCATAAGAGCGAGCATGTCAAACTCATTATAATATTATACGTCCATGATGACAATGTATTAGCTGAAGGTACTGGTGGAAAGAGATGTGAAAGTGAGAGTTTGAAGTTTCAGTGCCGACACAGTCCTCCTCCACTCATAAATATGTCCCTGTTCTTCTTCTTCCTTTAGCTGGATGTTTGAGCTTCACTGTGCAGGATCATGTATGTTTGGTTTTCACATTCATCAGCTGAATTTTTCTGTGCTGTCCATAAATCATGTACATATAAGCAGGACTTGTAACATCACAAATAGTTTGGAAGTCAGTCGTGGTCCAGTTTTCAACTTACACAAGTGTTATGTGGAATTTTTGGAGCCTCCAGACCAGAAACACTCAGAATAGACTTTACAGTGAAGTAGGAGACATGTTGTGAACAGCAGGAAAAGTTTTTATATGACAGTATTTAATAAATATTATTCAAAGCAGAGCGTTTTGCTACTCGTTCTCTCATTACAAATCCAAAATCTATGAATATGCATATATATATTTTTTTTATTTTAAAGTTTAAACTGCCTGACACTGGATGTGTCCTGTTTCACTTTACACTGGAGGCTTCAAATTTCCACATCATACTTGTCTAACTTGCATACTGGACAATGATTGGCTCCAAACTAGTTGTGATGTCAAAATCAAGCAAAATTTTCAGTGAGCGCACAGAAACTTCCTTCCCTCTGCAGACCACACGTATCATTCTGCACAGTGAAGCTCAAACATCCAACTGGAACAACGAGAAGAAAATGCATTATTTACGATGATGTCAATGTGTCATTCAGTTCTGTTCAATTCCAAAATATAAACATAAAGATGGAAAAAAAAAAAAGTTGAATCTGTAACGTTCAACATGTAGTGACCGTCTGTTTCTCTGTCTGCCATCTAGCTCAGGATGGGCTCATGGTCCAAATCAACAGCACTGTTGGAGGGGAGAGAAGGCTGGATGTGAGCCTGTTGTTCCATTTGCACCCAAGCTACCCTTCCTGTCCCCCTGACATCTCCCTCTCTTCCACTAGTCTCTCGAGAAGTCAGTGTCACAACATCAGACAGAAGCTGCTGGATCAAGCTGCAGCCTTAACGCCAGAACCGATGGTTCATCAGCTGGTAGAGTGGTTACAGGTAAACAACTAGCTTGCTGTTGTCATACCATGGAACACATGGAAATTTAGCTGCTAATTTGTCATTGTCAGGATGCACAAAGTAATACAATTAGAAAAGACAATGCAGACAAATCTATAAATCATAGGCACTGTAAATGACATAACAAATCTTAAAATTTTGCAGGGTGTGGAGGTGACGGAGGACTGCAGGGGAGGTGAGGAGGAGGTCAAAGAGAGCGATAAAGAGGAGGAGTGGACTGCAGTTCTGTCGCTGGACCACATCCGATCTCGAAATCGTTATATTGGACTGCTGGAGCGCTGGAGCCAGCAGCTGCAGCTGACTGGGAGGTTATTACTAGGACGAAGTATACTGATCATCCTGCAGGGAGCCAGACCCAACATTAAGGTACCAACCCACACTGATACTGGCCATACTGTGTGTCTGTATGTCTTTCATCGCTTAGTGGATCGATTAAAAATGAACTACTTTTCTTAAATGTGAAGATTTTCTGGTTTCTTAAATCCTTTGTGATGACAAAAATCTTTGGGTTGTGGACTGTTAACTGGACAAAAAACTTTAGGTTGCATTTTGGGCCATTTTATAAATCAAACAACTAACTGACAGATTAATTGACAATGAAAATAATGATTAGTTGCAGCCCTATAATTTAGTGCATTTTCTCTCTGCTACGTACCCTGATTGTTGTGACAATGTCTCTTCAGGAGTTCTGTCGCCTCTTGAAGACGGCGAAGGTGGATGTCGATTCTTCAGGCAAGAAATGCAAAGAGAGGATGATGAAGGTTCTCATTGAAACCCCCTCGTCTTCCTCCTGTGAACACGGGTGTGGATCAAAGACACAACACAGATGCTAACAGTCACAGTGTGTTAGACATATGTAATGTGATCAGGATCACAGCGGGCTTACTCTCTCTATGTCTTTCTGTCAGTCTCCAGGGTTTTGTAGTGAAGAGCTATCAGTCATCACCAGAGCTGACTGCAGCCTTCCAGGAAATCAACATGATCGAGCTTTACCAGCAAATACGGCCGTCATTAAGTGACTGATGGCACACGTTACCATGGTGACTGAACTTGAAAAGGAAACATCCTTTACAAGATCCAGACTGAAGCAAAGGACTGCCCAGAAATCCAAAATAAATGTGCATATCTTAAAACCGGACTCTGATAGTGATCTGAAGAGGAAGGGGAGTGTAGAGCACGAGCTGCTGCTGTAGCATCAGCTCAGCGACGGACACAAAAAGAATCTGATATGTGAAAACAGAGAAAAACATGATTTCACGACAATAAAGACAACTCCAGCTACATAAAATGACACATAAAATGCAATGATGGAATAAGAGCACAGTGTTATTCACAAGAACTCATTCAAGATGAACAAATCAATCCTCTCATCTGCTCTCCAAGAGCCTGGATTAGTTAAACCACGTTTGAAGAACCAGGCCCTGCTCTTCAAATGTGGCTTAAATAATTATTATAATATTATCAGGCTAAAATAATCCTGTTAATTCTCATCCAGCTAATTTGGTTCATTGAAGGCAGTTTGAGGATTGTTTCGTCGATCCTGGATGATGTTATCTTGAATAACAAAAGTCAAAATGAATAAAGTGAGAGTTGAAACCATGATCAGCATTCATACAATTGGCTGATCATGCAGTTACATGAGGTGGATGTGCTGGGAACCTTCCCAGCATGCACTGGTGTAATAGATTCATGGACATAAGTCTAATTTTATGTGTGTTCCTGCATGATACTGCAGTAGGAACACAATGTAGAAAAAATACATTATGTTAAACAGATCAGTTAAGCAGATATTACCAGTGAACTAATATAATATAAACTCGATGTGCACCTTTATAAATTAAAACAATTTACATTCATGAGTCCAGTCTTCTGAGAGAGGGTTTCATCTATGTGGAATTGACTGTTCTTATTCATCTATATCATATGTGGAAATCTAACCTTCAGAAGCTACTGGTATGTATTTTAACTGTTACATCACTGCCAGAAGACATCCTCTGTTATTCCCAATCACACATCTGAAATATTCACTTTGTCTTAAAGAAGGGTTTAAAAGTCTTTGTCTGTTACAGATGAGATTTATACTTTCCTTCAGTTGCTTTTGTACAATTGTGAAATGAAAATCAAATTCTCAAATGCACAGCTCATTTTCTCACAACACTAATAGTGAACGTATTTCTTGTTGTTTACCTACAGATTTCAATTTATGTGCAAACATTTTCAGCTGACCTGTTGATTCACTGAGTTAGTACTGGTGGTCATAAATGATTACACTGCTTTTCTTCTTTGTAGTTTTTGTTTCACAGTTCAGGTCCCAGGTTTCAGCAATGATACATGGATATATCCAATTGGTGAAAGCCAAAATGCATAAAATTTGAAATTCATTACTTTGGTGTCATCTAGTGGTAGCATCAAGAACGACACTGGTGGACTGTACAACATTTTTACTGGGCTGAAAAGCAAAACCTGTGACATTTGTCCTGTCTGAAAAAAAATGTTTTACCAGAAACAGTTCACAAAATCACTAAACACAAGGAAGCGAAATTGAAAAAAACAAACAAACAAAAAAGATAGTCAAATAAACCATCAGTAAATTATTTATGACCATTAGTAAAGCTATTCATTACAGACAATAAACCCTTTATTAATGGTCCCTTATCAGAAAGTGGCACCAGTGCTTTTAACCTGTCCAATGTGATCTTCCTCTTAAATACCTGATCTTTGATGTTTCCTCAGAGCTGCTGGATTTGTAGGAGATCATCAAATCTGGACTAGACTGATGTAAAAACTGTAATATTGAAATCAGTAAACCTTAATCTTCTAATCTATAATTAAATCTATTAAGAAAGCATTATTCTAGCAATCCAACCATAGCTTGATGATATACAATAAACGCAGTGAAAGTGAACATTGGTTAGATTGATGGTTAGATATTTTTACGCATTTTTAGAGGAATTTCTGACCAATTCAGACACTTATTGTGTATAAAAGAAAAGAGAGGAGAGCCACTCAAAAGAATGCAGATCCTCCCAAAATGTATGACTTAAGAGATTCTTGGCCAGCAGAAGAACAGAGGATGGCCCATCCCAGTTGGGGAAGTCAAAAGAAAAACTAAGTTGTTCATTTCCAAAATCGTCATTTTCTTCCCGTGACTGGTCGTGAGAAGGCTAGGGTTTCAGTTCCGTCCAATGTTTCCTTGACATCCTTATGCCATTAGGTCAGAGGCTATTGGATCACTTTGTGTGACTATTAGGCCAAAGGGAATCATAATGTTTTTGAAAGAATTAAACTTTATGTGTATGCCTGCGTTTGTCATTTGAGGAAAAGCAGGAGACAGTGGAAACCACAAAGTAGCATTTGCTGTGCATGCGTCCAAACCTTTATACTCTTTATACTACCTTTTCTGCCATTTCTAGTGACATTGCCAAGACATTTTCTAAATGTATACATGAGTCAAGGGAGACAGACTGTATTGCTGTAGCCGGATTGGTGACCAGCCTGTCATTTCCTAGAGTTTGAGGCCCACAGTCCTCAACCTGAATCAATTCATCCCTTGGGCTGGACAGGCAAAAACATTTCTGTTGACCCCAGCAGTATGTTCACATGGTGAAGTATTGTTAGTCTTGTCCATAGTGTCAGTTCAAAGCAGGATACTGCTCCCCTCATCAACATACCCTTCATTGATTTTCCCCACATTGTCATGGACATCGAAGGCCCACTAGAAAGAAGTAGTGCAGGCCACAAGTACAGTGCATACTAGTAGTCTGTGATTATGCAAGAAGATACCCTGAAGCCTTCCCATTGAAGAAGATCAAAGCCCCCAAGATTGTCAACTGCCTCATCCAGCTGTCCTGCAGAGTTGGAATCCCAAAAGAGAATATCACAGACTGAGGCACTAACTTCACCTCCAGCCTGCCGAAGGAGGTGTACAGCATGCTGAGTGAAGACCAGTCCCCAAGGGCCTCATCAAGCATTTCAACAAGCCCTTCATGTCCATGCTGAGGAAGTGTGTAAATGTCTCAGGGTCAGAGTAGGACCAATGGCTTCCATTCCTGTTGTTTGCATACAGAGAAGTCCCACAATCATCGACCGGCGTTTCACCTTTCCAGCTTTTGTATGGACACTCAGTGAGGGGTGCAATGGATGTCTTGAAGGAGGCCTGGGGGGGTCTGATACCAACGCAGCAGTGCTGTGAACTGTCCTGAAAATGAAGACAAACTGGACCAGTTTTAAAAGCTCGCCAATAATAATTTGGTCCAAACACAGCAGCGACAGAGGCAGAGCTATGACAAGGCTTTAGGAATGAGAGTTTTCCAGAAAGAGTCATAAAGTTCTCATAGTTACCAGCATCTGACAGCAGTCCCCTTGCTAAGTGGCATGGTCTATGCAGGATCACAAAGAAGACTGGCCACAGGATGAGGTTACAAAGAAAAAAGCTTGCAGTGGAGCACTTACAACAAGGTTTTATACACCTTAAGAGGGCATTACAGTTCTTTTCTTAATCTATCAAATACAGACTTATAGATAACATCATGTCTGTTTTCAGTTCTCCTGTCCAGGAGCCATCCTGTCCAACTGACCCCCAGATGACATTTCTCACCCTATCTCCAACAAATTTTATCTTCCTCTTTACAAATATAATGCTGAACTTCCTTTAACCTTAGCTGATGAGTCTGCTGATGTTGCAGAGTTGCAGCACAAGACAGGAACAATTCATCATGATCTAGGTAAAATAGTAACACACATGCACAGTGTAAGCATATTTTTTTATAACACCCAGTGCTGACTGTTATGTATTTCAAGTTATTTATGGAAATTTTATTTTAGACACACTGTCATTCCTCTACATTGCTACACAGAATTTCCTATGTAGTGTGTTGATAATAAAGAAGTGAATCATTTCAAAAAACATTTTGGGTATCTATTAAGACTAGCACAACAGCAAGTATTTGGGCTCCATGGACAGTGAATCTTTGATTTAAAACCTACAGAACCTGTGTGAAATCAACACAGGACTTTTCTCATAGTTTCAGTACTCCCAGAGGTGCATATATAAAACTATTCTATCCCTAATATTATCACTTTAAACCACTGCTCTGTGCCTCCGAGCTGTCTGGAGTTCATCCTCCTCCAGCTGCTGCAGGTAGTAGACAGCTCCTGCGCATACAGATGTACCGCACTGAACTGATCCAGTGGTAGCCTCACCGGCACAAATGCTCTTTGGCATTCTGCATAGATGCCAGTATGCTTCCCATGATTCCTCACCTTAAACCATCTCTATCTTCAAATGTGAATATATATATGTGTGTGTGTGTGTGTGTGTGTGTGTGTGTGTGTGTGTGTGTCTGAAATTAAAGTACTGAACACATAAACAGCATGAGATAAAAAAAGAAGAAATAGTGGAATGTTTTTGTTTAACAGCCAAACACACATTTTTCTACAATGGAAATCACACAAATGTTTTGAACTTGCGGGTTGCTTTCACCCTTCTGTCCAGTTCATCCCAGACCAACCTGATGACTGCGCTGGTTCCATGATTTGAAGCCCATTTTCTTGTTATTTTCTTCTAAAGTAGTTCTGACAGCCTGGAGGTATGTTTTGGATCATTCTCTTACTGTAGGATGAACCCCTGTCCAACTAGGCATAGACCAAAGGGGACTGCATGGCTCTGCAGGATGCTGTGGTAGCCGGTTTGATCCAGGCTGCCAGTCACTCTGTGCAAATCACCAACTCTGGATTCAGCAAAACAGACCCAGACCATCACACTTCCTCCTCTATGCTTTCATACAGACAGAGGGTCTGGAATAAATCAACTAAAGTTAGGACACCTGTAGGAAATGTTTGCATCAACCTTCAAGGCTTAATCTACCTCATGTAGCTCCGATCCTTCTCTGTTCTGCTGACACCTAGAAGCTGCTTGACGTCCTCTTCATCAAATTCTTCATATATTATAAAACCACTAGACATTTTTTATCCTGTTCCATGCTGATGCTGTATTTCTGTTATTTCTCTTTCTTGTTCTGTTCAGTGCACACATCTATTGCATGTCTGTCCGAGTTTTTCCTTTGTGATTTGTGATTCTGAACTATACAAATAAAATTAAACTGACATGAGGTGAGATGATAATCAAAACTCCAAGTGTTTGGTTTACTGCATAACAACAGTTAGACTGATAAGTGTGTTAAAATCACAATGGACTGAAAAAAACACAAATGCATTAACCAATATGATTTTTCCTTTAATTTGTCAACTATATCTGTAAATCGCAGATGTCAAACAAGGTTCTGTGCAGAGATATAAATACACTTTTCAAGCATGCCTGCAGAGGGTAGCAGCAGTTTTTTGAAGGATTTAACTCATACTACAGATCTATTTTTATTTAAGGGGGAGTTGATAAGTGTTGTCTCTCTTCGGTGACGCAGTGAAGTAAATGACGAGTAAACTATGACCCAAGCACTGATACGCATGCTATGAATTCCTACCCTCCCCGGTGTGGCATGTGTGTATTAACTGAGTGTGTGTATCAAAATGTCACATTGGAGTTTCTGCTGACTTGTATGTTGAGCAATTAAATGTTTATTTAAAAATTGAAATGCAAGATGCAGAAACCACTCTAGCATTAAGTACAAATGTGGAGCAGATATTGTAAATGAATATAAAAGCACATAGAGGGATATTTTGGACAGAACAGAACATTTTTCAGCTCAGAAATAGTAAAAGTACCAGCAATTCAATTAAATGTTATATCAAGCAAGAAATGACAGGTTTTTTAAATCTTTTGATCATGGCATCAGTTGTCTATGTTTACATATTTAGTGGAAAGTCCCAGACAATTCTGAAATTATTTGATGTTCTCATTTGCCTGCCTTCAGCTGAACAGTTGACAGCAACAGGAGGATCTGATCGAAGACCGAGCAAACCCCACTGTATCATAATGAGAGCCTGTTCGTCATTACTAAGAAAAATGTCAACAAAGAAGGCACAAAACAGTTCCACGCCCTAAATGAGTGAGTTTAAAACATACACTTTAAGAAAACATTTTAAAAAGCACACTCAAGTTCAGCTGGGTCTCCTCAAGGATTTAAACCTAAGGTCACTCCACCACCACTTTACAGCTGTTGTGTGTTTTTCTCTAAAACACTTCAGACCACATGGGTCTTTGAAAGCAGTAATATGTGTCTTCACCCTCATCCTTAAAGAATGTGTCTGGCTCTCTACATTTTTCTTATTGTCAAATCTCATGTGCAGAGCCAAACTGACAATGAATTTATCTACTTGCAAGTATTGTGTGTGTATCCAAAGCGTGATACATTTTATTCCTCTGTGCCATAGACCTCTGTCATTGTCCAAAAACTATTATAAACATGTCAAAGACCTCAACGACTGCAATGGCTTACATGTTCCTTCACTACAAAGAGTTTGGGTACGTTAGTCTGCTTAGAAATGGCGGCAAAATCTAATAACAGCTATGACATTTTCATTTCTCATGAGAGTAGTTCCTTGTACAACAGATGCCACTGCGCACACGTAGGAATGCAATTCCATTTACAGAGCTTCACTGGCTCGCTGTGCTACATATCAAAACCTTTTGACTTTGAACCCAAGTTATTTACAATGTGCAGTGTAGTACAAAGTCAAGAAGTTGTGATATGTAGCATACTGCTCAAGCTCTTTGAGAAATTTACAATGTACAATGTAAAGTGAACAGGAAAGATCTTCATTGTAGAAGTACAACCTTCCAACATTCTGACTTGGTGCTTAAAGTCCCTAAAAAAGTCGACTTTAAAGTGAGACTGTTTAACTCTGATTGGAGTTTTAGTTATTGAAAAACCTTCTGAGGACAGCCGTCAATGTGATTGGTTCAGTCAAAACAGCCATTTGAAATTAACGTACCATTAATGTGCTGATTTTTTAGCAACCCTGAGCAAATGGCAACGACCTACAAATGTTACAAAGAATAGAATTGGCTAGCTACTTTAGCTGCTTGATATGGTGACAGAACTCTCTACTTGCTTTATATGAATTAGGTTAGCTTGATAACTCCTACTTTTATTTAGGCAAACAAATCTGTCTATTTCTCTTTTATGCTATGATCTGGGTGAATACTCTTCTGATAGGTTGGCAGGTGTGTGTTAAAATCATGTATTGCACACATAGTTTGGCTCAAGTTTACTTGTTATGAAATTTTGAAGAATGGGACACAGCAGAGGAAAAAGAAATAGGGAGGAGAAAAGAAAGATACCAAACAGGGTTACAGTGATCAACAAATAAACATGCATTAAACGGTTTTTAAGGCACAACGTGGAGGCAAAGAACCACCTGACACAAAGCGTCAGGTAGTTTGCCTTCACTTTGTGCCTTAAAACCGTTTAACGAACGTTTATTTGTTTATTATCCTGTACGTGCTATAAGCTACATATGCTATAAGGCATCTTACTGCATTCTGGTCTTTGAGCATCTTGAAGCTTCTGTTAAGTGATCGTACCCAACAAAAAGTAGGATTTAGCAACCAAAATGAAAGTATGGGTTGATTTGAAACATTATTTATTTGCTCAGAAATCTAACTCTTGTTACTTTTTATACATTATAAAGGTTATAGTTTTGCTCTAAATCCAGTATTTTTCTACATTATTAAATATTCATTATTAACATTCAGAGCAGTGAACTGGCGCGCTCTGTGGTGGAGCAGATGACCATATAAAGAAATCCGTCACGAGCTGACATCAGCCTGGGCTGAGAGTAGAAAAAACTGTTGTAAACTTAGTGTTCAGAGCAGTCTGAAGCAGGTGCTTTTTGCTCACAGGGATTACTACTACATACATTTACCTCACATTTGACATGTCGCCCACGTTTAACATTAACATCTGACATTGTGATATAATATATATATTTATGTCTGAAAATATGGAAAAGTATAATAGGTCCCCTTTAAAGAAGACAGAGACACTTCTGACTATATAAAGCTCAGTGTGGTTTATTATTTACATTTTAACTGAGATAAAAGTTAAACTAAACTAAAAAATTCCTACAATAAGTCTTGAAAACAAAGTCTGAAACAAATGAGGGAAATGGCCAATTCTCAGAAAGTTTTCAGACCCTGGAATGGTTTAGATAATAAAACTAATTTGATAAACTGGGAATAAAATAAACATACTGTTTAGTGAATTTTAAATCCAGTCATTACTATATTTGAATGAAAGCAGTGGTTTTAAACATTAGTTTCGTACATGTTCACTACACATTCAATACGATGGACTATTTGTACACATTCCACATATTGCATAACATTTATAAAAATGCCCATTTTACTAAAATCCCACCTGCTTTCAGCAACTTACAGGAATAAAACTAAAGAGTTTCATTCCAAACAGAGACATCCACTGTTAAACAGAGCCATTTTAGTTCATTGTAATGTTGTAATGACCACAATGTTTGACCAAATAACTCTTCTCTTCTTTTCTATTGTCTCTCTTCGACACTGATTGCGGAGGTGGAGGTGTTGGGAAGTGGTTGGCTCCTCATCCATTCATCAGACAGGTACGGCAGCAGAACTGACGGTAAAGCTTCTTCTCACAGAGACGGTTGGACTTGACCATCTCACAGAACACCTCATCAGCTGACAGACAGATAAGAACAGAAGTAGACAATTAGCTAGTTGGTTTTACTCCCCCCCCCCCCTCTCTCTCTCTATCTCTCTCTCTCTCTATCTCTCTCTCTCTCTATCTCTCTCTCTCTCTCTCTCTCTATATATATATATATATATATATATATATATATATATATAGCTTATTTTTTACTGTATTAGATTTTTCTGTAATTTTTTTATAGATGATTCATAACTAGTTTTGGAGAACATGGAATGGATCGATTCCCAGTCAATAAGCAGCACCGAACAGCATATTTTATTTTGAGGAAGACAGCAAGCTGTACTATATGTTTAGAGTTGAGAACCTCTAGCATTACCAGGAGTTGCACAACGTCACATGAAAAATCGCCATTAAGACATTTTGTCTGGCTGGTGAATGAAGCTGATGTAGGTAATAATTTCACACTCACCATTATTACAGGATGCATTAACAATACAGGTCCTGCTGACCAGACTGTAGCCATCTTTGCATCTAGTGCAAGTCATTCCAGGGCCACTGCAGATCAGACAGTTTTCCTCACACCTGGAGACACAGTGAGATTAAACCAGCAGAACAAAGAGAGCTGAATATTTTGATTTTTACTGTGGATTTTAAGTTACACAAATGAGAAGCATCACACCCTGACTGACTGATTTTTAATTTTTTTTCCTATCACTGGAAGACAACATTTTCAAACAATGAAATTAATTAAATGGATTATTGATATCTGTGGGCCAGAGAATTACCCACCTGTGACACATCTTATGGGGGACTCCTGCTGCTTCTCCAGAGTAGTATCCAGGAATACAACTCTGCACACACCTCCACTCCTGCTGCAGGTAGTTCTCAGCACACTGGATACATTCTTCCTTACCTGGTCCTGGGAAAACCAATATGAAACTCCATGTCATGCAAGTTCAATGCCTCCAATTCACTATATAATACATTATCAAGAGCTCACAGTGCTTTTGGAAAAAAGGTGATTAAAACATATTTACGGGGGAATTAGTATACCTGTATCTGAATCTAAGCAACAGGTTACCTGCAGTTTCTTAATCAGGATTTGACTCATCACTGAGAAGTTTTATTTCTGCTGCTGGATTGTTCTTCATGAAAAGGTACTGTATAAACTGTGCATAGCCTGGAAAACATACTTACCTGTACAAGTCCTACAAGAGGAATGGCAAGGGCTGCACGTCATCTCCTCCAGATGGAAAAAGGTTCCATTGGTGCATTCAGGAACACAAGTCATCCCCGCCAGACTACAAACAAAAACATCCGACTACATTACAATACTTGTTTAAAAGCAAATGTTCATATATAAATAGTAATCTAGCTGCCTTTACGTACCTGTAGCCTTCATTGCAGGCAGTGCATCTATCTGCATACCTCAGGCATGTCATACACGTCTCATGACACTTCAGACACAATCTCTGAGCTGGCATACACAGAAAGCACAAGCATCAATATATTAAGTTTATAAAAGTCAAAAATCAAAAATAAGCTCTAAAAAATAAACACAAACTTTTCCAGTTGACGACTCTAATCATCACCAATGTTTAGTTAAGATCCAGTAATGATACTTAAAGGCACCATAATAGCGTTTTGGAGCAATGCATTTGTGAGCAGGTCCCCATTTCCGTTCCCGTTTGTATCTCAAGTAGAAACATGTGGGTGACCCCATAAACATTCTGCTGGTGTTTCCGTGCTATTTCTGTAGTAGACAGTTAGTGGCAGTAATGTGCCAATAAATGATTAAATGTGCCATAAAAAATGGCAATGTGCTAGCAAACACTCAGGGTCCTTCGCAGCACCCACACTTGTGGTATTTGCACATAGTCAAGTGGCTACTTGTGTGTTGTATTTCCATTTGTTGAAGTTGGAGTAAGATCAACCAAACTGTGTTTCAATCACAGTCAGATGATGCACATTCAGATACCGAGAGGACAAATTAGAGTCAGGCTATCTAAAGCACATTAGTTTAGGTTTAGTGTGCAAAAAAGAGACATACCACAATGTTACTTGTGAATGGCGTCTGTCTGATAACAGTTTTTATAAATAAAACACATTTATCAAATTCTTTGATGATGGATACGATGTTTAATTTTTATCTTGATAGTATTAGATATGCAATATTAGTCTTATCAATACCAGCAAGAAGAACACATTGTTAATATTACATAATAACCATCTGTAGAGCTTCTGCCAGAACTAAATATTTGGATATTAATAATAATATTCACACTAAATCCAACTTCTAGAAACGTCAACTTCTTCTTGTCTGTTGATTATTGTATGTGGTTAAGTGTAGTGTTTGTTGGTCTGTGTTGGGCAAATTACTTAAAAATTGCAATTAATTACTTTTTACACATCACGCATTGTAAAGGTAATAACAGCACAAATTACTCAGCAGCTAAAGTAGTGAGCCACATTACATTTTAACTTGTTGACTAATTTACTTTCATTACTCAGCTGTCAAAGTTTCCTTTTAACAAATCAAAATCCTCCACACCCACACGCTGTGCCTCTTCTATTTAACAAATGTAGAAACAAAAATTGAGATGTTTGTGCTTTAACAAGCAGGCAGCAGATGAGTAACCAGCACCTGTTTATCAAACTTGTAAGATCTAATGAGCCAACTTAGAGGTCAAAAATCTTCAGTGAGTGTGAGCTATTATCAAGAGACCTACTCCTTTAAGAACAACTCTGTGCTATATGCTCTGAGCAGGAATAGCCAACCATAGACAACAATTTACCCAACATCTGCCATGTTGTTCTTTTTTTTTTAATTAATCTTTACATTTAACATGGTGATATGAAAAAAAAACTTGTTTTAATTTATTTTTATGTTCATTTTGAAATGTCTCCAGCAGTACCACATTGACATGTGCAGACAATTAAGATGAATGGAAAGTTATTGCAAACAAAATCAAGCTTTATTCTTGTTTTTTGCACCCCTGATGAACGAAAAATGGGTCCAACATCCTATCAAATGCAGATAATAGGCTGAACTGACCCTATTCCCAGTTATACAGCCCATATCGCCTCAGCTCAAGTATTATTAATCATGACCAATGATATTTATTTCTCACGTACATGACACAGTATATCACGTGTAATGACATGACTGTTTACAAAGAGAACCCCACAGTTCCCAATATACAGATCAAACATTTAATATTCTGCCTATAAAGTGGATGTGTTCACTTACTCGCATCAGCAAAGTAACCTGAGGGGCAGGTGTCGATGCAGGTGGAATTGAATGTGTTGAGATAAAGGCCTCTGCGACACAAGAGACAATTGCTGGCCTCTGGGCCATTACATCTCTCACAGCCTTTACTGCAGCGTCTACAGCGACGAGATGCTTTTTCCTCATAGTGTCCCAATGGACAGTGGCTCAGACAGGTTCTACACACACACACATACAGAAAGATACAGAGTTAGATTACAGCAACATCTAGCTAAAGTTAGCTAACATTCATTAACATTAGCTTAACCTTCTAGTCATACCAGACAGAGTAAAGCTGTAGCAGCTAGACCCTTAAGTGTGCTAAATTGAGCAAGCATACATTTTATTTCTTATGAATTCAACTTTTCATTTGAAAGACTCTATTTCAGGGGTCAGCAACCTATGGCATGCATACACACGGCAGTATACAAGGTCATTAACATGGGCACATGGAGCAATTCAATAAAAATATCTTTTTTTAAATATAAATATAGCCTAATGGCAAACTAAACAAACAATTTGATATTAAACAATATTGAAATAATTCATTAGTCTCAAAATACACCATTGTTTTTGGTAGTAAGAGAGCACACACAATTGACATGGTCTATTTTACCCCTATCCCCCCCTCCCTCTGATCTGCTGATGAGCGCAGCATTGTAGCTGTAATGAAAAAGTAGGATAGCTAGCTAGCTTTCTTTAATCCAAGAAACACTGATGATGGCATAAGTAGGAAGTAGGTTGTCTAATATTTGCCTTTTTAAGCCATCTTGGACAAACAAATTTTTAATTATTTCATAAAACTAAATGAAAATGTGTCGAAGTGTAAAACGTAATTTTGAATCAAGGCACAGGAAAAACTTCAAAGGCTGATAAAGCTGAATCAAACAAGAGGCCAGTGTCCTCACTGTGAGCATCTAAATTCACACAGCTGTGCAAAACACTAGAAACTGCCGATATCGATCAAGTGGCCTCCATTAGGCCTGTTGGGAAAACAGAGAAGTTTAACCATTAGAAGAAGGTGGCCTTTGCACTGATTTCAGCATTTGGATTCATATATATGTGCGAACAGATATTCTCGAATATGAAATCAATTTTGAGTCCCACACACAGCTGAATAACCATTAACTGAACGTCTCCAAATACGGACCAAAGATCATGCAGTTCAGCAAAGAAAAGCAGGGATAAGGGTCGCACTAAATCTGTCAGATTGAATTAATTTCCTTTAGTGTCCTAGCAATTTTCATCCACAAATGATGAAATGACGTGTGTGTGTGTGTGTGTGTGTGTGTGTAGAGTGCAGATCTTTTGGCATGTGGCATAGACGGGGAGACAAGCAGCAGCAGTAAACACACATAAATTCTCATTATGAAAATGTAACTCAGGTCTGTGTTTTTGCTTTCTTTTAACACTGCAAAGTGGCACGGGACATCCAGAAGGTTGCAGACCCCTGCTCTATCTGCTAATTCTTCTTTTATAAGTAAGATATTGTAAGATATTCTAGAAAAATAACAAAATAATAAAGCTTCTGAATACAGTAATAAGTGAGCAGTGAAAAATGCTTTGACAGAGTATAAAGACTAACCAGAGACCAAAATGTATGCTAAAGACAACAGAGACAGAGTCTGCAGGAGAAATGCTCACAGCCATGTACCAATCCTGAGGGTTGGTTGGCTGTAGGGGTTTTGTTGGCAAATCAGTTTTGTCTCTGTTAACTGAACTGAGTTTAACAGGGTAGAGCTGAAAGTAGATAGTGAAAACATGACAGACACTGCAGCCACTTCCAATGAATGAGTGGGTTAGAAGAAAGGTGAGTGATGCCAGTGATGGCAGCATGCTGGTTAGCATAGTTAACATGTTCATAGCTGTTAGCTGGTCATGTTGTCTAGTGATGTTGTTGAAAGGAGTGTATGTTTTGAGGTAGTGGTGAGGTGAGGTGGCTGAAGAAGATTGTTTTGTTGCTTGGTGGGTTGAGCAGCATGCTGCCAGTGATAACAACATCACTGGCAGCATACTGACATTGCAGCTAGCCTAACATGTTATTAGATAGCATGCTGTTAGCTGTGATATTAAAGAACCTCTTTGTCATTGTATTGAACAAGTCAATGACTGGATGTGGCAATTTTTTCTCCAACTAAATAAAGATACGATAATCAATAGATAATTGTCTTTGGAGCACAGAAAGAAAGACAGAATGTAGGCTCTCAACTTGACTTCCTGTCTCTCATATCTAAGAGTCAAGCCACAAATCTTGGTGTTATCCTGGACTCTGATTTCAATTTCAATAGCCACATCAAATCGGTAATTTTGCTTACTACCAGCTAAAAGATACTGCAAGAATCAGAGGAATAATGTCCAAGCAAGACCTAGCAACGCTTACCCATGCCTTTCCAGTAGATTGGATTACTGCAAGGGTGTGTTCACAGGGTTTTCAAAAAAAAGCTCTTCGGCAACTCCAACTTATTCAGAACGCCGCTGCCAGGATCCTGACGAAAACTAGGAAATACGACCATATTACACCAGTTCTAAAATCTTTACACTGGCTACCAGTCACTCAGAGAATTGATTTCAAAATCTTCCTGCTTGTCTACAAATCACTCTGTAGCTGTTGGCCCAAACACATCTCTGACATGCTTGTGCCATATAAACCTTCTTGGACCCTTAGGACATCTGCTTCACAGGGCTGTATGGGTACAGGGAAAGAGGGGGTGGTTGTGTACACTTGAACCTTAAGGTCATGACACACCAGGCCGATGGTCAGCCATTGGCCAATGTCGGGCCATCGATAAGTGTCTGTTGCCCTAGTTTTTACAGTGTACCCTGTAAAAACTAGGTGCTACTTGGACCCCTGTGAGTGGCTTTTTGGCCAATTTAGCATGTTGAATCAGCGGCAGAGCGTGTTGGTGAGAGAGATCACTCTGATTGGCTGTTCAGCTTAGCGAATCAGTGCACAAGTAGAGAAACGGAAGTGACGAAAGAAAGCAAACAAGAAAGTCAAGAGGGCATTTTTCCTCTCCACCTCTTCCTTTCTTATTCCACAAGTAAAAGACCAAGGACTGACAATGCCACTGCCATTTGCAACTTATCAGACATATTCTTGATTAGAAGTAGCTATACAAAACCATCTGTGGTGAGAGAGAGTGGCGTGAAAATGCTAGGCAAACATAGGTCTTCCAGTTTACATTTCAGAATGATGAATACAGACTACCGCCACGCCACCTGCTGGTAGGGAGAGTTATTTCCTCTCACGCAGGCGCAGAATGTACGTGCTAATTGGCCATTGGATGTACTCTTTGTAGTGTGTTCAAATGCAACTTTTTCCAACACACAGGTGACTGTGTCGACTTTCGTCGCCGCTAGTTCTTTGATGTCGGTTTGGTGTGTCGTGGCCTTTATTGGCGGGCCCAACTCAACATAACACCAGTTACTGAGAGGGTGTAGACTTGCCTAGACTCTTTAAGTCACATACAACTGCATAATGAAATTAATGTTCTTTTTGTTGGTGAAACAGGTCAAGGGACATGATTCATGAAAAGTCTCTCATACCAGAGCAGATAGTGGCAATTGGTAAGACTAGTGGTTATACAGTGATGGTGGTTGGACAACTGGGAAGCCTATGGCATTCAGATGAAGCTGCCTATAAAACCAGTTGTGTCAGCCATTGTTGCTTAGCCTGTGCAGATACAATGTAGATATAAGGCTGGGTAACTCCTTTTAGTATTGTTCTGGTGTCCACCAATTCATGAGAGTTGCTACTTTAGGTGCTAAATACTCCACAGTGTGTTCACCAGCTGGTGACTGCCTTTGTCTGTCTGCTGTTTAGTGCTTGCCAGCTAGTGTTCAGTGGATTTATTAGTGCTTTTATCCTGAAAACAGCTGCCAATTGCTGCTGGAAACAAGACTGATGAGAGAAGAATCATGGGCTTGAAAACCAAAATATTTGGCTTAAAGCAGCTAAAAAACTCTATAGAGTTGGAGGGAACTGTGGAGTTGGGTTATATTTCTTTTTGGGTTTGTCAGTACCTTTCACATTCAGTTATACAGTCATTTGATCCACTGTCAATAGGTTTACTGATTAGTGCAATTTTAAAGGCTGGCCAAACTCGACTATTTTAAATTATCTGCTACCCAAAGCAATGTGAATCTCAGCTTTACTCACTTTGGTTCTCAAGTCTTACCTGCCACTTTTCAGGTTGCCCAAGCTGAAGTGGATACAGTTGAGGCAGTGTTCAGCATCTGGTCCATCACAGCCCTGGTCTCCACACTCACTGTGGCATGGTCCTTGATGCATGGTCCACATTTATTATGGTCAACTTCACCACTATCATCATTGTTAACGGTGCAAACAGCGTATAAATCTATTTCTACAACATTATATAGTCATTATGCTAAGATATGGGACAATAACTTAATTTTTTTTTTATACCTATAACATCCGCCTAAATTGTCAGTGTCTGACTATACTTCATGCAGAAATGTGAGGGATTTTTAAAATTCTCCTGCTTTTATCTCATCCCATCTTAAATTATCATAAAAAGAAATATATTCTTCCCATATCCTACCCGCCATCTTTGTATTGTGCAATACTTTTTGTAAACATTCATGAAAATAAGCTATTTCTACATGAATTAAACATGCTTTTTAAACGGTATATTTCTAAAGACACATTATATTTTATATGTTGTATGACTTTTTTTTAGTCTCTCACCATTGTACTCGTCTCCCTCCTCCTCCTGGAGCTCTGGCTCCTCCAGGATCTCCTCTGGATTTACAATCTCCAACATCCTTGAACGGGAGTGCTGTCCCCTGTAGGGCTGGTAAGGGTGCTCAGATGTGCCATAAAGGATCAGTGTCCATTCTCTTAGGTTGCCTGTGCCAAGTAACGACCATAATAATCAGCTTCAAATGTAATGGTAAATCTATATGTGTGTATCTAAGTGTGCATGTGCTGCTGAGCCTTACCCAGCACCTCAGGGTTGCGTAGCTTTGACGGTGAGTCAATAATCTCCAGAGTCCATGTGCCCTTTGCCTTCTCACCCCAGAAGTGAACCGTCATGAACTCCCAGTTCCTGAAGCCCCCATTGGAACTGTCAAACAACCTGTAAACACAACAGTGAGGTGAAATGAGTGCAGCACATATAAAGGTGACGAGGCCTTATCGAAGTTCTTCGATGTATGAATATGGTATTTATAATTGTAAAACGAGGTGAAAGTATTTATTTTCACCAGGACTGTGCAACTCGCTGGGGCTCTAAGCAGAAAATGATTGAGAGGATGCTAGAGCAGAGGCAGGCCATCAATTAAATTCCTTCAGATGAGCGTAAAGCCAGTGTGAGCGTCACATGGCAAGACAAGAATGTGTTGCAGTTGGTGAACAACACGCTGAAGCCAGTGAGCAAGTTCACAGGCATTCTGCCTGGTGAGAATTACATCACTGCATCACCTCTACTCCCCGTGCTGCATCTGATTAATGAGGACACATCTCCTCAAAATATATGCGGCATTGCCAGTGAATGTCAACTACATCATTAAACCAATCATTCTCCAAATTGAAGCTTATCAAGAACCAGCTTAGAAACAAAGGCTCTCAGATCTTCTGCTGTTGTCCATCGAGAGGGACGTCGCAATTGACCATAACAAGGTCATTAATATTTACAAAGTGATGGCGAAAACTATTCTCTCAGTTTTATTTCACCAAACTTAATGAATTGCTTCACTGACAAGGCTGCTCAAAACAGCGAATTCTCACAATGTTAATGGTTCCATGTTTTTAGTACGGATGTGTGAAAGATTTAAAATGTTACTCATTCCCTGTAAACTGTATTTCAGAGATGTTTGCAAAATAAATATTTAAATAGTGAATCCTTTTTAACACAGAGGTGTTGTTTTCCCTCTATTCTGAGTCATCCTATATCGTGTTAATCTTAATTGGGGATATAGCCTTTTTACCAAACATGCATCGTTGTTTCCCTGACTGATGGGGGGCCATTGAATGTATCACGTGCCCTTTTATATTTTTTTGCCCCTGCCCCTCAGACAGCCACCTCACCCTCACCCTCAGAGTCCACCTCTGTTTGCAGAGGTAAATTAAGAAAAATAAATAAATAAAAACAAACTTTAGTTGGAAATTACACGAAAAGTAGTCACAGAAAGTGCTGCAGCAGACGCTGAGAAAGAAATACAAAGTGGTGAACCTCATTTGAAACAAACCGGGTCAGTAAAACCTTTGTGAATTAAAAGCAGGGGGCATTATCTCTTATCCACTGATGCTTGCCTTTGTAGTTTCCCCCAGACACTTAAGAAAGCAAACAGCCCATCTAGTTTTCTACGGTTTTATTTATAAGCATATAATGACAGGGCCCTGGTATAACAATGAACAGCACTCTGTGAATATCAATAAAGTGCATGAAGGTCCCAAAAGGGAAAACAGGGCAGAGAGAAAAGGTAAGAAATAATAATAATAATGAAACTGAAACTGCACCTGCATGAATAGAATCAACTAAGGCATTTGGGTGAATTGGCCATTCATTAAAAGGGCAATGTGGGCTTCATACATTATAACAGTACATTGGTGTGTGTAGCTCTCACCTCTTGGCCAGTAGCTGAGATCTCGTCCCAGATGGAGAGATGAGGTTGATCTCAAGGTCTCCTCGTCGCGGGTGGATAATAAGGACTTTGACCACCACATGCTCCAGGTAATCCACGTGCTGCTCAACTTGTTCTGAACACCCAGAGGTGGTGATGCTGCTGTTCAGGCTTTGGCCAGCATGGATGTAACTGGGAGAACCATAAAACATAAGCAATTTGCAACAGTTACATGATGAGCACAGTGTAATAAAACAGGGTTTGCAGTCTTTTTTAAGAAACCATTACAGGACCTTTTTCAATGACGCAACATGTTTCCATTTGTAAAAGTCTAATTTAAAGGTCTTTTCATGCCAAGTCTTAAAACTATTTACCAGATTTTTGAACAATAGACACAGATAGAGAGGTATAGTGCAGGAGTAAACATCTGTCATCCATTTTGAATCCTAGTATTTGCACATGTCTACACACACACACACACACACACACACACACTGATGCTGCCAAAAGTAATTTCACTAACATGATCACTGATAAAACATTTTCCATTCCTCAGTTGGATTGGCAGAGATAAGCATAGCCATCAATTGAATCTGCCAGGCAAAGCAAAATGAAAGAGTGCATGTGTCTGAATGTGATTATGATAAATATGGCATATATATCATAATATCACCGCATGATTTAATTTATTTCTTCTGTCCACACAGTCTTTTTGTCAACTTTTATGTATTAGCTTCTTTTTATTTATTGGATACGTGTTGAAGTGGATGATTATATCATTGAGTGGCAGCAAATACTACATGTACACTGTCTGCACCTGCCTGCAGTTCACCTCACCTGGTGCGTCGCTCAGGTATCTGAACGCAGGTGTGCTGTGGAGGAACAGTCCTCCACTTGGAAGCCTCCAGCACCATGGCCTCTGCATCCACCAGGCCAAAGCCATACAAGTGGCTGACTGTGAGCAGAGACACAGACTCATTATTAAAGAGCAGTAATTATGCTGAAACCATCTATATTGAGCTGAGGCTTCATAGAAAAATTTGTTGTTGAAATGGCCTGCAGTGCACTGAGCAAAAGAACATTTTGATAACATTCATTTATAGCCACAAAGTATAGAACAGAGTCAATGTACTATGTTAGTATTAGAAGTAGAATGCAGTGTGCCTCTGTGTCCAGCAGCATTGGTCTTCCAGTCATCAGCTCTCAGGTGGACCGGTCTGGATGTCTTCACAAGAAGATGCTGCACATCCCTCCATGTGAGCAAAAGGCTGCAGAAGACAAAGACACCACTCATCTCACTTGTCCAGATGGACTTCACATGACCTTTATCTTTGTTATCAGTTTATTCTTATGACAAGAAAAGGAAAGTTTTTGGAAGTATGTCCCATTGGTCATCTTGTAAGTTGATTGCATGTCACATTGTGTGAGACAGCTCTAATAAAATCTTGGTCACAATCTGTGTCAGACAGTACAATATCATTTACTGGTCTAAACAACTAAAAACATTTTTAGACTGTATAATAACAATTTGAGGTTGTCAGAGTGTGTGCTGAATAAGCAATGAATCATAGCCCTTCAGTGTAAATAGAAAAAAAATTGAAAGTTCATTTTGCCTCCATTGTTTGGGTTTCTGTGCGCCATGGACATATTAAGAGTTTCTTCCTCTTAATGTTATTCAACAATGTCACTCATGAAATATCACAGCACCCAGTGTATACATACAATATTTTTTCATTAATTGTCTTAAAATTTCTGACATTGTTAGAATTTTGCCTCAGCCTGTCACCAAAGCTCCAATTCTCTTGTTGGAATTTCTCTAAAAAAGGTCAACTTGCACCTAAGAGAACTTGCACAGTGTAAAGTAAGAGGCAAAAATAATCATCAAAGCTTTTTTCCAACTTATTTCAAATATTTTAACATCAGAGAATCAGTTTATTAGCCAAGTATGCAAGCATAAAAAATGTCATTTATAACTCCAAGGAAGTAACAAAAGTATATATATATATATATATATATATATATATATATATATATATATATATATAGCCCAGGCTAGCCCACTTTTGACAGTTATTTGCAATGTGCAATGTAGTACATAGTCAAGAAGTTGTGATATGTGGCATGACAAGCTAGTGAAGCTGTAAACTGAACTACATTCCTGCAGATGCTCAGTGGTGTCTGCCGTACACAGAACTACTCTAAAGGGACAGAAAATGTGATTGCTGTTATTAGTCTTTGGAGTCATTTCTACACAAACTAACCTTGGGACGAAGGAACATGTCACCCAGCGCAGAGGTGTGGCTCATTAATATGTTTTTAATAGTTTTTGGACAACAACGGAGGTCTACAGCACAGAGGAATGAGATATATCAGGCTTTGGGTACACACACAATACTTGTAAGTAGCTCTGATTTGTTGACAAGAAGAACAATATTGAAAATCGCTAGCCAATGTCATGCTGCGTCCTTTGCTTTTCACATTATTTTATTTTCACGCCAACAATAGTGGAGAAGCAAAAATATTGATTGTTTAGCAAATGAATAATGTTGTTGTGTTTTTATTGTGAGGACAGTCTCTGCTAACTAAATTAATATCTGCTTGGCATTAATGAGAGGTGTCTGAAGATAAATGGAACATAAAGTAACATTCAGAACAAAAACGTTAAAAGTGTAGAGAGACATTTCGGAAGTATGTTGCCATCTCAAAGGACACAATTTAAACTTTATGCCATTTTACTTCACACTGTGGCCCTTAATTGCTCATTTAGGCTCATTAATGGAGAAATACCTGTCAAACAACCCTACTTTTGACACTTACATTCAAAAGAAACATCACAAACTTTGCTCTTCACTTGTTAGGCTAATTTAGAGAAATAACAATGTATTTGGTCGCTTATGTGGTGTCTAGATAAGGGTATCTTAACACAGTACCAAGAGGTTAGATGTCAGCAGAAGACCTAAACAGACATAGACATACAGAGAAATAGTAGACAGAGTGAAATAAAAAGCGACTGACTTGGCCTCCAGAGCAAGAGCTATGATCCCTGCTACGATGGGAGCAGAAACAGAGGTGCCGGTATGACTATCAGTGCAGCGATGCCGGAGGTCAGTGGTTACCTGCAAGGTAAGGAGCATACACAAGGTTTTGATTTAGTTTGAGGCTCTGTTAATTTATCTAATGTTTAGCCATGCTTGCTGTGTGGCTCTAGGGATGTCAACTTCAGTCAACCTGCTCATCACTTTGGTCCAGATTGAAATATCTCGGAACTTGGGTTGAAAGTTAAATTAGAGCTAAAACATCCTCCCATTTCACAGTAAGACTTTTGAGTTTTCAGTGTGTGTGTGTGTGTGTGTGTGTGTGTGTGTGTGAGAGAGAGAGAGAGAGAGAGAGAGAGAGAGAGAGAGAGAGAGAGAGAGATGGCAAGTAAAAGTTCTTCTTTGAGAGTGAATAACATTAACTTTTTACTTAAGTCTGAACTGGTTAAATTCATGATTTATTATATTCCAACTCCTTCAAAAGACTGAAAGACTGAAAGATTGGTCTAAGAAGCCAATTTAGGAGTAGATTGACCTCACATGATCAATATCAGTGATCAGAGAGACAAATATCAATGTTCAGAGTGTAGCTGAGACACAGCTACACACTCTCTGTGTGGTATCAAATCCACAAGCTAACCCTAGACACTGCACTGGGAGGCTGGTTCTCTCATCACTCTGGTTAGTTCAACAGAAGCCAAAGCATAATATTTACACTGACGAACACAGTGTAGGACAGAAGCTGGGAGCCAGAGCCAAGACAGGGCCCAGCTCTGACTTCTCACAGTTAGTTGTTAACTACAGCGGAGCAGTGCATCAATACATGTTTGTCTGGTGGTTTACTGTGGATATAAATTATGATGTCTCTTTTCTTATTTTCTACCTATACCAGAGTCTAAGCAAACACAAACACCTCTGCTGTTCTTTGACCATGCACACAAATGCCCCCCCAAAAAAACACATATCCGCTCACACAAGCATACAAATTACACCTCACAGCAACCTTTGTACATGTTGTTGGCTTCATGTCTTTGGAGTTAGCCAAGAGACCTGTTCTTGTAGTTATGCAATAGTTAAGTCTTTTTCTTTCCTTTTCACTTATTTAAAGATAAAGTCTACAGCAAATGAGTAACTGCTAGTTTGAGCCGTTGGTCAACCTACCAGTCAAATGACCACAAATATTCAGATTTTACCTGCCTTTACAGTAGTAGTTGTTATTTAGTTAAGGCCACAGAGTTTGTGTCTAACTTGTGAATTTAGCTCTGTTTTAGCTCTGTTTTGGTCTCCACCAACTCCTGAGAAAAATGTCTGTCTCTTTAGCTGCTAAATGCTCCACTGTGTTCATTATAGTTGTCAACTGTGCCTGTCTGCTGTTTGGATCTGGCAGGTAGTGTACAGTGAATTTATTGGAGCTTTTAAAAAAAAAAAAAAAATACTGAAAACAACTGCCTGGAAACAAGGTTGTTGATAACAGAGACTAAAACGCTCTGTAGAAATGATGGGAACTGCAGCTTTGGGTGGATTCATCCCTATGAGTTACACCTCTAATACTGATTAGTAGCCTACAGTTTTATACCAACCACTCTTTTTCATTTTCTTACCCAGTTCAGCTAATGTAATTCTATAGTCATACTACAGTGATACACTTTATTTGTTTTTAATTGGAATACATGTTGCACATCTTTTATAAAGTATTTCTCAATACAGAGCTACAACAGACAAAATAGCCATGTATCCAGTACTCACAATCTTCCTCTCGTTAAACTCTCCACTGCTGTAAGTTGTGGCCATGATAGAACTGCAGACTTCAAGGTACCAGGGCTTGTTTCCATTCTCTGTGGTGCTAGAGATGGAGATGGTGTAGATACTGCTGGTGTAACCATCACATGAACAGTGATCACCCTGCCGACCACCGTTACCTGACGCCCAGACGAAAATGGACCCCAGGCCTTTGCGACCCTGTTTGACACAAATGATGCAGAACTCAAAGATCAATCTTACAGATCTCAGTCAGCTCAGGCAAAGTTTTTTCAAACCTTCTTGATTCCTTGCTCAAAAGCCTGTTTGGTTAGCGGCCCTGGGCCGTCCACTGTCTTGCCATCATCCTTTGGACCCCAGCTGGCACTGTAGATGTCAATGTAGTCAGGTCTGATTCCCAGGGACTTTGCCTCTACTATATCAGTCACATCACCATCCAGCATACGAATACCTGTGTACCAAGCAACACGGTGAGCTTGATGTGTGGCCTGAGATACACCAAACTCACTTCCAATAGAAAGGATGTAAGGCAATGCCAAAAAAACTAAACAATAACAAATTAGCATTTGCCTTGCTTACCTCTACAGTACAAAGGTCAAGGGAACAAGAGCTCTTTACTTCATTAGAAAAGCAATACAATAATAATTACAGTATTAATTGTTTATTATGAACCTATGTAAATTTAACCATCCAATAATGCAGCTATTTGTTATCTGAACTGCCAGTACAGAAATCATATAGTCTGTTTGGTGAAAGTTGATTTCAGCTATGAGGAAACAACAAAAGTGCCAGGATGGGGAAGAATTCAAATGTAATGTTTCAGTGATTAAAAATCCATAACATCTGACATTACAAAAGTTATGAAATTATTAATACTTTACGTTTAGTTAGATTTGACTATTTTATGTAAAAGACATAAACTGGCATTTTCACTATGATGATCCTCAAATAAGTTAGGATTCTTAAAATAATAATATTTTGTTTCAGGGAACACCACTGTGAATGTAATCCAATGAATATCTGGCTACAGGCCTATGTTGGTCAGACTTTTTGAAATTAAGATGATGCACACAGTCGTTTCCCTGAGTGCCCGGTGTTTTGGATAGAGAGGATTAATAAGAATAGACAGTCTTGACGGTGTTATTAGTGGAGAGAAAAGTTTTAATTGACCTCAGATTTCTCATAGAAACATGAGCTGTTTACTCTCTTTATGATTGATTTACAGTGTGGAGTTCTGTAACTTAAGTAGAAATTGCATAAAATAATCATAACCAACAAGTTTGATGTGCATATAAGCACAGAGGCTTCTGTGGTTATTTTGCAACAGTCTGGTGCTGGTTGCACAAAAATTTCCCTAACCTATCTTTGAGTATTTTGAAAAGTGCTCTAAAATATCTGTATAGTCTGTGTGTCAGCTAGTTGAACAACGTAGAATGGAAGTGGAAGGAAGAACAAATAAAGGGGTTTGTGTGATTTTGAGAGGTTTGAACATGCAAGTTTTCGCTCTTCACCAAAGTTGCAACCTGCGTGAACTACATGAGATAATTTCCACTTGAGATCATTTGTGTGAGTGTGGAACTTTTGTCTCCCCCTTCTGGCAGTGAGAATAATTACAAAATCCCTGTCTACACATGCTTACACCATAGGCTGCTGTAGCCTACATTGTCGCTAAGTTGCAGCTGTAAAACATTGGATAAATTGTTTTGAGTGTCACACAACCCCCACAAAATGACTTGTTTCACTGTCTGAATTTGATCCATTCAGACCAATAACTTTTGGAAAGTCTAGAAGAGCCGCACAATTAAATTATTTTATCTCCAATCAAGTTAGCAGAGCAACAAGTTAGCAGAGAGCTAACTGGAAGTTAGCTAGCTCAGTCAACGTCAAAGTCAAAGTCAAGTTTCTGGTGCACATACTCTGCCCGTAGAACATGTGCAGGAACGTCAAACCCGACATCAGATTGTCAAACCCGACTCCGAAATACTGTGAACTTTTTGACTAAATGTATCTGCAATTTGCAAGTGACATTTTGAAATGGAGCAATTAACTGCTAGCTTGGCTAAAAATCACAATGACAACGACAAAGTAATAAAATAATGAGTGGAAAAAAAACTTTTTGCAAGTTTGGAGAATAAGATAGAAAACACTACCTCCAATGTGAGCATTGTAGGCAATCCCAACCATGCAATGGGAGTTATTGGCCACAGCTGCAACTTCACCTGCACACCGAGTGCCATGTCTAGATGTGAACAAAAAGAAAATGCAGACATTACAACAACATTACATACAGCCCTGTTCTGTTTGAAGTTCAAAGGCTGACTGCTATACAATTTCTAGGAGGAACATCTGAAAGAAAAGAGCTTGTGACAGAACTCCTGAGCATAGAAAATGTTGAATATATCAACCATCACACTACCTATGGACAGATTCAGCAGAATAATCATTATTCAGAGGCTGACACGCTTCCTTTCTTTACCAGACCTCCTTTTATAGAAACTTAATATACCCAAGAATAGATCATTTCCTTAAGGATACCTGCCAGTGCTTACAGATAATGGAAACACAGTGGAAAACAGCAAAAACTAAAATTGATTGCCTTTACCTCCCACAGCCGTTCTACTCTCTCAAGCCTCAGGCAACAACATAATAATGAATTTTACCGCCCTCTACAAAGCCAGTGTATGGAAGAAAGAGAAACTGGTGAGAATCCTGAAACTCATGCCATCAATTTTCAACGTTCAGTGTGTTCCAGGATCTGTCTATGTTCACTTTAGTTTGATTTAGTTCCCCAGAATGCCATTTGATAAGAACCAGAGAAGCAACATAAATATTTAACTGCCATTCAAAGGTGGGTTTATGGAAAAGTTGGATTCTATGCTTCTCCTGTGATGGATTTCTCCTTATATGGTAAAAAAAAAAGATAAGTGTAGAAAGAAGTTTTCCATCATTTGATTCCTTGGGACTGACATCAAAATCTGACATTTACTGCAGATATTAGAGCCCACGTTTGCTGGAAATAGAAAAAGAGGAGGTTGTGCACATTTAAAGTATAGGTATTAGATGATTGTTGTAGTTTTTTAAGCTTATAGCCTTGTCCTTCTAAATACCATAACATTTTAAAATGTTGTGTATTTCCCCTTTAGTTGTCCCCAAAGCTCTTTGAGTGGTCAGAAGGCTAGAAAGGCGCTATACAAATACAGTCCATCTACCATTTATCATTTAGCTTTTTCATAGGCAACTTCATGTTGTACATTGTTGATGCATCTTTTATGCTTTGTTCAAACAGATTCTTACTAGCAATATACCAAATGATGAACACTTTTATCATATAAAAAGATGCAGCCTATATGCTCATGCGATGTGTGTAACAGAGTGGTCATCCTGTCCTGTCATGTCTGATCAGTCAACTTCCTGTTTTGTATTAAGAACTACACTACCAGTTTAATATAAGCCAGCCTGGGCCCTGCTCCCTGCAGTGTGTTTGCTTGAAGAAACATCAGGGTAAGAAAAACACTACAAAGCCTGATACTTCAACTTCTTCAACCTTGATGGCAGAAGAACAGCGCACCTTTCCCTCCATGCTGTGCCGTTGGACTGCTACAGTTAATATGCGGCCAGGCTTTGGGCGCAGCATCGTGGAATACCAAACATGTCATGTCCTGTGTTGTGCTAAATAACCGAGTGGGAGGAGGGAAACGCCTTGAATACTAACAGACTTAATCCAACCCAATACCATGTGCAATTAAGTTATCTCTTCAAGGCCAGGTCATACATCGCCAGAGGCCGATGTCTTTAATTGATCTCTTTGCATATTGATCCTCATTAAGGCCGCCAAAGCCTTTCAGTGAAAGTTGCTGTTTTAAATGACAAATATGGCAACCTTGTGATTCATATAGATGTGAAGTGTTTGTCAGTTGTGTCATCAGTTAGTGTTGATGGTTTGTAATCAAGCTATTTTCAGTTGCTGTTGAGAAATGCCACAGTAAGGGATGACTGTACGTTAAAGGTGCAATGTGTAGGATTTAGTGGCATCTAGTGATGAGGTTACAATGATTCTTATTTTCAGGTGATCAATTAAAAGTACTTGTATGAATATTATATTCCATTTCTGCCAAGTCTGCTCCACTAGAGGCCACAAAATTCTACATACTGCACCTTTAAACAAATGAAACATGAAATGATTACAATACTGGATTAATTTATTCCTTAAGAAAAAAAAACACATTATGTTAATCATATCTTGACAGCTGTACATGATATATGATATCTGATGGGGTAAATGAAACAAATTACTTCTCGTCATGGATATCAAGAGTCCTGCTGTATGGCGGGCAAGAATACAGATACAATATTAACAGCACAGAAGGACCAATGAAGGACAGCAGATTAGATTGAAGTTGAATCTGACAGTATGGAGTTCTTTCTTACATGTTTTCATTGCGGGAGTCATAACGTGGTGTGGGGTCATGGTCATTCCCATTGACGTCATAGCTTGCCAGGTGGTCCTTCAGAAATGAAGAAGGCAACACATATGAGAGACTGGGACAGAGAAAATGGCTCACATTTACTCCAGTTAATAAAATTGAGATACAGTACATTTCCCCTTTTATGTCTTTTTTGTTACATTTATTCACAGTCACATTGTTTATTTGAATTTCACAGTGTATTCACATTAATATCAATTCTCTAAGCAGTCATGGATCAATGTTCCAACGTGAACACGTGGGTGGCACATACATAGTTCTGAGCCAGATCAGGATGGTTCCTCTCGATGCCGTCATCTAATATGGTGACCACCACATTCTTGCCAGTGTAGCCCCTCTGCCAGGCTGCCAAAATGTTCATCTCTGAGCGGCAGTGGCTGGTCTTATCATTGCAGTGCTTACAAGAAGAAAAAAGATAAACACCATGTACTACTGAAGACACTGAGATGCAACGTTTTAGTCTTCTCAGGCGGTCCTCAGACCTTCACTGATGCAGCCATACTGTATGTGTTTGTCCGCTTTGGTTTCTTGTCAACAGAATAATACATGAAGGATAGAAAATTCAGTGTACTGTACTTACAATGTACCACATGTTGGACCATTTTGGGTCATTGAAGTGAATGAAGTTTGGGTCACTTTGGGTGAACCTCTTTACTCTTGGCTTTACCAGCTGCTGCTGGGCCCACTCCACCTGAGGATAGAAATGCAGATAGAAAGAACATGATGATTCACTTTCAAGTGCAAAATGAACCAGACTGTTTTATATATGAATTTTTTTTTTAAAAATACTTATACAATTATATAGACTATAGATAGTCCCCCCAGGGGGCGTTCAGAGAACACTGGGGGGTCCTGAAGCAATATCTTTTGAAACGGGGGCGTTTGTGTGTGTCTGTTTTTAATGCCAGTCTAGTCCTGCATTCAAATGCATATTTTCGCAGTTTTATTATTAGATTGGAGCGTTTTACTCTGAGAGCCTCCAAAATGCAGGTGACCTAAGCTCAACACTGAACCTGAACGCCTCCTGCATCCTGTCTTCTTCACTGCTCTATTTGTTGGTGTTTGTGTTTAACTTAGTTTGTAACATATATTAACATTTGGCAAATTCTTGTAAACTTAACTACTGGCTCAAACCAGTCCCTAAACTTCACTCAGTATTTTAAAGTCTGGAATATTATTTATTTTATTGACATTTTTGATTTCTTTCCAGTGAGATACTATAGAATTTATATAGTGATTTTGTTGATGGAAACATTAGTGTTGCTGCTGTAGAAACAATATTTTGCCATATTCAAAATAGAAATTTATTCTAATCCTGTTCTGAATTTATTCTTTTTTTTAAAGATAGTTTAATACACAGCCTTCTGCTTTTTTCCAGTAGTCTCAGACTTTTTCTTGGTAGGCTGCTCTTATTTTCTGTTGGAACAATTAATAAGAATGCATCTTGTTTGGCACCAGCATCAATTTCGTGTTCCTGATCAACGACAAGACCTAATTAAAGTTTGAATGTCAGATTTATAACTGTTGCATTTGTTTAACACTCATGAATATAATTTCCAATCAAGTGGCTTTTTCGCTTCCTGAGAAACTAATGATAATGATATTCCAGCTGTCCACTTAAACAAATCTGTTATTTGGCATCCAATGACATTTTTAATGATATAACACAGAATAATAAACAACATTAATATTGTGGCAGACAGTTATCCTACATTTTAATTGAAGGGTGCAGTAAGGGACCTGGATAATGAATAGGGGGGCGCTGGCCAAAAAAAGGTTTAGGACCACAGATATAGAGTCTTTATGGGGCATTTTTGCTTTATCCAACAGTTGAGACAGGAAACAAGAGTAGAGACAGAGGTATGACATGTGACAAAGGTCTGCGTCTGGAATCAAGCAGCAGATGTTGTGGATATGTGGCATGTGTCTAAGCCAAGTAGGCTAGCAGGGCGCCTATAGATGACTGAATCTTAAATCTCAGCATGAACTTGACCACACCGTAATATTCTATTTGTTCATTTCTGCTTTTTGGATTGTTTGCTATACTCCACATGACATGTGCCAATAGACCTTTTTCACAGCAGACATTTTGACTTGTCACAGTAGGAAAAGCACAGGTTAATCACATTAACAACGGCTCAGTTCTATTCAAGTGTTTTTCCTACTGTGACATGTTAGGTCTTGTGTAAAAAAAAGCACTATGGGATGTAATCTTTTTTAACTCACTGCTGTGTAATACTGTATGCTCTACTGAAGGTTTCACATGGAAACACATTGGTCCATTGGCTGCAAATAATATTCACCAAAATTACCATCACATGGCATGTCTCTTTCACTTTGTTTAATTGGCACCGGAGTCGAATGGATGTGTTTTGGGGGAAACAACCACACAGCAATTATTTTTTTCCACCCAACTGAAACTCAGTCCAAGACTGAAGACTAACCTGTTTCCTCTTATAAAGTTGTTAGCCAATTTCTATTTGAATGTTGCATATAACCTCACAAAATTATGAAATTTAACAATTTCCATGGACAAGAAAACATTGGAAAATCTGTTTAAATTACTTTAGCAGCACTGGAAACAGCAGCACAACATTTTTACACCACTGTATAAACATACAATTATGACAGAAATATGTGAACTGTTGCCATTGTGGTACTCCAAAGCTATGTCTGTTTGGCTGCTAGATTTTATCCCAGAGGAAAAAATGTGTTACTCTGACCATGTATCTTGTGTGTGTTGTACATTTTGATTCACCTGAGGATCCATATGGATGAAGCTATGGGGGCCTTTCAAAGAGTTTGTAGCTCTGCGGACCACTCTGCTGTGGTGGAAATGGTAATGATCCTCCAGGCTTCCTATCTGACCAAAGACATTCAACAGCATCATCAAGAAAAGAACATTAAAACACATCCACTGAACTATAACAAGATTTACATTTAGTCACATTTCTTTACTCTACAACTAAACTGTTGTTTTTCGAAAATGGCCTTTTACACTGATGTGGTCTGACTTTTTAAAGTAGAAAACTTAAAACCTTTCTTCTACAAAGTTCTCCACATTCAAAGCACATTTTGGCCATCTGTATATGGTATATGATGTCACGTAATAAATATGCATGTTCTCTCTTGACTTTGCAACAAGAATGTGAGCAGGAATCTCAGCACATGTGCACAGTTGGCACACTGCGGTATTCTTCAGACTACAGTCTACTCAAACCATCCCTCACTACATCTCTCTTACCTCTCCTCTCCTTACCTCCCTCACCCACTTATATCTTGTGCGATTCTCTTTTACACACCAGTACCTTTTGTTAGTTTTGGTACCACTTTTCTAATAAGGCATCCTTTATAAACGCTTTAAAGTTGTAACTAAAGGCTTTATTTATGTTAATAATTAATTCGCTGATGTTTTATAGATCAGCCCACAGGACAAAAGCAGAATAGAAGGCAAAGTAGTGTGCATGTTTGAAAGCTCCCAAAAAAAATGAAATTTTTCAATCTACAAGCTCTTACTCTGGCAAACTTCCATGTGGAAAACAACATGCTATCTATACAGACAAAAGAAGCTCTACCTACAATTAGGAGATCACATGATACAAAACCATACAGTGTACTCGGCAACCAAAAACCACAAAATGTCCTAAAAAAAAAGGACTGCAGCCTACACAGGAAATGTGTGATACACATTTTTGCACTTTAATGACGTTGAAATTCCTTATTTTCTGTCTGTAAATATGATACAGTCTGTTTTTTGTCATCAGTTATAGGCCAATAAAGCATGAGAGAGAGAGTTTGGAGTTGCCATCTTTCTGGCTGGTTTTTATCCTGTTGATGATCTATTCATGAATAATTGTGGGTTTTACACTCATAACTAATAAGCCATGAAGTCTCCAGTTATAAATGTTAATAGGCAGTTATTAAATGGAGTGTGGTCCAGATACTGAATGTCCAGATACCAAAGCAGGTTTTTCCCACAGGGTAAGCGGTCTATTAGCCAGATGAGCTGAAGAACTAGCAGGCCAAATGAAGTATTCTGCAGCAGGAGGATAAACACCAGCTAGAAGGATTTCTCACAACCAAGCAACCCAAAAAAACATTTTGATGAAACTGCTTATAGTTATTAGCATTAGTTCTCATTATTTCAATGGAGAAAATTCACCTTGCTTTCGTACACTTTAAGTCCCCATTTTTAGCAGTTATATGTATACAAACATGTCATACTTGGTTTTTAACACACTATAATGTATGTGTAAGCAGATACATTTGTTTATTAATGTATTTGTCAGCAATTATAACTCCTCCTTTGGGCACTCATAAGTGGAGGCTGATGTATTAACAGATGATGAATGACAATATGTTAAAATTCAGTTGTAATAATATAAATATGCTTCATCTGCTTATAATTACACTGACACACACATATATAGTATTAATTAAATGTTTGGATACTGCTCCTAACGTCTAAATGAGGGGACTTAAGTAAATTGTTACCTTTTCTTTTTAATGGTTCAGCCTCAAAAGCAAAAACATAAACTACAAGCAAATACAGCAAATTCACGTGATGTCATTTATTCTATTTAATTTACTTACATGGATTCTATGATCTTTTCTTAAATTCCATAAATATTTATACTTTTAAAAAATTTAATGAGGCCCGTTTTCATGACAATAGCTTTCAAACTGGGAATAACCGCACAGTCACAAACAAGTGAACCACATAACGTCATGATACTTTCTTACAAAGTAAACATAAAGGCCTCCATGAACAGCAGTGATAAGAGGAGATCATTACCTGACCCAGGTTTAAATAGCCATACTTTGCTGCGATTCTGTCAGCCTGTTCCGGACCACCTGTAATCCGCACTGCCCAGTGGTTTGTATAAATGTTCCCATGTCCTGTGACCACCGAGCGACTGGACTGAATACTTAATAAAACGAAAAGCAAAAATAAAGTCATCCTGTCTTCAAAGTTGAAAAATCAGTCAGTTTACGTGGAAAGTGTTGAAATTCTTGGTTCGGTCAGCAACGCAGCTCTGCGTAAAAGTCTGTGTCATAAGTCCATCATGTTGTCGTCACGTACCGGTGAAAATCACGTATCCATGCCGCGGAGGAACTGTGCCATATGAACTCAGAGCAGCCAGTGGCGCAGAGAGGCTGGAGTCCGTACATGCAGGAGACACAGAGGATCAGATCAGTGGATGCTGCTGCAGGAGTGACTGAACCTCATTACAAATACCGTAGAGATTTTTTTTATTTCATTTCACAAAACCTAAACAATAACATCTCTCCAGCTATGATGTGCATAATATATATATATATATATATATTGCTCTTGTTGTTTTGTTTTGCTTATTTTTTCAGGCTATATTACAGCATTAAACCAATGTTGTAAATTTGAATAATTCACTGGTTCACAGACTTCAATAACTCACCACAAAACACTGACAGAACCAAACAAAACAAAACAAAAAAATATCTTAAATAATGTGAAGTACAGTTTCTTCATTAAATAAAAATATAGAAAAAAAACTCTCCAAAAATATTATTTGAGTACATGTTTAAAAATTGCAGCAACACATGAATAAACACTGCGGTGAAAAGTCATATTTGTATTTTGCATCATTTGGGGCCTCCTGCTGGCCATGTGGCCCTAAACTGCTACTTGGATTGCTTGGGTTCCAGTTTGTTATTATCATAGGATTCAACTGATCCAAGTTTTTAAAGGCTCATAACAACAATGATATTTTGGGGGGGATTTTAGACAATTGGCTATTCAGGTTCAGCTTTGCTCTACTTGCATTATTGTAAACTTTTGGGTGTGGTAAAAGTTTGGGAAACAAAATATTGGTAAAAGTACCGGGCATGAGTCCGCTGTATCATCCAGGGCAGCCACCTGCTTTAAGAATTTGCAAGAAACTTTGATCAAGTATTGAAAATAGTCTTTCTTTATATGTCAGAGATATAAATCAGAGGGGGGAAATATTTTCATTGTGTATGTACTCTGTGTGTGCTTTTATTTCTCAGAAGTTTGTACACACACATACTATTTGGCAGATCTTTGCCCTGGCTGAGGCCCCGCTATGCTGGCAGACTGGCAGGGTAGTGTTTGAAGTTCTGAGGTGGGGTATGTGTCACTGACCTAATGAATCATCTGTTTCTACAAACACACAGAGGTTTTGAAGGACTGCTGGGCCAGTGTGAACAAATATGTTGTCCATTCATACACAGCTACAGCTGATTTGATGTTGACTTATAGGCTTAAATTTTAAACAATGTATCACGTTCTGTCCATCAGCTATGTGACAGAATGAATGGAAGAACAAAAGCTTCAAGAGTTCATGACTGAGACATCTAAGTGATGGTATCACAACCAGTGGATAACAGAAAATCCATTGGATAACAGAAAATCCACTGGGTTGTCATGACCTCACTGACATCTAGTGAGGAAAACACTGAGAGACACAGCGAGGGAATAGTACAACGGTATATTCAGGTTTATTTTTTTTAAAAAACCTTTTGGCTCTAAAGGGGCCCCACCTCTCAAAGGAAGTAGTGGGAGTACCATCAAAATAGACCTTTTTCTCAGCAAACATTTTGACCTGTCAAAGCAGGAAAAGCACTGGTGAAATGGACTGGATTATAGAGGAATTTCACCACTGCAAATATGAGAATATATGATAGCAGAAATGTGCCATTTTTTTCAAAATAACTAGAGAAAACCGAGAAAAATGCTGTAGATTCCCCTATTGTGGGGAAAAATCAACAACCTAATGCACTGTGTGAGGTCCCCTATAACTGTATTGTATTATAAAGTGTATTTACTGAATGCAGGTGGAGAATTCATTTTCTAGCATAGCGGCTGATTATCAGAGACATAGTTAGCAGTGAGCAGCATTATATCTCTTTACCGAGGCTTCTTTTCATCTACAAAATGCTTTTCCTCATTGAGTCCAGTTATATTGTACCAGTGTGCAAGGATCATAAAAGTAAACAGCACGCTAGAGCTAGTGTTATATGGATCACTGCAAACTTAGCTTCACACAAGCCAGAATGCTGCCAGAGCACACTGGTGGATAGTCAAAAAAACCTCAGTCTGCAGTCTGCATTTCAGCTTGGTTTGAGAAACATTGTTGGACAAAGGAGTGAAAACTTCAATCCAACACTGTTTCTTTTATCGCTATGGATGACAAGGAACCAGGACCTCAAGCTGAATGCAGCCATGGAAATTGATGAAGTTGCCCTTTAATGATGACTGAATCCCATTTAGTTTTTCCAAATTCGTGACCCAGATATGGTTTTAAACAGACTGAACCAATGGGACTGCAATATCCCCATACAAATGCAGGTACTGTCCACTCTGGCATTTTCTGGTAATGCTTTTTACCAACAGGTAGTGGGTTTGATATGATTAGCACTATGTAATGTTGCTTCTTCTGCTTAAAGCCCCTTTTGGAAATAATAATATTCTGTTAAATTATTTCCTGGATCAAGGATATCTCAGCCATCCCAGAGTTCTATAATGACTACCATTTTGGATGTCATTATTTAAATGACTTGTTGATGGATCACGTTTCCTTACACTGTAGAAGAACAGGCCAGCATCAAAATACATTTTGCAAAAATGTTTGGTTTTCCAGTTGATTAATGTCCAAGTCTTTTGTGACACTAACATGATCCTAACAATCATAGTGGCACAGTGTCCTGGCTCAACACATGATTTATTCTAACACAATGCAGTGTAGGGAACAGACTACAAGTGGGAGCTGTGTGGAATGGATGGCTTGTTGGTAAATCTGTAGTTAGCTCATAGTAGATCCTCTAACTACTAAAGCCTAATGTAACATTAATTTCAGTTATAATTTACACAAGTGACAATGGCTACTACCTCAGGTGCTGGTTGATAAAATCCCCCCCTGACATGCCCTCCCTTCTGTAAGACTCAGACAAATCTTTAAGTCTGGAAGCATCACTCGATCTTGGAACGCTTCAAACTCAACCAGCAAGTCCTGCTCTTTCAGTCTGGAAAATGAACCAACTGAAACCATGAGTGAATGGCTGTGAGCTCAATCAATCAAATCTTTTGAGAGTTTGTAAAAAAAAAAACACATACATTTCCAGAGTGTAAATTTCCATAACTAAAGGGTGACAAAGTTAGAGAGGTCAAACTGTACCCTCTGTCTTCTCAAATTGAGGTTTGAGGCGGAGGTTTAGTGGAAAAAACGCACGATTATAGAACTATACAAGCTCTCCCCAGTGGGCTCTGATCTTGCTTGTCTCGATAAATTTGCTAGGACAGCAGACATGATCCTCCTCTTGACATCAGTGGCCTCTCTGCTGCTCTCCTGCAGTGGATGGTTTTCTCCCTGGAAAACATGAGGCTGGCAGTCCAGTTATTTCAGCCTTGATAGAAATAGAAAGTTGAGTTGACAATTTGCTCACACTTCATCAGGCACAGCACACATTTCTGCTCCTTGCAGTCTGCTACAGCCAGATTGAGGCGATGGGCAACACAATGAACAGTGATAAGGCCAGGGTAAAGGTCCTTCAGGCACTTGCCAGCTCCTGCTCTGCAATCTTCAAAGTGTAAAAACAAAACAAAAAAGTCAGATTATTAATCTGTAACTAATCCTGTAAACTGTACTGTAAACTACCTATCCTCAATGCATATTAGAAAAATTGATCTCTTAAATACTTTGATTAATCTACAAATAGAATCTTTAAAATATGAAAAATGCTGAGGCATGTCACTGAAGGTGAAACTGTCCAATAGGCAGCAGTGCTGTGGCCTCCAGAATAGCCTCTGTAATAGTGGAGTCCCCTGCTTGAAAACTCCTCATGGTCAGCACCTTGGTCTTCACTTGACCATCAGGCCCAATGTACCTGAAGTATAAAACAATGATGTGAATCATGCTGTATGAGAAGAGAAAGACAACAGAGTAAAAATGTGCTGTAAGTCACACTAAACAAACCTAACCACAAGCCGCAACTGTTTGGTGACAGAGATGTCAGTTGTCTTGACAACCGTAAGTCCCCAGGCTGGAGACTTAGACACTTCTGCCACTAGCTCCTCTGCTATGATCTCAGTCATCTTATTGATAATATGGGCACTCATATAATTTCTGTTGGAACTGAACTAAATAGAAAAGATAATCTGATCTTGCAGTAAACATTAGATTCAATACAACACAATGTTTGTTGCTTGTCTTTATATAATAGTTTAGTGTTCTATGTCCACTCCTGTCTCTCCACTGTTCTTAAAATAAAAGGAAGTATTGACTGACTGACTGACATACACATTTCCTGACTTACTGACGTACTATACCTGACTTCATCAGATTTATTTTTAGCTGCTCTTATTGGCCTGTCTTCTAGCAGCCTCGACATGTGCCTCTTAGTTCTGTTTGTCTGTCAAGTTAACAGTAGATATAACATTTTACAAATTATTTTACATAAAGCAGCTTTCTAGCTTTCTGTTCATTCTGTTCTACCCTGATGTCCCATAAACCACAATGATGACTGACTTAACAGTCTACCATCTCATAAAAATGAAATGTAGCTTACTTGATCTAACAGTCAATGCAACAAGGTTAACATGAAGTTGACTGGATAAACAGGTGATCAGTTGATGAACTGATTACAGGCAGTTTGAATCTACTTTCAACTCAACAGTGTGCCGTGAGAATTCTGGATCAGTCGGGAGAATAACATCTGGTCATGAGTTAGTTGAGTTGAATATTTGTCTACTTATTTTGGATTTAACTTATTTTGTGGTATTGTAGTTTGCTTTTTACTTTCTTTGCAGGTATTTTATGTTAACCTACTTGTTATCATCCCAGACCACACACACTGTGCACAGTCTAGTTACCTTGAATGAATCAATGCCTGCAGAGCCTGGCAAGTAGTGGGTCAATGAGGTGACTTGGGAGGCAGAACTGTACCTCCATAAAGGTATAACTGGCTACCTGCCGGAGGCCAGAGAATAAGAAGTTCAGAGGGCAGAGTAGAGAGCAAGAGATAGGAGGTGGTGTTGTGAAAGTTATGCTATGATTTTCAAAGTGCAACATGCCTGAAAATGAAAAAAATGAAAAAAAAAATCTGACAGAATAAAGTCATACATATAAATGTAAGTGGTCAACTGAATTTAAAATTTCACACATATGCAGTACCCTTTGAAATAGTAGGTCTCGGAACTATGTATTTTGACTTGCAGACTTTGCACAGTAGGGGGCGATGTTTACTTGTGTCTCAAAATGTGACAGACCTCAGCCTCCTGCACCCTTCAGGGAGCATGACTAGAGGCTAAAACCCCTGACTAGTTGCCCAATAAAGTGATGATTTTATTGTATGATTTAAGGTTTATACATTGTGCTTCAATAAATTTACCAGGCCTCATTACAGGCGACACCACTCTTTCTCCCTGACCTTACTTTTCTTTAAGCCCACCTAGCTTTATAGTGTATCTAAACATCACAGATTAAAAACCCTGAATATAAGTGCAAATAAATGTCATAGTTGTGTGGAATGTTTCAAAATTGGACCAGTTGTTTGAGGATGTTGAAGGTGTGTTAGAAACAAGAAGAATGAAAAGATTCATAGAACGAAAAAAAGGACAGTAAATCCATATGTTTACCTTTAAATTAAAGTGTGCCTGGATTATGTGAGCTACAAGGTGAGGCCATATGAGAGGGCTCCTCTCAGATGTTTCTGCTGTCAGGGGTATGGACATGTCGCTGCAGTGTGAAGACGAGTCAGAAGATGTGAGAAGGACAACTGTAAAATGGAGGAATTAAAAGAACAAGCAAAGTGCTTACATTGCGAGAGGAACCATCATACAGGGTCAGAACGGTGTCCAAAAACGATTAAAGAAGTTTAAGTAAATAAAATCAGGGCAGAAATGGGCTTGTCTTACGCCAAAGCTGTTAAGACAGTGGAAAAGAATGACGAGATGGTGGTAGTACAAAAGGAACTGGAGCAGAAAAGGAATGGAGCTGAACAAAATATCTGCATGGACAAGAAAGGCTTTTTGGCATTCATTGCCATGGTCATCACTTGTGCTGTTGAAATACATGGTAAGTCAGACAGGATTAAGATGGTGTTGGACGCTGCTTGGAGATTCTTGTGTGAATGTGTGGACATTTCTGGAGAAGAGCTGGATGTAACATTGAGGGAGGGATTTGCACAAACTCAGGCAATTGGGTCTGGGTTATAGAATGGACAATATGAATGGGAGCATTTTGGGTGAACACTAGAAATAGTTTACACTGTGGAACTGATAAAATCCAGTAGGTGGTAATGCCATTTAACAACAAAAGAAGAATTATCTGGAGTTGTCGACAGCTAGAGTCCACAGTGCTAAAGACTCGGCCATTAACGCTTGGTATACACTTCTAACTACCCTCCGTGGATTTCAAGTGTAATATGTGACTGGGGGACAGAGTCCTGGGTCCAGGGAGTGGGTGGGACAGTTTTTTTTTTGTTAGTTTGTTTTTTTTAAATCTACACATTCATTTCAATTAATTACTTAATTATTCATTTATTTACCTTTTGTTTTACATTATTCTAGTTGATTACTCATGTGTATTTGAATAGTTTATAGGTATATGATATATATTTTTCTTGACCTGTCTACAACATACATATGCCTTTCTGTTTCCTGTTATGCAATAAAATAAAAATTTGATCACAAAAAAAAACAAAAGAAGAAGATGAATTTATGTATGAGTGTAAGATTGCAGGGAGTCATCAGGTGGGCACTAAGCATGGATGTATAAAAAGAACTTTATACAGCATCGGAGCGAGGCTCCATTCATTCCTATGAAAGGTGCTCAATTGCACATGAAGCCAAAAAAGTTCAACTTCCAGGTATAAAATTACCCAGATCTTCTGGGATCATTGTGCCCATAGAGCAAGTGCTCCAGCACACTACCTGAGTCACCAATTAGACCAAACAACAAACAGCATGTTAAGCCAATTAGCATGTTAAGCTAACCAGCATGCTAACAAGTATGGCCCACCTTGGTATACACTTCTGTCAAGCCCATTAGTCACCAGCATGCAAGCTTACAACAGTCAACATTATGTTGAACAAACAGTGTGTCAGGCTTCCTGGCATGCAACCATCCCCAGTCGCCCACCACTCAAAGCACCAAATAAACCAACCAAGCATTGTCAGCTACCTCATCCTAGGAAGCAACGACACTGCATCACAAGTTCTGAACTTCCCTATTTTTTGCCCAGTCACCTTTCTTCTCACCCAGAGTCATTAACTGTGTTTCACTGTCTGCTTTAGGCTCTGTCCTCTTATACCCAATTCAGTTAAAACTGATTTGCCAACAAAACCTCTACCACCAGCAGACCACTGAACGGACCTTAATTTTCCATCCATGCATGTTGGCCTGCACTTCTGTATAAGATTTTTATGATTTTTTTCAATTCTGTTTCATCCTCCCACAAAATACACTACATGCTGTGTTTCTGACCACAACACAAGATCTGGTTTTAGATTAGTGGTAGCTATCTTCTGAGGAACTATGCTGTTTTTCTAAATCTTTCCCTGCCTCTAGCTGCCCTACATCACATATAAAACTGTTTGCTGCCTGCCCTGTTCACCCTCAGAGACAAACAAAATATCATCTTGTTTCCTTTTTGCATCCGGTTAGTGTACTTCTCAGCACGTACTCTCAGTGACTGCTGTTAGACTCTTTAGCACTTGGTTATGTATCCGGATGTATCATGCTTGAGACTGGTTTTACACCCAGGTAGAATGTGCCAAAGTGAAACTCTACCTAATCTAATCCTGCCTGATTCCATTTCTTCACTTTCCCAACTCATCCACTGGCCCTGCCAGCAGCATATGTTGCAAAAATATCTTGACAATTTATTATAAATTGCATCCCTTCAAATAATGATTGTATTTCTAAATGTCATTGCATCACTATCCAAAAAGTCAAAAGTGGAAGTTTTGCCTCCTAGTGCAACACTATCACAGTATTGCAAGAAGACAACGGACACACGTGTTACTCTAATCACATGCATACAGCACACTGTCACATGTACCACAAAGCTACTCTACTATGATAGTTACTTCACATGAACAAATGGTCAACATGTTCAGTTGAAAGCAACTTCACAAAGTGATTTCAATGAGATAATCTCAGATTAGCCCATTTGATCCAACTCCAATTTCAATGATTTAATTAATGAAATTGTTTGGCCATTTGCTGTGTTTCAATAAGACTTATCCAGCTTGTAACTCTACTTTCTAGAGTCTTCCTTTCTTCTCATATACCCTGCCCACCCTGGTTCACAACAGACCTCTAACTGCAGTTTTTGCTGATGAAAATTATATAATTTGCAAATTATTATTATTGTAGTTGATAGTCACTTTATGGGTCTGAACAACTCCTGTTCCTCCCACTGCTATTTTTTTTTCTTGACCTGACTTGGACACATACTTTTTATAAATATCACTAAAAAAGGAAATGATCGACATTTTACACTAGAATGACCCTACTGCCTTTTTCACAGAATTTCACAGAAAAACATGGTACTATTGACATTAACAATGATTTTGTACTATTCCAGTGAAAGTAATGATGGTTTGATGGAGTCAGTTGTTTGAATGCACAGATGATCTCTTATCACGTAAGATATTTATGTTTAAATAATTAAGTTAAATAAGCCATTACAGTGCCTTTTCTCAGTTTTTGTCACATTTTGCACACAGTATATTCAAACATGCAAGTGCCCCAATTATGTAAAGTCAATCAGATACTGCCTAATTAGCAGCATCGACAATCAGGGCATCAGTTTGCATATCTAAACATACCAAATAGGTCAAAACAGCCTTTTTATTCAGTTCAGTGAAAGAGACTACAAGTAAAACTGTTTTGTTGGAAAAAGGATCACATTCTACCATTTTCTTTGAAAAAAAACAGTTTCTATAAAGAGGAACCATTGTCACAATGTTTTGAATGTGACGTTTTCCAAACGGGTTACTCACTCTATTTCCTCTTTATCTGAAATATTAGTGTTTTCAAGTTAAGTGACTACTGGCTTTCTCATGGTGTGCAGTTTTTTATTAACAGTTGGCATTCACATTCTTGTCAGTGGTAGTTGCAGTTTTCACATGCTTATTTTTTACTTACTACTACTCTGTTACAAGTAAAAGTCCTGCATTCAAAACTTTACTTACATACAGAAACACTATCAGACAGATCTACTTAAAATATCACAGGTTAAAGTAGAATTATTCTGGCCATTATGCAGAATATATTATATTAGATATATTACAGGCTATATTATATTACTGGATTATTACTATTGATGCATTAGCGTGTTTGCAGCATATCAGTCTTGTAGCTAGTTGAGACGGTGCTAACTCCAGATACTTTATATAACAGTTACACTAACAATGTATCATATGAAATACTTTCTATGTAAAATTATAATCTGCAAAATGAGTAGTAATTGTAGCTATAGTGAAGTAGTGAAGAATTCAGTGAAAATATTCAAATACCTAAAAGCTGTACTTAATTTTAATAAAATACTGGAGCAAATTTACTTAGTTGCATTCCAAAAATGCTAATAGTAAATGGCTCTATTGGCTGCTACAGAAATATCTTTATTATGATTTGTTATTAAATAAGACATTGTTATACATTTTATTCATGTTAACACACTATAATTATAATCATAATTAAATTAATTAATAATCAATAATGTTGTATATTGTATATGTTCTTAACTTCTTAAAGCAGTATTAAGTGGTTTTTTTAACACTGCTGTGTGGATACATTGCATGAGTATTGTCTGAGGGCACGTTGAAGGATGTGTAATGTTTACACAGACGCCAGGGACTTTCTGACCTTCTTTTTGGTCACGTACACAGAGGGTAAAAACCCAGCCTACCAGATGACCTGTTTTATTAAAGCAGAATATTGTTCCAAGGAAGGCATCAAAGTATTCTACTACAAACCACCACATCCTTCCTTTTCTCTCAGTGACACGCAACTCTCAGCTCACATGTCAACAAGCATTAGGTCAGGTGCACAAACACACAGTACACCTCCTCACACCAGCTGCTCACATGCAAAAATGTTAAGTATTGATTTCAAGCAGGCCTGTTAGATTTGACCCCAGAAAAGAATTAATGTGTAGTCTGTAAACATGATGTGTAGTTCATGTTTACAGACTGTGGTTACTAGTTTTCATAGTGGAAAGAGTCAAGTCCAACATCTTTGAAAAATCTGAGTTTGAGTGCTGCTGTTTTTATTTTGTTCATTTTATTTTGATTACTTCATAATAAAATACTCTAACTGTTCAAATGATAATGATCTTAACTTAAGGCCCACTTACTTGCTTTTGTCACTTAGAGTTTAAATATTAAAAACACAGCCCTTAAACAAGTCCACTATTATAATTTAGATATACAGTTTTGCAATAATGAAATGCATTTGTAGCCTTCAGCTATCAGGTTCCTCTCTTGTGGAACCATCTCCCAGATTCGGTCTGAGGGGCAGACACCCTCTCTATGTTTAAGAGTAGGCTTAAAACTTTCCTCTTTGATAAAGCTTATAGTTAGGTCTGACCAGGCTTGCCTTGGATCAGCCCTTAGTTATGCTGCTATAGGCCTAGACTGCCGGGGGACTTCCACTGATGCACTGAGCTCCTCTCTCCTCTCCTCCATCTCTATGTATTTTATTACTATTAATGCATGTTACTAACTTTACTTCTTCCCCGGAGTTCTTTGTGCTTCCTGATCCACAGGAAGCTCCATAAACCATAGACCATGCTGGTGTGTTGGCGTCTTTCTTCTGCCCGTCGCCAGCTGTTCCTGCTGTTGCTGCTGCTTTTTGCTACTTGTTGATTGTTGTTGTTGCTGTTCTCTTTCATTGTGTACAAATTAAAGAGCGTGGTCTAGACCTGCTCCATGTAAAAGTGCCCTGAGATGACTTTGTGTTGTGATTTGGCGCTATATAAATAAAATTGAATTGAATTGAATTGAATTTATTATAAAGAAAGATATTCAGCAAAACTAAAAAAAAAAAAGACTTTTGTATTGTCAGTGTTCAAAAAAATTAGTTTTACAGGTTTCTATCGTGTTTTCTATTGTGCTTCAAAATGGGGAAACATTTTTTACTCAATTTTCCTTGGTTTTATCGCAATCTACAGTTACAGCATGATTTTTCTTTAGAACCTGAGTGTCAGTTGCGTGAATCAGTAGATATCGCGTGTGATGTAATCTCATGTGGGATGGACCTTATAAAGGTTATGGCATAAAAACAAATAATTTATTCATACAGTATTATCATTCTTCTTCTATATACTATACACAGTAGAATTAATAGATACCAAGCACTCTGCTATTAATGTAGCAATCATGAAACCATATTAAACATGCTTATAAACAACCTATCTACATTCATTTAAGAGGCTTTTTGCTTCATAATGCTGTCCTGTGTGAGTTATTTTGAATTTGACATTTGTCATGAAGTCTCTGAAGATTCCAGACAATATATGGTACCCTAAACTGAGGGATAACACCACTTAAATCATCACAAACAAATCGTATTTGTATTTGTAAGTGCTTTATTGTTCATAGTTCATTTCAAAGACAAATGTGAGACAGATTTTATGTCCAAATACTGTTACATATGTACAGTACACACACACACACACACACATATATATATATATATATATGTATATATGAGTGATGGAAATCACACTTAAACATCTGCTCAAGATCCTCTGACAATAACTAAATAAAATAAAATAAAATAAAATAAAATAAAGTGACTATACTGCAGTTCTAGTGTTTCCATAAGCAGCATGATGTATAAATAACAGTAATGATAAATTGTTCACTCATTTATAAATATAGTATATACATTATTTTTTACTTTATACACAGTTCTCTTGCTATGGTTATGACTGACTCAAAATGCCCTTTAGCATGCATCTACTGTTCATAGCTGTAGCAGCTTTATGTCCATATTTCTTGGTACGCAGAGTCCATGTAAAAGAAGTCCAACACAAGGTTTTGTCTGTGTGGTTGCAGCACATGGGAGGTGGTTATTTTTGGGGCTTCACATGCTCTGGTTTAAGGTAACAAAAGGGGGTCAAGGTGTAAATCTTATTGCTCGTCCACTTGTTAGTATTGTGGTCCTCCATCTGTTCCTCTGTCTCCTCCTCACTGAACATCTCAACCTCATATTCATCTGCGCTTATCTTCCCTGTGCTGTTCCCCCTCAAACGAGTGGTCTTTTGGGCGTCTGTCTGAAGACCTGAGTGACACATGGTGCACACTCGTAGCTGCTTTGTTGGATGAATGTGTCCAATCACCGCTCGCTTTTTGGAACACGCACTGCAGACCACAAAGCCACATTTTCTGCAGTGGTGTCGACGTTGGGTCAAGGTGAACTTGTCAGAGCAACGCATACAGATGGTGGAGGCCTGGTCCGGAATCCAGGTCATGGCAAAGGTGGAACTGGGTGTGCACGTGCCGCTCTCTAGGAGTCTGGACTGGCAGTCCTGTATGTGTTCCATCCAGGCCAGCTTCTCCTCATAAGAGGCGGCTGCAACATAGAAAGACTTGCGTGGTGTACGGATCAGCCACTGGTTCTTCATTCTCACGCCATCTTCCAAGTCTTCTAGCTGGATGTCCTCTGAAATGATAAAAAAGATGGCATGTTAATACAGGGTAAGAACAGTATGGAAACTACAGTGTAGTCAACAAGCTTGTTCACTGAGAAAGGTTTGCCCTAACTCAAGTTTTCTGTATTTTATGTTAAAAACTTCCCAATTCTTTACAGGCATCTTTTGTTTCAAAATGTCTAATTGGAAGCAGTTGTATTCACGATTGAAAGTGAACATTTTTTGTCATTGTGACTATATTTTTCATTTTATTAGTGTTCGAGTGGAGCCTGCAAACTTTATCAAGTCCCCTAAATAATGTTCTGTAGTTGTAACTGCCTATAATTGCAAGTTAATGCATAGATGTAATAGTTGGTATAAGAAACTGCACACCATGGTAAAGCCAGTAGTCACTTTAAACCACTAAGATTCCGGATAAACAAAGAGGAAATGAAGAGTGTGTAACCCTTTTGAAAAATGAAACTTCACCCTCAAGACATTAACGTTAACTTTAAACCGTTAAAGCACTTTGAAACCCTACAAATAAAACAATCAAGTTTATTTTACCCTGATCTTTCTAGAAGCAGATAAGTTGCTCACCTAGAGGGATGATCTGCTGTTTTTTGAGCCAAAGGCCGTGCAGAATGATGCTGCCATACACCAGCACATCGTTGAAAAGGAAGAATATCTTAGGCTGTTGCCCCCGTCGGCTCTGCTTCATCAGCCGGCCCTCTCCGACCAGAACCCGATCCAACTGGGCCAAGGGCTTGCTCATGGGCCCAAATGAGTTTTCCACAGCGTGGATCCGCTGACGGTTCCTCTGAGAAGATGTTAGCCTGTCTTCCATGGTGTCTTTGTTTTTGTAGTGGTTCACAAGTTAACAAGAATCTGTTTTCAGTGCAGCAGTCGGATTGTCTTTGTTGATGGATGTTGGATGTTATCATGTGTACGTCTTGTTTGTCTAATGAGACGAGCAGGCCAGCAGAAACCCTTAAATCTTATTCTTGATGATGCAACGGGGACTTCCAAAGAAAGCTCAGTATTGAGATAATCTCATTTTGCAAGAAGGAAGGGGGTGGGACCTACAGTTGAATTTACTTGAAGAAAGTGACACAAGACAGTCCAAAGAAAAATGCGTCACCATTTCCACAAAAGAAAGATTTTTGGGACCTTTTTGCAACTGAAATCTCTTGCTGCTGGACACTTTGATTGAAGGAAACATTTAAAAAACATATCCAGTTTTAGGAGCTGATATTACATAGAAGTTATGTCTATTGTCTGAGTCGGTGGTTGATTGTATGTATTTGACTGTCTGGTGGCACAAGAGGATGGATGCATACTTGTATTTCATAATGCACTGAATCACCAACCATAATTTTAAAAGATGATGCATTTTACAGACTGAACAACAAAAAACATGAATGTGATATCTAGTGCACAAAAAATGATTTTGGATGACCCAAAATGAGAAACTGGAAAAGCAACAATAGAGTGACCTCTGTATTGACTTCTGTGACTCAACTAGGAACATCATCAAACTGCCACATATTACTAGATGTTTGTCATTCATGTTTCTCATCTGGATATTTTCTTCTTCGATTAGAGTTTATTAAATTATTCTTCCATCCAGCAACTGGCTGTGTGAATGAACCACAAACTGCTGTGTGATACATCTGGGTGAGTTACAGGAAGTAGCAAACACATGCATGACAAGAACACATGAGAGACTGCAATGAGTGGGTCAAACAGTGGTGGAATTCTCCCCACCTACATCCATTTTTTTTTTTTTTTGGCCATATCTGGGCAGTGAAACAAGTTGAAAACACAACATGACAATGGCTGTGTCACATAATCACATTCACTATTCCTGCACGATAAACACTCACTAGTTAAAGCTACAGTGAGCAGTAAAATCAGATTTCTGACACTGATATGTTTTTGCATCATAACTGTTAAGTGTCCAAACAATGGACGCTGCTTTTAGAATGCTAGCAGCATGACTTTAGGGAAGTAAATATTGGTCTGTCGATCAATCTGTTTGTAAGTCCACCACTTCTGTCCAGGCAGAAATATCTGTTAACTGTTAACTTATAATTTTTTACAAATATTCACAGAAGATGAATCCTTATGATTTGGTGGAATTTCTGAGGGCACTATAAAGTGCATAAATTTCATTCTCAGAATTGAGACAACAGTGGGAAGTAAATATAGTGGACTATTTAGCAAATGGAGAGTGATAAATGATGCAACCACCATGTGCCATTTAATCATTGTTAGCGCTAACTGGGGTCGGTAGTGGGCATTAGACTGTTTATGATCTCTTAGCTGCTAGTCACTATCTTTTTTTCTGCTGATTTGAAGTAAATGGCGTGGGTGGAGGGGCTTATCAGATTTTTCACAGAAAACGGCTGTCTGCTGCTGGAAACGAGGCTGAGGGCAGTGAGAGTCAAACACAACTGTGAAGTAAAAACAATGAACTAAGAGACACTAAAAATCTCTGTAGAGCTCTCTGGTTTCATCACGATGAGTGACCGCTTTGATATGACATGCATCATTTGATTAATGCAGCTTTAAACACAATGGAACTGTTACTGTCAGAATGTTTTCATTTGGTCTAAAGGAATTTACATTTTTTTTAACTTGCAGCTGATCGAAGTGTTTCAGTTACTTTAACATCATAGTAAATGGAAAGAAGTTTAAAGAAGTTTTCACCACAAAGATAAATCAAACAAGGACTATATTTATTATGCAGTTTGGATGAAAGGTGATGAAAAGGTCAGTCAATGCATTTGTTGGCATTGTACAGCGATAAAACAATACTTGGTGTATTGACGAATAAAACATAAAGCGTGAGTCATTTTCACCTTAGAGGATTTATGTGAAGTTGTGTCAGATCTTCCCTTCATGTCTAGACACCAACTTCCCCAACAGTTCCAGACTGACTAAGTGCCAGTTTCAACCTTAAAGGTACACATTTTTACCAGGACAGTAAATCCTGGTTTTAAAAAAAGGGGCTTTCTGAGATGTGCCTTAAAAATATATAGTTCCTTATCGACTCCTTAGGAGGAGTCATAGATGAAGACTAATTTTGGAGTGTGCTCCATGTGCCTGTATATATTTGTGACTTCTCACTACGCCATGCAAAGCTGAAAGTCTGGATTACGTAGTCTCGATGTTAATCTCACTTTTCATAAAACCTGTGAGTTCATTCCTCTGACGTCTGTGCCACCACCATGTCAGTGGTGTAGATAGGTGGTTAGACAACTTCCTTCACCAAGTGAATGAACATTAGTGTCACTCAAAAAATTTACACTGTAATTTTATTCTGGCAGAAAAAAAAACTCACATCCCACCATGTTTCACATTTTCTGTTCCGAAAATGCACAAAGTCCTGCATAATGTTTCCTGAAAACAAAAAGAAGGTGGAGACAGACTTTCTTCTCTGGTCTCTACTGTACATTATACATTACATAATTAAACAAAATGTCTTCAGATAAACAAAATTATAAATACTAAAACTGATAAAGTCAACCCCCCCTCTATCTGACAGCAGCCATTTTTTCCACCGGTGGCTGCTTACATGAACCATCTTTTTTTACGACTCTCCCATAATGCAACACTCTTTGTTAGACCCTCTATACCTGGCCTGGACATCATCAGAATTATCTCAGTTTGGTGATTTACCTCATGTTATAAAGTGACCGTTACACATTTATAAACTGATCATTGCAGTTCCTTCTGATGGCCAGTAGAGAGAAATAAAAGTCTCTTTTCATGTCATTGTGGAATGTCTCTCGTTGGCCGTTGGGGCACAATGCACCCTGTATCACACTCAATTGTCATCACAAGTCGATGGTTCCTCTGACTTTGAACTTCTTGGCTGATCGTTCACTGGCTCGCTGCTCGAACTTGCTCCCGTAGATGTGAGAGACAAAGCCGTTGATCTCCACTGCAAACACACTGTTCCTCTTGGGGATCACTGTCACCCCATGAGTGGAGGGTGAGAAGGGGGAAAAAAAAAAAAGGAATAATGTGTTAACCTGGTAAGAAGTGAAGCTTAAACACTAGTTTAAGTGTCTAAAGTGATAAATACTGCAGTATTGACTTTATTTATCTTGTGATTGTCTTTTTCGTTGCAATATTCAATAATTTATTTATTTAGAATTCAGCTCTGGCAATAATGTGACTTTTAAATTCATGTGAAGAAAGCTTATTTGAGTTGGAGAAAGTTGTCACAGGATGCATTAGTGATGGATTGTTGTTTTCTCTCTCATGGTTGCATCAATTTCATCATTCAATGTCAGTAGAGAGCAAATTCTGCAGCCTATTAAACCCAACGCACACAGACATGAATGACAACTGAAAATAAAAAAGATATGGTGTTTATACAAGTAGGATCGCGAGGGGGGAAAGACTTTGTTTGGATCTGATATGAGAACAACCTGCTCAGCAACTTCAAATTTGATTCAGTGTGCCTGAGTTTATTAAACTGATTTTATTTTCTTTAAGCATAATAGATGAAGATAGAAATAATACATCCTTCTATCAGGCTAACAGCTAACTCGGTCACCTGAGCCCAAACATAGAAGAAAAGAAAACATGACCACAAGGTCCACAGTGAGTTTCAGTCAGTGAGACACGTCCAGCTGTCTACCTTTCAGTTTGTCCTCTTTGGTGATGATTTTGAAGACATGTTTGAACTCTTGGACTAGAATCCCTGTAGTCCCCACATATGACGGGCATTTGGAATGAACCACTGCAAGAGCGACAAGAAAACAAAAAGAATTTACAACACTCAGGAATAAGGTTCCTACTACGACACCGCCATACTTCTATCTAAAACCTGTGAGGTTACCCTTCTTCTACATGTCCTTACAGCAAATACGCTTTGCTGCATCACATGATTATGTCAGTGATTAAAAGTCAGTTTAATGTAGACTCGAGAGAAAACTAAACATCTACCTGTGATGATGGCGCCATGGAAGTCTGCCTTCAAAAGCTTCTGCTGCACAAACTGTGGACTGCTGCAAAAACAACGTAAGTGATGCTATGAGACTGACTGCAGACTAGTTACACGGACTTCTGAAATAACTTCTTAAATAGAGATGTCAGAGTAGACATCTGTAAAGTTCCAAGCTGACTTACCATGTTGGTTTCAATCCACCGCATAGGTCAATAATGTACTGTCTCCAGAGGTCATGCAGAGGCAGGAAGAGCTCGTATCTACAGTGATAATGACAAAGACAGTGAGGAGCTACAAAACAACTGGGTTGACGGGAAATGTATTACACCATAATATATTATATATGTTATTATTTTGACTTTTAGGTTCAATGTTACTTCATCCAATGTTTTTTTTTTTCATATGAGGTACAATTACTGTCCCCTCCTTGAGGTTTATGACTAACTTCTGGTGTTCGGGCTTGATTTGGAAGATCTTCATCGCTCTCTTTTGCCGAGCGTTCAGTCCTTTGGCTTTCTTGCTGTTCCTCTTCTTCTCCTTCTTGGGCCTGGTGTAGCCCAGGACCACAGCCTTGTGACTCAGCATGCTCTTCAGGTCATGGCGTGTGTGCTGCTGGATGCTGTTCTTCAGGAAGGCCTGGGTGAAGGCCTCTGCTTTAGAGTTGCTCTGAGACTGGGAGTGTTTTAACAAATAAATAAAAATGATAACTCAGAAAGGAAAAAAATGATGATGTTATCTCAAACGCTCACATTTGAGAGGCTGGAATAAGTAAATACTTTGTATTTTTGCTTTAAAAAATAAGTAATAATGAAATTGGCTCTGCTCACCTCAACGCCAAGAACCTTCACCAGGTCATGAGGGATCTTGGCTCGAACAAGCGCTTCTGTTGAAAAGATACAAACAAAACCTGATCAACTCACTGAGGCACTGAAGCGGACCGCTGGAGAGGCCCCCAGCAGCCAGCCACACAAGAACAAAGTACTACTAAAGCTCTAGTATTAATGACAACACTGCATTTTGTTGCAAATTCAAAATGTGTTGGGGAAAAAAAGGCATTCATTTCCACAACATTTTGGCCTCCTTTGTCATGTTCCAGGCCTGACTGACGGGTGTCAAACATTTTTCTTGTCTGTGTGAATATGTATTAAACCTTTTGACTCATGCATAAACTTATAATAATAACTGGCATTATAAAAGCTAATTACTGTCTGCCTCGCTTTGTGTCGGTACAGAGAATATTTCAATGATTAAAATGATTTTTAGAGAAGCAGAAGTTGCTACTGACTGAATCTGGTTTCCTATTGAGGTCGTTGTTGTGAACTGTGTCGATGTAGTACTGATATTATGTCTTAACATTTGCTAGCTGAAGGTAGAAGATAAATAATAAGATTTTTTTTAAAAACTTTTGCCAACATACACAATAGCAGAGCAGTATTATGACTTAGACCTGGGTTTATTTGAATGTAGGAATGTAGCATTTGCTAAACTATTAATCAAACTGTCCACTTATGCTTATAGGCTAAATTTGGATGTTAATGCTAATGAGGTAGCTTCTTCATTAGTAACTTGCCTTTATTCCAGTCATTTGTGTGTCAATTAAATTCAGACAGGTGCCATTGCTTTGTCATTGTTGCCATTGTTTTACTGTATTTTGTTCTCAAAACTCAACATATTTCTCTTTATCAAAATACACAACAGATAACTTCACATCCAACATAAACAGTAGATTCAAACACAGTCTCTGTATTTTTTAAGGCGTGTCTGTGTCCTTAAAACTAACGTTACTCGTCTACTCGTCTTCGACTATTAAACTCACCCTCCATTTGCACGTTTTTGTGAATTTCCGGAAGAAAACCTGGTTAATTTTAATGCAACCATGAGATAAACACATGTGTTGTGAATCGGGTCCTCCTGCTGAGTTTTTATCTCTTCTTCGTGTGTTTCCGGCAGACAGTCCGCTGTGAGGTGTCATGTCGCCCTCTACGGCCAACAACACGCACTGCGAGCCGAGTCTGATTCACAGCCAAGACTAACAACTACATTTACAAATTCTCAGTCTATTCATGGGAAACCTTTATCTCCTTATATTATTATTCCCTTACAGGAAAGATGAAATGTTGTCATCCTACTTCTCAAGACTCGTTCTTTTCCTTTTAAAGCCTTTTTCTTCTTCGTTAAAATACTGATCTTCCCAACATTATCTTTAAATAGCAGCAGGGTGAGCGCTTTCCATCTGTCATTCTTCAAAGCCAACAAGGCAGCTGCAGCATCAGAACAACATCATTAAAAGTTTACTTTTTAAAACTTTATCTGTGTGGTGCTTTTCATAACAAGGTTACAATTTGATTTACACAAATGCACGATAATTGAGGTAATCTTATGTCTTGATCTTTATGGTAAAATAAATCAAAAATATATCAAACATCTCAAATAAAATAAAGACACTTAAGCATCAGTTAAAGTGAGCTATAGCATGAAAAGAGAATCACTAAAAGTGAGAAGGTGTACATTTTGAAAGAGGAAATGGCACATTCTTCCTCTTACAAATGAAAAACTGAATTCAAACAAACTCACTCTTGCTCAATTCAGTTCACTCAGGTTTTGCTGCTACTGCTTTATTTGGTCTGATGATGACCAACATCAGCAAACTGTATAACAGACATTGCTGATTCAGTTTCTTGACTTTATGACTCTTCTCTGCTAGTGAATGCTATATTATAGAAGTTTGATGAGCTGCAGACAGGAAAGAGATTTGCTGTTTTCCAGGAAAAGTCAACAGCATTCAACAAAAATGTCCCCTTCCAAAGACTCCAAATCTGGCAAAAGATGCAGCCTTTATAAATCTTATTAATGGAGGACGCATGTTCTGAGTTATAAGAAATTAAAGTTAGTTGTTTTCTGTGCAAAAAATGCATTTCAAAGATTAGCTACAGCTATGAGACTAAAGCAGTCTGAGTTAGTCATGTGGATATCAACCAAAGTTACAGTTTGTACTAAACAGTGTTTCTGTGCTGAGCTGTGGTGCAGGGAGAGTAACAAAAAGGGAGAATTGCAGTAAAAAAAACCCTGTAATTTTGATAGAAAACTTCTTGATTTGACTAACTCAGACTGCTGAAGCCTCATATATCTTCATTTAAACTATTAAATGGAGTTTTTGCACAATAAGAGAATTGCAGATATATTTAGTCACACCATCTCTTACATCAGAAGTGCATTAGGAAAAAATTGTGCATTAGGAAAAAACAGGTGCATTCGGAAAAAACTGTTCAGTATGAACAGTTTTGAAATAATGTACAGATATGGGCACCTTTGCTGCGTCAAGCTTGGCCTTGAGGTAAATGTAAACCCTAATGTAAGATAGAAAATTCAATAACACTCAATAAAATCCACAAAAAAAGTTTGCAAAATATTTATTTAAAATCTACTTTTTACAAACATTTTACAAAGTTCAAGCTGAAATACACACATTCCAGCTTTCCAATACATCTAAACTTCTTTCTATAAAATTCTTTCACCAATTCTTATTTTTACAAATAAAATGCACTGAAGTTGTACTTATATAAATACCAAGGCATACCACTGTCATTTCTAGAAAAAAAAAAACAACAACATTCAAATAAAACAAGGTGTCAGTCAAAAGGAGTGGGCATATCCCTTTTTACCCTTTGAGTTCAAAAAAATCTGAATACACTGGCTTTATGGCAGCAACCACTGTGCAAAGATAGGACTGTGTTCATATTTACTGAGCAACATATTGTAGATGGTAATCCAACATGCAACCTTCAGTCACACCAGCACCACAAACACTCACACACAGAATATATTCACCCGACGCCCCTTTCACACATACACATCACTCCTGAAATGTTCTGGAAATTTAACAAACTGAATCAGATGTGGATTTATAGCAGTGACATTAACAGCAGTATGAAATACTAAATTTATTTCCAGCAACAAGCTTCTGTCTTACGTCCCATTACTCTAAACTCTCAAAAACCTGTTTCCAGATGTCAGTAAAATGTGATGTAAGATAGTCTGTCAGCCAATAAGGAACAAGTGACTCCTTTTTAGTATGGATCCAGGTATTTTTTTTAAGTATTTCTTATCATTGTGAGATATGAAAACTCTGAGCATTTTCTGGCACGTTTCCCATGACAGTGACTGTGTTGTACATATATTCTCTAAAGAGCCAGAGCAAAAAAAAATGACAAAAATGAACCCTCCCCCGTGTGCAGGTACACTTTGGTGGCGGTACAGAATGCACTCTGACTGCTGTCCAATTAAAGGTGCGTTTCCTGTTTCCTGGCACATACTGGAAAAAATCCCTGAAACTCCCTGAACAAGAGATAATGTCTTTTTATCCTCCTTTAGATAACAGCTACAGTTATTTCTCTGTTGTGTCTGATTGAAACTGACAGGGGCCAGAGGCTATTTTGACAGCGGGTGGGGGGCAGTGAAGTAGGTTTGAACCTCCCATCATTGCTGCTGATGTTCGGCAAACAAGTCACAGAGATAAAGAATCATTTAGTGCAAAAAATCCATCATTAAGGTACTCTGTGACACTAGCTAGTGTTAACAAGCTGTACAGGATGCTGCTGTTCCTCTTTCTCTTCAGCAAATTCTAGCTTAAAATAGTTCATATGGCACAATGATACTGGAGTTTAACAGCCCAGACCAGATGATCAAACTGTGAAGCTAATGTTCCTCCAAGGTGTTGTTATTATTCAAGACGTCAGTCAAAATGAATCAAGTAAAACCTTACGTGAAGAAAAGTAAAGAAAGGTAACTTTTATTTCTGAGTATGTTTTGCTTGTTTATTGTTCCTTCAGTTGGACATTTGAGCTTCACTACAGTTCAACTTTTGAAATGAAAACTTTCCATATTCAGAGATTCTGGACTTTTAAATAAGGGAGGAGGAGCAGATGTTATTTTAAGACTTTTTAAGAATGTGACTGAACTTTATCATTTAGTCATTAGACCAAAAAAATCAGCCTTTTCATTTCTGGAGAGCTCTCTAAGTGAGTGAAATTAAGGGTGACATCATCACTAATCATCACTAATCATCATTAATTATTACAGCCTCATGCACACTATGTCATGATATCAAGGCTGCCCATCATTCATTGTGTCCAATATGCTTCCATATATGGGTTTGTTGACGATATCAGTCAAAGTGAACTGGCGAGTTTATACATTTAGAATAATATCACAGTATTACACATGGGGGGAACTGTTGGGTTTCTCTTTCTGTAAATTAAAGAGCGTGGTCTAGACCTGCTCCATGTAAACATGCCCTGAGATGACTTTGTGTTGTGATTATATAAATAAAATTGAATTGAATTGAATTGAATTAACTGTCATTTTAAAGTTTTGCATTTCAAAATGACTAGAAGTCTTGTATTTCTGACCTACAGAACTACTATATCACAGAAATACTTTTTTAAACATTTTTTTTTACAGATGTGAGCATGACGAAGAACCCCATCATGACTGTATTCATGTTGATTTCTTCATGTTTAGATGTTGTATCACACACATCTAAAAGCTCTTTTCTTTGTTTCTTGTGCTGTAACACTGCCACCTGCTGGTCCCTTCTCACTCAGTCTTAACACTTTTGGCACTTCTATCCTAAGACTAAGAGCAAACTTATATCATTCTTAGAATTTTGTCATATTTAACACTACACTTTCACTCTGAGTCGCTTCATGTGTGAATAGAGACAACTTGGAAATGTGCCACATAAAAAGACATGTGTGAAAGCGGCTGGGGAAGTAACTGAAACTATGATTTGAGTTTTTAAAAAGCTGACGTAGCTGTTTCACTTCTGAGTTTCTGCACTGTTGTTTTATGGCTTTGGTGCTGGGACGACTGCATTGAATGAAAGATAAAATCTGCAAAATGATTGTAAACATGCACCATACAGGTTATTCTCATTTTACAGCAGCAGCTCTCATACATTCTTTGCTAACCCGCATACCAGCGTGTGATAAGACAGTACAGTATATAGATTTTTATGCAACACAAAGACCAACATTTGCTTTTAGTGGTTTAACAAGAGAGAAATATCTGCAGTTTTTGTTCTATGACTAAATTTGGTAAAAAAAAAAAAATAATAATAATATTCTGGAGGCTTTTTGCTACACTCATCATAATAAAATAATTATATTAAGAATTGTGGATAGTGGTGCCACAATTTGGCAAACAAAAAGCACAGTCTTTAACATTAAGAGAATTTGGATTTGCTTTCTCTATGTGAAAATTGAAATAGCCAGGCGCTTTCTGTATTCACAGTTCAATTCATTTATTTTATATTACTATAATAGTACATAATACATTCGGTTTAGCACTGGTATATAATGTGGAATTGATTCTTTAACTCCAGCCACCGATGCTATACTTAACCAATGAGACAGCGTCTGTCTCCAGTGCTTCTACCAGTGAGAAATCTTTGTGCAGCTAAAACTGCAGCTGGCAGTGGTTTTACTCAAGAACAACACAACAAATAATAAAAACATGTGCTTCCTACTGGTTTTAGTAGTATACGAATATCTCATAATAACATAAAATCATGATAAAATACTAGCAGATTGCTGTGATGTTGACCTGTCAGTGCTTTTCCACATAGTAGACTCTCATAAAGCAATTCAGTAGCAGAGTCTCAGAGTCTGACTTGTTACTGAAGGTAGGTGCTGATGCTCTGAGTGCGTGTATGTGTGTCACCAGTGAAGGTGTAGGTGGGGGTGCTGGTGTAGCTGACAAAGTAATTCCTCTTCTGTTGGCTCCTGGATTTGCTCTCTGGAAAGACACAGAGAGACAGAGAGAGAGAGGACACACACACAAAGAAAAGAGGGATGATTTTTATGAACAAACAGTCACTATACAGGTTTTATAGGAGGATTTCTGAGCTTTATGAGTGACGACCTACTTGAACATGAGCTGAACAGAAGTTTCATATCTGATCCTCTCCACATCTGTAACAGAGCAGCTGTGACTGCGGTCCCACTTATAGATGAAGTTCTGTTAGAAAACAAAGAAGAAAGAATATTTGTGTTGTTATTTTACATTTCAAATGTAGATTAATATGAACAGATGAGGCTGGTGTTGTAGATTTTTATTATTGTCAACAAATCACATAAAAGACTAAAACCAACCACGCATTAGTCTGCCTCTCAGGCCTTTCTGACGTCCCTACCCTGTCTGTGACTCTCAGCCCCAAAACTATTGGTTCCTACTAAAGATGCAAATCTTTAAAATCTTTAATAAAGTTACATTTTAATTTCCTAAAACAAGCCAATGTAGTTTTTAGCAAATGTTAACTGGAGGAAATACTGCATTTGCTGGGGACTATTTTCAGCAGCGGATTCATATTTGGTGCCCTAGTGAGTATTTCTGGAAGAAGGACGGTGTGTGTGGGATTGAGTCAAAATAAACTGACAGTAAACTGACACAAACAGTGTGTGTGTTCATGGTCATGAAGGAACATGGAACATTTGATGATTTTTGGACAACAACGGAGCTCTATGACACGGAAGACTAAGATATATCTGTCTGTCTTTCTCTCTCTCTTTTTTGGTTTCTTTGAGTGGGATTTGTTGAAAGAAAAATAAAGAAAATGATCAGCCTTGGCCTTTAACTTCAGTTGTTTCCCGTCCTTCAGATTCATGTTTTCAATGATGATGTTGTCACATACAACATGGAGCTTTTTAACCAGCTAGTCTCATGTCTCACAAAGACTTTTCCCTGATCACAGCTTCAGAAAAACAAGTCTGAAGCACATGTAGCAACTTCTGCTTTCAACTGTACTGATCAAAACAGCATCTGCTCCATCAGATGTGTTAAATGTGTTTGTAGTCAGTCTAACTCATGGTTAGGTTAAATAAATGTATGAAGAAGTTCTGTCACTATGGTTTCCTGATGGTGAATATACCGTTTGCACCAATTTAGAGCAGCATATAAAGTGTTGCCGATTATTTTGTATGTTTTTCTGTAGACATCAAAGTGTCTGACTGAGTGAACTGACCTCTAAGATGAGCGCCACGAACAAGTTGACCCACATGACGGAGGAGGTGAGCCACCAAGACACAAAGTAGATCTTGGCCCACCTGGGAAATATCAAACACAGTCATCAACATCATCATCATCATTATCATCATCATCATAGTCACCATCTCAATGATCGTCATCAATAGCTGCTGTGCGTTTAAAAAAATGTTTTCTCTCTTACTCTGTGGTGTATCTGCTGTACGCATCCATGAAGGCCTGCCAGTTGTTGACTATCATGACATTATACAGCAAAATGATGGATGCCTGAGAGAGAGAGTGAGAGAGAGAGAGAGAGAGAGAGAGAGAGAGAGAGAGAGAGAGAGAGAGAGAGAGAGAGCACAGCAGTCTTTCAGTGTTGTTAGGGCTAAAATCACACAAATGTATCTGTAAAGGATCATTGATGGTTATTGATGGTTATTACAATCTGAATGCCCTCAGATTGTATTTGAAAATTAACAGTGAGCTGGAAGGGCATTTTGAGATTTGTGGTTTCTGCTTGGAAATGTAATAATATCAAGGAGAGAGTCTTAAAATGTAACTAATGGTTTCTGTTCCTCTTTAGGAACGTCTGAATGCAATCAATGATCCATCAAAACGGATGATTCAAGAAAGCTGTAGAAGAAAAATATATATAATCTATTCTTGTTACTTACAGCAAAGTCATCGAAGTTGTTGGGCCAGTAGCCCAGCTGTTCATAGGTGCCACACTCCATGCTGAAGTTAGAGGTGATGTTCTCCATGGTCGTATTGGAGAATATACTGAGACACACACACATACACACAATCAGGGAAGACTTACTAAAGCAAGGACTAATTAACTCCACTGTGTCATTTGCAGGGAACATGTAGTTATAGGTTATAGTTTGAGGTTACACTTACGATTGTGGGCAATATTGACTCCATACACTTGTCTAAATTAACTCTTTTTATTGACCAGTGTACAAAACATCAGCTAGCAGCTTCTCATTTGTAGCCCACTCTGCCATTGAGACTGAGTGTTTTGCAGAGCAACTAGACCAAAAGAGTAATGAGTTATCACTAGCGACATGGAGCGACTGTGGCTCAGGCGGAAGAGGAGGCCGTCCACTAATCAGAAGGTTGGTGGTTTGATCCCAGACTCTGCCCGTACGCGTGTCTATGTGTCCTTGGTAGCTAGCATACATGGTAGCTAGCTATCATGTGTGTGAGTTTGAGTTCTCTCAGTTCAGTTTTTCATCATCATATCAATAATTTAAGATTATTAATTTTATTAGTCTAGTGTAGTTTTTACTACAGATGACTTCATACCTCATCTGTGGAGGTGGTTTAATGGCTCCTTCAAACAGCCAGATCCCAAACACAGCATACACATAGTACACCACCTGCAGAGAGACACCATGCATTCCCCATGTTAGTCGACATCTCTGTGTGTGTGTGTGTGTGTGTGTGTGTGTGTGTGTGTGTGTGTGTGTGTGTGTGTGTGTGTTTTTAACAATATCAAATGGTTGGAAAAGAAATCATTCAACCTATGTCTTCAACCTAACACATAAAAATTACCAAAATAAAAGATGACATGTTTTCACCGGACATTGATCAGTTAAAAATACATTTAAAATATATGAATACCCTTTTATATTGTATTTCTTTCTATGTCTAATATACTAATATGTCTTTGATGAACTCCACTGACAAAAAGGTTATTACTTTATGACATATTGATTCAAGTCAGCTGACGTCACTCACCACCAGGATCCCTGCAAAGGCTCGGAGGTTTTTCACCAGGTCCAGCAGTGTACTCGCAACCAAAGCCATGAGCTGTACAACAGGACAGAAGTATGAATGTGACAAATGGACATTAAGAGCAAACCAATGTATCTGTGATGAGACTGGAGCATCTGTAAAAAAAGCTTTCTGTTGTGAGAGAAGATGAAATCATTGTGCACTAGTAAAACTACACCTGTTATAGTGTATTAGTGTGTTTTACTGTATTCATCCCTGTTGGCAGTTCACAACCGTCTCAATAAATGTCAGAAGGACATCAGCTTCAGGCTTGAAGCTCATAAATGAGCACAGCACATAAACTGCCTGTAACCTGATATATTTGACATGGGATCACAGTAAAGAGTATGTACGTCTATGTTTCAGAGCTATTAGGGCAGTGATGTGATTGGCTGAGAGTGTATTTATTATATATTCAACTTAACTCTGCCCTTTTACACTCTGTGTTGCTGCAACACATGAACCAGACACACACACAAGGTGTGTACACTTGTTGCTGTGCTTGCATGATTAAAAAAAGCTATGAAGTCTGACTGGAGCATCATCTTCCAGCATCCTGCGTACCTTGATGTCTGGGATGATTCGCAGGAAGCGGAAGACAATCAGCATGTTGATCAAACGAATCATCTCCCACAGAGGCATTACACCATGAGATGACGGGTCCCTGTTGTGACACACACACACGTCATCAGAGTTATATAGTCATAAAAGGTCTCTAATGTAATCAGTATTTTTTTATATTTGGGACTACTTGTGATTATAATTGAGAAATAAACCACAGTTTTGTTTTTGTGCAGGTCATTTAACAAAAGTCACTGGTTTTAGACACGTCCACAATTCTCTGAAATATATATTTTGTATATAGTTAAGAAGCATTTCGAGTGTTGCATAAGCAGTGCCTTTATTCCTGTATTGCAACAACAAATGGGAAGTGCACAGCTAGAGAAGAGGTATATTTTGGACTTTTATAAAAGTCAGTAAGTTTGTTTAAACACTCTGCTGTAAAATCTGAAATGCTTTTGTTCCAAAGATGTTTCTAATACTCTGACAGAGGAGGGAGGTGGAGTCGGGTATTTTCTGCTCTGGAAACAGTCTGCAGCTGTTCACTCTGCCAAAGTTTAAAATATCTGTAACCTTTCATGAACTGCTGATTTCTGCCTCTGTTCTCATCTGATATTGTTTTATAATTTTTCTCACATGTAAGTTTCTTTTGGTGTGTTCTCTGTTTTTTATCCAGCACAGATGGACTTTGTTAAATAAAGAGTAAATACAGAATTTTGGAAATAAAATGGGATGATCACATGACAGACTTACCAGTGAGCATAAGGAAGCCTGTAGGTGATATATATAGCGATCTGCAGGATCTGAAGGGGCAAAAAAAAACAAAGGTTCAGGGATAAAAATGATAAGTGATAAATACAGCATGAAATGACCGGGGTAGTTTCAATACTGTCAAAAATACAGATGTTCCTCTTTCTATTAAACTAATATAGAGATGCTGTACTGAGGTGATGTATTGTAGTGCACAGCATGCATCACCAGAGGTCAGTCTCTACTGGTGGAACAGGCAGCTGAGCTAAGAAAGATGGTGACTGTGAGTGATATGGAATAGTGAAAATATTGCCACATATAACTTTATCTTGAGAACTACCAAAGCAGATTATTAGCCAAATGATTTTATTCAACGGCCAGTCTGCCATCACCACCCGCACATCATCTCCGTTCAGCACACTGATGTGTTCATATCCACCGCAGCAACAAATGTCATTGGGTCCTCCAGCAAGAATCTATGGAAGAAGGGTGCTTATTTCCTATCTATTCATTAGTCTATAGGCTATAAGTATTTAGCGTTGACATTTTTTTCTTTTGTTTTTACACAAATTCCACCATAAACTGTACACCCCGATGAACTGTCAGGGAGGTATGAAGGTATGAAAAAATAGATACCGCCCAAGCCAAGTGGAGACACGTTATCATTTACTAATGTCACATGATTTGCATCAATCTATTTTGCATGGAAAATGTTCTGCCTCTGAAAAGTGAGCATCAGAATATCACAGATGGGATTTCGAGGAGCCAAAAGGAAAGTTGTGGAGGGAAAAGAAACGTGACCATTTTATAGAAATCATACAGTGAGCACTCAACACACAAACATGTCCAGAGAGCTGCACTGAAATGATTATTAATGAGAATAATATTGGATTATTTTTTAACAGCGAACGAACAGTTGGGACCGCAAGAACATGTTTTGAGTAGGTGGTGCTGCACAAAGACCTGATGAATCACATCTGGAGATTATCCAATGACATTATGTAATCCAATATGACAATATGTGGAGCATAACAGTGCAAACATCACTTTTGTATATCCTGCATTGTTTACATCCGAGTTTACTAAGGTGCAATCCTCTTCTTCTCTGTCTTTGTTGGTTTATTGCAGCCACCTGAAGCTGAATAGAAGCTCCATGGGGTATCTTCAAGAAATATTCTGTTGGTTGATCAACAGATCAACACTACATGTACTAAAAGTCTTTATTACACTAAATATAGGAAAGGTTGTGTAGTTTGTTTTCATTGAACTCGAATTTTAACTTGATGCATGAAATGTGTGCAACCTAGGTCTTTTTCTTTCAAGTTTCTTGCTAAATGTAGCTCTCAGTGTATTTTTTTCACATTTGTGTGAACTGCAGATGTATTTTTCTAGGTATGATCAGATATCAACAACAATAGATTGTTATAGAATAGAAAGGAGTGTGTAGCTGAGCTGTGTTACCAGTAGCAGGATGGTGAGGAAGCCATCAAAGATGTTGTTCTTGTAGGAGAGGTAACCTTTCCAGCCAAACGCAAAGATCTTCACACTCATTTCAAACAGGTAGTAGAGGATGAAGCACAGGTTGATGATCTGATGGTAGAGAGTGATTCACAGTCAGCCTGTTTCTAAACTCTGTTATATTCACATTCACTTACTGTACCACTGTTGCTGCTAAAAATGCACATTTTGTCCTGAAGGTGATGCTAGAGGAATGGCCCTCAAAGGAACATTGTCATTTTTTACAAGGCCCAACAGTGACCCCTAATCCTCTCAGCTGAATGTAGTCAGGAACTTTTATGACAATGAGCTTATTAGAGTTTCATATTTATGTATACAAGTGGAAACATGATCTTCATCGGGCATTTTAGGGGATTGAGCTGCTCTGTCATGAACAAAGTGTTGGCTAGAGTGTCATTTTGAGAATCCATAAGACGTGAGCTCACCTCCATGATGTAGTTGTCTCTCTCTGCTGTGGACTTTTCAGAATTTATCACCAGGACAGTCTGAAAAGGAAATTAATGTTATCATATGATAGCCAGCAGTTTCTCACTGTTTGTATGAGTATATATATATATGTGTGTGTGTGTAACTTACACATATGGACATGACGTTGGCCAGTGCCACCGCATTGCCAAGTATAGTGATATAGTAGTGACTGAAGATCACCTGCATCCTCTGCAGGACTGGAGAGTTGTAATGGGGCAAGGGAGGGTGCTAGGAAGACACACACACACACACACACACACACACACAAAGGCACACAGTCAGTGACATGATAAAAAAAAGATGTGACAGTGAATGTAATTTCTAATGAATGGTGTACAGCTCTACCTCTTTGATGCGGTCTTTGTCCAGTTGATCAAATATCTTCCTAAACTGCTCTCGGTCCATGTAGCCCACAGTGTCATGCTGCTGCACCTCCTGACATGTTAGCAGTCCAGATGGTAACAGGCACACAGGAAGAAGAGAAACACAGGATGATCATTATCATCTGAGTCCATTTTAATGTGAAATATCCTTGTGATGAAAACAAGTCAAGAGCTTTATTCATAGTATGGTTTATGTAGTTTTGCAGTCTGTTCATGGCAGTTGTTGACAATAAAGAGTAAAGAAAATTCTCATATTTTGACAGGGACAGAATGGGTGTTTAAGTCAGTGTGTTTACATGCATTTAAGTGACTGGTTTACTCAGAGAAACAAGGTTTTACAGGTTGAAAAACAGGTTTATATGCACTGTAGTAACCTTGCTACTGTGTGCTCATTTAAACCCCTACAGGCTACTTTGTGTTCCTTTGCATGTCTATCTGCAGTCTATTGTTATGCACATGCGTACTTGTAAAAGGCAGATCAGAAACCCGGTTATGTGTACACATGACAGAGAAATCTGCATTTGCCAGGAGAAATCTAGGTAGGGAAACCAGGCTCCTCTAATCCCCCAGTAACCAGGTTTAAGTTTGCAGGAGAGTTAAGAAATCATCTCAGTGGTGAAAGCAGACTGTAACTTGGTGACTACAGTGCATGTAAGCAGTGTGAATGTGCAGAGAGTGGTATGATGTCAGCTCTGACCATAGTGATGGCTGCTCTGTAGTAGCTCTTCATCTGGACCCTGGACATCACCCGCAGCACCGTATCAACACGCACATGCTCCCTGACAGAGAAAACAAGACAATGTACCACAATTAAAGTCCCACTTGTGTGTCTGTGTGAATAACCTTCACTTCCTTTGAATATGTGACTCTCTTATGCTGGATTAAACTATGTGGGGTTCCTGATACAAAAATTTGCTGCCAGACCACTACTGACCAAGATTTGGGAGGAGACTCTTGACTGCTACAGTACCACCCGCAAGGTGAGGTCATGTGACAAACAGTTGTCACCATTCTAGTTTTTGGTAGCTTTGCTAGCTTGTCTTGTTATTGAACTGTGTAAGAAGGTAATCAGCACGTAATGCAAAACCTTTCTTGGTAAAGCCTTTCTTCATTCTTTCACCTCAGTTAGTGAAGAAGCTCACTGTGAGTCTGATGTAATCAATGTAAAACCTGTTAAATATAAAACAATGGTCATGAGATACACAAACTAAATGAAGGTGTGTAGGAAGTTAACTTCCCTATTCATGAGCTCTAGTTATCTAGTTATATTATGAATGTCATGAAATTACAGAATTTCCCTTTACTTCTTTCATACTTCCTCCAGAATGTCTGTTTTGAGAAATGTCACATAATGCTGTGATGATAAAGTATATTAAAGTCAAAAAAGAAACAAAGGTCTTTTTCAAAAATGGATTCCTACTGAAATGTTCCATCGCAACATTTTCAAATAAAAAGTCACACCTACAATCAACGTGGTCTTTCTAACTAAGATAACATTGTAATTGTTCATAGTGGTCAGTCAGCAGTAAACATCGAGTAGAACTTCAACATAACAGCAATGTATCCAGGAACACAAATGACTGAAAACAACATGGTGTTTGTCCAGCATAAAAACAGCTGTAGAGGCCATCAATAAAAAAAAATACAAATCACGCTATGTGGATGTTAAACATACCAGTCTGCACTCCAAGGCATAAATTTAATCTGCATCATTTGGTAAATTTAATCTCCTTTGACATTCAGAAAGCATGATTTTCATTTCTTACCGAGGATGAGGTGTACATTAATGTGTCCCACAACATCTCTGCTGTAGGTATACAGTACTGCAGTATATCTCTAGGTTTTGTTTCTAAGTTTTTCTTTGTATTTTTTCAAGTAGGACAGTAGGATTTGGTCAAACATGATATTCTTTCTTTTACAAGGTTTGATAAATTCTGTAATACATAACCTGTTAGTAATTATATTAACCAGCTGATATAAGTGCAGTTTTTTCTGCACTGTATATTAATGGAAGCATATTCTGAGCTGTCACCACCATAGAAGTCAGTTTACTATAAACTGCACTGTGTGTATGTGTGTGTGATTGTGTGTGTGTGTGTGTGTGTGTGTCTTACTCAGCAGCCTGCTGAGTTCCCTTGCAGCTGAGGACTTGGAAAGCAGCTCGGATCCCCAGTCGCCTCCTGATGATGGATGTTTGGACCGACATCTGGACCGAAACATGAACGGTTAACAGTTTAATGAAATATTTGAATGTGCCATCACTGTGGATTTATGTCCTTTTAGTGAAAATATGGGGCATCTGTTTTGTTGTTTCCTCTGCTCACTGACAAACTCTTCTGAAGCTGTTACAACAAATTGTATCTTATATTTTATGTGAAAATCTTGGTTTTTAAGTTTAGAGTGAAGTGATTGAAAAAGAAAGAAAGAAAGAAAGCCTGGCTCTCGGGACCCACACTTCTAAAGCTCACTAATAAGAATTTCTAGTAAAGGTGGGCTCAAATTTGACATGGTGGCCAAACCGTGTAATTACAGCGTCACATGATGCACACTGGCACTTTTTTCCATAGACTTATATTGTGAAAGAGACATCTGTAAACCAGCAGATACATTTTTTTGAATGTCACAACCCCCATGAAATGACTCGTTTCACTATCAGAATTTGATCTATTCGGTTTTGATCACATTTAGTCTCTAGTGAGCATGCTCCATGAGCTCATGGGGCCCATAGGGTGTGTGTAGTATGTAATTTGCTTACAGCGGAAAGTGAATGGGGCCCTGCCTGCAAAACTGTATCTAGTTCTCTTAATACATCTACGGGCTCAGTGATTGTGTCAAAACCAACCAAATATGGCAACCTGTGCTATAGCCAGAGCATCTTTATGCTATAGTTGAGAATTTAGCTGCTACAGAACCAGATATTTCAACTTAAAAGTTGACGATATGTCAATGTTGTGTTGGAAGCTTGATTCTTCCCCCAAGTTGCATTGTCTCACTCTTGTTACTGTTGTTTTGTGTCCGTTTTTCTTTTTTAGTGCGTCATTCTTAAAAGGGTACATGACTGAATCACTTGGCTACAAACCAGATTTCACTCTTGTGGCCAATAAAGAAAGATTGAGACTGAGATTTAGAAAAAAAAACTGCATTACAAACTGTAGACATGGAGTCTGAAAGATGCAACTGTTTAACTTACTGTAACTTTATGAAAGTGCAATAGTAAAGTACCACTAATCTACTGCACTGAACCTCTCTCAGCTGTAGGCCTGCAAATCAGACGACAGCATGTGAAAGCTGGCCAACCCCACTCCAACACACGTCATAGTTCATGAACGCACCACATTTTCCAGCTGGGAACAATTTCATACCAGCAATCATGATTTGCTTGGTAAAATCGAAAATCTACTCTCTACTCTGTCTGCCACACATAATCAAAACATCGTTCACCATCAGTGCTCACTGGCCAACAGTAGGAGACCATGCTTGCACGAGGGCGGCGGATGTGAATGTAAATGTAACTACTCAGTCAATGTTCCCTGGATAAATAAGCATGATGTTATGCTGAATGCGTGACTCACCAGTAAATATCCCCTGAACTGGTTATAGATGATGGCTGTCAGTAAGTTCATCAGAAAGTAGGTTCCTGAGAGGAAGTAAAACAAATGACATCAAACAGTTCACTAAAAAAAGAGTTATACAATAAAAGTTATACAATAAACTACTATCACTTCCAGTTATTTGAAAACTGCTGCACAGACTGTGAGAGTCACTGCTTACCGATTACACTGAAGGTGACGAAGAATATGGCGTAGCCTCTGTTTAGGGAGTAAGCGGGGATCATCACTGTAACGAGACAGATCAAACGTGGAAAAGATGATTAGACTATTCAAAGTACAGTACAGTACAGTTCTATCATATCATATCATGTGACTGACTGCGTACCGTCAGGGTTGTTGGCTGTTGTGAGCAGCACCAGCAGAGAAGTGAGGGAGTTCGTAATATTTCTGAAATGCAGCCTCCACTCCTCGTTCCTCTTTGGATCCTGAACAGAAACACAGGGAAAGAGATTTAGCATAGTACTAAAATGTAATCAGTATCAAATGGCTTCTCACATTTACTTTTATTGACCTTATTATCCTTATCTACATTATTTCTTTGTTCATTTAACTTCCACTTTCATCTCTTGATTTCTGAGCTCTGTTCACTCACAGATCTCTATTTCTTCACATAGTCTACAATAAATTTCTCAATGTTGGGAACACACATCCACATTTATGAGGAGGTCATGTGATGTAACACCACCTGACCTGACACCAATACATCCACAGCCGATACAGAAGTAAAAAGTCTTCAGCCCCAATCGATGTGTCACTTGAGGGAATTTATCTGATTTCACTTCTTCTGGAGCTACAAAAGGCTTTACACATTTTTTTCACATATGCAGCAGTATTCCCCAAAACCTGGAAACTTTAATGTGTAAAACTGGTGGTGTTCCCCTTTGTATAAGACAATTTGGAATAATGTTAAACAGGAAACAAAATTTAGATAGAGAAAAATGAATTATTACAATTCGTATTGAGGGGGAGATGAATGTATGTACCAAATCTCATGACAATCCATCCAATAGTTGTGGACACATTTAACTCATAACTACAAATGTAGACCTTATAGTGGTGAAAGAGGAGCCAGTCTGGAAAACATGAATGTATATATTATTTTTGATATTTGAGCCTTTCCATCTTGGGAGATGTTGAGATATTATATTGGATAAGTGAAAACTTTGACGAGATGAAAAGTTAGAGAATCACCAGTAGGAAGTCAGTAGGATGTTTCCTCTGGGGACCATGTTTGTTTCTGAGACATTTCAGTCAGGACCAAAGTGATGGACCAACCAACTGCTACTGCCATACCAAGAGCTGTGCGGTTACCATGACTAATTAGAAACACACACATGTCCATGCAAGCTCACGTGTCAGCAGTACAGTACAGTAGTGTGTATTTAACAGGGCGTGACCACAAAGACTTGAACTCACCTCTGTTTTAGCAAACAGCAGCATGCCGATCATAGTGAAGAGGCAGAGGTGAAGCGCCAGCAGCAGGATGACACTGCAGAGACAAGACAACACACACAAGATTGAGCAGTTGTGAAATCTTACTTATTTCCTTCAGTCTTCATGTTCACATGTTCACTTTTGACTTTTTATCAAAAAAGATATTTTCTAATGCAGGTGTTGATCTTATGTACTGATTATTCAACCAGGAAAGTTTTCAACATTTGTATGAGTGTTACAAGTCAGATTCAACAAACTCTTAACTGCACAAACTTGTTGTAAATTGCTTGTTTCAGCCTGATGAATGTCAGCGTTTCATGTAATAAATAGCAAAAGAATCCTGAAATTGCCATATACAGCTAGGTTTTCTGATTATTTCATTCACAAAAAATATTACCAAAACAGTAAAAAGAAGAATTTCAGACCACAGACCTTCAAGTCCTGCTGCCAGAAATCAACTGACAAGCATACATGATACAGGAATGCTTGCAGCACATGAAGACTTAACTGAGGTATGTAATCCATAATTTGAAGAAATTGTCTGATTTGATTTTTTATTAAAGTTCCATTCATAATGTGTAGTAATGCAGTGCAAACTGAAGATTAATTTGTAGGATATCAATTGCATGTACTGTGCAATGATAACATGAAACAATGAAACACTGATGTGGTCTTTGTGTGTCCAGCAGCCAACAGCAAACAGAAACAGTCAGTGACTAGCTTGTGAACATAGTGGAGGAATTGGCAGCTAAACAGACTGATATTTTCAGGATTTGGTGGAAACCAAACCAGAGCTAAAGGAGAATGAATGATGGACTTACATTTATCAGGTGGCTGGAAAAATGACTCCATATGAATGCTAATATTGCTCCATGTCTGCTGATTGTATAAGTTGGTAAACTGTATGCTAACAAGTTTGAAGTATCAAAAAGGTGACAATATTTCAATGTTATGGTAAGCAGCTTGTTTCGACTATTCCAAGTGTCCAAGTGTGGAGTTTTCTAGTCAATAAACCCAGTGTCACCTAAACACTGGTTTGCTAGCTCTCTGTATCCTTGTGGTCTAACAAACCTGATAAACCCTCATAAAACATTCTCAACCCTAATATTTAAAATATGTTTCAATCCTGTATTGTTTACATCCGTGTTAGCTAGCTTGCAGTCTTCTTCCCTGCCTTTGCTGGCACACTGCTACGTTTGTTGGCAGGTCACCGCTGCCAACTGTCAATGAGTAAAACAGTGTGAAACCTTTGGCAGGACTGTGTATCATATTTCTACGTGCTTATGCATGTGCGTCCTCATTCACGTGGAACCAAACTTGGAAACCATCCATCCATACCGCTATTAGTGAATCAAACACTCCACAGCGTACCTTTGCGGTGATGGCATCATGGTCAGTTTGTGGCCACATTATAGGGAAGTAGGGACCCATTGACAGAAGTGAGAGTGCTCTGAAGTCTTTGGTGGTTTTTTTTATTTGCTCAGTGGTGAAATTAAATTCAGGATAACCGAGCCAACTGTAGTTTCGCACAAATAAACACACCTCTGCATAACCCAGCAGGAAAGTGCCACATTGCCAGATTTTGTGTGAATGCAGAGCTTCATCCTGTCCTCTGTGGCCTCTCTGCTCTGCATGTGTGTAGCTCAGCCTCGCCCTCAGTCAAACAGACACACAGATTTGCGGCTCTTTATAAGTCCATGACACAGAGACAGAGCGGAGCAGAGGAGAGAGACAACAATGTAACCTTGTTGCGAGTTCTGACCTCACACCTGTGCGCTGCCCGAAGGTTGACGCCCAGCAAAATAATACGGATTTAAGAAAATAGAGGCAGGGGGCAGAGTCTCTGTAGATACATAAACCGCCAAACACTTCTTGTGGGTCATAATGATGATTGAGAGGGATTACTTTTGTAAGAGTGTATACGTTGTTTTTTTAGTAAAATGGTGGTATACCATACCTCATACAGCATTGCTCAATAAATAACTTCAAGCCATTTTATTTCCATCTTTAATACAAAGAGCACTGTCTATTACCAAATTATCTTTGATCAATAATTAGTTGTAGCACCTTTTTAGGAGAATGATCTGTAATAGGTTAGTTATTTTTACTCAAATGAGCTTCTCCCATTTGGATTTTTGGCACAAACTAAATAACACACAAGAACTAAAACTGTAAGTGAGGAGGACTACACATGAATTTTGAAAGTTGAGGGGGATTTATAATTGTGTGTTAACTGCTTCAGTGTAGTTAGAGAGCAAAGGCATGTAGGCTACCCAGTAGCTGACGAGTCGAATGCCTGGCTGTAATACATGTTGGGGCTACGGCAGCTACAGAGATACCACATTCTGATGCCAAATTTCTGATGCCAGTATAGATTGATCGGAGAGAGGGCATCGTTAAGGAACTTGAAGAAAGGCTCAGTGATGCTTTTGGTCGCACACATCTAACAAAGTCGTCTCCACTGCAAACTTTCTGCATGCAGCCATTCAGTGATGTGACAATAGAAGTTAACTGGATGTAACTACAGCATTGCTGCTCTATATCACAAAAAATACTGAAATGATATATTATATTCTTATACTATTTTCTTAAGATATGTTATCTCTTCAGGCTAAATGCATGATATAATACTGTCCTCTCTGCTTTCTGGGTGAAAATGTCCCCAACAAATATCATCAAAATGAGCTGTGGAATTTGGCCTTCAACCTTTACTTCTCATTAGACAGAGGCAGAGAAGGAAACTTCCTCGGGAGGAAAGGCAGATAAGGATTCAGCCTTCAACTCTTAATTATCAGCAGGGACTGAAAGACATCCCTAGAGATGCGGTGAATTAATTAAAAAAGGTCTGTTAGGGTGATGAAATGGGATGTTTTGTGATGCACGTTACTGTGTGTGCTAATGCTTTCACTGAACTTCATACAGTATCTTTCAGCCTCAAGCTGTCTGGATCCATTAGCAAATGCTGTTGTTGACATTGCAATAAAGACTCTGTTTGTGAACTGTCCTCTAAAACTGTAGGTGTCCACAGTGGGACTCCTGTTAACACCTTAAGTGATATATAAATCCAGCTTTAGAGAGGCGTGCCCATGTGAAGCAACAGATACCTGGCAATCTCTGGCAGAGTCCTCTTGATGCACTTGAGTGTCTTCTTCATCAGGGAGGAGTTTTGCAGGAGAAAAAATGGCCGGAATAGTCGCCGTACTCTCAGACTCTGATCAGTGAAGAGAAGAGAAGATTGAGTGCCATGTGACTGACAAACTACAAACATACTGTGTTTTTAATTTTGTAGGCAAGGAGGCGTAAGATATATCACAGTGACTAGTGAAGACAACAGCTGTTAGATGAAAGCACTATTGATTTTGGTCTTTTCGTGAGATTAGTCGCTATAAAGTCAGAATAACACTTGTCTTATTCTTTCATAAGAAATTATCTTATCAGGCTTATGTCATGTCTTACTAGCTACAAGTTTTTGCTTCACCTCTGTATCAATCACTTCACTGAACTCTCGCTGTTTGATTACACCACAACCTGAGCAATAAGCACTGAAAAACCCTCACCTCATCACAGACCATGCTGATAGACAACACCCAGTCGATGATGGATATTGAAATAACTACTGTGTAGCCGATCAGCCATTTGCTCTTCCTGAATTCCTCCCAGCCAATCAAATAGCTCTGAGGATGAAACGGATGGAGTGAGGCAGAAACATAATACGTGTGTTTAACCAGACAGCTGCCAATGTCCTGGGAGCGAAATATTTCCATCCTGGCTCAGCTCACCTTGACAGCAAGATCAAGAGAGAAGATGATGAGGCAGACCATCTCAATGCTCTCGGTGAAGCCACAAGGAGGCTCCCAGCGCAGAGAGTGATACCGAGGGTCTGAGGAGACAGACAGGGAGGACGGGCGCTCAACGAAGGCCAGCAACAACACCACCGTGATGGTCAGGCCTAAGCCCCTGCACAGGGAGAGATGGGAGAGTGGATGGACAAATGGCCAAAAACTTGTCTTTTCAAAGAACCAGAGACTCTGTGTGAAGTTATAAATGACTAAAATGCAGTCAGGTAAAACTTTTTTATGATCTGGAAAATAAAGTCTTCTCAAGCTGCAACAATATGTCAATTAAAAGTTTAGTCGATCAACAGAAAACTGGCAACTATTGTGATTCTGATATATATCTCTTTGGATTATCCCTGATTTTTGGTGTTTCACAGATCAAATAATGAATTAATTAAAAAAGTAACCGGCATTTTCATTGATATTGAAAATGTATGTGTCCCTGCAGACAGTAAACTTAGTGAGAAAGTGTGAACTAACCACTGGCATATCCTTGAGTAGTACCATCGATACAGGCGGAGCGAGCCGGCATCTACCCGGTGGTTGATAGAGCGATACTGTAAGCAAGCGAGCAAATTGATTAATATAGGACTTTTTAAAACAAATGATTTTTACAAGAGAAACACAAGACAAAAGGAAAATGACAACATAATAAAAGTAAAGAAGACAAAACAACAAAGAAAAGCAATGGAAAATACAGTGTGTTTAAAATGTGCACTGCTTTTAATCCTCTACTTTGTAGGAGGCTGTATCAGAGTAATCTTTGGTCTGTATCCCTACAGACTTGGATAACTCAACACAAGGTATCTACTGATACTGAGTACCAATCCGCTATCGGTGTTGTCTTTCACCCAAATTCAAAACTATGTATATGTACTTCACTGCATGGAGCTTGTTGAGATCACTTTTAAGTAAGCTAACATCAGGCTAGGGAGTTATGACTGCCGGAATGTAACTTGCCTGCACAATCTTGGTGTAATTTTCGATCGATCTATGACTTTTGACGCACATGTTCAGACGCTAACTAAAGGTTTCGTTCACCTGAGAAACATAGCCAAACTGCAAAATATGCTTTTACATCATCACGTTTGGACTACTGTAACTCTCTTTTTACCTGTCTTAATAAATCTTCCATACAATGCTTACAAACGATCCAAAATGTTGTCGTTAGGCTTTTAACACAATCCAACAGATATTTTAATCTCATTGCACTGGCTTCCAGTATATTTTAGAAATAATAAGTGGCCAGGCTCCACAGTACATTAGTGACCTTCTGCACCCTTACACCACCAGTCGAGATCTTAGATCCTCCACCCGGGGCTTATTAAGTGTACCTCGTACACATTTTAAGATCTTGCCTTCCAGTCAGGAGCCTCTAAGCTTTGGAACACTCTTCCAACCAGCTTAAGGTCCCTGGATAACCTAGTCTCCTTTAAAAATCAGCTAAAAACCCATTTGTTTGACAGGCATTTGTGTAGTATGAGATATTTTATCTTTTTTTATATGCTGTCCTTCTATATTTTATCTGGTGTCTTTGCTTTTTATTTATTCTGATTTTATGTTATTTTATTTTTATTTCACTTTATTTTATTTTATCAATCATGGTGTGTAACATAATTAATTCATTACTTTTTCTAAATCTTTTGGCTGAAAGTGGATCTGACTCAACAAGACACAACATGCTTCTTATGTATGTTTTCACATACTATAATATATGGAGGACATTCTTATCCAAAACACCTTACAGTAGTGTAAATACACAAAGGGGGATGAGCATGAAGAATGTTAAAAAGAGATCTGTATGCTAATTTAAGCACTTACTTGTATGGCATCTTCGATGAGTACAACAGCTTGTTGGATGTAGAGGTCTTCATCATCTGTGGACAGTGGGAAAAGCGAGAGTAACTGAACCATCTGACCTCTTCCTTTATCTCAGAAGCAGAATGAACACAGATCTTTACATATTTCAGAGTTTCTATGTTCTGAATCTACATCTGTACCTTCACTCTGTGACTTTCTGCAATAGTCTGTGCACAACATGTCCTCTGAGTAACGCAGACTGGGATGTTGTTTTCTGTGGAACTGGTTGGATTGGGAGCTAAAGTGAAAGCTTGTTTTTTTTTCTTGAGGCAAAACTGGGAGCAGAAGCTGGGAAACAGTTGTGTGTTGTGTTAAAGGTGTGGCTCTCTGGTCACAGGACACTTAAACATTAGCTGTACCTCATGTTCACACTGAGCGCACTCAGCTCCCTACAGATGGAATTTAATGGAAAAAAAAAACTTTGAAATGAAAATCTCATCTCAATCTTTTAAAAGACTCAACTCAAATATTTGCAATTCTGAAAAACTGGTGGAGTCCCCCTTTAAAGAACTCAATAATTACAGTGTTATACGTCTTAGCAGTTTCAGTAAAAGTGAAAATGGTCTTTAAAAATTATAAATTTGGTAAATAATTGAGATAGCCTGTGCAGATAAATAGCAAGGACGCTGGACATTCTTCAGAAACGCAGAAGCCACATAATTCCCTGAACATCACACACATTTAATAATGATTTCCATGTCTGGTGCTTTCACGGAAGGAAAATCTACTTATTTTAACAAGTCCTACAACTTCATGATCACATGTAAGTGAATTATAAGCCCTTAATTATAGAGAGGTGGAGTCCTGATAGTTGAAGGCTCTGCCTCTCGTTCTGTGTCATCTCTCTCCCCTCTTCCCCTCCCTCTTTCTCTCTCAGCCTGACTGGTTAAGATGCCTTGACCGATCAGGTTGATCTTCGAGAGAAAGTGAAAGTTAAATATGAGTCTATAGTTGGCTAAAACGCCTGACTCAAGAGTAGTTTTCTTAAGAAGAAGTTTAATGTCAGCTACTTTAAAGTTATTACTAAAGAAAGACTGATCATATCTAAAAAGAAGAAAAAGAAGAAGTGCTGTCTAAGGGTAAGACTAAGTGTAAGACTTCCTTAAGCAGCCTAGTCGGGATGGGGCCTAAGAGACAGGTTGATGGTTTAGATGAAGAAATCGTTAGTTCAGGAAGGTCAATTGGAGAAAAAACATCCAAATCTTAAACATCTCATGAAGTGGTTACTACTAAGAGCTATAGGAATACATGATTCAATGGAGTTATGACTCTTTGTCAGCCTGGTCAAAGTGCCGAAAAGGAACCTCAGGCGGTTCTTATTCTCCTCTATTATTGATGAGTATATGCAGCTCTGGCATTGCAGAGAGCCTTCTTATGTGGTTTAAGAGTTATGACTGATGTTAAGATATATATATTTTTTTGCCAGTCATGCATGCAGTCAGACTCAACCAGAGAAGAATGTGCCTTAGATCCGAGTACAGCAGTAGGAAGTAGAGTAGTACTGAACAGATCATAACAGACTAGAGTAGAATCAGTCAGTCTGTTGTTAAAGGCTATAATAGCACCAGCTTGATTCCCAGCTGTCAGGTGATTATGTTTAATGACTGTAACTTTCCCATGCATGGTTACATAGACATAGACATGATGAGTCAGCTCTGGTTGCAAACACACACACACACACACACACACACACACACACACACACACACACACACACACACACACACACTTGACTCAATGCATCACAGTAGGATGTGTCATGGTGGTGGTGCAGGAGGGTGCAAATGACAGGGGACTTAACATTTAAAACAGTCACAGTTCCAACGTACACCCAACACACCACACACCATGGACAGATGAGTGTGAGCTGCATTTCTCTCTCTCTCTCTCTCTCTCTCTCTCTCTCTCTCTCTCTCTCTATCTATCTATCTATCACACACATACAGAAAAAGATCAACTCTGACTTTGCAAACAATACAACCGTCATGTTCTCTTTTATATTTATACTCTTGTATGACATTAATTGAGACATCATAAAGTTTACTTTAAAGTGGGCCATATACATTTATAAAGGTTTAATTCAAGTTGTGCAAATATGAATTTAAGCAGCTAACATTATAGTGATTTTTTTATATGACAGACAGAAAAAGAAATTAAGCAAGAAACAGGGTTACACCACTAAATATCACTGATGGAAGAGTTTTAAGTTATTATTGTTTTGTTTATTGATGTCTATTATGATCTGTGTGTCTCCAGTACAGAGATGTCTGGTTTAGCCTAGCTTAGCACAAAGACTGGAAGCAAAGGGAAATTGTTAGCATAGTTCCCTTCAAAGTAAATTAAAAAAAACAAAACAGAACACCTGCCAACCACTGTAAAACTGTCCTTTCACCATATTTTTTCAGTCTCTATTCTTAAGAAGAGGAGAGAGGGGCATTTTACATGTGACAAAGTCCAATATTTACTCTCCTTTTACACTCCGCCCGCTCCTCAGGGAAATATCTGTCTGTTTAGCTGCTAAATGTTTTTGCTTTCTTCACCAGCTAGTTGCTAACTGTGTCTGTCTGTTGCATAGTGCTGAGCAGGTAGTAAACAATGGTCTGCTGCTGCTGCTGGAAACAACGCTGATAAATTTATCATCCAAACAGTAAAGCTACAGACCGTAAACCAAAACAATAAGCTAAAAGAGGACATAAAGCTCCATAGAGCTGAGGTGAACTGCAGAGTCATCACTATGAGAGACCTCTATCACATCATACGTAATCAATATTAATTATTAATATAAAAATATTGATTAGAGCTGCTTTAACACTCTGGCGTTTCATTCATTTGTCATTTAACAATATTTCTAAATGAATCGAGTATATACTTGGCATACTTTGTCAACTCAATAAGCATCCTTCTAAATGAAGTTGCTATACTTCCATAGAATATAATAACTTAATCAATGAAGACAGCAGCTTATCACCACCTTGTGCTCATGGTGAGGTCATCAGGTATGCACACTGTTGTAGCACTAAACAAAAATCACATGACTCCTAGATGGTGTCATGTTTGGGTTTGATAAGATGAGACAAGATGAAAAATGTAATTACGACAGAAACAATAAACAGTAAATAAATCTGATGTAAATTATAAAACTTTGGAACTGTTAGTGGGTGTATTTTTCATTTTTGATGGATCTCTGCTAGCAGTTTCCCTTTGCTTCCATTGTTTGTGCTGAGCTAAGCAGATTTATCTTTGTACTGGATGTACAAACATGAAATTGATTTTCTCATCTGAATCCGGTTGTGAGAGAAAAAAAAGGATTAGAACTGCAAAGATTAGTCGATTAATGGATCAATTGAAAATTAATCGGCAACTATTTTTATAATAAATGAATTGTTTCAGCCATTTTTAAGAGAATATGCAAAACATTCTAGGCTGAGGGAAATTATAATGGCATTTCTTTTACTTTTTTTGTTACCTTTTATAGACCAAACAGACAATCTATTAATTCTGAAAGTAACTGGCAGATTAATCAATAATGAAATTAAAAGTTAGTTGTAGCCCTGAAACTTATTTTCCAAAATGTTGCACTATTCCTTAAAGAATCATTCTAAATCAAAGGAAGTCTGACTTTAATGTACAGTAAATATTAGTTTTTGGTTTCTTTTGTGGAAATATTAAACATCCTTTCTGTGTAAATGTCATAATGGACCATGAAATTGTACTATAAGCAGAGACTCATCCCTATAACAGAAATATATAACAGTGTATATTATAAGGAGATTTCATCTGCCTTGGTGTGACAGTAGGATTCAATACAAACTTACTTTCCAAACTTAAAACAGAGATTAGAGCAAGAAAGAGCAGAGAATGACAGTGAAACCTTTCATCCACAATACTCTGAGTCACAGGATAGATCACTGCAGCTTTAACTCTATTAGCTTTAAAGAACATAATAAAGGGCAATACCACTCATACTTCAGTTTATCCACTTAACTTGCACAACGATGTACCACCATGACTGAGGAGCCTTACAATGATGCTATTTGTCACAAGAATTAGACTAAATGTGCGTTTTAATTTTTTCAAAAGGTTAAAGACACAGTCTGTGTCAATGGAGGAAGAAATACTCAGATTGTTTACTTAAATAAAATTACCATTAAAGTAAAAGAAACAGTCCTGAATTCAAAAACCTACTTTGGTAAAAGTTTATTAATACTGGAGCATCAGTGTTAGAGCAGCATGTTACTGTTGTAGCTGCTGGAGGTGGAGCTAGTTTAAACTAATTTATATATAATTAGCCAGTTTATTCCAGTGGTCCCCAACCTAAGGGTTAGGATTAGTCACAGGATGAACCTGAGGGGTCGTGATAAGTAATTTGAGAAGAAAGAAGAAAAAAAAGAAAAGTTCTGCAAAACAAATTTGGATTTATTTTTTCTGATTTTACTCTAATCTTTGCTTTTTATGTGAAATATTTGAAAGCTGTACCTCTGTGGGCCTCAGACACTTGTTTAAACGAAAACCATGTGAGATGTTTAGAGAGGAATGTTTAAGAATACTCAGGAAAGATCAAACACCAGATTGAATGTGACGCAGCGACATTCTTTAAAGCCTGAACATCAGGAGAGGAAGCAGGACCCACATTAAGGTGTTTTACTGGTGGATTTTCCCAAACTGTTTCAATGAATTTAGTACAAACCAGGTGACACACAATGTGGAGCTTGTGCAGCCCCGGGATTTCTAGGGACCGCAAGGCTGTTGCTTGCCTCATTAATCTAGTTTGGCTGCAAACAAGTTGATGGTATTTAGCTGTTTACTGTTTTTGACGGTTAGAATAAGCTCAAGTACGATATTTAAGTCCAGTTTTTGCGGTATTTATACTTGACTTATCTTTTTCACTTTAACTGCAACTTTATTCTTCCACTTCACTGACTTTCAGAGGCAAATACTGTCTCTACTTTTAGCTGACAGCTTTAGTTAGTGGTGACTTTATGAATACAACAATCAAATGCAACTTGCACACTAATGCATTAACGATTCAATATAATAAAACTGAAAGGTAAAGCTGGGTTACCAACTGGTACCCAGGTGGCTCCCAATCTGTTAAGTAAACACACTGGAAAAGTGAAGTCAACACACAGTGAACAAGGGATCCCTGGTTAACTGTGTGTTTAACATAATTAGTGTCAACTTGATTAAATGTATTTGTGAATTAACCACTAAATTATACTATCAACTGAAATCAAAAACATGAGGGCAACAGGACTTACATTATCATCTAATCTTATGGTCCTGTGTCAAAAACTAGATTGAATGTGCACGTATGCCGGTGCATATTCCTATAGGCTATAAATCTGTTTAGTTTGCATAGCTGAAGGCAAATGGGTGGGTCACTGAACTATGTTGACAGGAGCCATTTTTTCTTCATTAGTTTGTTATTTATTTATACTGTACTTTAACTTCTGTGACATTTTGAATACAGAACTTCTAGCTGTAAAGCCCTCAGTGTACAGTCCTGACACGTCTGTCATGAAATGAACACTTTGTCTCATATCTCCGTGGACGATCTGAGATACCCCACCTCCACTCACCTGTTCCCCCCTCCACACTGCACGACCCCCCGGCGACAGAGTACGACATCCGTCTGTTGCCCGGGGCCCCTCCGTGTCCCGAGCCATAATGCCCGGAGGCTCCGTTCACACTCTCGCTCAGCAATTTCTCCGATTCCATCCAGGAAATCTACAACCTCTTTTTTTCTTTTTTCTTTCTTTCCTGTTGTTCTCCTGTGAAAGTGAAAGTGGCAGATTTGGTAGGAGACGGCGTGAAATCCGCCGCAGTGGAGTTGAGTTTAGTCCTTGTGTACAGTCAGTCAACACAAACATGTAAAGTCACAAACAGCATAACCAGCGTCCAGCAGTGAGCAGAGGTATGTGTTTTTAGGAAGTCGCTCATATGCGCTGCTCCTCCCTCCCCCGTCCTGTCCTGAAGTATCACTTTACACTGACTTTATACTCCACCTACAGCACACTGCACATGCTGCAAGCTGCAGCCTACACACACACGACTGACAAACTGACAGGACACGACAGAAATCAGACGAATACCCATAAAGAAAGTGTTGTAGCAGCAAGCTGTAGGTCTAATTCATAGAAACAAATGTAAAAATTCTTTAAGAGAGCGAGAGAAAGACCTGGTTTAAACCAAGTCGCCCGATCCTGCACACAGTGTTCATAACAAGGTCACATCAGCAGGCCCAGATCGAACCGGACAACTGCCTTAATGACGCCTGAGATCATATATACTGTACTGTTCAGCTGTCAGGTATGGAAGTTCATTCCCACCAGAAAAAATATAAACAATATAAAATTAGAAAAGAATGAAAAGTTAATAGTATCAAACCAGAGTAGCTAACTTTGAACTAGCCCATAATTTTAATTTAGTAAATCCCATAATTGTGAAGTAGTAACGCTTTCTTATTCCCTTCAATGAGAACTTTCACGTAAAAGGTAGCAATATAACTTTCTTTTTAATTGATTAATATTTCAGTTATTATTCTTATTATTCTTATTATTGGATCGATTGGTTAATTGTTCAGTTTGTTTGTGAAAAGCAGCCACCAAAATTTACAATTTTATCTGACAGTCCAAAACCCCAAAAAAGGTCATACAGCATTCAATATATAAGTAACAATTACAGTATATTAAAGATAGAAATACAGCAAATCCTTAAATGTATTAAGCTGACTCAAGAGTGTTTTCTTTTCTTTATAATGACTTAAACAATTACTCTCAATGATCAAAATTGTAATTTTGACTTTAAAACTTTAGTAGCTCATAATCATGACTTACTGTGAGTGTTTTCACATTTACCATTCCTAACATTTGATTTATTTTTTTCTTTTCCTGGCAGAAATGAGCTTCTGTAACCAAACATTCACCAAACTACTTTGTATGCAAGACAGACAAGCTTCTTAATTTGTATTTAAGCAAGTGATTATATGAGCGTCATCCACTTAATATGAATGGCTTGGTGAGTACAACAGTTTATCCAGTGCAGTTAAAGGTGGAGCTGCAGCAATCCCACAAAAGCCATTCGGTACCATTAAGTATGTACGTTATAAAATGTGTGCAAAATAGTATTTACTAATGAGGATTAAATATGTTAATTACAGCCCCTAAAACACACATCATGCTATGATGTGTCATCTGACAGCTAATCAAAGCACCACATACTCTTTCTCTTCACTATATATGCTTACAGTTGCTTGTGAGAGCTTTCTCCAATATGTCTTCCACCCATAAATCATTTACTTTGTCATTAAACCTTTGACATGTAGAAAACAAAAAATTCACTGTGTCAACTGGAATCACTTTATTTCAACACCCCCATTACCCGTCCCATACAGGGCGTATCACATTTAACTCCAAATAGCACATAGCCTGTGTGATCCAATAACCACACTGTTCCTGTGATTTGGAATAAAAGGTATTTCACAGTCTTAATATAATCTGTACTAAACTGAGCACCATTACTCCTTATTGAAGATGGTTCCAGGAAGAAATCATCCACTTGACAGAAGTAATTGAGTGATAAGTCATGTGAGGGTTTCAAATACTGAAACTATCAAATTAACAGCAGCATATTTTAGCTCAGTCCATTTCCTTGTCTCGTAAAGACGTTTTCTATCACACATACAAACTTTCATACAGTGCTGGGACACTTTTTAGGGTCCAAGCAGCGAATCTGCTGGAACTATATTGTTTCTGTTAGGATTCTTCTTCTTCTTCTTGTGCCTTAAAAGCATCTGGGTCTCAGAAACTAGAACAGCCACAGTTCCCAAACTTGGCAATCTCACCCACTACTTCAGGTCATGATTCATTAGATGCATACAGTTTGGTAATTAAAGTGGGCGTGGCTTATTACAACAAATCTAAATTACTACACATTTCACATTCCAAACTTCAAAAAATCTAAATAAATCACTCTTATATCCTACAGAGCTGAACGTTTTTCCACACATCCACTGAATCGTGCCAAAAGTTTGCCTCACTGCAACCTATGGTCCATTCAGAAGTCCATCACTGTATATTTTTCAAAATATGCATAATCAATTAACTTCTATATTTCCACATGCATATGCTACCAAAACATTTTGATCGTTGTAAACATTTTAAGTTTAAGCAGACAAAAATACTTCGGTTTCGGATGTGTGATGTCATTGCCTCAACTTGAGAGAAGGTGTGTGGGAAACCACGTCTCCTCAGTGGTGCAGGAAGTAAGTCACGATCACTGTGGTTAGGGTCTAGGGTTTGAATCCCCAGGTAGCCAAGTCCTACTTGCCAACAATGTAGCAATTCATGCATGTGGTGTGTTTTAAAGTGCTTATTGAATCAATCGGTGTGTATGTATATATACACAATATATATAAAAACACTCTAAGTGTGGCCATTTTGCATCATGAGTAATATTACCTCTGAAGTACATTTTGCTGGCAATATTTTTGCTCTTTTATTGAAGTAAGATTTTGAATAGAGGACCTTAGCTTGTAATGGAGTATTATTCATCAGGATATTGCCACTTTTACAAAACATCTCATGGCTTCTTCCACCACTGGACATTCCCCATCAGCCTCAGCTGTACCTTGTCTTCAGTGCTAATTACCAAATGTTAGCATGCTAACACGCTAAGTACACATAATACTTGCTCAGCATCAGCATGTTAGCATGCTTTAGTTTAAAGCACTGCTGTGTCTGAGTACAACCCCAAAGAGCTGTTAGCATGGCTGTAGATACATTTTTGTATCTTGTTTTCATTTAAATGGCAAAAACTCTTCTCTGTAAAGAAAACTACTTTTAGCACATATCTTAAAACCCAGAGCATTTTCCATCGTAAAGGTTTGGGTATCAATGATTGAAGATCTGTAGTAAAATATACGACCATGGTTTAGATAGGGAGTCATGTTTCTAATAACAAATGTACAAACTGATCAATATATATGCAATATTTATTTGAAATACCATTTTGTGATTCTGACAACATATTAAACACAGATCATGCAGGTTATACCTAAAGAGCAACCCTTACAGCTGCTACTGCAAGTTACAGCAAATCCTGTACCATGTTAAAATCTTTTCCAAAGTTTTATTTAATATTGTTGGTTTTTAATGCTGTATGACTCGCATGTACTTTATTCACTGTACCACAAACTAGACAGTGGTATCATCAAGACTTCAGAAAGCATTTATTGCCTTTCACACGCGAAAAGACTTACAATGATCCAATGCCTCTTAGCAAGGCTTGGAAATGAAATTAACTTTCACATTAGTGTCATAGACTGCTAGCTTCTTTGATCAACTTCACTGAGGTAGAACAAAGGTATATCAGTATCAGTATAGTCCCAGAAATATGATTCTTGCCTTGATTGGCTTGCTTGGCCATTCAGGATAAAGTAATTGACCAATCAAAAACATCAAGTATTATCTGATGGTTTACTACAGCTACAGTTCTCATGGATCTGTCTGGATACTGGACTCCACAGGCTCTTACTGCTTGAGCTCGGTGTTTGTTGCCATCTGGGACACCTGTGTGAAAGGAAATGATGAATGGAAACAACCATTGTAACCGAAGATAATTGTTTACATCTCTACTAAATACTATAAATCATGTTAACAATCCGTATTCAAAGATTACTCCTGTATGTTTGCTTTATTGTCCTTTTCTCTGTCACATTTTACGCTGATTTTCTAAGTGAAACAATACATTGATTGCTACCTGGTTGTCGATGGACCTAAACTGCCAAGTCCAGCGTGTGTTGTAGAGGAAAGGTCGGAGGTCAAAGCGGTTGTCGTCAGGGCTGTAGCTCTCCGCGTGGTAGGACGGTGTCACTGTGGTCATCTTGTGGCGATTCACAGAGTACATCCTGAAGAAGCGCTTCACCTTCTGCGCCACCTGAAGGAACACGATAACACAGTTACTTTTAGATGAAAGCCTTGCTAACAGCTGCTACAGTGAACATATAATAATTTATTAACAATGTTCACATTATTCATGTCAACATTCAACAGCAGTTTGACAAGGTCAGACAAGTAGCTAGCAGGTAGCTTGTTAGCTGTAAATGACAGACAGCTGGAAGCCAGAGTTGCAGGAATCTCTCATTACACTTTTTAAGCACATCATATTATCGATTTAATCTCCTCACCTTGAAAGTTTTGACTCTGAACCTTCAGGTTTTAGTGTTTGTCAGTCTGTGAAGCACAATGCTAATGTTAGCTCAAGTAGCTAAGATGCTAAGAGCTTACCTCTGTGGGTGAGAGTGCATCCTTCCACATGTGGATGAGTTTACAGAACATACTGAAGGGGCCACATTTGGAGATCTTCCTCAGTCGTCCGATAACTGATAACTCGGAGTAGGTCATCCCCATGTCCGCCTAAGGAGGGAGGTGTGGTGGTGGTGGTTAGAGAAAGATGGAAGAAAACAGAAATGTACATGTGAAGAGGAACTCAGCCACCACTCATCCTCCAGTTTAGAGTCTTTACAGGTTAAGTCATGAACATGATTAATTACTATCCTGCAACATAGTCCCACTCAAGTGGGATTTATTCCTATAGGGGAGAAAGAACTGTCTCTATAAAAGTTGAAATTGAAATTACTGGTAAATATTGAAATTATTAGTGAAGATTTAAATAATACTAATATGACAAAAAAACAAATATTTGAATAGACCCCTACATACTTAATGATCAACTGGGAACAATGATCAACAGTTTATTTTCTCCTGGATTTAGCTGTGAGCTTCTTTTCATTGCAGTTCTGCTAAAAGATCAAAGGTTACATTTCCATGTGTATTATGAACAATGACTGTCTCACTACCTCATCTGTCTGCGACACCTGTCCATCTGTGAGGGGCTCCAGTTCAGCGGTGGGTGGAGCGGCCAATATACTGCAGAGGAAACCAAAACCACTGACAAACTGAAAACACCACAAGTTGCTGTGGTTTGACTATGTTGACTAAGTTTTCATGAAACAATGACTGTGTCAGGAAATCAAAAAATGTGCTGCAGTTTATATGCGTGAACCATCGCCATGCCATTGCCTGTTTACAAGTAAAACACACTTAAACAAATGAGATCACGGCCAAGTCTCTATCTCACACAGAATGTACTGGTGTTACTCTGCCTCAGTGACTTTTCGGTGTCTGTGATCTCAGTACTTAACAAGAAATGTTACCCAACAATTGAATCTCTCACCCTCTCAGAGCAGTGAGCTGGAACTGCTCTACGCAGTACAGCAGGAAGCTCTTGAGGTCTGTCTTGCTGATGCCTCCTATTGGGTTGATGTCAGCGCTGGAGCAGTCGTATTTGGTGAAATACCCTGTCAGGCTGAGCAGAAAAACTGGTTTAACAGGGGGAAAGATGGGTCTCATGCAAGAAGCACTCATACCAACACATTTTGTTCTTAGGTGGCACATGTGGGTGGTGGTGTGTTCCAGACCAGTCATAACATTTCTCCACAGGGAGGAAAATACTTATTTGGTTTAAGAATTATAATGCCTTAATCTGAATCAATCTGGAGTTTAAATAAATGATATATATAACTACAATAAACACCATATCATCATCATGGTTTAGCAATCTACAGAGATTTTTTATGATTTTTAGTGTCGCATTTCAGCACAGCAGTATTAGTTGTAACCAGCTGCCTGTATGTCTTTCTGCAGCTTATCATGTTGTGTTGCAGCTGACAGTGTAACATCATCTACTGCATCTCTCTGACTGTCACATGACCTCCTCTCACATTAGTCATGGAGGACTTTGCTTTAGAAGGACATTTTCAGCCTCATTTCAAAGCTCTTCATTTCTGTTCTGACAACACATCATTAACAACTGGATTCATACTGTTTTCCAACTCTTTCAGCTCCTCTAATACAACTACTAACACTGATGAATGTGTCTGCTGTGTCTGCTAAGAACAGTGCTTGAAGCTCTGTGGTGTTAAATTATTTTTTTTCCCCACTTTGGTAACATTTCTGTGAATGAAACGGAGCTGAACAGGTCGCCTTCTTTGGTAATTTTAGGGGCGTTGATGCAAATGATAATAAATCGAGTGCACACTTCCTCATGAACATGTGGCATTCATCAGGCTGAAATGAGGCCCTGTGAGTTTGAAAAGTTAGCTTTGAAAAGTTATTACGGCTACAATCATTTAAATCGTTATATAATGGTACTGCATTTTTTCATACAGTGCCGTCTGTCTGAACACTGGCTTAGTCTGGCTCATGGAGGCCACTTTGATCTTGAGCTACATTTAATTTTCCCTGTGAAACAACTGCAACCCCAGAATTTATTTTAAAAAGCTAATAGCTCCAGTAATACCTCTCATCTACGTTGGCTGAGCCCAGCACCAGCAAGCCGCCTGGCTTTCCTCTGGCCCACAGAGTCAGCTGGGCAAACAGGTAGGCCAGGACCATCCTGACCCGAGCCTGAGAACACACACACACACAGAATACAAAAGTGTCTGACACTGATAGAAACTACAAAACGGTCACAGTTGTGTTACTGGAGCATGAGTGTGAGGACTGTGGTTAAACTGTCATGTGTTTGTTAATACCAAAGGTGCTGTGAAAGAGTAAAAAGTGATGCGCAGAGTGAGGCAAAGAAACCGTCATGATGATAAAAGCATTGTGAGACACAGTCAGAGTGTGAGTGAGTCAGTGTCTAACCTGTACATTCTGCAGAGCCAGGTTTTCTCTGTGACTTCCTCCATTGGTGCGAAACTGAGGCATCCTCCCAGTAACCACTGAGAAGATACCAAGAATGGCTTTCACCGCCATGTCTATGTTAATGTTCATGTGTGAGCTGCAAATCAAGAGATAAATGACAGAAAGGAAAACACGTTTACTCCATAGCTATTAAAATATATAAGTAGTATATTATTTTGAACAAATAGTATGGAGAAGGAGCTAGGAGGCAATTAGCTTACCACAACAAGAAATGGTTGTTTACATGTGTTGAGAGCCAGGCTACATGCTATGCCCCACTTCCAGTCTTTAGGGTAAGCTAGGCTAACCATCTCCTAGCTCCATACTTCACATATTAGACTGATATCCATCTTCTCATCTCACTTTTTGCGACAAAGTGCATATTCCTTTGATGGCTGACATATTGTATTTACAGTACCAGTTAAAGATTTTTGACTGGTAGTGTACATACCATACCACAATCTATCTGTGATAAGCTAAAATCACATTGCCAGTGCCAGGCTGTACAGGCTGAAATGTGTATGCTGATCCATAAAGTAAGATAGATTCTCATTTCTCTCATTCTATACTGTACGCCTCATATCTGAATAAAATGATGTTCTTTATATCCCTTATGCCATTTGTCATATATGGAATATAACTGAGATTTGTATTTTTGCTTATGGTCTCATGTGTTATATTCATGATGGATTCATTTGACAATTATTCTTTCAATTCATGAGTTTATGTTTGAGATGTCTGCTTGATAAAATTGTTAAACATTCCATTATTCCATTATTTGGCATTTATAAGTTGATCAACTGATGAATGAATAGTTTCAGCACAAATTTGCACATTTTTCACTTTATACATACCACAGTAAACTTTTCTGTTTTCTCACAGTATGCTCTTAAACCCTGCATATACTTTTCATGTATGATTTGTCTTTATATTATCTAAATTTGATTTTAAACATTAACAACAATGATTCTGTTAGCGTTTGACACTCCATCACCAACAACTTCTTCAAGGCAGACGCTACTTTGCATGGTACATAACAGCTTACAATGTCCTAAACAAAACACCTTCAGTCCCGCCTACCTGCCGATCTGATTGGCCAGGTCTTTGGCCCTGTTGCAGGTGTCCACTGAGGAGTTTTCACTGGCCATGTAACAGGTGGTGAAGATGTGACCACACAGCTCCTTTGGGTGCTGAGGACGGTAGGATTCATCTCCAACTAGACTGCGAACCTCCTTCAGTACCTGACTGTCTGAGAGGTTGGAAGGAGGGAGGGAAGACAGGAGACTGAAAAGGGTGGCGTACAATCAAGACTCAAGGCACAACCCGCAACAAGAAGCTGTAATTACGGTGTTGTTCAGATATCTGCAGCTTGTGTCAACAGTGTACACAGAGGTTTGGTTCACTGTTTTCTCTAAGTGGAAGACTCCCACAAAGATTCAATCAATTCATTAATGTAGTTGCTGCTGTGTGCGATCGTTGCTTTGAATGCTCACATAAATGCGTTCTAACTGTTGTCCTGAGGAGACTCAAACTGCCAAATTGACACAATCATCAAATCTGATTCAAATCAGAAAGCCACATGGAGCTTGTATGTTTTTTTTTTTTTTGTGGTTTGCAAAATGAAAAAAATCTTTTTGCAGAAGGCCATAATCTCATGCATAATAATCTACTACTAACAGGCATGTCAGTATTTTTTTTGTATATGTTTTTATGTGTTTTCTATGATATAGGATATAGGATGTATATCAAGACAGAAAAATATTTCCTCAATATTTCCTGGTGCATGTATATTTCTAACCAACGACGTATTAGTTCATCTCTCAGTACTTTCAAACTTTCCTACTGTGTCTTTTTCACTCAGTCTCAACCTCACTGGTTTCTTACTGAAGATGTAAATATGTTAGTAGAATACATATGTTGTTTAAAAAAAACCTTAATAACTTTAACAGTAGGAAACTGTGCTGGGAACCATTTTCAGCAGCGGATTAATCCACATTTGCTGCTCTGAGTATTTCTGATGTGTGTAGGATTGAGTGAAAATAAACTACAGTGTGTGTGTGTGTGCTCATGGTTGTGAAGGATCATGTAACCCAGTTCAACAGTGTGACTCACTGGTGTGTTTTTAATAGTTCTTGTACCACAATGGAGCTCTACGGCACAGAGGAAGACAAGGCTTTGATACACACACACACACACAATATTTAGGAGGTCAATTCATTGTTAGTTTTCGTATATTCATGGCATTTGTTGAGAATTAAGAAAAAATAAAGAATATCAGCAGACTGATTGTTTGAGAGAACATGTGTCAACAGTTATATTTAAAGAATTTGGCAAACTCAATGATACTCACTGCCGTCCTCTATAGCCTGGCAAAGTAGCACGCACATAGAGTGGACGATACAGGCGGTGGAGGAGCTGTCCACGCCTCCACTCAGCGGCAACAGAAAACCAGCCTGGAACATGAACCAGAACCAGAAGTTCACACAGTCAGAATCTAATTACTTGTTACTCTGAATGATTTAAGGCCCAAAATCATAATAATGAGACCCACACACACAATAACACACAGATTCAGCAGCACTCAGTTTATAACTGTTTGTGTTCCTCCTCACCTGTCCACTTCTCCTCAGGTAATCCCACAGCCAGCAGGCAGGTCCTAGACTGAACAACACAGGAGACAAATGTGTTATTTTTGCATGAAGGTTTCTTTTATGGCCTTCTGAAAACAGCTAAACATGTTGGTGGTACTGCTTTTTGTACTTAATCTAATCTATTTTGGACCTGATCTCTTCCTCTGCTGTATGAAAATGCCATGTTATTGGTTGGTGGGTGGGGAGGTAGATATCATCACAACTGGATAAAGAGAAGTCCACTTTCACCCTGTGGCAGGGATTGGGTTCGCTTTCCTGGAACAGAGACATGTAAGAGAGATATTGATATGGAATGACAAAGTGACACATATAACTGAACTACGTGTGACTTTAACTGAACCAACTACAAAAATGTAAGAGTAAAGAGAATAAACTTGAGAAATTTGAAGTGTGATTACATACTCAGGAAAACAGGACACAGTATCCTTCACATATTTATGGACAGGAGATGTGATGTATGAAATTGACAGTTTAAAGCTGGATTACTTGATTTTTTCCTCAAAGAACTGGCCAGCCTTATCTTTTCCAATAAAAATATTTATTACTACAGCTTAAAGTTTTTTCCAGTATTATTTTTATTATTATTATTATACATCTGTGTATTAATGAATTTGTATCATACCAGTATTTGTCATATATTCTGTGGATATTTTGCTCACTGAAGCAGCATTGGGCTCTTCTGGGTCAATTTTCTCCATCTCCACTAGAAACTTGATTTTGGCCCATACCACTTATTGGCACAGATATGATGGGAACTTAACTTTGTATTCTACTGCTACTTGCTCAGACCTCTGTGTAGAGAGGGGCACCTCATCATGAGAGCCTGATCCCAAAGCAGCCTCTGCTGCAGTCTCATTAGCTGTAATATGTGACACATAAACGTCAGGCATGCTACTTTCACCTCGGGTCATCAAAGACATACAGTATTTACACTCAACTGTAAACACAGCTACACCTCACATATTATATAACCAATACACTTTCAATATGTTGACATAGGTTATAATGCCACATGATAAATACAGTAAAAATAGTAAGTTTAGAAGATATTTATTTGTGTACCTACATAAGGCTTATTGCTTGGATTTTGACATTTAAGATAATCAATGAGACACACACTACCACAGTTTACTGTTTCCTTACCTGTGGTAGTGTTGTCGATGGATGGGCAAATATCTACTAATATGATGCATCAAGACAGTAGTTCACCAGTTTAACCGCTGTATTAAATCACCATGCAACCTAAAGTATATTAGCAAACAATAGGTAGCTATTGCAACAATGCTTAGGCTTTATACTATGTTCGTTAACAGCTTGTCTACATAGAAAGTGTTTCAGTTGTGTTTTTCAGTCCGTTTTACATGCATAACTACAGTGATTACGCATTTGGATCTAAGCGCTTCTAAAATGTGGGTGACCTACACTCAGTTCTGTACCTGAACAAAAACAATGTTAACATTTTGATGTTTAACAGGTGCTATGACCACACTCACCATCTTAGTTCACCCACGCCTTGGCAGCGTTCAGAGTGCAACACACAATATATGTAGTCATGTGCATAAAATAGTCTTGAAGTATGAAATGCAGCTGTAAGCCCTCCTGTTTAGACAATCCTTATAACAAATCCTATGACTATAGTTTGTTTCATGGTTTGTTAACATAGCCTCCAAGCGTCTCACCATGTGTGGCTGGCATATTTCTCCTCTGTAGCTACGCACATCCTCGAGGTCAAGAGTAGCTGTAATCACCTCCTACAACACACACACACACACAAAAAACATGCATTAGTCTGGCTCTCTTGTGTTTACATCACCTTCACATTACATTTACCTGTTGATTAAGTAATGCTGCCTGCCTGGCAACACCTTCTCAATATACAATTTCACATTGCACTGTATAACTGATCTGCCTTCCTCACGCCCATTATCATTTTCAAATACACATAGAGACGTATTTATGAGTAGATTCTGACCCAGGTCTGGGTCTTTTCATGTGTATACATACCACATCATTTAGGGAGAACTGTGCTCCCTGTGCCACTATGTCCCCGTTGATGGCCACCATGGCACACCCATCATAATAGAGCCGGTCGCCATCACAGCCCCTCTGATTGGCATACAGGTAGATACCTCCACTCTGGAGGAACACCAACAACACGCTGAATGTAGTACTTTTTTTTTGAGTATTTTACTATTGCATACTCAAAAAATATTGCAGGAATTATTCTATGAAGATACAATGTTATGGAGGGACTAGACTTCTAGACTTTTGGTACCATGCTGCCCTCTGGTGATCTTTGCTTTGCATTGTCTGTGTAGGTACAGATGGGTGACAAATGAAAGCAAAAAAAACTAACACTAAAGTGTCTTGGTGAATGTTTTTTTTCCTTACATTAAACTCCAAGTCTGTATTTGTGCTTAAATGACATATGTTTGTACAAAGCATAATCACAAATTCATCATACCTTGGTAGTGGCTGACTTGATCAGGTTTACTCTTTGGTCAGCTTTGCGGAGCTCGTGATGGCTGGCAGAGGAGTTGGTGAAGATTTCAACCCCATCTAGACCCATCTGAATATGAGGGCTGAAGAAAAAAGAAAACATCCAGTCAGCAGGAGTTATAACTGTTTCCAATATTACACTCTACTGCTCTACCTTCTGGGGTTCCATAGCTCCGCGCAGATCTCAGTGCCAATGCAGGTGTCCTTTGTGGACAGCACACAGTCACCAAATGGGACTGTATCCTGATGGAAACAAAAGCACAGGGAAATAAAATACACTGACTCTCTCTCTTTAACGTGCAGAATAAATGGCCTGGATCTTCTGTTAAAGATGACGGGATTCTTACCTGCCCTGTTACCTCCTGGATCATTCGGGGCAGGAAATACTCCTCTACTTTCCTTGAAAAAAGCAAAATGATGAAAAAGTACTTTTATTACCAACCATATCATTTCCACAAGTGAGTTAAATCCCACTGGTGAACAAAATGGCATCAGAAGCCCACACTTACAGAAACTCTAACATTTGTTAATGAGCCCTCTCTTAATAGTGAGGTTGCCAGCATTAATAACTGTCCTAACTCTAAATAAAACCCAGCTGACTTTTGAATGTAATGGTGACTAGCTTGCTAGCTAACAAGCTACATCATGTAAAGAAAACAGCTTGACAGAGTTGTAAAAATGTGTATTATTTCATTTATGAGAAGCGCTAACTGTTTCCCCATCTCAGTCTTTGTGCTAAGCTAGGCTACAGTTAAAGTATGTCTGTATCGGACCTAAAGAGGTTAAATTAAAAGGACCAGTGTGTATGATTTAGCGACATCTAGCAGTGAGGACTGAATAACCTTCCCCAGCGAAACTCACAAAAAGGTCCTTTAAAGAACTACTGCTAATTTTTAATTCCTAATTTAACCTCCAGTTTGGAGGCAGGTTTAAATGGTTCCAATAATGCTATATTTGTAAAATTATAAAAGAAAACAGCCAGGCCAACACCTCCATATCCCTTGTGACTGTTCATTTATGTGCAGGAAACATATGCAGGAAAACCAAGTTACTGCATTTTGAAAGACATTGGTATTTACCAAGCAGAGACGGAAATGCAAGATCCAGTTTTTTTGGAGTTTAGCCCATACTAGGAATTAAAAGTGAGGATATCTCAGCCTCTGTTGCACAGATTTCCACAATCTGTCTCTTGCAAGGTCCTCAAGTTTATGTACAATAACTTATCACTGAGTTCTGATTTGAATTAAATCAGTTCAATAAATAGAGAGGCAAACTTAAAATGCTCAATAATTGGAATAAATCTATGTGGAGAACATCCCTGTATTGACCTGTTTATATCCAAACAAAGACCTAAAAATATAATGTAAACTTGCTAACTAGAAATGATAGCACTAAAACATCACATGTTTTGCTTAAATAGTTAATAAAATATCAAGAATTTGGGTTCTCATGAAGATACAAAGATTATGAGGGTCTTAAAATATCAGTGCAACACAATCTACTATGGACCAACCTTAACTGGTTCCAAGGTGAGAACCAGCGCATCTCTCTGTAAATGCCATAGTTGGCCATCAGCATCTTAGGTCTGATCAGCAGAATCTTTCTACAGGATGGAAGAAAAATGAATCAGTTCTGTGTGTTCTTAAAGCAGTTTAATCTACATTATTGATCAAGTCAGATCTAGTAAACATGTGTGAGTGTTACATCATAAAATAAGCCAGTTGTATCTGTGTGTGCTCTATATACTCCAACTCACATGAAAATGTCTAAATGTATAAAAAAAAATAGGAAAAAACAACATGTTGTGTTGTGAGGCTGGACTGTCATCCAGACGTACCTGTTAAGGAACAGCACCCGACAGTTGTAGCGGACATTGTGATGCATTATGGGCCTGAGGGGAGCAGAATTAATAACTTTGTCAGATGTGACACCAGACTCAAAGCTGCACAAAGTGAGATTTTAAGGTAAAAAAACAACAATGTTTTGTTAGTTTTAAGGTCACTTCCAAACATGACAAGACTATACAAATACTCTGCTAAGAACAACAATGTGTTTTTTTCCACAAAAACGTATAATTGTCAAATTAATATGTAAAATATGTAAATATATTTCATTTTTAAAGTTTAACTGCTGGACACAGGAGGTCTCCTAATTCACCATAAAGTCCACTCTCACTGAAAGATTAGACCACGGGTGACTCCAAACTAACTGTGATGTCACAAATCATGCTCATAGACCCAACCCTAAAAATCTGATTTCCAATGAGCAAAGCGAAACATTCCACTTTCAGGAGATGAATGTGAAAACAGCCTTTTAGTGTCAAACTCATACATTATTCTGCACAGTGAAGCACAAACATTCAATTGTTGGAACAAGAAAAAAAAACATGTTTATGAGTGGAGGGGGACTTTAAATTCCATGTTGAGGGCAGCAAAAGTCAAGAGAATATATAGGGCCACAGCAGTCTGCAGCACATCGACTGTTGCCTTTCATGAGTTATAGAAAATAAACTTTCAAAAGTTCAATTATATCCTCCTGCCACAGGGCGCTGCCAAAGTATCACATTGACTCGTGCAGCTTTAAAGAAAGGACTGCTAGACTGTGTACTGATTTTGGGCTGGTCTGACTGTTTGATGGTGATACTAACATTCCCACGTCACAGATGATATCCTGGGTGATGGGAGATTCCAGAAGTTTCCTCAGGACCTCAAAGCTGTGGAGTAGCGTATCTGATTCATAGAAGTGGTCTGCACAACCATACCCACTGTAAAAATGCAGAGAATTAGAAAACAGATGTCAGCTAAGTAGGCAAAGGACAGAAAAAGAGGCTAAAATGAGGAAAAAAACTGTTAGTTTAGTAATTAAACTGATATTTTGCACAATGACAATTTTGGCAAGATTCAACATTTTAATATGGGAAAATACTGTGCATACTGTCTCATAAATGGAAGAGGTACACTTCGACCTAACAGTGTGAAACCTGAACAAGCACCTTAAAAGAAATTTCCCAACATACCTTATCTCCAGCTCAGGGCCCAGTCTATATTTGGCCCCATGAGCCTTTGCAATTTCAATACCTGTAGGGAAACACAGAGACAGACAATAGAGAGAACAGAATCATTATTTTTTTGACAAAAATGATTGTTGGTTTAATGTGTGCATTGACCAGTAGTTCCTTAACTTTAAGCATTCTGCAGTGTTTTATTGGACTTTCACAAAGTTGGAGGACTTGCAGGAGACAAGGTTGAAAGGTATCCTGACTTTTAGTTCGTAGTGTGGTTCATGCTCCAAAAGCACTGGGTGCTTGATTTCACATTGTGCAACTTGATAACATCTTTTGTTAGACTTACTCTGAATGGGAAATGCCTAGATCTTCAAGAACAAGTAGAGATATCCCTGATGTTATTCCTAAGCAGTGGTGTCTAAACCGCTGCGTCTGAGCCTGCTTAAAAACTGCAAAAACCATGTGACGGATGAAATATGAAGCAGATACACATCTGACTCACACCGTTTGTGAGTTGCAGAAGTGGCAGAATGAAAGAAAGTAGTCATTAGTGATGGATAAACTGGGGTTTTGTATTCTATTATTTTTAAACATTGAATCAAGGTAGATTAAATATCATTTTTTGACACTGATCAACAGAAAAAGTTTAATTAATTACAAATATAAAATATAAAAGTACGAAGGAAATTTCCCTACTGGAAGTCAACATGCTGACAGAGATTTTGGTTGCATCCACAGAAGACCATCATCCACTGAATCAGATAACCATTTTCCTTGCTGAATACATTCACTCCTATTCAAAGAAAAAGTATACCCACATCTGTCTTATCAGAGACTTTAACTATCCCAGCATAAACTGGTCGCTCAATTCAACATCTGTGAATGCAGAGCAGCTCTTTCTCAAAACAGTGAACAATAAGTACCTCTTCCAGCATGTGGACCAGCCAACCAGAAGAAGAGGTGATGACAACCTGTCCTTCATAAACTTAATCTAAGCAATGAGGAAGGCATGGCATTGTACGGTACAGTAGCTAGCACTGACATTGTATTTTCACTGCTACCTAGATTACAGCCAACCGAAGACTTTCTATAAATACAATGCCACCAATTATGATTTGATCAGAGAGGCATTGGCTGGGGTGAAGTGGGTAAGGAACCTGGAGCAGATGTAAGCAGCTGTCACTTTGAGACAAATTCATTCTAAAAATAGCCATCGGAGGTATGCCATCAAGGAAAGACAAGGATTTCCCTCTCCCTAAGGACCTCAGACAACTGACAGTCAACCGATACAGACCTGGTGGTGAAAACTGTCAACTAGAATATGTCAAACTGAGGAAAAAATGCAAGAATGTGCTTAGAAAAGCAAAACAGAAACATGAAGAAAACATAGCCAAATGAGCAAAAATGGAACCAAGTCTTTTTGGCACCATTCTAAACATAAGAAAACTAACTAACTAACTAACTAACTAACTACTGAAAACTAAAAGCGGAGTATCGCCTTTGCCCTCTAACCCTGATGAACCCAACTCGCTCAAGTACAGTGATGAGGAGAAATTGCAGGTGCTCCAACAACAGTTTGTCTGAGTATTCACTTGAGAACCAGACGGTCCTATTCAAATGCCATCTTTCAACACAGACAAATCAGTGGATAAATTTGAGAAAATATTTGCTCTATACTGACAAAAGCTGTGTTTGTGCTGATATCCATTCAAGACTTTTAAGAAAGCTTTCCAGTCTAATAGCTCGACCAATCACACTGCTATATCAGAAGAGTGTTGACAGCAGGAAGTTATTGAGTGACTGGAAGGAAGCAATCATATCTCCAATATCGATCACCAAGAAACTGAAATTCAAAGAACATATCTATAGCAAGAAAAAAAAAGTCGATAATGGGACAGATCAGAAGAGTTTTCTCATTTCTTGACATATCCATGTTCAAGAAACTGTATCCTGCTCTAGTTAGGATGCATCTGGAGTACTTGCAAACTGTCTGATCCCTGCGGTACAAACCCTAGTCAACAGCATCAAGAAGTGACTGAACTCGTGAATGGTCTTGGTCATCTGGACTGTCCATCCAGACTCAGTGCCCAATGGGAAATATGGGATGCAATCCAACAGTCTCTACTGGAGGGCGGCAAGAACTTGGAAAAATCCACCCGAGGAAGTGGTCACAGCTACTTCCATAATAATATAATCTGAATTAAAAATCTGATCACACAATGGAGAATCCCTTTAAACCCCATAATCTGGCACCAGAGACTGGCCCTGACACAGAGCATGAAGATCGCCTTGAGTGTGCCGGAGAATCACAGCACTGACTGGTGCATCACACATCACAAAGTATCGCTAAGTAAGTATAAGTCTTCACCCCCTTTAAAAGGACACAACTAAATCATCACTGCTGCAGATAGTTGGTCCAATAGTTAGTTAAATGGAGAACAGCTGTGTGTTGTTTCAGTAGGGTTTCAGTTGATTGTAAAATAAATACACCTGCATATGGAAATTCCAACTTCTGGTGAGTCAGTATTGTAGCAAAACATCCATGAAGACAGAGCTCGGTGAAAAGGTGATTGAAAAACAGAAGTCAGGTGATATTTTCCAAGTCGAATATAAAAAGTAACATAACCATATGTATGCCTGCACTCTTTACACTTCATGCACTACTGTTTTATTTGTCATCTTGTACAAGAACAGTTTGGCCTGTATAAAGTAAGTCTCATTACATACTTTATATGCACTGTATGTATATACATTTCTTATTATTACATGTCTTGTTATTTGTTTTTGGAATTGGGTGTCAGTACACTGCAAACTTCTGGAGACCGGAGTCAAATTCTTTGTGTGAATAAACATACATGGCCAACTAAGCTATTTCTGATTTAAGTGCAGGTCATCTGCAGGACATTTAGTTTACCAGTAGATGGCAATGTGCACTGTATCAAATATAAAATTCTTGAGTAGTGAACATGAATCTAAAGTATTTCCAACACAGTGCATCAGGAAACATGGAAAAAGCATAATTTCACCCTCATTACCATCATTGTTATTTCTCAAACTCAAACTCCCTCCAGAGCTGTTGTTACTGTCTCTGTTGTGTCTGGTGTGAAGCTGATTATCACTATTTCATACTCTGTCTTGTAGTTCAATCTAAAACAAGCATTTTAAAAGATATGCACATGTTTTATATGTTTTTGAATGTAAAATATTACTTTAATAACGTAATCCATTCTCTGATGAATATAGTGGAGTAAAAAGTTCTTAGAAATTATATTAAGGTAAGTTAAAGTAAATGAAGTTTAGCTTGTATGGACAAATGCAGTCCTACAAAAGGAATAACTGAAGGATATATGAAGTTAAATGTGTGTGCATTTGTAGCCTCTCTCTCTCTCTCTCTGTGTGTGTGTGTGTGTGTGTGTGTGTGTGTGTGTGTGTGTGTGTGTGTGTGTGTGTGTGTGCTATTAGAGGCATGTGACTCCCCAAATTATGTAAAGCACTGCAAGTTGGGTAATGGCATTTAAAACGTAACACAAACTCATTTCCTGCAACTGGTATTAAATTTATTCTTGCAGGTCTCATACATGATGTTAATGTTATTTTACGCTTCATTTCCATTGAATGATCCAAGAAAGCAACATTGTTTAAATGTCATAACTTCACGAGGTTAATTATCTAAATGAAACGTCTACTACAAGGTCAGTCTGTCAGTGATGTACTCCAGGTCAAGGTGCTTCAACGACACATCTGTCCAGTAATATATGTGATAAGTACATGTAATATAAGTATAATAGTAGTCTGACTTACTCTTAAGTATTCTCTCCAAGTTGCCGTCAAAGTCCAAAGCCCACTGATTCAACGAGCAAGTTGCAAGGGTCACTTTCCTTCCCATTTTCAAACAGCTAGCAACTAAAGTGAACAAACCAGACGTACAATGCAAGCACTGGCATTAACTCTAACGTTATATGTGCAAGTGTAATTTTACAGTCTATCTATAGTTATGTTTCTATATGTCACCGTAAATTTAAGAAGGCGGTGCTCCAGTTCCTGCTGCTTCTTCTTTATAATGTTGTTCGGCAGTTGGCAGGAAACTAAATGGGGCATTATCGCCATCAAGTGGTAAGAAATGTGATTCGGGATTCTGATATTGATACTGTACTAAAAATAACGTAAAATGTATATCATATATTCATAAAATATATAATAGTTCAAAGGATAATATAATAATTATATAATAAAACAAAATGTACATATTCCAGTGTGATTGTGGCTCTGCGTTCTGACAGGGTGTTTGATTACTCAGACTCATCAGACATTACAATGTGTAATTGTGTAATTTAACATATAAATGGAAAGTTGTGAAGGTAAAAAGAGTTTCTGCTGGCTTAAGGCAACAGCATACAGTAGAGAGTTAAATGAATTGAGTTTGGTTTAGGGTAAATAATGACCAGTTTAGGATTCGAAACACAAAGTTCATAGGACTTGGACTCGACTTGGACTCGACTTGGACGTGTAGGTCTTGACTTGGGACTTACCTGTCTCCTCTATGGACTTAACTTGGGACTTCATAGCTAAGGAACTTACTTGTGACTTGCAAAGTTACTGTGTCCCATGTACTGTACGTTCATTCATCCAGTTTATTTAACCCTAAAAACATTTGATTGTTGAACCAGTTTAACACCATATAAGACACATAAGAGAACAACATCACAAGAGCTATACCATTAAGTAAGTAATGGACTTTATTTTTTCCAAAACATGCACTTGGTGTGTAGACAGTGTAAATGGTGAAAATAACGTTTTGTCATCGGTTACAAAGCTAAGGGGTCATAGCCATTGGTGAGAGCTGACACTGTCATTGCGATAACACTACAATCACAAACACGCACTACAACCATCTGATGCTTTCAAACCATCCTGTTTCTCAGCTATTTCCATCAGTCACCTCCTCCACTTAGCACTTTGTTTTGTCACTTACACAAGGGGTGTTTCACAAAGCAAGAATGCCTGTTAAGCCATGTTTACTTCAGTGAATCTGACTTATTTTCAGGAAATTCTGATTAAACCACCACTTTGGTCCAAACTGAAACGCCTCATGTATCCTAATAATTTGGGTATTTCCCTACTAGCACCACCATTAAGTTGACAGTTTTGCTTGTAAGTGAAATACTTAAACAAATACAGGATGCATTGCTGTGAAATTTGATTTAGATATTCAAATTTAACAAAAAATAATGTATCCATTGCTTTCATTTATGACCAAATACCAAAAAAATTAATGACATTCCCATCAGACTCATCTGCTGATACCAAGCTGACATGCCAAACTAAGCGAATTAATTAATTGCTAACAAAAGCATGTTAATGTTGTAATTGAGAGACTGTTGATATGCTGACATTAGCATTTACCTCGAAGCCCCACTGAACCTCTGTAGCTACTAGCATGGCTGTAGACTTTTAGTCTTGTGTTGCTTTTGGCTATTCAAGTAATTAAATTAAATTAAAAGTAATAAATACAATGGATCCATGGTTGTAACCCTGTAGTAAAAGTAGCATTTTCACCATATCGCTCATAAAAATTAAATAAAGCCAGAAATACTACTATTTAGGACACATGTGGGGCAGAAAACCAATCTGCAGAATTACAAGCATATGGAGTTCATTATATCACTGTCCAAAATTAACTTTAGAACCATAGAAAATGCAAATGATCTCATTTTCTTGCAATAAAACCGGACCGGGGCTGTATTTGACACTTCAAAGTTGTTTAATACATATTGCACAATTTTAGCACTTTAATACAAAGAAAATTCATACTACTCAAACTGGACTTGAACCCAAGATGGAATGATAACAAGCAGGGAGTTAAGTGGTGCCGAGTTAATCTCTACTTGTGTGAGAGTCTGCCAAAGGTTCCTTATGCTTTATTTATAACAGTGCTTTTGTTCCCTTTTGCTTTAATACTTTCATATTACAAACTTATGAATGAACAGCTCTTTAATCAAACTTGACCTGATCCTGATTACATTAGCTCAAACTTGGCGCCATGAAACATTTTTAATCCCGGTTCAATCTTTTAGGCTCATTCAAACCAGGGTTTTAGCAATAAGCCCTGCTTATCTGAGCCTTCTTTATGAAACACCCCTCTGTAGGATTCCTCCTGCTACAGTTTTTTTTTTTTTTTTACAAAACCAAAACAGCAGCGTGGCACAGACATAAACAGAGATGATGTAATTAGTCTAAGGCCAAAAAGATTCACACTGTGAGAAGGGACAGTGCAGAAGACAGGATGGCAAATGTGTTCTTGTTGTGCACTCAGGTGCAGATTTATGTGTGAGGAGCCACCCTGACAAAGTGCGGACTGGCTACCATCTGCTTGTTCAACATTACAAGGTACAAAAAACATGGTGAGTGTCTGTATTTTAAATGAACACATGTTCCAATAATCCCTCATGTCACACATTCTCTCTCCCTCTCTCTCTCTCTCTCTCTCTCTCACACACACACACACACACACACATAAACACACACACACACACACTCATACATACACTTCATATGAAATAAATAGCCATATGTACAAGAGTCTCTCAAGTGGGCAGCAAACTCGGGTTAAACAGTATGCAAGTACACAAAAACACATCTACGCACAATATACAACTTACATCATGTAAACAACCAACAAAATGCTTAGCCCTGTCATGATAAAAAAACATAAACCATAAAATGTTAGTTGCAAGGATTCCAGCATTAATCCAGCTAAATCAGATCTAGACACAATCCAGATACGAGGCATTTTTATGATTGTGTAAAAGTGGTCAGTGTGTTCCCAGACATCACACTGCTGTGGTAAAATCTCCACACTCAGATCAACAGTCTTAAACGCTTACAACAGAATTAAAAGGCATAATTCAAAGGATGATCTCCCATTAAAGACCATTGCTGAGAAAGCACGATCCAACCTTTTTTGTTCAGGCAGCCCGTCCTTCCTGCATGCTAATCATCTCCTTCCCACCGCTAACTCACCTCTGAAGTCTGAACAAAATGAAGAGCTAAGTTGTTTGTCAGACAAGATATAATAGAAGGCAAAGGCAGTATGAAGCAAAGTCAAGCTGTCTGGATGAAAGACGACAACCTTATGGTCTCCTTAAACTGTCATATGGACAGCTTTGGGGTATTTGAAAGGCCCGTGATGGGAAGCAGGGTATGAGGGAAAGTTAACATGGTTTGACTGGCACTAGATTTCCAATCATACAAGAGTCAAATGCAGGTCTAGTTTAGTGTCCTCCAGTGATTCTAATACATTTTGACAATAACAGGGTTGAGCAATACTTCATCTGTGGGAAGACTTTGATCTCCAAAAATGCTAATAACACTAAACCTCCTTATGAATGAGGATGTTATCAAAGGATAAATCTGGTTTATTACAGCTTGGGCCTTGTTTACGCAGTGTCAAGCATCAGTGACAATAACATTGTGCTTACTACAGTAATCAATGAGATTTGGGAACATTGATGGGAGAAAAAAGGTGTAAATGATAAGACAGGCCAACAGTTTAGCCAGATGATCTAACCCATTTTATTTGGAGGTAAAAATGAGAGTGAGGGTACCCAAAATGCTGAAAATAATCCTTCATTGTGCTGTGTATACAACTACAGTACAGTTCTGCAAGGGCCTAAACTAAGACCTGGATCCAGGCTGCATCCACATCTTTCCAACCTGACTGAACATGACTGTTACTGCTAAATATGCGATCTGAACCCGACGCAAGCCTGAAGCGAACTCAAACTTGATGCTGTCTGGACCTGTCAGGTTTGGGCTGGGTTGCAGAACTCTAAACCCATTCCCTTTATTCCAAACAAGTTTCATCCTACTGTTTCCTGTCCTGTTGAACTTCTTTTTACTGATACCAACATATTCCTTGATGGGTACAATGATATTATTAATGATAGAAATGATGTACAAGTACAAAAAATGACCTAAGTTGTATTAATTCTACATTAAGACAATCTGTTGAAAAGATTGCTGAAGTAATGTGCCTTGCAAATGCAATTTCCATTGATCAGATGATGTCCTGATACCAGATCAGGTCGACTGATGGAAGCAACAGCGTGGAAGAGGCCATACATGTGAAGCTGAAGAAACCACCACTGAAAAGACTGCGTCACAACCTGTCTGCTGCTGTATAACAGAGATTTCTTGGGAATTTCTGTAACCTGATGAGCCACTTTTATGCTTCATTTTTGCCTTATTGTCATATTATAGGAGAACATGAGTGGTTCAAGTGTCCCTTGCTTAGCCAAAGTGGCCCTTTGGTTGGCCCAAATACTCATATCATTTACTTACTCATTTACTTGTGTAGAATTTAGTGGCATCTAGTGTAATGGACTTGGCAGAAATTGAATATAATATTCGTAAGTATGTTTTAATTAGTGCATAATCAGCTGAAAATAAGAATTTTTGTGTTTTCGTTACTGTACAATGAGCCCTTTATATCTACACAGGGAGCGGGTCCTCTTCTACAGAGCCAAGGGTATTCAGTTGGTTACTGCTAGGTGACACTAAATCCTACACACCGGTCCTTTAAGTGCTGCTCTGGTATAACCTTTGGGAAAAACAAATCTTCAGAAAACCTTTAACCATGTGTCTGTGTCTTCAGCACAGTTCAATGTTTCATTTTGGACCCAATTTCACATATCACTGAGGCTTTTTGAGGCGCATTGAGTGCCCCTGTAGACTGATGTGCCCCCTTAAATGGGCCCTTATGCCCCATCTGATTATCTTAAGATCTGCTCTGGTGTGACTTTACGGCAAAAATAAACCATAACCCTGTGGGAAGAAGAGATGCCCCTTTTTTCATTTCCACTGTTGTCCATTAGAATCTGTGTATTTCAATGCTCAAAGATGTTTTCTTCTGTTTCAGTGGAGGATTTCACAATTTAGTATTTAATATTTTGTCACTGTAGTAAGGAAAAAATTATTAGGGGAAAATGGATCTCATTAAAAAAAATCTGGCATTCAAGTAGTCAAAAGTAAGGTCACTAAATACCAGTTATTAGCAAGTTCAATCCAAATGTATCATTAGTCAGGTCATTCAAAAATGTATACTGTAAGCCTCCCTTCCATTCCTAACCCTTGAATAATATAATAAAAATAACTGGCTTGTGCAAATATAGCAGGATGTAAGAATGTGGCCACTAGGAGGGGTAATAAGAGTACATCCCAGAGAAGACTGAAGCTCTAAGGGCGAATGAATATCCAGTATAGTACAGGAGCCAATCCAGAGAAAATGAATCTGATCACAGTTTCATTCCACAGTTCAGAGCGGTTCAGAACCTCAGCGCAGCATACAGATCCAGTAACTGCAAAGTCATATCAGTTATCAGCAAAGTCAAAGGCATCAATCCAGATGCAGACATACAGTGAAATTATCAAATGTTCTTCATACGAGTGTTTCAGCTGGCACTGGTACACTGGGGAAATTTCCTCATGGGAACTCAAATTTCAGTGTACTTCAGATGATAGCACAGTCCATGTGGTGCTATTAAGGCACCATGCAGCCCCGGTCCACATTAGTCCCATGGCAGCTATTTGAAACTTGTGTCACTCTTGGGGGTGAGAAACTCAAGCCAGAAGAACAGATCCAGCCTTGCTAGTCCTACTGTATTCCCATAATAAAAAAAAACAATGGGACTTTGATGAAAATCTGGCATTTCATTGATTCACCACTAAAAAACCTTGGTAGAAATGCGTGACTCTCACAAACATAGGTGCATTTTGTTAATCCAATATATCTGGATTACCATAGCTAGCTACCAGATCTAGCCAGGTAGATGTAAAGGTCTCAGTATGCTTCAAACAAACCAGTTTGAATGTCTTCTGACCACATCTAACAGCTTAAGCATTTATAGCTGTTCTGAATGGCCACAATTAAAGGTGGGGTGAAAGTGGGCCTGGTAATCTTGATGCAATTAATCATATAACATTTGTGCTGCAGAGTCAGGGAAACTGACTCCTCCTTAAGTGATGTCATGCAAGATCTCTTTTCAGGGTATTGCTCAAAGTGACTACTCTTACTCTCTGAATTTCTACCGTTATGGCTTGTAAAACTTAAGAATCATCATCATAATTTCCATAAAACTCTTTGAATGCAGGTATTCAGAACAGGTATAAACACTGTCTCTTAGACATGGTTAGACAAAATGTAGTATGGCTGGTTATTGTAAGCACACTGAGAGCTTTAAATCCTTACTTTACACAGTAGACTATACAATAATCTTCAAGGCAGAGTTTCTCAGCCTGAGAGTGGAGAAACGTCAAATAACCCCCCTCTACTGTGGAATTGTGGGAACTGCAGTCACGTAAGGAAGCCCAATCTCCTTGCAGTCTTTCGCAGAGTTCGGTTTTCATTTCCTGCTTTCTGCATTCAAGATGATGTGTCGGCCAGTGCTAGTCCCGCTTACAACATCTCCTGTGAGGTGTAACGTTGGGCTGTAAAACAAATATAAGAAGGGAGTGTGTGTGTATTTGTTTCAGTGTGTGAGTAGTGTGTGCCTGCATGCATGTGGGGATGTAAGTGTGTTTGTGTATTTTTCAATGTCTGTGTCTTGTTCTGTGTGTGTGTGTGTCACTGTCCAGGGTAGGTGGGATAGTGTGTCGGGGAGTGTGTGTGTATGTGCGGCTGGGACTGTGCATGTGTGTTTGCCATTGGCAGTGTGGCGTGGCGGTCAGGAGGCAGGCGGGTGGACAGCAGGTCATCTTCTGCAGCATCACCTGCAGATGGAGCAGAAACACAGCTGTTATTGTAGCACCGTGACTTTATAACTCCTGGGAGTTAACTGAACAACCCATTACAACAACCCATCATTTTACTTCATTTCAGTACAAATAATCAGCAATTTTCTTGAAATATAATTTCCTTGATACTGATGCAGTTTTCTACAAGTCAGAATAAATCGTTTACAGTGTTTATGTTAAGCGAAGGTAACCACGTACAGCTCTGTACGACATTCATTTCAATCTTGTCATGTAATGTTTGGAAAGAAAGCAATAAGCAACTTTATCAACACTTTAAACACTTAATATAAGATCATTATTGGCTAGTTAAAGAATAACTGGTTGATAAAGTTGATATTTAATCAACTGAAAGATAATAATGAGAAGCTGTGGATATCACCTATGGTAAGAATCACCCATTAATCTAACCCAGTACACTCTACCAGTCCTATTTAAAGTTGTAGTGTAGTCTCAATTTATATCTTGACTAGATGAAAAGAATTACATTTAAGTGAAAAAAATCAATATACATTGAAGGGCTTGTCTTAAAGTCTGTGTGTAGGCACCTTTAACAAATAAATCATAAAAAATGCTCTTTTTGTATATAATAAGATGTAATTGGGGCATCAAGGAATGCAAGTGCAATTATACAAGTGCAGAAATTGCAACACACCAGCAGATAACTGACCAACCTCCATGGTACAATCAGGACCAGGATTAGTTAAAAGCAGAATGGTCTGGTGGCAAAATCAGATGAAAATAGACAAATATTTAAAGGCTTGTGTGTGGCTTACCGCTCCCAGGGTCCATGCCGCTCTGGTTTCCAGTAATGTGGTGCCAGTAAGCGGATCGGGGCAGGATGGCGGTGGGGGTGCATGGGTAGGAGCCAGGTTCTGAACCCTTAGACATCAACTGGAAGTCACACACACACACACACACACACACACACACACACACACACACACACACACACACACACACATACACACACACACACACGCACACACACACACACACACATCATCATCATCATCAGGGATTTAAAGCAAGTGCAATGTGTGTTACATTAGATAAATTAGTAATTTCAACACACTTCTTCAACTTCACTATAACACTGATATTTTAGTGAATTTATAACACTGCATCAGGATTAATAGCATGATTTGGTAACACCTCTAATAAAGATGAGAAGTATATCTGTAGGTAGAAAACTTCCACAACTGGATGAGATGTGTACCAACTGCTGAGGGCACAAGTGTATCATCAGTGACATTACCCACTCAGGTCACCACTTACCCGTATACCTGTTCTGTTTAATATTCACTGAAAAATCTGCACCACACTGTAACATCAACTTGACCTTAACATTTAAGTTTAAGTTAATCATGTAGTATGCAGTATTGTAACTCCAGTGAAACAAACTTTATGTTGAAATTCTTTCGCGCTCAGTAACATGAAGTATTGTTTTGTTTCGGCCAGCGAGGTTATTTTTTAAAATTTATTTAGTAAGGAAGTGAGTATAGACAGTCAGGAGACTTCGAGGCAAAAACCCACTCTTCCACAGGCCAAGATATCTTTCATGCTGTGTTCCGGGAGACAACCGTATCAAATTGGTTTTGTCTTTTCCATGTTTAACGGTTAAACCCTGTGGTGATTTGGTGAATCACCTGAAGAGACCATTAAAACAACCCTGCGTCTTAAGGATCCTACAACGCTCACAAGCGGAAAACATCTGCTGGGACGCCACAGCCACTAAACAGCTAATTTCTCATTGACCTGACACAGCAGACAGCCCGCTGAGTCACCAGTTCATCTGAGGACAATTAGGAAATGTAGGATAAACAAACCTCTCCTGCTCTTCATCTGCTTCTGTGATTAAAGAGTTGGTGTCGTTTAAATTGAACATCGCCTTACATTATGAAAGGTTTTAAACTAGACTGTATTTTCATTAATCATAGTATGTATTTTGTACGAAGCACAAACTTTTTGCTGCATCAGAATGCATCATGGTCAAATTAACCTGTCTGAGGTATAGGCAAAAAATACGTTTTAACATCTTATAACTGTAGAAAGTTGTTATTGCTAACATGTTAGCAAACTGTTAACTGAAGACACGGAGCAATATAGATACACTTGGTGTCATGTTTCTGGCCACCTGATGAATTCCAATATTCTCTCTCCTTTTAGCTCTGCTTTAGTCTCCACCAACTCCGCAAACAAAAAATATGTTTAATTTGTGGGTAGCTGTGGTTCAGGAGGTGGTAGGTTGTTTACTAATCAGAAGTCTACATGTAAAAGTATTGCATAAATGGTTTTGAGTGTTTGGAGGATTAGAAAGGCGCTATAATAATGCAGTCCATTTCAAATTTAGCTCTTAAGCTGCTAAATGCTCCACTTTGTTCAACAGCTAGTTGCTAACTTGGGTTTACTGGAACTTCTTCACTGAAAACAGCTTCCTGCTGCTTCTGCTAGAAACAAGAGTTGGTGAGAACAGTGAGACTAAGACCAAGTCAGTTAAGCTTCAAGTTGTCAAACCAAAACAATGAGCTGTGAGAGGCTAAAATGTGTAGTTGAGCTGAGGAGAGCTGCAGAGTTGAGTGGTAACTCTGTGGGTCTCTCAGTACAAAGCACCCCTTTCTAATTACATGTAGTTATTTAAGCCATATTTAATACAAAAATATTGATTAGTGCAGCTTTAACCTTACGCAAGTTTAAGTTTACAATAACAAACGTACAATTAATGTAACTTGATTTGTATACAGGGCTCCTTTCCAAGACAAGATAATGTAATATTACATAACATAACAATGATACCCATTTAGACCATGACTGAAGAAAGCAATATAACATCAGTTTTTGTGTGTGTTAGCCAGGCAGCCTCACCCTGCTGTTTTTCTCCATCTCCAGCAGGACCTTCTTGTGCTGCTCAGCGATGGCCAGCGTGGAGGAGTGAACTCTCTGGTAGATCTGCTCTCCCTCTCTGGTCTGAAAGGTGTAGAGGCCTTCACCGCTGTCACACATCCTACACACAACAGCAACTCAGTAAGGACATGTTTAAAAAAAACATCTTTGGTTGACATAAAGCAGTGATACCGGGCAATATCATGGACGATTTTAATCAACAGGCGGTAGAACCTGCAGTACTCCTGTCCTCATTGTGCCTTAATGAAGACACTTAATGGAAGTTTTCTAGTGGTGTTCATGTTCTTTGATCTAAATTCTGTTTCATTGACGCTTCTATCCTAACAAGAAAACAAATTTAAGGGGAAACACAGAATTATTGTCAGCTTTAAAAGCATATGATACAGCGTCTGAATCAAAATGCCAATGTAAAAATGCAAGAAGTGCACAAGTCTGAGACTCTTCTTCATGCTCTGTTTTGCTGCATGCACTTTGATTTTCATACTTCTCAGCGCATAAAAAGAAAGTGTTATGTTCATCCAGTATTGGTGAGACGTCAAGAGGACGGTGAGTTTGATGGACTGGCAGTGTTAGGTAGGATCATAATGCTTTATTTGTTTACAGGGCCACTAAATCTTTGTTGAGCATGAATGACAGAAAGCTCTTTCCTGTTCCCGTCATTCAAATATTAGGAACACAATTCAATATAATGTGTTCCAGTACACCACCACCACTTCCCACTATGACCTCAATAATAAACACAAAGTAGAATTATCACCTTCCTGACAATGTCAACAAAAACTGAAAATGTATAAGCTTCGTAAACAAAGACCCAGACCAAAGGTGAAGCTGGTGATAAATGTTAGCTTAATGAAATGCGCTGGCAGTAAACTAGCTAGGAATGAATATATCACAGTCCCAAAATGTCTGATCTGGCGGCAGCCTGTTGTAGCAGTTCCTGCTTTTTCACCCTTGCTTTGACTTTTTCTTATTCCTCCTTATTTCCTCTACGGTAAACACTGAATTTCTCCCAAGTATTGTAATTTTTTAAATATATATAGACTGAATTCCATTTACTTGACTTCTTATTTAGTTTGTATTTATTACTCCTAGTTAATCTGTTTTTCTTGTCTCCTGCACTGCCGTAACATGCAAATTTCCCCTCTGGGGATCAATAAAGTCTTCTTATGACAGTGATGCAGTACAACAGACCCACAGCCAGAGTGCGCTCCTACTATTTCGCTTTGTTCCAGACTTCACACACACACACACACACAGACATACACACACACACACACACACACACACATGCACACATACACATATGCTCTGTTATCTGCATGCTGACCCAATCATAGCTTGTCAGGTTTTATCAAAGAGGAGGAGATAAGGAGGTCTGGCCCAGCATTGATTCAGCGTCTAATCTATTCAATCAATCTCTTCATGGGGCTCAGCCCAACATAACCAAGCAGTGTGTGTGTGTGTGTGTGTGTGTGTGAGAGAGAGAGAGGGAGAGAGAGAGAGAGAGAGAGAGAGAGAGAGCGAGACGGAGAGAAAGAGAGAGAGAGAAAAAGAGAGAGAGAGAGAGGTATCCTTGGACTGACCGGAGACTGACTGACAAGCACACATGAAAAGGTCTTAAACACCCATTGATGTAACGAAAGATCCCTAATTTGACATTGACTTTGTATGTATGTGTGGGAACCTGTGATGTATGTAACCTGTGTCTATTTGGAGACAGTCAGAGATCAAACATCTCCCCCCAACCTCTGCCTCTCCCTCCCCCTGCCCTCAAAATCTCTAGTCTCACCGTCCGGCTTCGAAGGTGAAGCGGGTGGCGTCACGTCCGTAGCGCCGTAGGGAGCAGAGCGGCCAGGTGACCAGCTTTGTGCGAGGGTTGTGGATGTCCCACAGGTAGATGTTCTCATGGGTGATCTGCATCATGCACTCGCCGTAGATGTCCAGGTTGGGACAGGGGAGGAGGAACACGTTGAAACGCTCTGAGGAAACCAAGCAGTGACAGGAACAGTGTCAGGAACTAATTATCAGTGTGGTTTGATGATTTGCTTCAGGGATTTCACCAGAAGGTGAAGGTGGTAGAGAGCTGAAGTGCTCTGTTGCACTGGCTTTCATTGTTCATGGTAATCTGTCATGGAGAATCTCTTTCATCAGTCTGTCTGAATGCTTTGGCCTAATTGGCTCAACAATTGTGTCTAAGGTGAAGAGAATTAGAGAAAGGTCTGTTCAAACTGAATCTCTGTGGAGTTCTGCTTCACTTGCTCCTGTTTGGACTCTCAGATATCAGCCTCACTTCTTTACATCCAGATCAGAGTTAAGTTACTGCTAATGCGAACCCATCATTTCCTGCTGCTGCCGCTTCATATTAAACGTTTTCCACTTGCGAAGTAACAATAGGAAGTGCACTGCATTTGTTAAAGAGTTAGTGGAGCTTCGTTAGTGGTGCTACTCTTCAGTAAAAACAGCTCTATACATCAAGATATGCACATATTCTGTGCTATTTGGTCAGCGGGACCATTTTAAATATTGCAGGGAGGAACAGCGCAAGCAGAAACAGCCACAGTGAGATGTTAGATGAAGAGCTCTTACTGCATCTGTGCTGCTCAGGGGAAACACGCTCGACTCGCGCCAGCATGGCCTGAGCGAATGTGGCTGGTCACAGCCACAGCTTGGCGCAAGTATCCCCTCTCACTTGAAAAATAGCCAAACAATATTTTGTTAACATTTAATAAAGTCAGAAGGCTTTTATAGTGCCTGTCTGGTTTGCTGGATTGTCTAAGAGCGTCTAAAACCCACTTTCCACTGGCAGAATCAAAATTGATGTGTGGATGACTGAAAAGAGGCAGTACTTCTCTCTTAAGTTCTATTTTTATTCTCTTTCACAGTTTCAATTGAACTGTTTCCATCACTTTTTGTGTGCACAACTGGGCATAACAATATAAATGCTTTCAGTGAGTATCAGTCTGAAAGTGTGCTCTATTATCTGGATCTGTCTTGTACACACAGAACACACTGAATTCTTGCAGAGATTGAGGGAGCAGTGGGACGCAGGTCAGTCAACACTTTTTCCTTTATACATGGTCTGACGACTCCTGGCATATGAAGATGTTGAATGCCGTAAAAAAAAAACCCAATAACAACAAAAAACTAACTTTGTTTAATATTTGTGAAACTCCAGAAGTACTTTCTCTGCTTCCAAAGTGCTGGTGACCTACACTCAACAATGTCCCTGAACACCTCCTTTGTAGTCACTTGTTGCTGATCTCCTATATGTGCTGCTAACGCTACACTTTCTGTCTAGACATGGCTTAACAGTGTCCACTCTTGATTAAAAGCTGTTTTCGCTGTCCACTCCTCTATTCAGAGCACTTTTCTTTGACTCGTGTCATCTCTCATCTCTGATCTATCTGACACAGAGATTCCTTCCTTTAGTAGAGAGATGATATGTGAGTAAGCAAATATGTAAAAATGAAAAATGAGATAAAAGGGCCCTAGATTCCAGAAATTGTTTCAAGCAAGTCACCTTTTGAAACAAGTTGACTTGAAAACATATTTTATCGCATTTTTGTCTCTTATTTTATTCCCTTCTGTTAATACGTGGTGCAAGCTGCCAGCCAACAGAGACATGATCCCTCACTGGCTTCCCACTCACCAGCATTGTCATGTTTGATGGGGTGCTAAACTGAGTTGGGAGCTAGAGTTGTGAATTACCTGTGTGTTCACACTGCACCCCCGCTGCCAGGAGGTCCGGCTCTCCCATACTGATGTCATTGAGCCGCGTGCCCAGACACTCGATTGACAGCGTCTTGAACCAGTCTTCTGCTTCCAGCTCTGGACAGAGAGACAAATATTGTGAACTCCCTCTGACAGTAGGAATTGTTAAACTGAGAAAAACATCCAGTGGAAATCATGCATGCAGAATTCTGTATTAAGGTTACAGAGGATTGGACTGTAGCCCACACCACCTGCAGGACACAATTAGGTCTGATCCCTCAAGTTTTGTAGTTTTATACTATTCCAATGATCTGCATGTGGCTGTAATGCAAGAAATGCTCCAACAAAGGCGGAGAGGAAAAGGACTGAATTTAAACAATGGAGGATTTCAAACAGTTAAAAATTAGTTTTGCGAATGTTTTATGAGGAAGGAAATTACCTGAAGAATACATGTAATCAGTTTTGGTGAGTAACGCTAAATGTAAACACAACTTTTGTTTACAATAAAAGTGCAAAGGGCCCCTTTAACACCATCCACACTGAAGAGCATCACTGTATCAAATTGGCACAAAACCCCCAACTAAATCAAATCATACATCATCAAAAACATGCAACATTTTTGCCAATACATTATTTGAGAAAGAGAAATCACATCACGTCCACTAGCATCAAGATAATTCTTAAAACAAGCTGCTTTGCATTGCAAACAAGTAATATGGCCTCCCTCTACTTACAGCTGATTTATGGCTAAATAACTTAATTTGATGATGTATACTGGCAACAATTGTGTCACTTCCTTGAATTGTTACAATCAGCCACCCTGAGTACATTTCATATATTTGCCATGGTGATTGGTACAACTGCATTTTATTCAAAATAATGCACCATTCACCCTGAACAGTGTTGAAATTAAAAGATAATTTATTATCAGAGCATGTCTATGTTTGGTTTGCAGCTGAAAAAAAAAAAAAAAGTTGTGAAAATATTTGTATTCATGCTTATTCTGCAAGGATATTCTAAAATAGCCTGGACTAAATTATTGGTACCCTTTAGAAGTTTTGAGAAATAATTGATTTGTAGTGATACTTTAAGCAGACTGTTGTGTTTTAATTAGTATCACAGGTATTTTCAATTTTATAATCACTCATGCAGCCAGTTTAAAAGGAGAAAATTACTATGCTGTCTTGTGCCACTGTGTGCATCACACTGAATATGTAAAATAGAAGTAAAACTAGAGAGTGGTCTGAAGACATTAAAAAAAAGTAATAGCCAAGCATGGTCAATGTAAAGGTTACAAGAGCATCTCCAAAGAGCTTGATGTTCCTTTGACCATTGTTGCCAATATTATTAGGAAGTTTAAAGCTCATGGAACTGTAGCCAACATCTCTGGACGTGGTCACAAGAGGAAAACTGGCCCAAGATTGAGCAGAAGGATTGCACAAATGGTCGAGAAAGAACCAAGGAAAACTTCAGTACAGATCCAAGCTGATCTTCAAGTTCAAGGTACAATAGTTTCAAGTTGCACCATCCGTCGCTGTCTGAATGAAAATGGGCTCCATAGTAGAAGACCTGGGAAGACCCTACTTCAATTATGAAGCCTTCAAAGAAAAGAACACCTACTGTGAAACATGGAGGAGGCTCATTGATGTTATGGGTTTGCTTTGCTGCCTCAGGCACTGGGTGCAGGGCACAGTGAAATCAGAGGACTAAAGGCATTTTGGAGCGAAATATACAGCTCAGTGTCATAAAGCTGTGCCTTAGTCGCAGGTGATGGGCCTTTCTAGCAGGATAATGACCCCAAACATACATCAAAAAGTGCCAAAGAGTGGATGGATGAGAAGAAAACACTCGGAAGTGGCCTGCTATGAATCCTGATCTAAATGTCATTGAACATCTATAGACAGAGATGAATGTTGCAGTTGGGAGATGACACCCCTCAAACCTGAGATAACTGGAGCAGTTTGCTCTAAAAGAGTGGTCTGAACTAGCAATGGAAAAGTGTAGAAACCTTATTCAGAGTTACAGAAAGTGCTTGACTGCAGTTATTGCCTCCAAAGGCTGAGCTACAAAATATTAAGTTAAGGGTAACAATATTTTTGACCATTTTCATTTGTTTTATTGTATTCAATAATATGTTAAGTTGTAAATAAACAGCAAATTTTCAGTTATATTCAATGTGAAATAAAGATTGATAGATACCATATACTTCTGTCAGTTTCAATTTAATACAGAGAAAATTTAGGGTTTTCTTTTTAAAAGATGACAGGGAACCAATATTTTCAGCCACATCTAGATATAATATATATAGTTTTGCCATCTCAGCTAAAAACTGACACACACTATTCTCAATATAGAAACTATTTCAGGAGGACTGTACAGTGTAAGCTGTTGCATTAAAGATACAGTTCAACATTTTTCCTGATGTGTTTTCCTTGCAGGAGTGAGATGAGAAGAATACCACTCTCTGATATGAGTGTGGCATCGACCTTCTTATCTGTTGTACAAAAACTGTTTTCCACCAAACAGTGCACTATTCCTTTAACTTTTCATCATGTGAATCCACTACTTTACATATATTATTCACCATATTGAATCTCCAAAGAGCATAAAACCAACCTTTGATGAACTGAAAATCAAGCAGAGTGTGTGTTTGGACTACAGTTTGTCTCCTGGGTCTGGTGTGAACAGCAGACATAACCGTATCTATAGTAGTAGGAATACCATCTGAAAAGTGAACGTGTTTGTGTGTGTGTTTACCTGATTCACAGGTGAAGGTGCGGGAGGTGTCATCTGTAAACACAATGGCCACAGCCTGTCGCTTGGTATCCCGCGGCAACCGTGTGACATTCTTAACATTGCTAATCTCTGTCACCTAGGCAATAGGTTGAAGGTAAAACAGTCAATGAAGATATCTTGTACATTTCTTTCTTGTTATTGTTTGACTAAAGGGATGAGACCACAGTAAAGTCAGCTTGTGAGATAAAAAACAATGCCACTAATAAACTGGAGGTCTTTGAATTGAGGTTGAGTGGGGCAATATAAAGTATCACATTCTTCAACAGCTCTTTGGGAAACTGTAAACCATAGAGTTGCAAAGTGGGAGGAGTTATTTTCTGGTATCAGTGGTTGAGGTTCATTTCATTCATCCATGAAAACATGGAAACTACAGTGTTCCCAGGATAACTGACCACCACTAATTCCTGAAACATAGGAATAAATACCCATAAATACCAGTATCAAAATGGAACTTGATTGTTGCCCGGTTTGTGTGCTTGTAATCAGCCAAAGATCATTTGTAAGAGAGAAGTTCCACCACCATCTTCCCCATAACTCAAACAGAGTGAGAGGTCTTCTCTCTAGAGGATCACAACATTTTCAGGAGTCCCGTTCTCAAGTTAAATTTTCATTTATATCAGATCAGTAATTTAAAGGAAGCTTTCACAATTTTTCAAGTCTTTCTTAAAACAATAGTCAGGAGCCCAAATGAAAACTGAAACAGGTTTTCTTTTTTTTTGTTGCTGTAATTATTCCTCCTGTTCATACTGGCCATTAGAAGATCCCTTCATAACGCACTTAGACATCCACTAACTCAAACTGCTGAAGCCTCATATAAGCATGTCAACTTTTAAATGACTGCGCGGACACACTGTGGATTTTGGCCTCCATCACACACATTGAAAGCACATTTGAAGCTGATCTTTTAATAGCCTTTAATAGTCTGAACAGGAGGAATGATTACAGCAAGGAAAAACCTCTTTCACTGTTCATATGGACACCTGCTGTTTTAAGACAGACTTAAAAATTAATTCACCTCTTCTTTAAGTTGATCAGTTTAATAGTTTTGAACCAGGGCCGTTGGTATTTGGATTGAGTAACTCCTGAAAAATGTTTGCAAAAGTCAGCAGTCTTCTTCGGCTATGTCTATGTATCAGATTGGACTCTGTATCAGACACCCAATATTAACAGACTTGGATCAGGATTAGGAAACTTGACTGGAACTACTGGAATTACTGATTACCTGTTTGGCTTCAGATTTGTGATGCACCTTCCAGACAATATGATCTAATGGAGAAGCTTGACTTAACTCATTCTTAACTGTGATTGGCTCAGCTGTTTCAGTGATCTGATCTATACTCATCTTAACTCAGACCTTTGCACTTTGTAGCAAAGTATCAGGTGGGGATACACACATAGTCCCTGCTAAATCAAGTTTATTGATTTGTATGGAAAAACAAATTATTTTTTATAATAGTGAACCCTTCTGTTGAGAAGAGACACTCTTACACCTTCACAGTGAAAGTACAGTGCACAAAGCAAAGACATTCCACAACTTCGACTAAAGTCCGCTGCTGTGTTGACAGATGCTAAGTGAAGGAGTGTGAAAGTAGACAAAAAAGGTCAGGTGAAGGAGAGGTGACGATGATGAAGAGTGAAAGATAAATAAGATCTAAAGAAAGAGAGAGAAGAAAAAGAGAACAAGAAGGAATGTTGGTTCATGCTGAGCTCAGAAGCAGAAGATTTGACTTTAATGTGAAGGCTGACTGCTTTCATCCTTGTGTGTTTCTTGTCTGTCAACTCCTTATGTTTGGTTTTCTGCAGCAGAAAAGAGTATACCTATCGCAAACACACACACACCCACACACTCACCTTAGGATAGGCTCTGATGTAAGCAGACTTCTCATCAGGATATTTCTCCAGACGACGAGGTCCTTTACTGGATGACTTCTTGAACACCAGCCAGCAACGCCGATAGATCTGTAATACACACACACACACACACACACAAACTGTTAGGATCATTTTATCATTATCATTTTAGTCAGAAACGGTGAGTTGATGTGATGGAAGTTGAAAAAGATGAAGAGAGCGAGGGGATGTAGAGTAATGGAAAGGAAAGTTTAACTCATGATATCACCTCCATCCACCCAGCTAAACATTTCAAAACCCATGGTAGAAAGTGAATAAGTACGTGCACATTATTGAAGTATTTCCATTTTATTTCACTTGATACTAGTTCCTTTTCATATCAAAATTTACATTAATCATCTCACAACCTGTCAGATTTATCTGGTGACCTTTTAGAGGGGCCCGACCCTTAGGTTGGGAACCTGTGAATGTATTTGAAGTATTTGAAGTAGATCAATAGCACCTCCTTGACCGGTTACAACATTAATAATGTTGTCGATTAAAATATGTACTATACTGTATATATTTTATTTATTCATATAAATACAAATATATAGGCTGATTTTCCGCAAAACCAGTACTTTCATTTTAAAATAATACTAAAAAATATGATCAATATTAATATAATATATACATTTTGCTGATAATAGCCTTAATAATAACTAATAGACATTAAATTTTACTTAAATATAATCTGAAACACAGGACTTGTAATGGAAGTAAAGGGTCTGAATACTGCAATATGATTGGCTTTTTTCTCCATGTTATGAGCTGAACAGCTTTTAGTACACAGAACAGCATATTGACATGAATTCATATGCAAAACTCATCCAGCCATCCCCTCTCTTTCTCTCTCCTTTAGTCTCTCAGTTGTTTACAAGAGCTTAGTTCAGTCTCAAGGGCGAGAGTGGGAGACGGAATGAGAAGTTCAGGCTCATCTTTATTGAACAAGTATGGAATACAAATACTTTCCAACCTGCATGCTCAAAAAGGAAATCTGAACACAACACTTCATAGATTTTGCCTTTTTTTAAATTAGAATTGATACAGGGTAGGTTAATGGAGCAGACTCTTTCAGCGACACCCCTGCCCATTCACACCTGGACACTGATCCATAAAAATGATTTTTCTATCTTCTGTAATCATAATCATGGTGTGCAGCTGATGCCTTTATCCAAAGAGATAAGAGAGCAATTCAGAGGTTCACTTAAGGACACTTTGACCAGACATGATTATTGATGGACAGAGCTGTTTGTTGTGTGGGTTTGAACATACGTTTCCATGTTGTGTCCCTCTAAAGCACTTTTATTGGCTGGAAACACCACTGTTCCACATGCCACTGTGTTTAATTCCTGTGTTGATGCACAGGAAATGAATCCCTTGTGAAATGAAGCTTACATGTGCTAAGATGAGGTGTAAATTTGAAGTTATATTATAACTTGGAGTTTACACGAAGCTGGCGCAACAGTCTACAGTGCAGACTAAACTACAATCCCTAGTTTTCCTTTAAAACATACTTGCTCTTACCACCAGTAACCACAGCTGTCGCCAAATCATCCAAGTCTGAAATCTTCGGGACTTTAAGGGAAACCTACAGGTTTGATTTCACTATAACTTTCAGCTATTAAAGACAAACACAGCCACTTAGAGGGGTTTCAAACCTGTGTTGTTTAGTCTGAACACAGCAATCATACTCGGGCGTGGACCAAAACAACTGAGATCTATTTAGAAGAAGTGGTCAAATTCTGGAGCGGTTTGTTTGTTGTGGGAACGTAATTCAACCTCGATCTGACCCAACTACAAGGCTGCGAGCTAAACGGCTCCTGTTGCATGCTGGGATGTGGATGAATTAAATCAACATTTGCGAGCAGCTAGCTAGAGAATGAATCAAGGTCTGACCTGGACTAACAACCAAGTATGTTGTCTTCTTGATATTTTGCCAGATGACCTTCTTCCTGCATTTACTTTCTCACTCCCACCCAGACACCAAGTTCACCAGCAGAGCGAACATTCATGTGGCTTTTAGTGGTGCTTTTTGGTTCACTTGAAATTTTTGTGTGTGTGAAAAGAAACCAAACTAAGAAGAAAACTTAAGCAAGTCAAAAAGAAAGTTTAGCAACTCGCCACACTGATTCAGACCAGAGAAAACAAACTGTGGGTTCAAAAAAGGGCCTTACAGTGTCAGCACATCTGTGAATGATGAAATGGTTCTCACTTACTTCACTGGTGTTCCCTCAACATCCTCTCTACTTCTGCTTCACTTGGTTGCTTTTCCAAAATTAAGCTGAACACTCCTGAGAGAAACTTGTGACTCTTTCCACCCTTTCTGAAAACACTTCATGTCCTCTGGTGCAATGCATTCTGGTCTGTGATGTCTTAGAAGACCAGACACCACAAGGCAACAAAATAAGCACAGAAATGAAACAGTCATTCTTAATCAGCACAGCAGGATTAAGCCAGCTCCATGTGACTTTTTGGCTTCAAGTTTTATGTGTGGGGTAAATCTGCAAGGCAAATCAAATGATGCTGAACTAACAGCCTTAAAGATGAATGTATGTATATATGATAGGCATAACAAATAAAAAGACTATTCTTTTTTTAAACAAGGAGGCTAGAAGAGGGATTTGGAAATTTTCAGAACTTTCTTTAATTAATAAGAAGTATAATTTCCTGATAAATAATTCTATTTTTCCACTTCTGTTGTGTGCTGATGAAACGTAACAGTGACTCACCCTCTGAAATAATGAATAAATATGAATAACATTTCAATAACAAACCAGCACTAATTCATTATGTCATCCCTTTCAAATCCCCTCTTTCTAGTTCTGATCTTTGCTCAATATAGTGTCTGAACTTGGTTTTTTTTGTTTTTTTTTAAGTTTTGACATTTGAAGTTCACATTTTTATGTTTGAAATCTACTCTGAGCACACAGAATTTACTGGCTGGTAAAAAAAAATACTATCAAGCAATTTTAGTTGAACAGAGGGGCAAATGTGTGATCAAGAAAAACAGCCAACCCTTATTCAAAATGCACATGTATCCATTTAAGTGTACTGCCGACACAGCACTTCAAGGTTACCCTAATGCCACGCCTGGTGTAACAACATCATTTTCTGGTGCTTTCATGTGAGCAGACCCCTCTGGAATTACAGCATCTCCAAACTGTTTGGCATCAGTTTCATCTTTGAAGCTGTGAGAAGGGAGCAATTAGCACTTTGTATCTTCATCCCTCCCTCCCAGCCCCTCCTCAGCCTCCTCTCTTTAACTTCACTTAGCACTCCTTACAGCTAGTCTGCTGAGACCCGATAACTTCAAATACTGGATGGTGGAGAGATAGAGAGAAAGGAAAGATGAAAAGTAAGAGGGAGGATAGCAGAAATGAAAGCAGTAGGGATGGGCTCTGAGTTAAACAAAAAGCTACTAAACTGTGGTTTCCAGTAGCTCAGTAGTTGATAAGTGAAGTAGTAGTGAAAAACCCAACGTTACCCAACGTTAACACATAGAATTTTTTTTTAAGGACACATCCTTTATCCTCTGTCTGACTTACTATATCTAACACCAGTCCAAAACAAATGAAGAGATTGGCTAACAATTCTATCATTTGACATCACACCAATAACAAAGCTGTAACAGCCTCATATTAATGCCCATGATGGATGTAGCGTCACAGGTGGATGGACGTTCAGGTGGCCATGTAGTATAAGGGCCTGCTCAAACAGAACGCAAAACAACTTTTTGCCCTAGCATGCATTTAGAAATCCCCAGACTTCAGTAGGCAGAGATCTAGACTAGATCTAGACTAGTTCTTTCCAAATCTGCTTTGTGTGTCAGCTCTGTCTTCTGCACCACCTGCAGCATTGGGGGCTTCCCCGCTCATCTGAACTCCTTGCCCACTTTCTTGTGATTGATGTAATTTTTGACCTGTCAAATGACCTTCACAGCGTTGCATCACTTGCCTCGAGTTTTGAATTAAGTTGGCAGGTTAAATTAGTTGAGAGAACAGATCTTGTCACTCCTGCTGCTAACTGGATTGGACCAGAGCTTCAGCGATCAGTAGTCCTGGATGACCTCAAAAGGACTTTTGCAAGTGCATGTCCCATGTCCCATGCTGCTTTCCCTGGTGAACCAGTAAACATGGCTGCTAATTCAGCCCCAAACCAACCTGCTTGCACCAAGTTTCACTTTCGTACGCAGGATATCCAGGAGTTTAAGACAAGTTACAGGACAGGGACTTTCCATCACTTGTTGAAGTAACTTTCTGGACGTCGTTGGAGGTGTCCCACAAGATAAAAGACACAGACTGAGCTCTCAATTATGGGACTAAGGTTATTGCATGGCTCAGAGAGAAAACTTAATGGGGTCCTGTGCTGCTGTTTCTGCATCAATGGTTTGATAGCTACTGCTTGTCTTTTAGTGCCTGCTCATCTCTATGTATGGTTAATGCTGCTGTTTGGTCTGCCTGCTCTGTGTGTGAATTTCAGGTGATGCTGGACTATTTGATGCTTTGAGTGTAGATAGATTTACAGTTTGTTCACGTTAGTCCTGTAATGCCTATTGACTACACTCTGGTGAATAGTAAGTATAACTATCACTGAAAGCTTACTGCTGGATGAGGCCACAAATTTAAATCATACATATAAATACATTATATAGCCTTCTTGGGGCTTAATTTTAGAGCTGGTACTATTATTTTCTTTATCATTTTAATCTGCTGATCTTCATTAATTGAATCATTAATACATTAACACAAAATTTTCTTTGTATACTGTCTGAATACACCTTAAAGCAGCTATAATCAAAAGTTTCATATTAACATTCATTTGATACTCCAAGTCCAATATTTACTCTCCTGCCTGATCAGTTTTTGGTCTCTGACATCTACTGGCTCTTTAACTGTTAAATGCTCCACTACCAATGTTCACCAGCTAATCGCTAACTTTGCCTGTTATACATTTTATGGCCTTGTTAAGTTGATATGGCTAACGTAAACATCCTGTAGACACAGAGCAACATTTCCATTCATTTGGAGTCACTGATGAATATAATATATTTACTCTCATTTTAGCTCTGTTTTGGTCTCCACCACTTCCTTAAGGGAAATATCTGGCTGCTAAATGGTCCACTGTGTTCATCAGCCAGTAGTGGTGTAACAGAACACAGTCAATCAGTGATATGTACGGATCGCCCCCCACGGTTCCGTACGCATGTGAACCGCGGATTAACCGCAAAAGTTAATGTCTCTTTTAAACAAACTGCTGTGGCTACAAGTCATGGACAGGCAGCATGTCGCTAACAGGGATTCTGAAGAGCAACAATCAAACCAACATCTAAATGGTCTGTAGTGACATCAGCAGGTATGTTTACATGCTGTTTAATGTGAGCAGCTAATTAGCTATCTAGCTGCTAGTTTTGATGATGTGGACACAGGCTATTGTTTTATTCACTACCATGTTTAAAGGAGGAAGGTATCAGGCCTCATACTGCAATTTAATTTAACTATTGAGCATTGAACATTTTATATGTTTTAAGATTTTATTTAAACACTGGACATCTTGAATGTTGTTTTCATTGAAGACCATGGGCAAAAGTTCCTTGCTGTAAGTGCGTTAGAATATATGGAAAGCAAAGTCAGGTCACATTACTACAGAATAGCATCAGAGTCACCATATCTGTTTCAGTACCAAGACCAGTCACATGCTCTCATTCATTCAGTTTTGGTAATGAATACCCATAAATAGCTGTATGCTAAGTTGTCTTCTGTGCCACTTCTATGTTTAATTTTTAACTTAAAAAGCAAAAATTGTGTGTGTGTGTGTGTGTGTACAAATGTTGAGCCTTGATTGAACCACGCACTAGTCATCAGCAAGTCATTAATGTTACATTGTATAGATTATGAAGCACACTGGTGGTACTTTTCTGCTCTGAAATGATTCAGCTATCATCAAGATTCATTAAAGATAAATGAGGCTTTTAGAAGAGCCAGCGGCTGCCCAGCTGCTGACCTCACTGCACTTCACTGCCCTTTGGACAGAAAGAAACATTCAGCCTCTGTCTCCTACTCCGTTGTATCTACTGCTCTTTTCTATTTGGGCTGAATTTAGAAAAGAAAAACGTCTTCACTGTCTGGAAGCATCGAAACTGTCTATGAAGACATATGTAAATAAGCAGTGGTTGAATGTAACTAAGTACATTTACAAAAACTTAGAAAAGTTATTTTGAAGATTATTTTTCATACCAGGCATATGATCAGTTACTAAAATATTTAGCATTATTAAAAGGTCTGCTGTTGTGGTGAGAATATTTCAACCTGTGCTCAGTGTAAATCAACTTGTATTTACTGTGTTTTTCATCAATAAGGACATTTGACCTGTGCTTTTTTACTTTAAGATACTTTTTATTTTATTGTTTTATTTTTTATTTTCAGTAATAAGGTTATTGTAAGCATGAAGAAATGAGAGTGAAAACTACAGCTAAATTAGCAGTTGCAGGAGTGGTAGGAATCACCAATAAACTATAATTGCATCACACACACACGCACACACACACAAACACACAAAGGGGATTGAAAAAAAAAAGCAATATAATAGCAGCTGCAGTAAATTGACTTACAATTTAAAAGCCCATTAAATTTTGTCAAACAATATACCGAGAGGATGCAGGGAGGGAGGAAGAGGAGGAGGAGAACAGAGCAGAGGGCAACAGGGACAGATAATGAAGCAATAATGAAGGAAAGAGGAGTAAATACAAAACACTGTGTGCTCATACAAGATTGCACAACAGTGGAGGAGGGAGGCTTGTGACTGTGAGGGAGGAGGAAATGAGAGAGAGGAAGACAGGTGAGAGAGGAAAGACGTGAACATCAATCACTCTACAATACAATATAACAATAGGGGATAAAAGCAATAATACACCCAAATTAGACCACAAAGTTTAACTGCATCATTACAAACTGTTTATATGGATAGTAACACTAAAATATATATCACTTTCCGCACACTGACATTCTCTATAGCGGTGTTATGGAAACCAGTTAATTAATATTAGAAAATGTCTGCTAATTTATAAACATGCCGTAAAATGTGTCATGTTGCTCATAACATGCGGACTTCATCGGTGCTGTCAGATTTCAGGAAAGTATAAGAAATTCTGTTTTCTGACTTCCCTCAAACTTCTGTTTTTTACTTTTGAAATGACACTGTCCTTCAAAGACCGAGTCAATTGTTCCGGCAAGTACACGTTTATGTTCAAGTGACAGTGCTCTCCGACGGCCGTAGACTGTTTTTTTTAAAAGAACATGACCACAGTCATCTCCTAACCTTAACCACATAGCTGAATATAAAAGCTGTCACGTCTTTGGATGTGGATGAGGGGGCAATCAAACTCAAGTTCAGACTCAAAAAGGTGTGCGGTAATTCACTCCTGACCTTGCTGTTTCCCAGGAGAGCAATACGTCATCTCCCAGCCTCCTCCCACCCCCCCACTGCCACGGTGAGCACCTGCCTCCTCATGCTGCCACGGTAACCAAACCATCTCATTGCCACAGTATTACAATCCTGCTGAGTGTGCGGTTCTGCATCAGTCCATCTGACAGAGACAAAGGGAGAGGTGTGTTTGTGTGCCCAACTGAAATCACTAAAATCATCCCTTTCTGTATTCAAATATTATATTTAAGCGATTTTGTTCACTTCTAACTTTTCATTACTGTAAGGAAGTCAATAGTATTTGCAGGTATGTGCTGTTTAATCTGCTACTGCTGATCGGCTAACTAGCTATCTGCAAACTGATGTAGCAGTGCATGATTCCCTCAGTAATGTTTCTTTCCAAATCCAACCTGAGCCCAGTCTATTAAAAAAATAATGGCCCAAGCCCAGCCCAAATCCATTCAACATGTCAGGACCCATCAGGACCCTAAAGGCTTTCAGACCTCTACAATGATTGTGGACAGTTGTGTAGAATCTGAGTCAGTTTCTGCAAAATTTGGAAAATATGCCAGCTTTTGAAATGTGATACGGCTGGTCTTTGCTGATTTTAATGTGTGAAATCATAAACATAATGTGATCTTCTGGTGTAGTGGCTTTGCTCTAAATGAACTTTATTGCTGACCAGTACAGGTGCCACCTGGCAAGCCACTACAAGCTGAGAAGTACGAGATTCTCCAACTGCTGTGAATGAGCCAGTGTTTATTTACAGAGTGTCCTCAATCCCAAAAAAATTAATGCATTACAGCATGTATGCAAAATGTAATCACAATCACTAAAATGATGACCGTGTATCTCTCTGAATATCAGCCAGGTGTGGGCAACATATGGTGCTTTCAACATCAAAGCAAGACACATTTAAGGATGACCAGCTGAGGCACACTGAGGTTGCAAAGCAGCATTTGCTCGCCAGCATTTTTTGACAATTTTAAGAAATTAAAACGCCAACATCAGCATGCTAACATGCTCATGATGTTAAAATGCTGATGTTTAGCAAGTGTAATGTTTACCATGTTCTCCATTATAATTTAGCATGTCAGCATGCTAACATTTGCTAATTAGCACTAAGCACTAATGTACAGCTGAGGCTGATGGGAATGTCATTAGTTTTACAGATTTGTCAATCAACTTTTTCAAAGGTCAAGGATGAACTTTCAAGCAATTAAGATTCGTCCACTAGGGACATATATCTGAATATCGGTTCAAAATGTGAAAGCAATTCCTCCAATAGTTGTTTCACCCAGAACCAAAACTGTCAACCTGTTGGTGGTGCTAAATGAAATGTCAAGGAATAGCCTTGTCAGCCTGGTGCTGCTGCTTTATCCTCTGGGGACCATGCACGTATGTACCAAATTTCCTGGTAATTCATCCAATTTTGGATTATTTGAGTCCGGATCAAAGTGGTGAACTGACAAACCAACTGACATTGCTGCTAGTGTGGCTATGAAATAACATTGTGTTTCAGTGCTGTATGTTTTTTGTTAATTTAGCACCTCCTGCTGGCAACAACAGATTGATGTAACTTCCTGTTGTGACCATTTTGTAGTGCCAGGTGTTGATCTCTCTTCATTGCTCTTAAAAGGCACCACCTGTTTTTGTTTTTTTGCATGTATGTTGTTTGTCTATATATAATTAACACATAATATTGTTTCGTACTGTTCGCACTTTTCATGGGAGTTTCAACATCACATTGTGGTGCTGAGAGGGACTTATATGGAGGTGTTTATCTTTTTGGAGAACTGGCAGGGAGATTTGGTGAGACTAGTACAAAAAGCAATAGCAGCTTGATTTCAATTATGAAACAGGGTAGTTCTAAATAATGCAAAGATGTTATGGATTTAATGTGTGGGTGTCAGCCTTGCAGCAAAATTATTTTTATTAGCCACATTAGCTGTATGGCTCCAAGGATCGCTGTGTATGAATGTGGCTCAATTGGTCCATCACTGGACGAGAGATTAATGTCCCCAGAGGATGAATCTCAATGACTTTGGCAATCGCCTGACTTTTCATTTACACACATTCATCAGTGGGAGCCTTCACTGCTGACCACACATCAGCCGGTGTCAGTTCCTGATCCACTGGAGTTATGTGCCTTGATCTAGTGCATCTTGACGGTAGTTTTAGAGGCAGACAAAAACATCTCCCTCCTCATCAGCACTCCGCCTGCCAATCACACAGAAGACTGGGGTTCAATTCACAGACGGGAGGTGAGCTGCACAAACAAGTGCGACCTATTCCTATCAGATTAGACACATCTATCCCCAGCAGGACAATCAGCTTTGAGCACGGCCGATCGATGTGTTGTTGCAGTGCCTCTGGGAATGCTGCTCTCTCTCTCTCTACCCAATGTCCCCACAGGCATCATTAAAGTTTGATCTGATCTTATCTTACCTTACCTGCTTCATTAACCTTTAGGCTGCCACCTCTCCTGCACTAGCCTAAAGCCTCCAGACTAATGGCAGCATATGACTCCTTTCAGCAACACTGGCTCTGTAATAGTCTGGCTGCTATTTTTGGCGATGACTCGTCTCATAGAAAGCAAGGTCAGTGCTAACTGCTACCAAGATAATGATTTTGAGTGATCATCTGGGTGTTTCACTTCTCAATGTGGAGATGGAAAACACATTCGGAGTCATTTCAATATCTCCCATAAGTATTCCATCATATCTGATTGGCCAAAATGTGCTGCACATCACCGAGTAACTGCTAATGCCTTGTTGACAGAAGCAATGTCATTCTGCACAGGAGAATGAGGAAAGTGCTGCATCATGGGATGCGGGTGATCATGCAGAGAGGTTATGTCGGTCGTCACTGCCAAGGAAATGTTAATTAGGATTAAAAAATCTGCCAGGAGGTGTGGGAAATGTCACACCAGCACTGGCAAACATTAAGACTTTGGCAACAACTTTCTTGTGAAATGGGTATTTTCATTTTGTCTGTTCACTCTATTACATTACAAAATTTCATTAAGAGATTTCTCATCTGGTCTCCATAATACTTAAAAGCTAGTCTATTTTTAAAGGCTCTGCCCCAGTGAGGTTAATGAGGGCGACGACACTGAAACAAAATAGTGAAGTTGCAGGCTGGAAAACCAAAACAAGCTGAAGAGGCTAAAAGATGGTAAAACGCTTCCTTAGAGCTGAGGGGAAGTGCAGAGTCAGAAAATTCTCTGTGGGTTTGTCACAACATGTGACCCCTTTCACATTACGCATGATAATTTGACCCACTGCTAATATAAAATGAATTACAGCTTTAAAAAAACAACAACAACTGACTTTCCACAGTGAAATGTCCTTTCTCTTTTTCAGCATTTACAGGCTCGAGGTTGCTGAGCCAGAGGACAGAGGTGGACAAATGAACCTGGGAGCAAACCAGTATGGAAAGTCTGTGTGCATGAGGCAGAGCACCTAGAGCACAGAGATGCATGCATTCGCACACGACTTCTCAATTTAAAAATACATCTATTGTAATTTTAGAATAATGCTAGTGGTTAGTGTGTACGTAAGCACTTGTGCATCAGGGTCATAACTTCAGCACGAGTCCGTCTTTCTCTCCGTGCCGCCACAAACTTTCATTTGCTGAGAGTAGAGATAATTACTGTGCTTAAACTGCAGACATAACAAATGAGCATCATGCTGCCTTCAGATTCCTGATGGTCCCAGTCGACTTATCAAATAAACATTTTGCTTTCTTCAGGTGTAATGTCAAAAATACAAGCAGAGTGCACATGAACACTATAAATGAGGGCGTAAATGTGACAAACAGGATTTCCTGACACTAGTTCACGTCTGAAGGCAGATATCATAGAGCAATGTCATGATATAACTGGTGCATGGTTCCTAGAATATATAACTGCATAAATAAAATGCCAAATTACTTGTAACTACTTGACAGTATTTTAAACATTTATCATTAGCATTTCTCTTTATAAATTGTTTTTGGCAGGTTTGGTGACTCAGCAAAACATTAACACTTGATATTGAATGGTAAGCACATTGAAATTTAATGTGTCTTTCATTCACCCAAACAAAATGGGTTGTCATCATTTAAAAAGTTAATATTTACATTCTTCGCTAGAGAGAGTAAACATCTCCCCTCACCTTTACTCCACCATGCAGCATCCTCATCATCATTTTCAACATTTGTTCACTGTCTGAGCGGTTTGTCAGAGCAGATGTCCAAACCATAAATACTAAAAAGTTTCCAATAGCGGGCGTTTATTTACCTCAAATGCAGGGAGATACAGGCCATTATTACACTAGAGAAACGATTTTCTCTGAGTTTGTATGTTTATTTGATCATATTTAAGTCAGATGTTTTCTTGTTTTCTGAATTCACCATGTGAATTATTGTAATACAGGTCATTCCAGACCCCAACAATGTTTTTTTTTTACTTGAAATATCTTTAAAGCTCCTACATTATTCAAGACCTTTAACTTGAGATTTCACAGTAATCTTTTATTATATATATATATATATATATATATATATATATATATATATATATATATATATATATATATATATATATTCTCAAAAATCTACACACATTGAATTGGCAGATGATACTGTATTCTGTATTCTTGCAGTGCACCATAATAAAGCTCATGAAACTCCATCTGTCCAGACTGAGTGACTGAATTTATGCCTCTTGATAACTATGCCACTGTCTGTAAAAACAGAGGGAAGGAGCACCAGATGAGGAGAAACGGTAGCAGCCTGCGTAGAAGCGGAGGAGGATATTGTATGTGGAGGAGCATGGAGGTCAAAGCGCCTGAAGTCAGAGCAGTGCTGGGACGAGAGGTGAAACTGAATGCCAGATCAGGGAGCTCAGCTCTATACAGCAGGCTACCTATAGTCTCAGAGGGCTGCTTACATAATGATGCCTTCAAGGTACATAAAACAGATTTACAGGTTCTTTGGACTGAATAGAGAAAGCTGGATGTGGCAGGCTGAGTGTGAGATTGGACTAGACTGTAAAATGATTTACCAGGCACTTTAATTTTAGTATATTTCTTTGTGCCCATGGGTCCATTCCTTTAGATTTGTATGCAGTATAGATGTATGTTGAATTGTAACATTAGACTAATTTGACTAAATACTTGTATTTGATCATTAACATTAAGTCTAATATTAAAGCTGCACTAATAAATGTTTATATTATCAATAGATCAAATGACTAGAACCTAATGTGTAATGTGAAATGGGTTGTTTGTAGTGACAAACCCACATAAAATTATCACCACAGCTCTACAGAGAGTTTCAGCGTCTTTCAGCACATGGTTTTGGTTTTTCGGCCCATGATGTTGCTGTCTTGGTTTAGTGTCACCGCTCTCATCAACTTGACTTCCAGCAGCAGTAGGCAGCTGTTTTCAGTGTAAAACTTTGATAATCCTACTGTACACTTCATGCTCAGCACCAAATAACAGACAGACAAAATTAGCAACTAGCTGGTGAACATAGCGGAGCAGTTAACAGCTAAATGGCCAAAATTTTCCCCAGAAGTTGGTGGAGACCAAAACAGAGCCAAAAAGAGAGAATGTTAGACTTACATTCATCAGGGAAACACAAGCATAGCTTTAAATTATTATTGTTTTAAATTATTAATGTTGATCTGTGTCTGCTGAGTGTGTAAATAGGCAAACATTTACTATCATCAATATCACCTTTTCTAAGGTGATATTGATGATAGCAAATATGTCAAAATTGTATTTACAGCTTGTTTTGCCCCAAATGGCCAAACAGCTAAATTAAACACATTTGCTTAAAAACACACACACATTTTGACAAATACAAACACCTACACCATGTTTTCCCTGCCTATCTAACCTTTGTTGAAAATTCCAGCATGTGATATTGAAAAAGGTGGAACTCAACTGAGAGGGCTGTGCAGCACTGACAAGCATTTTTGATTTATTGACTAAATCATTACTTTTGCAAGACGAACACAAAATATATTGTGAATACTTTTCAGGCCGTCACCTAGAGTCTAACGTTAGCAGGGCAGACGGCTGAGCAACACAGCAGCACTGATGCAACTTAAACCAACTCTGAGGTGAGGAAAATAACTCAGTGCTCAGTCTGTTTCACCCCAAAAAACTCTGCACCCACTCAGGGTCTTGGACAGCGATGTCTTTCCCTGGATCTAATGGTGCAGCAGAGAGGCGTTAATAACACAGCGGAACACTCCGCCTCTCCCTAAGTCAGTGATTCTCATACAGGCAGGAGACTTTAAGATGCTTTCAAATTAATTGATTAATTCTTTAATACAGTTAACTTTTTAAAATATAAAAACGCTGCAGACCATCTATCTTTTATGTTATGTTTCATATTGTATTTCAGTGGATTAAGGATACCAGTGACTGGTTGACACACAGTATACTGGAGCAAGAGACTGAAAATAGTGTCCCCTTTTCCATTCATTCAATCAAGGAAGAAAGCAAAGCAAAGCTGCTGATCCAACCCACTTATTTGGAGCATTTACCAACAGCTAAAGTGATTTTAATGGAAACACTCTCCAGCATGCTTACTTACTTATGATTATGGAACTCATCCTCTTGTCTTACAGATATCTGTGCTGGATAAATCGGAGATCAGAGAATGTCTCTGAAGTAATATATCCTTCATGTTAGCTGAGCTACATCCACCAGCTCTCACCTACGCATGTGTCATCTCTCTAAGTTTGCTCGGGCCTCAGGCAATGTCACATTTAATTCCATCTGCGAGATCCTTCCAGCACTCCAGGGCACTGAGGTAGGTGTTTTGGCTTCTATTAATCTATGTGAATAATTTACAGTTTGTTTTTTTTAAAAAAACATAACATATATCTGCTGAGCAGCCTCTACGGTCTTTTAAAGGGTACTGAAACTAAGTGTAGGAAACATGTAATATTGTGGACCATTTTTGCTTGGCTGGTGTATGGATGCATTTTTAGGGTACTCTAATCTCTCCTGAATGTGCCATTACTGGAAATGATGTCCATGAACTACTTGAATGCCAGAGTCGTGCATTAAGTACAGCTCTCTCCATATCCGTATACACACTTGTCTAGAGTAAGAAGTGTTTAGCCTGCTAATCTCAAAGTCTGGAATACATCCAACGCTTCAGTGTGTGGATGCAATTGAAGGATGGAGAATGTATTTTACTGCTACTTGCAGAATGCAGGAGAAAAAAAAAACTACACAAGCATTTATTTCCTTATACCAAAAAAAAAAGCACACCTAAGCATGTGAACAGATGGGGCAAACACATCTCACATATGCGTCTAGTCTTGGTACCTGTTAGCCATTTGAATGCATTGACTTCATGCTTAATCCGTGGAAGACTGGTTATGGAGGATGTGGGGCTTTGAAACCCTTGTTCCACAACCACAGGCTGATCAATAGAAATCACATTAATACAATAGTTCATTGTACTCAGAGGACTGTGATAATACTACGGCAGGAAATGAAAAACAGACCACTGTGTGTAAACATTAAGACTCTAAGGGTGCACCAGTGCACCCGAGGTTAGTTTAAGTCAGTGTGCACTGGGACTTGGCATGTCTGGGGCTTTTTCCTTTGGCTTTGTTTTTCCTGTTGAGATAAATTAAGCATGACTTTGGTAGTCTATCTACCGAGCCTTGAGGAGGACCTCAGCTGTGCCAGTCCTATGTGCCCTAAGGATACAGTGCCTAACTCACATAACCCTCAATTTTACCTCTCTTTGTATCCATGCCCTCCTCTCTCCCTCTCTCTCTCTCTCTCCCTCTCTCTCCCCTGGGTTTCCCACAGCACTGCATTAACTCACTGAGTGAAACTGTTCACCCTCCAGGGTCTCCTAAAGTTTCATCAAAACTGAAGCTTATTAAGACTTAATGTTTATGCTATCCTAAATGTGAATGCATCACCAATTAAAAAACAAAATCTAGCAAAATCAGACTTTATTTTCCGACATGAACCAAATGGACTGCATTTATATATCTAAAGTGCTTTACAATTTGCTTCTCAGTTACTCATCCACACACACACACGCACACCAATGGCAGCAAGCCAGCATGTAAGGCACCGGCCAGCCTAACCATCGGGAGCTATTTTGGGTTCATTGTGTGGCTCAAGGACATTTCAGCCTGTGGACAGCAGGAGCTGGTGATCGAACTGCCAATCCTGCAATTAATTAACCTGTTCTACCTGCCGAGCAGCTGAACTCATCAATATTTTTATATTAACAGTGAATCTAATTATGTGCAATGTGAAAGGGGTCGACCCTTGCAGGAAACAAAATGTTAACATTCATGTTTGGAGGCAAAAAATAACTGAAAAGTTTCTTGTAGTGGCTGTTTCTCTGGAAGATAAAGGTTCCAATGAAACACCTGAAACCAGAGTAACAGGGACATTATCTCTCTGATATTCCTTTTTTTTTTAAAGCTGCACCAACCAATATTTTTAGCCTACAAGTTTACCGTTTCGGCTCAGTCTCGTAGCATCAACCTCCAGCTGCTACAGGCTGTTATTTTCAGAGAAAAAGCTCTAAAGAAATCCCACAGTACACTACCTGCAAAGCAAACCAGCAACACCTTTCTGCAAACAGCAGACAGACAAACTTAGCAACTAGCTGGTGAACATAGTGGAGCATTTAGGAGTGAAAGACAAAGATATTTTTCTCTAGAAAACAGAGCTAAAAGGAGAGTGAATACTGCACTTATATTTGTCATGCAACTTCACAAGGTGATGTCAGTGTTGTGTTTACAGTTTGAGTCTATGCTCCCAAGTGGCCAAAAATAAATAAATGAATGCTGCTTTAACATTGTTAATGAAAGTTCTGACATTACACACATGCTGCATTCATGTCAGGTTGGCAGAATGGGGAAAAACAGGAAAACCTCAAATACTTAAGTTTGGGAACATTCTTATTTAAAGATCCCACTGCTAGCAACGTAGTTCCTCTGAGAAAAAATAGAAATTATGACTTGTTACATATTTGTAGCATTTTTACAACAAGTAAAACCATACAATCCCTTTTAATACGCTGAATCACTTGTATTACTGTGTAAAACAATTACAGTACTGTGGATGTTGCACTGGACTGTTACAATGAAGCAGGAGCTGAGCGCTACATTAGTTAAAACTCTCTTTTGACCAGTCACTCATTATTTCAACTGACACCTGTGGTCATGAGCTTTGAGTAGTGACCAAAATTGGAATTAAATTTGCTGATACAAGCGGCTGAGATGAGTTTCCTTCACAAGATGTCTAGGCTCACCCTTAAAGACAGGTGAGGAGCTTTGTAGTTCTTTTAGACCACACGGAGATGTTGTAGTCAGAAATCCCTGATATCTCTGATGCAGAATGTGGGTTTGTGTATTTATCTAAAGAATCAACAGACACATCAGAAGTTATCATCTTCTGTCATTTTTAATGTTATCCATCACTTTCCCGAAGTAAAACCAAATGAATGAATGAACCTGTCATATTGGCAGATGCATTCTACTGGTGCCAAGCCATCTCTGCTCCACGCTAGACATCACAACGTCTGGACAGACTGCTAGCGATACTGGCACAGGGGAGAAGATGGATTAAGAGAGCAAATGAAAAAGGACAAAGAGAGAGAGATGGATGACACAGAAAGAATGTGGCGGAAGGAAACAGATAATGAGGCAGAAAAGGAAGAATGAGATGTGAAGAATCAGAGCTCCAGGCAGAAAAACCACAGAGAGAAAGAGAAGACACAGAGCAATTAAATGACAGGGGCAGCGTGAGAAAGTGAGGGGGAAAAAAAATAAGACAGGGACAAAAATCCAGAGCGGTTAGTGTTCAAAACAAAACACGAAAAGATTAGCAAACAGCACAGAGAGAGAGAGTGAGAGAGAGGCATAAAAGCCAAATTTGTTTTGGTCCAGTTAATTCGGCTACCAGCTTGAGGACCAAAATGTACTGTCAATACATGTAAATGATTTCCACATAAAAACAATACTGGCTATGCCAATCATACCACTTCCATGCTCTTGTGTTACACTGTCTTTATAGCACACTTCATGGGCCAATCAGTTTAGTTTAAGTACTCCCGAAACTCATATAAAATGTGATTAGCGCTAACTGACAATCTGCAAGATTAAAAAAAAAGGGGCAAACAAAGAAAATCAGACATATACTCAGACCTTTATCTCTCAGCTTCAAGACGGAGGACAGAAAACATTCTCGTCATCACAGCCAGAGAGTTTCTACAGCCCAACCAAAGCCTGCTGAGAGAGGACACACAGTACAAGGAGACAGAGGAGGACTCAGAAAGCAGAGCTCTGCCCTCACAAAACCTCAACTGGGAAATAATCTGCATTGACTCCGCCGTCCGACCTTTTTATATCAAAGCCCTGCTTCTTTAACACAGAGCGCAGGGATCCAGCACAGCCCAGTGTCCCAGTGCTGGATAGACAAAAGCCTCCAAGGCTTTATGAGGAACAAGGATCCCGGCTATGGTCTACAATGCTGCCTAAAACCAGAACTGGAAGGTGACATTTCTCCCATTGTCTCAGCCAAGGGCATCATGTGTTCAGTTTTTTTTTTTTTTATGAGGGGGACAGTTTCACAGTCTTATGCATATGTTAATGTTCACACCAAACCCAGATGTTAACGCTAAGTATCTGCTTTGTGTGCTATGTTTATTATCAAGCCGCCCACCTATCAGTAGCAAAGCAAAGCAAATTTTATTCATATAGCATATTTAATTCCAGGTGAAATTCAATGTGCTTTACATTAAAAAACAGAACCCACAAACAAAAAAAAGCTTTTATATATGTAGAATGTACATGTATACAGTACCAGTCAAACATCTGGACACACGTTCTCATTCAAATGAATGGGAGTGCTGTACATTATACATATACTGTGCATATATACACATGCAAACACAGCCAAATAGCCAAAAACTAACCAAACACACAGGGAAACAGGAAGGTCTCCAGTCGGCTTTTAAACACGCTTGATGATGGAGCACATCTGATACAATCTGACGAGGTATTCCAGCAACTGGGGCCACAGAAACCAAAAGCTGCCTCACCATTTTTGTTTTGAATCTCAGAACAACTACAAGGTCTGAGCCAAAGAACCTCAGAGTTCAGATTGAATGAACAGGTCAGAGAGGTACTGTAGAAAAAGGCCGGTTAGGGCTTTATAGAAAAGGAGTAAAATCTTACAATCTGTTCTGAAAATAACCAGTGAAGAGATCTACAGATGTGTTGTGATTGAATTTGGTCTTTCTAGTTAAGATTCTGGCTGCGGTAGTCTGTCCACAGCCTTTCTAGGTAGACCAATGAGGAAGGCAGTAAAACTATCTGGAACAATAATTGAATGAACTAATAATCTACCGTTCGATATATGGGGGACAGAATCAATAATAAGTTATCTACTAATAACAGAAAAGAACAACAAGCTAACACTATGTTAATTACTTGTGGGTTATGGTTGAAACCACGGATGATAAAGTCACTTTTACAAATTCATTCTAATAAAGTCAAATTGTTTTATGGCATGAGCTGAGAATGCATATGCATAACTCACACTACTGTTAATACAGTCTACGAGCTCTGCTGATACTATGCTTACAAGCTGGAACGAACCAAGTAGCCTAAGGGGGGTTTGTTGAAGTTAAATATGAATACAAACATACAGGAAAACATCTCTTGTTTCTAAATTATATTATAAAGGCTTATTAAAAACACTTATTGTTAAAAAAATTATAGAAAAAGCCTCTTTCACTTTGTTCTACAATCCAAGTTTGTTATTCATTAGATAAATACATTTTACAGATTAAATTCACATGTCACGTGATAATCTGGGGTTTGGGAGAAAAATCAGCACTGATCTGTTGCTCACAACTGGCGGGCGAGGAGCTGTTTGGTGCCAATGTTCTTGTAACGTATTAAATATTCAACAAGTTTGCGAGAGAAACCACCTGCACAAGCACTGTCAAGGTGGAGTCATGTGATTGGTTCGCTCGCTCCACATGAAAGCATTTTTCGTGCTTGCCCCTGCAATGTTACTGCTTTCATTCAAAACACAGCCGTACCGGCATTTTCCCTGAAATGTTACTAGGTCTTGCGGTGGGAAATGGAACAGATTTGCCCTGAATATCTGTCCTTGCTCCCATTCACACATGACCCCATGCAGGAAATGTTCCTGGACATTTCAGTGATAGACTGCGTGTGTGAAAAGGGTTTTAGATATGCATGTTAGCAAGTAGATGTTGAGGTATTTCACTCCACTAGAGGAAAAAAAAGACAGGATTACAAAGGTCAATAGGATTCGTCCTCTGGGAACCGTGAATGTCCGTCTAGAATTTCATAGCGATCCATCCAATAGTTGTCAAGATATTTCAGTCTGAATCAAAGTGGTGGACTGACCCACATTACCGTCCCTGGAGCCATGCTTCTATCATGTCTACAAATCTGAGTGTGTGGGTTTTATTTCAAGATTAACCTCAAACTCTAATCCTTGAGGCAATTTTCAAGTAGGTGTTGTTGACTCTGTGACTGTGTGTGTCTGATGCACACAGACACTCATGAACATGCACACTTAAAGGCAACAATCACTTCCCAACCTTCTTTTTTTTTTGTTCAACAATAAGGTTCGTATCTACAAGTAAGAGGAGGCTTTTTCTCCTACACACACACACATACACACACTCATACACAGGGTACTTTATGAATAAACAGAATGGTCAGTGTAGGTCAAGCATTAAAAATCAACAATTTTTTTCCCTATAGGCCATGTTGTTGTCAATATTTAAGCCATTAACTGACCTAAAACTTGAGGAGAAGAAACTTTATTTTTAATATGTTATACACTGAGTTCATGCTGAAATGGGAATTTCATCCGTCCCCTCAGAGAGCTAACCAGCATCGTTCATTCGGCTGTGTGAGCAGCGATAGGAGACCATTATTTGAAGTGAGAACCTGACTCAAATTGATTTGTGTTGGTTTCCATATTATGAGTCATGCAAAAGAAAAAAAAATAAGTTGGATTCCGCTGCCTACGCTATTTGAATATGACTCACACTCACTCAAATTACCATTCCCCATGCAGTTTATGCAGCTCAAGCCACAGGCAGAAGTACAATGTACATAGACTGGATGGTGGAGATGTTCAATCTGTTTAACAAGAGGTCAAACAAAGTATACATCTGGAAATCACTCAGTAATATACATACATACATAGTTTTTGCTTGTACAAATCTGCCTGCCTATAACATAAATCTACTTCCTGTATGGATTGTTCTGCTGACCAGCTGACCTTGTTTCAAGACAACAACAACATCAACCTACTTCTCATTATTGTCATCCTTAATTAAAGAGTTGGTTTACCAAAATTATAAAAATTAAAAAAAACATATTTTTCCACTTGCATTAGTATCTTGCCATGCAGATAGTTATTGCCAGTTTAGTCGTTCTAGTAATAGTTAGGTCTTTTGTATGTGACATAGATACAATGGTGCCGTTTAACTTGCATTTATAACTTGCACAACAGAAACACATTAACATTATTTTTTGTGCTTCTGATGGGATGTGTGACAAGAAAAGCCACTCTGAACCATTCTGAGTCACACACTGGGGATCACTGTGGTCTCAGTTTTGTCTTGTCTTAAGCCATTCTGGATAGTCTTGACTCATTCTTAAAACTACTTGGATCTGGACTTGTCTTGGACTTGACTTAAAGGATATGGCTGGCGATTTTCTATATTTTTCAGCGCCAAACCAACGATGAATTGATCTTCTTACAAGTACTGTGTGTGTGTATCCAAAGCTTGATATATCTCCTCTGTGCCCTAGACCTCCGTTGTTGTCCAAAAACTATTAAAAACACATTGCACCACTGCAATGAAGGAGTTTGGGCACATAAGATTGTTTAAAAAAATGGCGCCAACGTCTAATAAGAGTGATCATTTTTTCAGTCTCTGGAGAGTAGTTCTGTGTAAGGCAGACGCCACTGAGCATGTGTGGGAACCCGGTTCAGTTTACAGAGTTTCGCAAGCTTGTTGGGTTATATATCGCAACCTCTTGACTTTGTACTACGTTGTTGATTTCTCAGAGAAGAGGATGTGAAATGTAGCACAAGCTAGCGGAGCTCTATTCACCAGTGTGCAATACTGAGCATTTTGAAATTTTAATAGTTTGCACTGTAAACAGGACCCAGTTATAAATATAATGGGAGTGAATGGGCCTCCATAGACTTTTATATGTTATGAAACTTTTATACTGTACATCTTATCAAAATCATGTACAGTTGATCAATGTTAGCAGCCTTAAAACAGCAGGAAGATATATCAATTATAACTGTTTTCAGGCTTATCTCATTAAATGCAAGCAAATTCCATGAAAAATCAAGGTAAGGCAAAAAATGACACCCGTATTAATACAGTATATGAACGGTAAACAGTATGTAGCATAAACAAAATCACAAGCATAGCATCAAGTCAACATACAGTAAGTGTGATTACTGTTGCGCAGCTCACCCAGTTGGTGGGAACTTGCAGCTACTTTAAGAGAAATCTAAAGTTGAGAGAAACCGACCTGTTAACAATGTTTAATTTTACAGTGTAAAGATGAGATAGTGCTTTGAGAGTTTTTGTGATAGGTGTAATAAGAAGCGCACACACACTCACCCCCAGCTTGCGGCTGCGCATGCGTACATAGCCCTGCTTGACGATGTCATTGAAGTTGGAGGCCATCTTCGGAGGGGGGGTAACCTGCTGGCCGTTGCTGTGGAGACCATTCAGATGTTTATTCCCTCCCTCGACCAGTCCCTTGCTTTCCTTTCCTACCTCTCCAAAGCTTCCTGCTTTTTTTTTTTTTCCGGCTCTCTCAAGACTTTTTGTGTTTTCTCCTCTAGCTCTTCCTGTTTCTATCTGTCCTCAACTCCGTCTCTCCTCTGCTATGGAGCTGCCCTCTTCACATCTCTCTCCTCCCTCTCGCCTTCTTGTTTCCTTTTTTTCTCCCCTGATGGATTTGTTTTTCTCCTTCTTTGTCTCTCGTCCCTCTTGTGTTTTTCCTTGACTCCGTCCTCCTTTCATTCACTCTTCATCAGACGGGTCTTCCCTCATCTCCCTCTTTGGCATCTCTAAGAAATGGATAGACAAAGAGATAGAGAGATAGGCAGAAGAGAGGCAGAAATGGATATATATATGTATTATTCATTGAAGAGTGAGGAGCACAACATTATCGTTCATTATTCATGTCGGTGGCACAGACTGTTACTGAGGGCAAGTATGCACAATGGCTGCTTGTAACATGTCATCATGTATGTGTGTGTGTGCGTGAGACGCCGTGACATGAAGCTGTAACTCTTCAAACGATATTACAGGAGGCAGCATCAAGGAGGCACTGTATCCAGGAAATGAAAAGGTACAAGGCCTAACCTGTTCTCTAATCAGAGTCCGATGTGATTATTACCCATCATGCTAAGCTGTTTATTCCCTGCTTCCATCTAGTTCAATTTCCATTTCAAACCACCCTGATCTCTTCATCTTTCCCTTTCAGCATTTAGTATGTTGTAATACCACTGGTGACACAAGGCTACAGTGTTAATCTCTTTGTGCAAACATGACTGGCGTGTCTTTATTTGTCCCTTAACCATTAAAACTGCAACATATCAATAAATATTTTTTATGGTAATAAGAGATCAAATGAAATTCAAGGTGGCGCTCACCAGCTCTATAGTTCCCTTCAGCTCCACACAATCTTTTATCCCTTCTCAGCTCATTGTTTGATTTTCAAAATCTGCTCTCATTTCCAGTAGCAGCAGCAGCAGCAGCAGCAGCTGTTTTTACAAAAAAAAAAAAAAAAGAAAGCTCTGATGAACATACTGTACTCTTAGCCTGTGTCCTTATGTCTCCTTTATAGAGCCAAGAGTTCATATCTTCTCTGTTGAAAATGTCATCGGTCGTGACTGAATATTTGAACAGATCCTCACTGTGGAACTCTAATCCTATGAAAATGCATTAGGTAACAAGATAAGATAATCTGCTTTGAGTATGGATATGATGTCTTCAAAATAAATTCATCCATTGATGTTGTGTTTTTGTCAATATACTTCTTCAGTCTGTGAATGGACTAGTGAGAGCACAAAGAGCCATGGAGGAGATTGTTATGGAATTTTCCATCTTTAGGGGTTACAAATTGGGTTATACTGGGTCAATCATGGGCCTTGAGATTACACTATAATTCTTAAGCAGAAGGAGACATTCTCTCCTCTTCTTGAGACTCGAAGTAACTATCTGGGATGTTCTGGGGAAGAAGAAGCCTCTCTGATAAAGGGTAAATCAGCATTACTATGGTTACTAAGGTCAGAGGGGGCCTTCTTAGACAACACAGATAGGTGAAAGGTGAAATAGCATAATCAGATATTCAAACCAGAATGTGCTGACGTTGACCTGAAGTTCCAGGCAACGTGACCTGAACTAACACGGGTATAATGCAGTTCCTTGTTTAGAAACTAGTGAACCAATTAGACTCATTTTTCCTATGGTAGGCTGATCTGTTGTAGTGAAAGACAAAGAGTCAGAACCTTTAGAGGGCAGAACGGGAAGAGACAGCATCCGAGCGCAGAACACCTTGATGTTTACCGTTTCAGTTCTCCGCTTGATCAAGTGCTTCAATAAACATTCTCAGCATTAAGACATAAAAAAGGCTTGTGTGTACTTTCTCCACTGAGGTGCCGACCATCGCTTAATATTTCCACAACAGAGATGACACTGTGCTTGACCTAGTGCTGGGGTAAGCCATGTGCAAAGTACAGCACAAACATGACCAATTATGCATTCTGTGTATGCAGATGAACATGTGCAACCTTGTGTGTGTGTGTCTGTGTGTGTGTGTGTGTGTGTGTGTGTGTGTGTGTGTTTGCCATCATCCTAAGAGCAGTGGGGCAAACATTTCACATAGGGCTCAGTGGTAAATCTCCCTGACAACAGTGGAACAGAGACATTAAACTTTAACAAGGGAGTCATTAATACACACATAGTTGCACACACACACTAACACACACACACACACACACACACCCACAAACACAAGGCTAGCAAAAGAGGAGACAGGGAGAGGCTTATCATTATGGTAATGTTGGTTTAGCTAAGTGGCTCAGGAACAAAAGACTATTAAACATTAAACAAACACACTGGATCAGACTAAATGGATAAGTACACAATCATGTAAATACACGCACAGATGTCATTGACTGGAACAACCATCTGAATGTGTAAATACAACAATAATCTTTGTTTGTCACATTCTTAATAGAAAGGGAGTACCTCTAGGGCTATGACAAACCTGTATTCAATTAAACCACCTTAAATAAATACTGTGCTCAGGATGTACTGTATTCAGGATTCCAGGATGTGTATGAATTATACCATGAATAAGTCATCAGTGCAATCATACGTAGACATTAGTAGGTTCATCATAAATAAATAATCACATTGCTAGGAAGCCTGGAAGCCTCTGTCGGCCTCTACTCTTCATTCTTCATTGAATTATGCCAGGTTCAAGGCCTGAAGGAGTTGGGGAGAATGTCTAATTGCAATTTTTCAGACCAATATTGCAATTAAATTAAAGCTGCTCTGATCAATATTTTTATATTATCACTAACTGTGCCTAAAGCCCGCACTGAACTGGGAAAAATGGTATTTAAATGTGCTGCTCCTTCAGCTTGGAATCAGTTGCAAAACTACTTGAATCTTCGGGAGTAGTCTCACTGGACGCATTTAAAGGTTCAATGTGTAAGAATTTACTACCTGATCCAAACAAATAGGGGGCAGCACATCACCCACTTCCCACCCTTCCCCCAAACAAATCACCCCACCATCAATATCACTCACTGAATATAGCGTAAAGCTTACTGTATACAGTGAATCTATGCCATGCCATTGTCAAGATATCAACAAAATGCTACGGACACATTAGAGACAACAGTAAATTACAAACAAGCTGCACAAATCAGCGGTTGTATCAAAAACTAAATAGTTAAACACATTCCCCTAGGGTAGGTGTAAATCATAAAATGTAGCAGCTTTTCTGGACAAGCTGTTGTCCCACACAGCCAGCATCTGCAGCAGCAGCTGGATGCTGCTGACATTGTCGGAGCAACTTTCTAAATAGGTGTTATTTGGATAAACTGACCACATATTGGAAACTACATGGTTACTTTCTTGCCTACTTTCTTCCCTTAATAAAGTGACATACTAACAGTCCTACGAGTGACTCTGGGCAGCGCTACTTCTTCTTCTCCTCATGTTGGACAGAGGGCAGACTGGATGCTACAGTGACTCACTATTGCCCCTGTGGTACAAAGTGGTATTACAAGACAGTACTGGTCGAAGGTAGCTGGTTCGCAAGCTAACTTCAGCAGATATCTCTGCAACACAATACATATACACATATACATAAGTATTTGACATAACATCAAAACTGTTTTTTCTTCACATTCTTTTGATCATTTTAACTTTAATTTCAGAATATTTTAAACTAAAATTTGGGCCAAATTGCACACAATGAACCTTTAAAGTAATCCTAAATTACTTAGAGGTAGACCTTTTCCTGGTTAAATAAAGATTAAGTAAGAATTAAATGACTATACGCAGTAGTAGCTCATAGTGACAGACATTTCCCCTCAGCTCTGTCAAGCACTTAGCATCTTTTAACTCATTGTTTTAGTTTTACCTTCAACTTATCTCTTTGCTATCAATCTTGTTTCCAGCAGCAGGCATCTGTTTTTATCCAAAAAAAAAAGGCTCTGATAAACCCACTCCTCCACAACCTCTGTGTATGCATGTGACGTTCCTGTCATGGGTGTTTGGTTTTGTACCATTTTTATATCTCTAGAGAGTTGCAAAACTAGATCACTGCATTTTATATTATTTCTTTAAGTATTCTGTTTCAGGTCATGTGCTCAGTACAGAACTCAACGTTCCATTGGCTATGTTATCATAACTCGGGTTTGATGATATGCTATTATGTCCAGTGAAACGAAACCAATGAGCTTCAGTATCAGCATAAAAGAGCCATAATGACTAAGCTTGGATAAGCACCATCATGCATAGAATGAGCAAATGTAATGCATTTATTTAGTGCCCTCCTCTCCAAAAAGTCCTCTCCTTTCCTTCCATTTTCTTTCTTTAAGCCTTCATGTTACTTGGAATATTTGATCACTTCAAAATCAGAAATATATGGAAATCAAGGAATGTCAGTTTTAAAAAGACATCACCGAGTATCAATACTGCTTTCCAGTGAGCCCTATGTCCACACTAAAATCAAACAGGACAAGGACAATAAAACAGTACTCAAGAAAACTGTTCTGCCCTCTGACATAACTCAGTAAAAAAAAGGTTAATGCACATTGCTTGTGGTAATTGGTCATAATGCATGCTGAAACAGACTATTCAGATAGACACACAGCATCACATTGGTTTGTATTGAACACATGATTGACTTTTATTTTGATATGTTTCAAGAGATATGCTGTGCATTGTGGGATAGGGAACCCCAATAGTAAACAAGTCTTGTGAAAAACATGCATGGTGAAACCTTCTCCCATGTCTTACAATTTCTTCAAACTTCAAACTTACATAAAAAGATACAAACAATCAAAAACAGTACATGTGTTTCAACCTGTGTACAAAAATACTAATACTAATACATTTTAACGGGTTTTTCGACTGCACTACCTGACTCAATAGACCAGTCATTTACCTGCATGAATAATGATTAGTTATTAATAATACAAACAGAGAGACATACAAGAATGGCAGCTTGTCAAAACCAGATGTAAAGCATAACAAGGGCACAATATTGATTCACAGATGCTCTTGCATTGGTACTGTGTTGGCCCTTCCTGTGTGTTATGACACAGAATCAATAGTATTCATGCGAACCAGCAACAATAACAGCACACATCCAGCCACAGTTCAAACTCTTCCCTGTCGTACTGAAGAAAGTGTTAAACATCTGTGTATCAGTGTCAAATGAACTGTGATGCACTGGTATAATCAGTGTGAACAGAGGCGGCGTGCCTCTATCATAAATAATTATCAGTGGTAGGACTTCTTACAAGTGCAGACAGTGATTTTTTTTAATGGTAAAAATAAAATGCCAACCAGGGTTTGCAATGACTGTCCATCAGTGACACCCTTCTTACATCTCAGTGGCTGCTGACTTAATTTGTGACTTGATTTCTACAATTCACTGTTTACAGCACAATAAGACAAACTAGCAAAAAACACCCAACTCACGATTGGTCTATCTGTAACATTCAGACTCTTGAAAATAACATTACCAATGAGGACATGGTAAAATTTTATCATAGCTAACATTAGTCATAGGAGCAAGTTAGCTAGATTTATTGTTGATACAACTTAGCAAACATTAGCTGGAATTCCCTAACAAAGAGAAAAAAAACATGGAGGTTTGTGGAGGATTACATTACTGACTTGCATGTCTGTATGCTAAATAAAAAGCTAGAGACAGCAGGCAGTTATCTTAAAAACTCCTAATTGTCTTTAGGCCGAGCAAAGCTGATTGCTAATTAGTTCTAGCATCATACTTAGCAAACTGAGATGAGTACAGTCTTTTCCCAAAGTGTCAACCTATTCCTTTAAGAATAAGGCTAGTGTAATTTTATATTTTTGATGTTAGCAAATTCCATGAAAAGTTGAAAACCAACATGTTGGTGCATCCCTCAATATTTTCTGACTTTCCTATTCTGTCAGTGACACTCAGCCAAAAGTCCATTGGTTCCTACTGAAGACATAATTCTTTAAAAACTGGTCATAAAAATATAGTTTCAACAGCTGGTGACTGTAGTTTTTAGTAAATGTTACTCAGACTGAAGTAAATAGCGCATTAGTTGGCAACTATTTTCAGCTGCAGATTAATAAACATTTTATCCTTGTGTGAGTTCACATTCATTGTTGTCCGCCATAGTGTCTTTTTAACACTACCACTAGACAGCACCAAAGTTGTCATTTTCAAATGGTAGGAACTTTAAATTTGGTATTTAGAAATGGTAAAAGGCTTTGGCTGCTATTCATTTGTGACGACATGATTTCATTTACAGATATGAAGAATATTGACCCCCAGTAAAGTATGCAATAGATGAGCTCACTTTTGTTTGTTCAAAAATGTGTGTTTATCTGCTGTTTGTCTGTATGAACCTGCAACTGGGTCGATCAGCCACTACATTTTCTATATAAATGTGTGTGTGTGTGTGTTGTGACCTTTATCCTCTCCTGAGCATATTTCTTCTCAGGTTGGCACTTTTGAACATCAAAGATCATGTCTGGTCAGTATCTCTGTACGCTTTACACACTCACTCACACAATAATAAGATTACTGCCACACACACCACAGTGAGACATGGATACACACACACACACACACACACACACACTCAGCCACCTGTCTCTCCAGCCTCTCGCCTGCAGAGAAGTGACTCATGAAATCAGTCAGGCAATCAGCCTCTATTCCTCCACACCTGTCTCCTTTATTCTTCTTTTCACATTTAACCTTCCTTTTACACATTCCCTCCCTCATATCTTACTTTTTTTTCTTCCAATCTTACTTATTCATCCCTTTGAGAAAAAATCAATGTATCTATCACATCCTTCAGGCCATTTATCCCTTCATTCTTTTGTGGAAGATGATGCTGTGTTTCTGCTGACTGCTGAGGAATTCTGGTAGCACTATAAAGACATTTTGTTATACCAGGTCCTACTTTATAAAGAATTCACAGTGTATACGGGGACTTACTTGTTTGGCTGGGTTCAAATGACCTGTGGTGTGTTTGGTCGTATTGGTTCAGTTTGTTTAGGCTGGTGTGAAAGCAAAAACCAACCACAGGATTTTTTGATTCTAGATATGCCACTTTAGTATGAAATCACATATCACATGTATTCAAAAGGTGAGGTATTATTAAATCCATCTGAACTGTCACGCAAGCAATCTTTATTGAAGATCATTTCTACGGTGACTCCTACTGTGTACATATCAGTATATGAGTGCAGGGATTTTCCCATCATACATCAGAAAGTGAGAAAAGAGTGTGTCCTGCTCAGACTATTTTAGCAGTTCTTCATTGAAAAGTGAATGACATGCAACCACCCACTCTCCTCCCTCCTTAATCTCGATACTTTTCCCATTCACTGTTTTGTATGATTGTTGAATTCTCGCCCAATTTCCTGAGCAGCGAAACTGTTTTAAAAGAGCACTCCACTGATTAAGGGCTGCACTCCTTAAACACTGTCGGACCGATGATGGACAGTTTCAAATGGAGGGACAGGATCAAAATCGATGCAGCAGAACCAGAGATATCGTGTTTCTTTTTTCAATGCATTATTCTTTTGTGTGAAAACTTGATGCCTACATTACCCATGATGCAACTTTCAATTAATGTATGCGCGTGAAGTCACTTTTTCTTTCATCAATTCATTCAAACCCAGGTGAAAATAATCCAAGTCTATACAAACACACAAACACACACACACACACACACAAACAAAGACACGCACGCTGGATGAAAATATAGACTCCTACTAATTAAGTTGAACTAATCACAGACCTTCACCTTTATTGATTCCCTTCATTGGTCAGTTTTAGAACAGCCCAGCCCACACATACATCAAATACTTCAACCTACACACACACACACACTCACACAGAAAAACAGCACATAAATTGATCTGTAAAATCAATTAGGCAACTCTATTCGGAATGGATTGTGTTCCCAATTTAGAATATGTGAATTGGGTCTGTCAGGGAGCACATGACACACACGGTGTCCAATAGAGATGTGAGAGAGAGCAGTTCACCCAGGAGATAAAACAGAAGCCAAAAAAGGTGAGGCTGATTGTTCAATCGACTGGTGACTGTGACAATGGCATATCTGTGTGTGTGTGTGTGCGTGTCTGTGTGTGTGTGTGTTGGGCTGCAGGTACCCAATAGAAACATGGGTATCCTTTTACAGCAATACATTAGAGCAGCAAAGTGCTCCGTATAGATTTGTTTTGTATGGACTCTTTCCATTACATGTAATTACTTTAAGAGGAAATTTTGACCTGCTGGAGTAAGGGTCATGGTGACCAAAAACATTTGGTTTCATCCTCATGGGATCATGCATATCCATAACAAATTATTATTATTATTGTTATTGTACATAAGATTTATATATTATATAACTATAATTTTCTTAATCAGGATTATTGGACATATATCCTTTTATGGTAATCTGATTATTTAATCAGATTACCAGTAATTTAACATGATGATCTCATTTCTGAACAAGAGCCCAAATTTTTAAAGTCACAACGGCAATTTCCATATGACTCTTAACACAGCGCAGGGCTGAGACAAATGTATGTCTTGTTTCACCTTCTAACATCACTGTAATAAATTTAATATCTCAATCACCATCTCTTATGCATCAAATCGGTTTAGTATACTTGTAAACAAGGTGAAAAGAGACAATTTTAAGACACTGAGGAGAATCTTTTCATATCAGATCAGTCTATAAAAACTAGCTTTTCCCTCATATAACTGCAGGTGATAATCAGACCAGCACGCCTTCTCTCTATTTTTACTTTTCATTAATGTCAACTGTTAAATGGAAAGGCCTATCCAATGATATGCTTGACATACATACAGCATGTGACCAAATGGGAATTAAATGAGAGTCCCAACTTAACATCCTGCCATTCAATGATTATGCCTGTTGGACTTCATAAAACAAGCAGCAGAATTTACTCTCTAATAACAATGATGAAACTGATGTGAAAACGCATCGGTGCATTCACTGCAAGGAGCGGTAGCAAGAGCCCCATGCACTCATGATGGTCATTAATTATGACTTAAACAGTAAAATAAAACCAAACAAAGAAAGTCTTCATTCTGGCCATTATAACACTATTAACTCGCTCTCCTTCTGTAAACGTCCTGAATGACAAAGAGCCATCACTTTAACATTTGAAGAAGCCAGCAAAGTTACATATTCCCTGTTTGAAAAGGACTTCAGCGGTCGCCAAGTGTGCAACCAGCTGGTGAGGTACCAAAGAGGAGGAAAGAGTTTGCACATTTCATTTACGGGCACAGCAGTTTACACACAGTGCAGAGAGAAGTCATGTTAAAAATGACAGTCCTCTATAGGAGGACACTCTACTGGAGGCTGATGCTAGCTCTCATATCATGTACTAAAACTGTTGGCTGTGACTTAATTTATCACCCCACAATTCAAGGACTCACACCTCCACAGAGAGGGATATATAACCAGGTTGCATCGAGTATGTTCAATACTATCCAAAGGACCAACTGCCAATTAACATATTGATTAAATTGGTTAATAATATGATAACTAGCACTGCAGACAGAGCTGCTTAAAAGGGCCACTCACTTTTTAAGTGCTTGTGTGTATGTATTTGGGTCTCTGATGAGCCTTCTAACACACAAAGAGTGAAATAAGACCACCCAGTCAGTTTGGTGTGGGCTGGCTTGTTCTGTCCTCTTGTGATTCAGCAAGCCGTTTAGATGTAATGCCCCTTCTTACATCACACAGGGCCAAGCTAGGCTACGGCTAGGCTAGGCTAAGGTAAGTTTAGGGTGTAAATTTTACACATATCATGGGGCTGGACCAGGAGACAGAGCCACTGCTTGACCACAGATGGCTGCTGAGCCCTATCGAGCTCTGCAGGAGAGAACTGGGGAGCAGAGCTGAAGAGTCCTGCGTCACTGCTGCTGCTATCTCACTTTCTGGAGGATTCTGCTCTGATCTGGAGCAGCTTACCAGCGAGAGGAGTTTGTTTGCTTTTTCTAATTTTCTGGGATTAAGTAGATTTATCTGCAGTCTCACTTCTTAACCTAGCTAGGCTAACACTGGAGTCACACATCGCCTCAGCTGCTGTCATCAATAATAAATATCTTAAATGCTGGTGAGTTTATATAATTTAAAGTAACACTATATGTAACTTGATGTATTTATGCCTTTAGATGACGTTATTAGTGTGGATGGAGCATCTACAAAGTTACAAATCGACATGTTGTAGTAGACATGATATAGTTATTTCAATTAATTTATTTCAATTAGATCACAGCAAAATATATGTTTATTTACACTCAAACCAGTTGTTCTGAACAGGCTGTTCCTTTTTCGGCAAAGTGAGAAAGGTGCTGTAGTGCTTGATCCTTGTGGTATTTTGACCAAAGCATCTCAGATACGTTTTATTAAGACCTCAGGGAACTGTGTTAAGTTGCGTAAAAGGGGTACAATATGGCCTCTTTAATGTTGAAAACATGGCCATTTCACGTCTAACACTTGGCAGGTGAACCTCTAAACTATGCTTCCTGCAACAATAAATCCTTACCGACTCATTCTGCAGGTATAATAAAAATACTGTAGGACATTGAACAGAATATTACAAGAAAACCATCAGAGGAAAGTTGTGATGCAGGTTATTCAGTATTTTTTAAAGTCAAGCTTTTCATACAGTATCCAAATGACTTTTTCTTACTTTTATCATTTTAACACAGAGTTATTGGAGGCTAAGTGGGTAATGCAAGCTGTAACACATTATATATACATACAGTAGGAAAAAAATAAACTAGAATAGAATTAAAATGAATACTGGATGAAAACTTGTGGTTGGGACCTTCATAAGAGTAAGTCAGATACTTCAGTACAGTAAGGACAGTTTCTGGCCCCTGAGGGAACCAAACAGGCCAGAAACATTCTGAATGCACTTCATTTCACTTTCTCATTTTGTCACCGGACTGCCAAATCAGTTACTTTTACTTTTTGAGTGATGGATCCAGTGGATCATTTCCACTGGGTCACAGTGTGTAAAACTCTGTGACTGTATCGTATTTTTGGTGAAGTTGATTTTTCATGAATGAATTTTCAAAGCTTGGATTGTTGTTACAGTGCCTCTATCAAGAGAAAAGCCCCCGCATTTGATTACACATCATCTCAAAGTGCTGAATAAAATCCAAGAAATAAAAAAGGTGACGTCAAAAACAAAGACAGACAGGAGGAGAGAGAAACAGAGAAACAAAGGAGAGAGAGAGAGAAAGAGAGAGAGAGAGCTGCTGAAAAATCTAACTAATCAAAGTTAAAGTCAGATGATGCTTTGATTGAATTTCCTTGTTACAACAAAGATGAAACTGCAGCCAGAGCCAATCCTTTTGGCATTTTACTGTGTGTGTGTGTGTGTGTGTGTGTGTGTGTGTGTCTGTGTGTGCGCATGTGTGTGCGTGTACGTGTGTGTGTGTGTGCGCACGCAGTGCATTACCATGATTGATAGCAGGCTTTAATGTAGGCTTTTCTAACCCAGTTTCACCCTTCAACACCTCACAACAAACATCTCTCTCTCTCTCACGCACACACGTACCATGAAAACAGACACACACACACACACCATTTCCCTTCCTCTCACCCCGGTAATCTTTCTATCACATTGTCTGCAAACTTGCTAATAATTGTATTTGTACCCTAATGCTGTGACACACAGCTGCATATATTTTCAACAATAGCACAGTACACACACACACACACGCACGCACAAACACACACACACACACACACACACACACATACAGCATGTGTACACACTTTTAGATGTATTTGTAATGGGATTATATTCACAAATGTTTAATTTCTGTTTACTTTTTACTTAAGTTCTGTTTTTTGTTTGGATGGTATTAATGAAAAATGTTGGGCACACGTTTGCAGCAGGAAGTATGCTAACGTGCTCTCAATGATGTTAACAGTATTGGACAAATTAAAATGTTGACCTGATGATGGCACTAGATGAAAAGTGAAAGCTGCTTCATTGAGTTTCTCTTGAGCACTCACACATGTTAAAGTGTGAGACACAAAACTTTAACATTTTCATTACAAAATTAAGATGAATTGTGACATAAAGGGGACATAGGGGTTCTTGTGATTCAGGGGTTAAGATGCCAACCATTAAGCACAACATTCTGAGTCTGGCTGGAAACCTTTGTTGCATCTGTCTCTCACGCTTTTTTCATAGCCACAACTCCACTGTTGCTTAACGTTGTTTGGGTTTTTGAAGATAAAAATCCGCTTTTTCCCAAAACACAGTTTTACGTTTTCAAGAATATTCCCAAAGCATCGCTGTCTTGATACTGATAGACCTGATGAACCTTTTTTCTGAGCTGTTTCAAAAATTGGGATCTCTGCCAAAACTTAACCTTTTCCCAAAATTCCTACATGTTTTATAGTAAATAGCTGAAGCATTATAACCAATGTTTCTCGCTGTTTTCTGTTTTCAATCACTGCAAATGTTTTCATCTAAGAAGTTATTTAGTCTTTGGTCAGTCTTAAAATAGTTTTATTAAAAGGGACCATCAGGACAGCTTGGTGGCCTATTAGTTCAAGGAGCAAACCATGACTCATGATGTCCCAGAGGGATCAGACTCATTTCCCATCTGTCACCTCTCTACTGTCAGCTCTCTGTTAAAAGGCATGAAATGCACCAAACCTATTTGTTAAAAAGCAGCATAAAGCAATTTTGCATATCTACTAGAAATCAGATTTTATATTGATTTCACATCACATGATAATTTTGCAAAACAATATGCAGTGGTAAAGATTTCTGTACCTGGTTACTACTGCATTGCATTCAATTAGATTATTTTGCCTACTCAGGGGCAAAAGAACAAGCTGTAAACACATCACTGACATATTATCACCTTGTAAAGTTGATACGGCTATGGCTTCATAAATTCTTCAGAAATATATCTGGCTCTTTAACTGCTAAATGCTCCACTATGTTCAGCAGATAGTTGCTACCTTTGCTGTTTGATGCTGAGCAGGTAATGTGCACTGGGTTTTATCAGAGCTTTTTTTTGCTGAAAACAAGATTAATGAACAGTGAAAAAGGACCAAAACAGCTGCTGGAGGTTGATGAGAAATAGTGAGAGCAAACTAAACAGAAAATTTGTGGGCCATAAACACCAAAACAATGAGATGAAACAGGCTAAAATGTTCTGTAGAGCTGCAGGGAGCTGCAGAGTTGGCAATAATTCTTTGTGGGTTTGTCACTTTCACATTATAGTCATTTGTTCCATCTTCTCTTCTGTATGTGAAACAGAGTTTTACAGTGAATCTGACAAAGTGTAATCTAATCTAATTCAGTGTTCGCTGTGATGGATTACTCAGGCAAGTTTCAATTCTCTGCAAGGACTATGTGTACTGAAAAGAATGGAAATTGGTTTCTATATGAAACCATGGCTGGATAAACCTGTTCCAGGGGCTTCTGGAGGATCCAAGTAGAGCTGCTGTCTTGTGCTGTTTTACTGTAGGATTGTGTTATTGCTTTGCATTTTGACCCATAAAGGATGTATGTTGTCCACTGGCATGCATGGAACTATGTTGCTAATGTAATATATGAAAAAACAAAGGCAACATAACTGCAAAGAAATAAACTGTCCAGGATCAGTTGCCCACTTTGCCCAGTTGGTAATCATACTGTGAAGCAAAAACACTGACTTGGTCATACTGCAAAGAAACTGAGAGAAAAAAAGAGCAAAGAGGACGGGAGCAATGATGGAAAGAATGAGTAAGGAAACAAAAAAGTGGGGGAGTTGGGGATGAAACAGAACATTTCAGACACTCATCTCTTCCTCTCTCAGTTTCTCTCTCTCTCTGTCTCTGTCTCTCTCTCTCTCTCTCATACACACACACACGCGTGCGCACACACACACACACACACACACACACACACACCCTCATGCCTCTCCCCAGTCCGCCCCAAGGCTAACACTTGGGAAAGCGTCAGTCTGTCTGCTCATAACTATCTGTCACAGATAACGGTGGGGATAAACACACACACACACACACACACACACACACACACACACACACACACACACACACACACACTCACACTCACACTAACTTGCACTCCCACGCTCACACACAAACACGTCCCTGGACAGCTGGGCCATAGACAGACAAGACACTCCGTCTCCAGACCCATATCAGATGATTGTATGCATTCACTACACACACACACACACACACACACACACACACACACACACACACAGCCATAACCACTCATAGTTATCTTACAAGAGGCCTTTGAATTGCCAGGCACACTTTTTCACATCAGGGTTCCAAAAAAGCCTCAATAAATGTCTTGCTTCAGACTGTGAGAGTGGATGCCTTTTGGATTTCTGAAATATTTGCAGTAATACTTGTTGAAATAAAACACACAACATTATTCTTTTTGTCTGTAGAGAACATGGAGAAAAGTGGAGCAAGATGTGATATGGTCAATATGACCATGAATGAATTGAGGTAGGCATGTTAAAAATGACAGGGGTGTATTATATCAGTGAGTGAAACTAAATGAAGCCCGATTTTCATGCAGCACAGAGTACACTGACTGTGACAGCAAAGTGCCAATTATGTTCATTTCGCAGCTTGTCATGACATTGCTTGCTTTGAAACAGGCAGGGCAGCCGGCTGGAGAGACATGTCAATACAAATTGGGTGCCGCAGTGCAATGTTGGTATAATACATTATGCTTGGGTCTCTGCCTTCACAACAATATCACACAAAGCCAACACGATGAAGTGCTTCCGGCAGAAACACATAGATGTCACCAAAATCACATAAACTTTTCTGCTACAGTGTGTGTTATGCCTGTCTGACACACTTTGATATACTTTTCTTGACCTGCAGATACATACAGGCATCAAAGTGGATCCACTCAGTTCCTAAAAACTGATACATCCAAATGATGTCAATATGTCTGATAACTGAGAGGATCCAAGCGGACATGGGTATGCGTCCAATGAAGTGCTTGTTAGACTGTCTAACAGCGTAAAACCCCTCATCAGCATTCATCTCTTCAATGAAAACGAGACTGAAACTAAATAAAAAGTGACTTCTGAGAAAGATAACTACATTTTTCATCTAAGAATGAAAACTAAATGATCAAGTGAAAGACGGACGAATGGACAAATGGATTAATTAGTTGTAATGCAAAGTCTTATTCAGACCTGTTGCACTACCATTATGTACCATTATCTACCAGTGTATGTGGGATACAAGGGAAAGGGGATAAAAATTGCATGGTGTTCTCTTTGAACCCCTTCCCTTCTCAGTCGAATGTGAACACAGACATGATAGACATACTCCTGGAGTTAGAGCCTGCCTTGGGCACATTCAACACCATGAATATGTTTGAGCAGAGACTGTCCCAAAGTGTGTGACATTATCCTGCCGAGCAATTGAGCTCTCTAAGCCACACTGAGCCAGATTTAAGATTCTAACCAATATGTCATGCAAATGTGTATGTAGGATAGGTATCAAGGCCCTCCTTCATTTTAGATTAACTGAATTCTCATAGCCCTCAATCTTCAGATTGGTAATTATTCAATTTGCAACCTTCATCATAAGTGCCATTACGAGTGCCATTAGATAAAATTAATTTCATTCATTTTTTAATCACACAAGCAGTTGGTTCACCGCTTTGGTCCAGACTAAAATATCTCAACAAATGTTGAATGGTTTGCCATGAAATTTATCTTATAGACATACATGGTAACCCTGTGATCTTCCTCCCTGGCCATTTTGGTTTTAATTAAAATATGTCCAACATCAGATGGATTGCCGTAAAATTTGTTACAGACTAGGGATGTAAACAGTTAACCATTTATCAGTTAACCGCCAAGAATATTTCTGACCGGTTATGCATGTTGGTCTATAGGTTAATTTGCACACTACAGTTGGGTACTGAACTCATTACTTCATGTGATTTATGTTCGATCAACTGGTACACAGCCCCAAAATACGTTTTAAAAACACACACCACACTGACAGAAGCACCAACAGACAGATACAAAGAGATGCAACAGATCCATTTTACCAACCTGCACAGCGGCTAGTTAGTATGGCTAGTATTGTTAGCATAGCCGTGCCGTGCTGTGTGTAGCACATAGACTGTATAAAAATACGGCGTAGCCACGGTGTCGTCCGGTCTAATGTTGCTGTTTAATGACAAGTGTGTTTACGGGGGTTTGTGTGCTCTGAAAGACGCCATGGTGTAGATATAAAGTCACACAGCTGACAGACAGTTAGCCTAGCATGTTAATCCTACGGTCTATCTAACAATGTAGCTGTTACTTTATTATTAGACCATCACCCAGTTGTGCCAAACGAGACCAATATCTGCCAACCAGTGTAGTAAAGGGTGAGGGATTGAAAGAGCTGGTTGAGTACCTCAAGTACAGGAGCTACTGTGACTAAATGCACTGAAAACACTTTGAGGTGAAGAAGGATGAGCTCAATGTAATCATGTTAGCATGCTAATGTCAGCATTTAGCTTTGCAGAGGCACTAGTGTGATGACTCGTAGTCTTGTTTAAAATATGCACATAATACTGTTTATACATATTATAAACAGTGTATCTTGCCAATCCTTGACTTTTCCTAAAACTGAGTGATTTAATACACTCTAAGGTAATAAGGTTGTAGAGCAAAGTGAAAATAGCTATTAAATATTTATATTGGAAAGTGCCAGTGGGTCATATTGACCTCCATAGACTTAAATTATTTCTCATGGCACAGAAAAGTGTTGCATAGTGAGACTACAGACTGTGTTGGGTAAAGCAACCAAAGCATATTTTACTGCACCATCAATCCATCCAGTTGGCTAGATACACTCAATGGCCACAATTATGAATACCTGTGCAATCTAACACAATCCAATACAACAGCTCTGCCATAAATTATATGTTTGCTAAACTTTTCGTTTTTTGTTGACATTGTCAGAAAGGTGACAATTCTACTTTATGTTTATTATTGCGGTTGTAGTGGGTGGTGCTGTGCTGAGGTGCATTATATTTAATGGTGTTCCTAATATTTTGTCCACTCCAATGACATACATGATGGGGGCAAAATATTAGAAACACTTTTCAATACTTTCAAATATGCCACCACCACTACCACCACCCACTATGACCTCAATAATAAACATAAAGTAGAACTATCACCTTTCTGACAATGTCAACAAAAACAGAAAATGTACAGGTTTAGTAAAAGCTGTTGTATTGGATTGCATTAGATTGCACAGGTGTTCCTAATAAAGCAGCTGGTGGGCGTAGGCTATATATACAAAGAGCTGTGCGGCTGCAAGCTGGTGTGTTTGAAAGTGAGCCGGTTTCTTCCCAGTTCCCAGAAAGCGCAGGGATGGACAGTGTGCTCTAGAGCAGACTAAACAACCCAAATGAACATAATCAAATAAAAACAACAGACGTTGTTTAGGAATTGAAATTCACACAGAAAAAAAAAAAAAAAAAAAAAAAAAGTGGAGAGACATTTCCATCGACTTGTAAGGTTGCAGTGCCCAACACAGTCCTGCAGAAAGGCTAATTAAAGCCTGTAGGGGTCAAAATGTCTCATTGTCACTTGTCACTGGTTCTTATGTTCAAAGGAGCATTTTCAAATGGTTGTTCCTGATCTGATGAGTCTCTACAGGTTTCTAAAGAATTGCATTTTGTAGTTCAAAAGACAGGCGGGTAAAGATAACATAAAGGCCATAACATATGATTCACATTATTTTCATCCTCATCAAAACATTCAGTAGACCCTTGTGCTCCATACAGAAGCATTCACTATGTTTCTCCATTCATTTATTCTTCATCATCCGTCAGTATATTTTGCAGGTCCTCGTTTCTTTTACCTTGTTCTGCTTTTAACTCTCATAACAGCTATGAGCATCAATATTAATAAGAGCACATTATGTACCTGAACGAGAGCAGCATATTTTTTTTCCTTCCTCAACATGTGGAGTCATGACCGGAAAGCTTTCTTTGTTTTTAGGGGGAAAAAAATCCAATTTCTTAAATTCTCACCAGTTAATCAAAGTAAATCACACATGTAAACAGGATTAATCTGGGCTTATATTGATGAATGCAGTTGATTCAATTATGTAAACAGATTAAAATGAACACCGCCTTGCTCACAGCACTGGCATAAGTGGCACTATTGTGGTAACAATCACGAAAGTCAAACAGCTACAAGCTTTTTTTTAACTGCACGTGCAATTATCATGTTAATCTGGCAACATAAATATTTAACATAACAAAGGTTTAAATAAGGGCTGGAATTTTATCTGTTATTATTTTGACAAATAAAATAATTGTTTATAGTACAAATGTCAGAAAATTAGCAAAAAAATGCCTGCTATAAGTTAAGATACTAACAGAGAAGTTTGACAAAATGTTTAATTCATGAGGTGGTCTATGACAGGGTTGTAGGTGGGTGCACGGCATCTCACTTATAAACCAATAACACTGTAATGAAAAGGGTTTCACCCACTCTTGTACAGATTTTGACAAAAACAAGTCTGTAAACCTTGTTGTATGTGCAATATTATAGTCAGTGAAATGCAGCTGAAACTAAATGTTTCGATGTGGAACAACCTTTTCAACCATGTTTAGTCTAGTTTTTATGGATTCTTAGATTTCTTTTCACCTACAAATCGGGTGCTCCAACAACAGACATCAACACTGAGAAAAAATTGAAAGCAAAATCCACAAGGCTCGGATCTTTGCTACATTAGCAACATGGCTCTTACAGAATGGCAACATCGGTTGGTCTATTTGACCTTCAGAATAACTTCTAACTTAACTTTGGTGATCCTTTAACTTTTTATGTGGTGCCATCATCAGATAAACATTTTTACTTTGGTTTATGATCAACTAATGATATTCTCGTCAGCCTCAGCTGTATTTCTTACAAACACTACCTACTAAAACCAGCATGCTTGCATTGTCATTTGAGCATGTTAGCTTGCTGATGTTGACGTGTGGCTCAAAACGCCACTGTGGTTACAGCGTCACAGAGCTGCTAGCAGGACTGTAGACTGTATTTCACCTGGTTACACCTACACATGTATTCTCCTGTTAAAAATGGAAACATCAACCTTAGTTTTGGACTATACTCCTGCTGTAACAGCAACATTGCCATAGATTGCAACACAGCTAGTAAATAGACTACATCCTGGTTGGTGCTTGTTTAACTTCCACCATATTGGAAAAACACTGCACTCAGTAATTCACATGCACAGGCCGGGCACAATGTGAAAAGCATTAGAGGTGAACAAACAAATGAATATCCCTTAAACTTGCAGTGCAAAACTTTGAAATATAAATGAACATCCATTACATTCAAGCCCTTGCCAAACAACTTCACACAAGGCTGATTAAGCCTATCACTGCCAGATAAATGAGTTTTAATCTGTTAGTCAGGTTTGACATTCCCACGTTGGCCGGACTGAATGAATACAGAGTTAACCTGAGACTTCTATTGGCTGAGCTGGCTAACTTCTGGCTAGCTTTCTGCTAATTTCAATGGGGATAAAATAATTTACTCATGCGGCTCTTCTAGACTTTCCAAAATTTTTATCAGACTGAATAGATTCAAGTTATTTTGCAGAGGTGGTGTGACGCTAAAACAATTTATCCTCCGTTTTATAGCAGAAACAGTAGCGACAGAATAGGGAGAGTAGGACTGAGCAAAAGTCAGAGGACCAGCCGAGATTGCCACTACAACGAGAATGGCTGGTCCACCTTAAAGCAGTCCACCTTAAATGAGTCCAGGCTGAAGTTGTTGTTAACTTCAGGGCTAAACCCATTCACTTCAGCTGGATGGCAAAGAAAGACACAGAAACTTGGCTTGGCTCTTGAGGAGTTGTAGTGCATATTCACCGACAAATAGCCTAAATTATAAACACACTGCAACGTTCACAGCTGTACTGCTGAGTTCCAGTCGCCAGCCTCACCATCACAAACTCTCCATCGCTCTCTCTCACACTCTCTGTCATGCTCTCTCTCTTTCTCTCTCTCTCTCTCTCACTGGCAGATACCCTGGATGACCTTCAAACATAAGTCTCCTGGTTCATTCCTCCGAAACTGTCTACAATGAATCAGGAGTCAAACCAATTACAGAACCAGAATATTAAATAAACATATTAATCCTTCTCCTTTTATTGGCAGTAATGCAATTACCTCAATATACAACAGCGTACAACATGGCATTGGCAATGAAACTCTGATAGAAAATATTTAAAAGCTTTAACAGACCTTGAAGGACTTTCATTTCCTGAAGAAAAACAACCTGGACTGTGCCTTATGAAGCCTTAGAAGTAGAAGGAAACTATTTCAAGCTGCTGATTATTAATAAGAATTGTTGATGGTCTCGCTTTTCTTTTTTGGGAAGTCAATCAATAAGTAACACTTTGAAGATGTCATGACACCTGGCTGTGCCTACAGTCAGCTGAATAATTCAGCCCTTTTTTTAATATGTATTTTAATCTATTCTTTTTATTCATTCCCTTAGTGTTCTTACTGCTGCTGTTTTCTGAAGGTTGCCACACAAGATTCTGTTGTATCGCATACAGCGACAATAAAGTGTGTCTTACGGCTTAATCGCTTCATGTACGCCATCACAGCTATGCCAAAACCACGCGAGCCACAAACATTTAGCGAAACAGTCAGCGTTATTTGATCAACCTCTTCTAAAAAGGTGGAAAGTACAAAAACTTCCTAGAAGTGGACGATCTAATTGGATAAGACAGTGAAAAGTAAAGTGATTAAGAAAAACAAATATGTAAAATGGAACGATTCCCACAGTAAAACACCTAATTATTCTGATTTACTGCACTATAAAATGTCCTCCAACAGTTTCATCCCTGCACGTAAAGCTGGGCCTGGACTCCAACACAGTCAGACTTTTTCCTCTGGGTAAATTGGCTGACTGTTTCATCTCTGTTTGCACACACACACACACACACACACACACACACACACATGCATATACAGTATACACACACATACAGGGCACAGCGGGTAGCACTAAATCCTTGGCAATTGCTACTGTCTGGTGAGGGCTTTCAAAGTTCAAGGCTAGTGAGGGACATGCCTTTAGTGCTGCAAGTGAAGATTATTTTCATCATCAAGTAATCTGTTGAGTATTTTCTCAATTAATTGATTAGTTGTTGGGCCTATGAATTGTTTCCAAAAACCAAAGATGATATCCTAAAATGTCTTGTTTTGTCCAAACTGACAATCAACAATAAGAAGAAACCAGAAATATTCATTTGCATCACATTATATTCATTTAAGAGACTGAACCAGAGCATTTTGGTATTTTCTTTAAAAAAAATACTAAAAATGATTAATTGATTACCAAAATAGTCAACAATGAATTTTCTGTGTATCGGCTAACTGATTAATCAACTAATCGTTGCAGCTCTACATGCCGTTATCCAGAAAGGAAAGAAGGAAAGAGGGAAGGAAGACGGGACAGGGCACGAGTCGATGAACACCATCTGTCAGTGCTGGGACAGAACACTGAGTTTTCAACAGATATTAATGGGACTGGTGATTGTCAAATGTGTGTGTGTGTCTGTGTTGGTCAAAGACAGAGACACACACAAACAGAAGTGAAAGAAGTGAATAAAATGACATGCTCAAAAAAAAGGTTAAATTTACACAGACTTTACAGGCAAGAGTGCAAAAGAGACAGCCGCCATAGATAAATGTATTTTCTAAATACCACCTTGGATTGTGCCCATAGTGTTGTTGTTGTTGGTGTGTCTGGGGAGCTTAACTCGTTAGGCTTGCAAGAAGTGTTTTTGGTAAATGCCTCAGAAAAATACAGTGTGTGTGTGTGTGTGTGTGTGTGTGTGTGTGTGTTGTAATTGGGCTTGTGAACAGAAGATTTTGAACAAAGTAGAAAGCCGGCATCCACTCCCAGTGTTTCCATAGCAATCCTGTGGATACACATCAAACAGCTGCACACTACTGGGGGAGGTGTGTGTGTGTGTGTGTGTGTGTGTGTGTGTGTGTGTGTGTGTGTGTGTGTGTATGTGTGTGTGTGTGTGTGTGTGTGTGTGTGTGTGTGTGTGTGTGTGCGCGTGCGTGTGCATGGGTAACATCAGTATCATCTGTTACTAGACCCAGAATAGGCCCGGAGATAAAAGAAGTCTAGGAGAGATCAAAGAAAAGAACATAGATTCTTCCTCTGTCTCTTTCTATCTACATCAGTCTGTCTCTCAGTGTCTCTGTCTCTATCACACACAAACAAACACATATATATACATACATTAGTGACCGCAATGATACCAGCAGCATAACTGCAGTGCAGGCGTTTCAGCAACAGTTGTGAGTCATTGTTTTCAGGGATGTAGATTGACATTTTGGACCAAAAAAATAAATAAAATCTATGGTTTCTCAAAGTTCCTCCTCTACAAAACCTCAAAATATTACCTGTCTGACACCATCCTCACGCTGCCTTTGTTTCCATTTCTTGTTCAGAGTTTCATCTAATATAGAAACATTTTAATTGTTAATGATGTCCACACTGATTTTGACATCAAGCCAACTGTCACACTCTCACTCAGTGTCTGTTAATTCATTGGGTGCTTTACTGGCATGAGACAGCAACTTCATAAGTTTGCAAAGTAAGAGGGTGACAAAATAGTCACTAACAACGCAATTAGAGAGGATTGTCCGTCTTCAATGCATATCCATTGTTATATGAAATGAGATATTTAAATTAAACTTGTCACTAAAATAAGAATAGGTGGTTCACCTTAAAGGAGTCCACATTAAGTGAGTCTGGGCCAAAAGCCGTTGCTAGCTTCGGGGCTAACCCCTCCTGAACTTCAGCTAGGCGGCAAGACACATGCTAACATGCTAAACTAAGTTTTGTTAGCATGGCAGGAGACTCTTTGTCTACTTTCACACTTGACACAGGCTAACTGTCTCCTCACTATTCCTGTCCTTGTGCGGAGCTAAGCTAAACACATCCTGTTGTAGAAATGAAACAGTTATTTATCGTCTCTTTTGACTCTTTGCTGAGAGGGAAAACATGCATATTTGCCAGAATGTCCTAACTTTCCTTTAAATTCCACCTCTTATCTACAGGCATGCTACAACAGAAACTCAGACACACAGGCAGCAGCTGCTTTATCACACAGCCATCAATGTCATTTCATCAACATCACAGTGGTAGGAACAGAACAGGCCTGTTATACAATATCTGCTCTGTGCGTGATTCCTCGTGATAGTAATGTTACAATTAACAAGTGCTTTACGCCCAAACATTGTCACAAAAGAAAATTTATACCAAGACTTAATAGTTAATTCATCCAGAGACCTGCTTTTTCATTCCTGCCACATAAACACACACGAAGTGAATGCATCGAAGATAAAGGTCAATGATTGCACACACACATAAACACACACACACACACACACACACACACCCTCCCTCCCTCCTTCTCTCCCTCTCCCTCGTCCTAACTGTCAAAGTGTGACAGGCCATGACACATCACTACTGACAGTAATCACACAGTTGTATTGGGGCTGGAAAGGCAGGATGGAACGAACAACATACAGCTGGGCATGGCCCCCCACATGGTTATACACACCTACACTAAGAGACATTAATGATTGATCATGTGACCACTTGAGAGTTGCTCTTAAAGGTTATTCAAACACTTTGCTGGAAGTAGAAGTAAGTGGGGGTCGCCACGGTCAACAAATGTGTCTTATTTTTCACTTTTAGCGCATACATTTTCAAGTGTGGTTCAGTGTTTCAAGCATCCCGTCAGGCTAGTATTCTTGTAAAACCTTCATTGATATCTGCCTGTTAGAAGATTCTTTTGTAACATTCGGTGATCAAGTCTCATCACCTGCCTTTCAAATGATAAGCGGAGTTCCTCAAGGTTCTATTCTCGGAACTTTTTTCATTGTGTTGCTTCTTTGTTTTCTTACGATTCTTACGATTTGGAGAACGATTTTCGAGCTTTTATATGTTGTCTCCACAACTGTATATCCTCGTTCTCTTCCCTCAGGCAGGCAGTGATGACCTGGCTCCCGACGGTGCAGAATGCTGCTGACAGACATTAGCCAGAGGTCCTACATCAACTCACCATGGACTCTCTACACTGGCTTCCAGTCAAGTACAGCTTCATCACAAACGGGGCATTGTTTGGTCAAACTACACCATTAAACATTACTTAGGACTTTTTTATTTGCTTTCTCTGATGTTGTTTGTTATGCTTTATCTGTTAAGTCACTGTGATACTGATTGCTAAATGTCACCATAAGAAATCAATTTCCAGCACACATTATTGCACTGTATTCGGTGTCGGTTTGGAAACACATCCGCTTAGAGTTTTAACATCAAAACCCCCAAAAAAGCACACATTAGGCCAAAGGGCAACAGTATGAAAGTGGCTGTGAGTGAGGCTAATCACTTTCAGTTTTAGCGTTTGTTTTTCTCTCAAAAGATGAATACTATGATTTTTACGAGGAGTAAATTGTCTTTCAATGATAGTCACCCAGATTTAGTCCCCATGCATCCATTGCTGTGTTCGTTGTTGCAAGAAGACTCTGTTCTGCACAGTTTAAACTAAACAAGATCCTCCTTTAGTGAGGTCGGACACAAATTAGCTAAGTAAGAGAAAGTGAATGCGTATCGTTCCCCAGAGTCTTTCAAAGTAATTGTGAATTTTAAGAAAACCTAAAACAGTTGGAGCTGCACTTGTTAATATTTTTAAATAATCAATGGATGGAATGACTTTGTAATGTGAAAAGTGTGAAAATTATCGCTGATTCTCCAGTTCCCCTCAGCTTTGTTTTTAATGAAAAAGCTCTGATAAACCAACTTGTCCAGCACTAAACATTAGGAACAAGTTAGCGACTAGCTGGTGAACATAGCGTTTAAGCGGCTAAAGAGACACATATCTCCCTCAGCAGTTGATGGAAATCACAGCAGCTAAAAAGAGAGTGAATATTGACCTTACATTCAATATTAAGCTCTTTTGCTTTCATTCAAAAATACATACAACCAATAAACCAAAAACAAAGATCACCACCTGGAGGACATCATCTCACGTAATGATACTAAACATTCATGGTAATTCTCCACATACAGATGCTGCAGAATAAAAAGCCAATCTGACGTGTCATTTAAAGGTTAATCCATTGCGGACTGAGCCTATTCATGCACAAATGTAGTAACCCTCATACAGTGTGCTGACTACCCCACTAATAATTCAGATCGTTGCCACTTTTAAAAGCCAAGTATACAGTTCAGCAGTTCTTCATATTATACAAAATCTGTATTTCAGCCAGCAGCAGCTTCTATCCTGCTGTCAAGACCTTCTCAACAGGAGATCCAAATGTAATGTGGAAGAACGAATTGGGAAGCATCTTATATGTGAATTTTAGTCGTTGAGTACAGCAACCCTGCCAAACTGTGGTCACAGGTCCAAAGGAATAATGCAGCCACTACCGGAACATGTATTTAAATCTTTACTGTAGCAAAACTGCAAGAACACAGACAAAGTTAAAGTTAAATTGCAACATTCAAATCCTGACTCAGTTTAATGACGGACAAATGCACTATTTTTTTTATTTTTATATGGGATATAAACATCTTCTGACCTCTGGAACTATAGTTCCCATCATGCTTTGGCTCATGCAATCAGAAAGTAAATGTTTGCCATGAAGTCAGTACAGGAGTGTGTGGTAAAGTGTTGGAGGAAGCGCTGTGTTCCGCAGAGCTTTACAGATAAAATATATCCGAGTCAGATTTGATGCTCGCTTGCCTTGTTGTAAAAAAGAATGATTTGATATTGACTGAGCTTTCTCTGTGGAGACTGTCACATATAGACTGAAGCACTGCCAGCCAATCAGAAAACTGTTTGACACAGAGGACAACCAGCCAGCACGCTGCTATACATCACACTGGGAGTAAAACTGAACTGCAAATCATCAGACCATAACACATCACATACTTCACACACACACACACACACACACAGTATGAGAGTGAAAAGAGCCAGCTCACAACCACGCATACGTATACTAAAAGTACACTGACATGCCGGTCACTTAGGTCACCTTGTGACAACTGAGAAACACCTTCTGCTGAGGAAGACCTTGAGGTTAAGAGCCTCAGAAAAAGCTAGTAAATGCACCTTGTTTTTGTCAAACATACTCATTTCTACTCATTATTTACTGCAACTGCTTTAAAAAAGCAAACTGTAAAAGTGAAAAAAACAGTGATATGTTCATTGTTCGCGTTACATAGCAACGCAGCAACCTATGCTACAGTCTTTCATGTATTCGGCGATGACTTCTTGTTCTTGATTTTAGCATTTAAAGCAGTGCTTCCTCCCAGCCCTAAAACATCAAACACCAGCCTCGGGTCTCTCACCTGAAATGAATGAAATACATTGGATGCGGTTGCATCTCATTCTGGCTCTGTGACTGCGGCTATTCAAAGCCAATGTGCCAGTGTGCCAGTGTCCAATAGATATGTGAGCAGAGTGTATCAATCGCAGCTCGTGAGGGCTCTTTTCTCTACTTTATGCACCGGGTCTGTTTTTGTTGGAGGATCTCACTTGTTCACTTGTGAATGTTAAAAAAAAAAAAAGACATTATTTTCTGAAAATTCTTTTTTTTTTTTTTAAATGATGCAATTAATTTGTTATTGACTTTGTCCATAAGTACACAGAGTAAAACTACTTTTCTGTGTTTGTTTATTTCACTTCTCCAAAGTCTGTGAAGCAGGAAAAGCAATGCTCCAGTTATGGTTAGGGTCTTTCTATTATACACACAAAATAAAGATAAGACAGTGTACTGCATACATTAATTAAAATGAGTAAAGTACAGCCACGAATAATCTGTTCATAAATCTACTGGCTACAAGGATTTTGTGGCATTAAGTTTATCAAGGTGTTTGTGATCTGAATGGCATGATGGGATGAAGGGATGGTGTCGAAGGAGGAGAGGAGAGGATGAGCAAGGATAAAGGAGGAGGAAGAGGAGGAGGAGAAACGCCTTCGTCTCCTTGCTCTTCTGGAGGTTGGGATGCTATGATGTGGAAACAACTGGAGACTGTCTGAGCAGCAGGTCGGGAGACATACAGACAGACGGAGAGGAAGAGAGAGAGAGAGAGAAAGAGAGAGAGAGTCCACCCTGCACTCTGTCATTTACAGATGTGGAATGTGGCAGTCGCTTGGCCTTGAGCACTAATTACAGACCATCTCTCTCTCTCTCTCTCTCTCTCTCTGTCTCCCTCTCTCTCTCTCTCTCTCCTCTGTCAAGGCCAGTCAACCAGAACCAGACTGCACCCACAATCCTTTGCTCCAAGCTCCAGTCCCCAGACACAGAAAACAGGCAATACCCATGATTCTCACACACACGCACACACACACAGTGATGCTGGCGCTCTAGCTGTTGCACTTGAAGCTGCCTGTACTGACTATGATCCATTCAACACAAAACAACCCACTCATTCATTTAATTAAGTCTCTGAGCTTGTTTATTTGAGGGGTAAATAAAATCAAAACAAGCAGTCAGGGAGAGCTTTCCCGCAAACTAAAAGAGTGGAAGAACGCTGCCTCATTTTGCAGAGTGAGTCTGTTCTTCCCACGTATGACCATCCGTTATCTCATGACTGTAGTAGTTCACATCACCTGTTTAACATTCCCTACAAACTGTCCATTGACTGATTGACCTTGGAGGAGTCTGGCCCTCAACAAAATAACAAAATGTGACTCCGTACTGACTGAATAAATGTGTGTCATCAAATCTCAAAGTCTGCACTGGAAACATGCCAACACTTATTTCCAATGCAAATCTACGTGATTTGTGAATCTAGATACTTGGTAATTGCAGACTGATCTGCCTTCTACCAGGACATTGACTTTAAACAAATAAAACTACACTGGAAACAAGTCACATTAACTCTGTGCATTGACAGAACTTTCCAATCTGTATAAGAGAAATAAGACTTTAAATCTGAATTAATCTGAATTATTTGCTGCTTAAGGACGCTTCACAAGACACTTGACATACTGCTGCATCATGAAGTTGAAAATTGCTAACATGCTAGCTCAATTCCGCCTGCTCAAACATCCAGTAGATCAACGTTAGCAGTCAGTTGTGTTTGTCTTCATCTGATGAATCTAAGCACAATATTCACTCTGCTTTTAGCTCTGCTTTGGTCTCCACCAACTCCTGTTAAAAATATGTCTATTTAGCCACTAAATGCTTCATTGTGTTCACCAGCTAGCTGCTAACTTCGTCTGCTGCGTGCTGCTGGACAGTTAGTGTACGGTGGTGGGCTGCGCTGTTGTGGCGCTGCTACCAGCTCTATACTCTATATAGAGTTTGACTTTGATAATAGTCATCAATAATAGAATGTTTCATGTCATTTTATTCAGACAGAAAAAGGTTACGAAGCGTGTGCTCAAATGTGAAAAATGAATACATAATATGTGAGCCTTTCTTTCTGAGAGGCATGGTGAGGTCTGGTTGGGGCTACTTCTGTGTCAGCCACAAACACTCCTCACACAGGATGTTTTTTTTTTTTATTGATTATACAAATTATTCCGCCAGTTGAACCTCTACTGTCACCGCTCCAAGTTAAACAAAATCCCACCAGACGACATCCCAAACGAGCCAAACACACTCGGACAAACAAACCTCCAAACTAACTAACTGTCAGGAGGGAAAACTAACAACTAATAAAGAAAGTAACAACACTAAATCTCCGCCTGGAAGCAAGTAAAATAACAAGCAGGAGCTCCGGTTTGAACTAACATCACAGAGAGAAAAGAAGCTCCCTGTGTTACCAGCTCTCTGTCCCTGCTTGCACCATGCAGGCTCAGCTGCAGTACTGACCCTCCGTGTCTGTGAAGTATTGCACAGATATAGACATTGAAACTATAGTGAAAGGTGCTTCTGGTTTGATGTCAATATGAGAATCAACAGACCATTTTCCGTCTATTTTTGCTGAGTGCACACGTGATGTGAAAAAAAATAGTCAAGATCCCAAATTTCTAGATGACGTGCGTGAGACGTTTGAGACGCACAGATGATGCAGGTTGTGTGTCCCGGGTGTAATAAAACATTTTTTAGAGTTGAGGGAAGTGCAGAGTGTGTGATACTTCTCTGTTTATTCATCCCTTTCACATTACACATAGTCTTTTAACTCTTTACTGTTACCTCTAGTTGGTAATACTGAGTCAACCAGGATAAACACATTAGAAATGAGTGAGCACGAAAAATAAAATATCATCTGACATCAAGATTTTACTTTAAGTAGAGATTTTAACTTGAGTTTCTTTCCAAACTTAATGTGCTGGGACAAAAAAATGACTTTTACTTCATCAGACTGAGCACGTATCTATTCATATCTATTCATATTCAACATTCGGTTCCACATGTGTCTACGGTGTGGCATGTGGATGGGGGAAGAAGAATCGCAGCTGGGACGGTGGACAGTGTACATACTGCTGTGACAGCTGACATATGACGCCCTTAGGGTGCTACATGATGACATACTATCCTCTGTCTCAAAGCTATCTGTCACAATATTCTGTCATTCCTTCGTCTGTTGCTCTCTCCTCGTCCAACTCATCTTTTGCTCTCGCCCTCCTACCATCAATCTGCTCCCCTTCTAACAAAAACTGCATACGTGCAAATGTACACACACACACACACACACTCAGATACTCAGGTGAGTTCTTCTCTCGAGAGGTAGAACAGGTGAGTATGGGTGGAAGGACGGCACACAATGTAACCATCACAAACATGCAGCTCAAGTTAGACTCGAGCCTACACCAAGCATGTGTGTGTGTGTGTTTTTGGGTGCCTGTTAACACAAGTCTGGAAAACATCATAAACCAGAGCTCTGTCTAAAGCCTAATTGTCACTTTGTCTGTGTGTAAAAACAGGCTGTAAGTTGTAATAAGCTGAAATAATAGACACACACATCTGTAACATATCATCACAAGCAGGTGACACTCACTGAGCATGCTGGTCACATTCTTTGAATTTGGACAAAGGGGTCATATTAGTGTCAGTTCTGCCATGAAGTATTACTTCACAGATCCTCCAGCCACTAAACAGTCAGACTAGTGAATGAGGTCGACTCTCATTATTTTTTTGGAATTCTCTACTCCGTTTGTGGCGCTCAACCCCGAGCACAAAGGTTCAGTAATATCCAGTTATTGGTGAAGCTACTCTGAAACAAGCTACTTCTCATTGGAGAGCAACAGCAGACATACTGCACTTTTGTTGAAAGGAGCGAGTTACAGACAATTACATGGTAAATATATACTTCACTAAGTAATGTGATGAATGAAAAGAAGTAACACAATGACTCCAAGCCACTCAATTTATTCGGATTTCGATCCATGTCACATCTTTTGTCGGGTCAAACTTTTCATCAGTGCTGCTATATAAATAGACTTAAATAGACTCGCTCTCATGATTTTGCGATGTACTAAATTACACCATAAAATAACATAAAAAGACAAGAAAATGTAGTGATGTATTTTATAGCACAAAGTATAGCAATACACTTACCCTGCAACATAATGGAAAAAATCAGCTTACAGCTGGAAACATTACATTATTCTGCAAACAGCTACTCAACCTCAATGCTACAGTGGGAGTTATGTAGTTAAACTAGAAGCTTTATTTGTATGGATCTTTTTTCCAATCTTTATTCAAGAGCGTGGTCTTTCAGTTTGAAAGCATGATTTATTGATTTGCCTGCCTCCTTGAGGGCGCGTTCGCTTCACTTTTTAGAGCGTCCCGTATGGGTGGTTACTCTTTAACTGGGTTCATCCACTCCCACCCTCAAGGGCTTTATTAAATTATACTATCCATGCTTTCTTTTACAACTTTTGGAATAAAAGGATAGTTAATATATATATATATATATATATATATATATATATATATATATATATACCAGCGCCCATACTTTTTACTGTAATAGCTATATATGAGAGTAGCTGTGTAGCACACCGACAGGAGGTCGATCATTTCATTGGTCAAAACTACACCTGGCATTCTGTTGGTTGGGGAATTTGGACATGGTTTTTGCACAACAACAACAACAAAAAAAATCAGAGAACAGAACAGAAATCTGAGAATAGACATTTTACGAGTACAAAGAAAGCTACAATATATGAGTGCAAGCATACAGTTTGAGCAGAAGCAGAGCATATAAGCACAAGAAGAGGCTATTTGAGTGTGAGAGCAGGGTTTGAGGGAAAGCATTACAAAATCTGAATGTGAAATGAGTAAATTATGCTCTGAAATCAGAATAAAGACAGAAAAAAAGCTCCATATGTTTGCATGTTGCATCACTACATCCCAACACTGGTAATTTCCCAAAACAGCTGGGTACTGTAGTTTTTAGCAAATTTGAATAGGAGGAAGATTGTGCATTTTTTGGGGACTATTTTCAGCTAGGCATTAATCCTCATCTGGTGCTCTAGTGAGTATTTACAATGTGTGGGATTAAGTTAAAATAAACTACAGTGTGTGTGTTCATGATAATGAGGGAACATGTCACCCAGTGCAACAGTGTGGCTCATTGATGTGTTATAAAAGTTTTTGGACAGTAATGGAGCTCTATGACTCAGAGGAATAAGATATATCAGGCTTTGATACACACACAATACCTGTTAGAAGATCAGTGCATTGTTGGTTTTGTTCTTCTCATGGGATTTGTTGATGATAGAAAAGAATGTCCCAAGTCTTATCCTTTTATCCAAGACCTGATAAAACTACTAATGCTAATATTTTTTTTCCTACTGATTCTCAGTGAAAAATACTGAGATTTTTTTTAAAGAAGTCGATGGCTTTAGAATGAATTTTACCCAAATTTTGTGGGACTGTGCTTCAAATGACTTTGTTCTCTAGATTCTTTGGTGGTTTACATGGTCCTCTTGTGGCAAGAAGCTTAGGAAATGGGTAAAAAAAATGCCCCCCAAAAAATATCTGCTGATAGTTTAGAAATAGTTTACAGGTAAACTACAAAATTTGTAAAATTTTAAGTTGATTGATACTCTAATTTTAACAAGTTTCACAATATTAACAATTAAAACATTTAAATGAAAACCTGAAAATAAGACCTAGCTGTTCCAATTACTCTGCACAGAAAGCAATTTGTGTTTCTGGTTGGTTTATAATACAAAGAGCAGTTACTGGATAATTAGTGAGAGCAGAAACTACTACGGCAAGTATGTGGTGAAACTATAGAGCCTACATCAGTCTGGCTGTAGTCACTGTAGCATCACCAATTAAGCCATGTTAGAGAGACAGTAGGAATACTTAGTGTTTCTCTCCCTCCTATACAACGTAAAGGCTTGTTCAGAGCCTGAGACAATGGAGCTGCTGTCAAAGCAAATTAAAGCAGGAAAAACAGTGGAAAGAAGCCTCCCTCCTCTGTCCTCCCCCCCCTCCATCTTTTCCTCATCCTCCTCTCATCCTCCTCCCTCCATCTCCCCACTGTATTCCCCTCTCCTCCTCATTCACCAAGAGACTGAGCCGCACACACACAGACACACATACTCATGAACCTGCATGATCAACACAGACACAAACTCAGTTTTGAATATGCATGAGCATATGCAGGCCTTCACACACACACACATCCCAGAGTACAAATCATGTAAGAAAGTACGACATGTGCATCATTCAGGATACACTGATAATGTTCACTGTGCAGTAGAGATGTCATACAAACTAGACAGCTTCACCATTAGTGTGTGTGTGTGTGTGTGTGTGTGCAATGTTAGCACTACAGATTACACATACATGACAACTGCGACAACTGATCCATTGGCAGAGGAGCTATGAGTGTGTGTGTGTGTGTGTGTGTGTGTGTGTGTATGTCCACATCAGACATAACCAACGCAGGCAACAGAGGTTACAGTTACAGTTCACCAAGGGTACAGGCTACTCTCTCCTCCACACATTACACACATGCTGTCTCTCTCCATGAGCTTTTTATAATGCTAATATCTTCACCGTATGAATAACCAGGCGAGAATGTGCTGTCCTCGCACGCCTTCAGTGACCATTTTCCAGTTGTAACAACATGCAAGACTCATCCTTCACCCTAGATACCCTCCAAATCCCTGCCTTCCCACATCACCCGACCCTCCTCTCCTCCCGCGCATTATAAAACTCACTTATTACCAGGATCGCTTCATGGCTGCTGAGATAACAGACACCGGCGGTTCATTAACAGCACTAACACAGGGGCTCCATTATCAGCCAGGGTGAGATCCCTCGTGAAAGCATAGTAACTCTATAATACTTTTAATATAAGATGGAAACTATAGGACTATAATGATATAAAGTGGCAAAAAAAAAATACAAAACAAGTGTTTCAAGGTTGCTAAAAAAAATCACTATTTTGCACTACAGATATATCATACTAGAAATAATAGTGGTTTTGTTTTAGTGTGAGCTAAACAAATGGACTCTTAGGTACTTTTAATGAATTGCTCTGGGAGGGATGAGAACCCACAGAAGGTCGATGCCACAGCATCATTTCCCCTCCCACCCCCAAGACAATTAAAGCTATGGGAACTCGACCCATAGTCATTAAGGATACACTAACAGGCATGTTTGGATGAAAATGTTAACAATTTTAGACAACTGACTCTGGATGTTGTCCACTTAAGAGACCCTAACTGCATCCTTAAAATGAAACTGGAGACTGTGTGACGGTTGGAAGTAAAGGAAAGAAAATTGCCTCATGGTGGAGCCTACTGTTCAGATAAAGCCTGATGGTTTGTTTTTAGTGAGCAGGGCTCAGTGAATGAACAGCTTGTTTCATTATCCATTAATCTGCCAATTCTTTTCAATCAATTATTATCATTATTATTATTATTATTAGTTTTGAACATGTAGACTTGCTCCAACTGTTTTGAACAGTTCAAACCCCATATTCAGATATCCAGGTCATATCATATAAAATCCAGAAAATATTCACATTTGAGAAACTGAAGTCAGGGGATTTAGGTAATTTTGCTTAAAACAAACAAACAAACAAGAAAAAACAAAACAAAAAAATTAAAATCTGACTGAAAAATGATTGTTGTTTCATTTTCTGTCCATACTTGAATTGATTATTGACTAGTCTAAATAATCGATGTATTTGTTTGGTCGTTTTAAATCTTGCATCATTGCCTCAATTAAACACTTTTAACCGATCACAGTTTGGGAATAACACCTCTCAGTTTCTAAAGATATGCATAATAAAATGTTTTATTATTATAAAAGAGCAGAATATAATTGAACAGTGATGACACACAAGAAACTTAAAAAAGAGGCATGATGGTTTAGTGCTTATTAATGCCTCCAAACGTCCACTTACTTTGTATATGATAACAATAGACTGTTATTGATCATTTATAACAATAACAATAGTGAAAGTAAAATAAACTCACACGCTGTCAGCTCTACAGCTATGTTGTGGAATTAGACGGAACATGTCGGGTAAACAGTCACAGGGTGATCATAAAGCCACCACCACAGTCATGCTCCAGCCCTCCATAGGTGTTACCTGGTTTGACAGTGACCGTCTGTGAGCTCCAGCTCAGCGGGGTAAGGCTGCGGGCGGGCGGGGTCCCGGTGATCGGACGGGGGCCCCTGTGCCTCCGGTCCGCTTCGCTCCTGAGCCTCCTGCTGCAGTGGCTCCGCCGGCTCTAGTCTACCTCCGTGCAGCAGCAGCAGCAGCAGAAGCCACGGTAAATCCAACCGGTCTGCTGACACACGGGTGGCTTGTTTAGACTCGCGGTCCCTCTCCGTCCCTCCTGACGTACGTGTCTGCGACGCTGCTCTCCGGCGCTGTGCTGAGCCGTGCAGCAGCGGACAGGAGCCCGACAGGACAACACATACACAAAGACAAAACACGCCCAGCCGGCCACCACGCTCCTACAGGACCCGCCTCCTACCGTAATACTCCTAGAGCTGCCCTCAAAGAAAAGCCTTCATATAAACACAGTCCAAATGCAGCGCATGTCAACACAGCAACGCCTTCTCAGTCAGCACTAGTGGGTCTAACTGCGGACCTAACGCTATCTAGACGGCACGCCCATTTTACGATATGATACGCCCATTTTACGACATGACACACCCACTTGGTTGGGTTTCGGTATAACCAAGCAGTGAGATGGTTAGGGTTAGGGCCAGGGGTCAGGGGAGTGTGTTGTCTCCAACAGGGGGCATTGAACCATATAGGTTGTGGACTCCCGCTTACAATATATATTTTTTTGGCTTACCCTGATATTCTTATTCTAACCCTAATCAGTCTCACTCCCCATGCCTAAACCTAAGAGTCACGACTTCACCGTCAGGGGAAAAAAAAAATTGGCCTCCCATTTTGAGGCATCTAGTTTGGCATTTTGACCGTCAGCATTTTGGGGTTTTTTTGGAGCCAGAAGTGATGAGAATTAAACACATTTGGACAAGAACCATATTTACACACTGCTGTGGTAGCAACTTGCCAATCACAAGGTAGTCACGCACTAAAGCATACCCTGTTTTATCATGTATTTTTACTCTAAAGTTGTCCATAATTTACAAAATGAACATCATGCTGTATTGAAGAAGACTTGTTTTATTACTACTGAGGTAATAAAACAAGTGAGACGTAGGGTCATTTTTTCATAGACTTCTAGACAAACAGACATCCTTTTGGAGCCAGTGGAGTCGGCCCCTGTTGGCCTTTAGAGAGGATGCAGTTTTAAGACATTTCCGCATTTCAGACCTGGAGCTACCCGCTTAGTGCTACCTGTGGTGGAATGTAACTCACTATTGTAACTCAGCATTTGAGTTATTGTAACTATTGTAACTCAGACTGTAACTCTGCATTTACTCAGGTAGGTTACTGTATACAATTCATAAGCAAATATATTTACTTGAGTATTCCCATTTTACCTTATACTCCAATATGATTCATTTATTAGACAGCTTCAGTTAATTCAAGATTCAAGATTTAGTTTATTGTCATTTTCTTATGTATTTGCATACACACACAAAAATGAAATGCTGTTCCTCCCAGCCTACAGCAGTGCAACAATAATAGAAAGGATAAAGATATACTGTATATCTAAAAAAAAAAAAAAAGAAAGAAAGAAAGAAAGAAAGAAAAAAAACCCTTTAAAAATAATAAAAACATATAAATCCCAAGAGAGAAAAAAACAAAAAAAATAACAAGCAGTTAGCAGCGTAGTGCATTGAAGTGCATTTAGAGAGAATCATCAAATGAGACATTTGCTAAACATTCTGTGACATTCATTCTTCCTCATTTTATTTGTTTTCCAACAGTGTCTACTCTTGCGATACAAGAGAAAGTAGAAACTCAAGCATGATTAACATTCATTAAGATTAAATGAGATTTGGGTGAGCCTTAGTTAATTATTGAAAAAGCACCAGATAGGACATATTGGCTTTATTAACAGTTAACTCAGCCCACAATCTTTCCTTAACTGTAATCAAAGTGTTTTTGTTGTCTAAAGCTAATCACATGCTGGACTCAGTATATACACTTTCTACACCCACCATACACCCCAACCACCTCCTTACCAACCAATTTATTGTGCATAAATATATAACAACCCTGTTTCTTATATCTTCACTTAACTTATCATTAAATATATCAGTTTATTTCAAAAAGATTACAAGAAAAATCAAAAGATGTTTCTCCCAAAACTGTATTGCTGTTCAGCTAGAAAAGCATCCTATAGAGCATTTAAACCCTGGAACATGACAGTTGCCACATGCTTTTCATAAAAGGGTCGGCCTCATCAGAGGTTAAATAAAGTGCAAAGCTTGTGTACAATGTATTACATACATAATTTCTAGGCGAAAGTATTGGAAGCAACCCCTAAAATAGCTGCAACAAATTAGCAAAGCCACTAAAAGCTGCACTAATTACACTCTGCATGTTATAAATTCACCCATCTGGGCTAAATATTTCCATGAACCACAATAGACAGTTTAGTTTAGTTTCAGCACACACACAACAATGTTCAGTTTAGTCTTTTGAGACCATGAATAAAAGCCCAGCTTTTCATGTCAGGTTATTTCCACTTTAGATGGAAAGTGTACACAACTGAAAAGTTGAATATAAGATGATATATATTTTCAAACATACATGGCTGCTGAAATATTAGAGGCAATGTATCACGGTGAGGATAGAATACAATCCATGTCATTTCAACCACAATGAACCAAGCATATAATGGTAAAGCAGGTTATTATGGAGTTCCATTACCCTACATGAGAAGGTCACAGGAGCTCACACATCAATTGTGTGTGACGACAGTTCAGTTTCACTAATAGACAGTTTGAATAGGGGTCAACTGTGAGACTCGGGGGAGCTGTACCAGTTACTATCAGAATGATAGATGAACACACCGCTCTCCAGCTCTCTCCACTCACTGAGAAATGCTGATTGGGGAGCTTTCGGGTGTCGCATCAGTGCGTTACCTTGGGTATGTTGGATATGAGCACCAACATCATCAGTCAACCTGACAGCCAATCAATTAGTCAGCCAATCAGGTGCGAGTATGAGTGGAGAATGCAGGATCATAGTGGCATGATGCTCGGTAGAGCTCAAACTGTACACACCTGCTGTGCACCGCCGGTCAGGTCTGTCACTATCAAGGTTTCATCCTTTACAAGAGGCCAGTTAGTTCAGAGTTTTAACGGATGTGTTGCTCCGAAGGCAGACCAACAGGAGGTAGACAAAACAACATGGACGCTTCATGAGAAAGGACTTGATTTTTCAGACTGATTCCTTTGACAGTTTTACAGTTTTCTTGAGTGATGCTCCTGCAGTTTGGCCACAGACGCTTCAGCCTCTGTGGAGTTGTGGTAGTTGTCTCTTTGAAAACTCATACATCACTGGCTTGTTCCAGACAGGCCCGTTTACAGCTGACAAATGCTGCTAACTGGCATGCGACAGAACACAATGTTGTAGCAGTGCTTGCCACTGTGATGAAGTTGCTTCGGAGTTGGGGTCCCTCTGCATCAGATTTGACATTACTTCCCCCTTTCTCCTGAATCTTATATCTTATCCTCAATTAACTTAGCATTATATTTATTAATTTTCTTTATTAGTCCAAAAGATTACAAGAAAAATTTTGTTTCTCCCAAAGTTGTATTGTTGTTCAGCTAGATGAGTATACAATAGAGCATTTAGACCCTGGAACATGACCATGTCAATCATCTTTTCATCCTTGTCAGAAGTTATATTAAATATAAAGATTATCGGACAATGTAATGAACAAGTAACTGTCCTGTTAGATACTAGATATTACTAGATAGATACTATATAAAATCTGAGAAAATTGTAAAAATGTAAGTTATTCTGCAATTTCTTGGTCATGAACAACTCCCACAAGTAATAAAAACCTCCTCAACTACTGCCAATTTGAACTTTTCATCTGTAAGTATGCTTTCCTGCTCCGACATAGTCGCCTTTAAACATCTCAAAATCCTCCACACCCACATGTTGCATCTTTGGTATTTAACACATGTAGAAATATAAAATGAAATGTTTGTAGTTTAACAAGCAGGAAGGATAATTTGGAAGGATTTACTGACCATCCAACAGCTAATGTTAGCATAGCCTCAGTGACTGCACACAGCACTCCAGTTCTGTCCCTCCAATTCTGAACAAAACTAGACAGGCATACCCTACATTCAGGAGGCGTAAACTACATCTGCACTGACAAACACACCTTTCCTCCCTGATCGCACAATGTGATTGGCTGCTTTTGTTAAAAAAAAAAAAAGCAAGTGAAGTCATGACTCAAAGGTGTTTGAGTCAAAGTTGAGTTGCAAGACTTTCTTGATTCAAGTCAAGTCAGACTTGATTGAAAGTCAGAAAGTCATGTGACTCGAGTCCACATTCTGATATGGAGAGGAGGAATGAATAAAGCGACTAATAACTCTTCCAGTGTACATAGGGCATGATGTGCATAATGTATTAAGACAGATTTAAAATGATAAACATAACCCTTAAACACTGTGAGACATTTGAATGCACTTTTAATGACATATTTTAAATTAAAAATGTATTTTTATACCAAAAGAATAAGACATAACATCCCTGTGTTATTAGTCCTGCTTAAAATAGAGGGGTGCTCTTTTACAAGAATTACGGTTGGGTTAACAACAAACCATCATCTCTACAGTATATAGTGTGTGCGTGCATGCATGCATGTGTGTGTGTGTGTGTGTGTGTGGGAGGGGGGGCATGCACACTCAAGCTTTTGCATGCATGTGTGTCCCTAGGTGTCTGTTGAACTGTATAGTGATGACACAGTGGAAACTTCATACACACATATACCCGGAAGGTTGTCTCACTCACTCTGTCTATCTCTGTGTCTCTCTCTCTCCCTCACACACACACACACACACACACACACACACACACACACACACACACACACACACACACACACACAACTTGGCTTTGGGACTACTTGGCACCAAAGATGTAGGAAGCGAAGCACAACAGAGCAGCCGAGTCTTACAAGTACATAGAGGAAACAGACAAAACAACCCCCCAAACACCCAACACCCTCCCACACACACGCACACACATACATGCATGCACGCACACACACACACGGTTTCAAGCATGAAAGTAATACCCAGAAACAAATACAAAAATATGAAAATGCTGCATCAGCTAATGCCGTCTTGACCATCACAGTTTATGACATAAAGAGAGAAGGAGAGGAGAGTGTTCAGTGGGGTGGAAAGAGAAGCTGTGTATGTGTGTGTGTGTGTGTGAGAGAGAGAGAGAGAGAGAGAGAGAGAGAGAGAGAGAGAGTGCGTGTGTGTGTGTAAAAGAGACAGAAAGGTTTGGTACCAGTGAGCTGATAAGGGTGTGATAGCACTGACTCAGTGAGGCGCATGGGACAAAACCCAGAGATGAAGACTCGCACTGACAGGCCTCTACAAAACACTCTGTACACACACAAACAGATGCAAACACACACACACACACACACACACATACACACACACATACATGCACACGGTGAACAGGCTGCAGAGATAAATGCTGACACTCGTATTTATTACATTACATGTTCCTTCTTTGCCATCGCTATCAAACACGTCTGTTTTTGTGTACGTGAGTACTAGTGCATAAGTGTGTCTGCGTGTGTGTGTGTGTGTGTTTGTGTGTGTCTGTACATGTGTGTAGCTGGTGTAGAACGTTCATAAATGGGTGTAATGGGCTCCATATGGTGCAGTCGGAGAGCTGGAGCACAGTGAGTCTGGGAGAAATATCACCCCTGTCTCCACCTTTCACACACCGCTGAGCGAGCTAACACACACACACACACACACACATATTACAACTTCCTGTGGGAATAAAGATGCTCTCCAGACGGTGTTTGCGTGTTTGTGCTGCGTGTTGTCAAATGGAAATGATTAGAAGGGAACACAAAATTATCACTCATGTGATGAGGAAACGAGCAGAGAAACGGGGGAGGGGTGAAGGAATAGCAAAATATTAAAGAGCGAAAGAGTGAAGGGGGGAGGGGGTATAAAGTAATTATAATATACTGTATGCGGTTTGGTACAGAGCAGCGAGAGAGAAGGGAGAGTGCTGTGTGTAGGTTTAAATCTCTTCTCGAAAGTATAATAATGGGGTCTGAATACAGAACAGATCAGAGCATCAGGTGTAGGGTCAGACTGGTACATGCTTGTATTATTGGGTTTTAATGAAAAACCATATGGTTCAGTCAGTGTCTGAGACGATGTCTTTGTTGATTGTGTTTACACTGCCAGAGCATTAAATAATAATAATAATAATAATAATAATACATTTAATTTGAACCGCACTGTTCATTCATAGTGAAACTCAAAGTCCCTCAGTACTAATAACATAGAACACACAACATAAAGAATATAGTAAGATAACACTAACATTAAACTCAATGAGAATGTTTTTTTATGTCCAATGCCTACAAAACATTCTTGCGTTCACCATCTACTGTATGATTCAAGCCAGCCAAAGATCTTGGTAATGGCAAATAAAGTATGGATAAGGTATGCTTAGTGTAAATCACTTGGTTAAGTTTAAAGATTGTGGTCACAGTTAATTAAAAAGGCCAGGTCAAACCAGCATTTAAAGGACAAGTTCATCATTTCTCAAATCTGTCTTAAAACAACTAAATATGAACATTGAAACATGTCGTAATCATTCCTCCTGTACACGCTGACCATTAGAAGATCCTTTCATAATGCACTTCAATGTAAGTACTGGGGGACAAAATCCACCGTCCTCCTTCTGTGCAAAAATGTATTTCAAAGTTTATCTGAAGCTAATATGAAGCTTTGTTGATATCTTTCAACTTAACAGTCTTTTTAGTACCAAAGTCCCTCTTTTTATTACAATACTCCCACTGTGAAATTTTGCAGAAAATGCAATGTACTTAAAAAAAATGTAAAGGGCTGAGGGGGAAATGACTGTAGGAGTTGTGGCCTCATGGCTACGCAATGTGTAACGCAGGGTTTTAGGGACACCACTAACCACCGCTAAGCCTAGCATGAATAGTGATGTAGAGCTGGTAGCTAACCAGCTATGAGCAGCTGCTGTCAAACTTTCCGTGTCTATGATGGAAACGCAGAGAGGTCGCTGAAGCTTTGACAGTCACTAGAATTCATGGCCCTTCGTAAAAGTTTCTGTGTGGTACCTGTGTTGTAGCGGAGCCAAGGGGCTCTCCGGTGTGTGTGTCTGTGGGGGAGTGTTAGTATGTAGCGACAGCCGTGCCATTTATTATGTTAACGTTACTGTCGTCAGCAGCTTCAGCATATAGCAGAACTTTACGTGTGTTGTGTTTACTGTCAGAGTAATAACTGTTCCATGAAAGAGCAATGACAGTTATGAGACGGTACTCAATGGTACAATTATATAACTATAAAGGAAGGACTCTGCATCTCTCTCTTTCTCCGTCTGTCTCTCTGTTTGTACTTAGCGTATCTCCACAACTCTTCATCGGATCGGCTTCACACTTAGCGGGTGTATTGCTTAGGACCAAAGGGAGTGCAGTGTCAAATTTAGTGAAATTTAAACATGCAATACATTTAATATTAATAAACTTGGAATAAACAAGTGATCAGTGAGCTGCTCAGCTCTGCAGCAGCGGGGCGGGGCTTCAGGGCTCTGCGACTGCGTGTCATGAGCACAGCCGAAGATGAGATGGTGTGCTTTGACACGCCACACATTTGATATTAATAAACAAGTGAACAGCAAGCCGCTAGGCTCAGTGTCTAAGCACAGTATGCTGTCCAGGAGTAAGGAAAAAGTGGGGTGTTGAAGTCATGACCTCTGCTGAGTGGAGCACTTGTCTGAATCTGGAAATTAATTGGGATAAGTGTGAATGGATACTTACTTCTTACTCAGGATAAAACATGCATAATGGTCAAATAACAGAAAAACTACAGCCAACGATCAGAGCTGTACAGCGAGTCAGAGAAAAGTTTTTTCACATGCGTGCTCTAAAAAGAGAAAAGTAGACAGCCAAAACAGAGCTTTTAATCAAGAATGGACAGACTCTAAGGTTACTTCTCACAGGCAGTTGAAAACCAGTGGGTCTCATATAAGCATAAATCTTTTGAGCGAACATGCCCACTCAAATTACCTGAACTGAAGCCACAATAAATAAACGATCTAAGAGCTCAATATGATTGATGCACTTTATTTAAGAATGCACACTTTTCCAAAAGCTCTCTGTTATGTGTTTTATTTTTTAAATTCAGCCCTCATTATACTTATTTTCTTTCATGTTGTTGGTGTATATACTTTGTCACACCTCACATCAACATCGTTCATTTTTCTAAGCGTCAAAGCAGCAATACCAGAGGCCAAGATATCGGCTGTTCCGGACAGCCACATTTTGAACGGGCACCGCACTAGTGTCTTTTAACTGTGTGAACTTATTGTCTTGCTCTCAGCTGAGCTAAGCTATGGAGTTTACTACCTGACTATGACTTCTCTACGGGAGAGAGTGCATGAACAGAAACAACAAATAAAAGTCCAATAAAGCTAGTCTGTCCTTTTACTCCTGGACTTATCAACAGTGTGCTCATGGTGAGAGACTACTTGGAGCTGCATTGTAATGTACCAGGCTTTTCCCAGGCGTGGACCACTTTTTATTCTGCTGTGTGAGCGTGCACCAAGGTATGACTGAAATACTGCTGTGTGTGTATGTGTGTGTGTGTGTGTGTGTGTGTGTGTGTGTGTGTGTGTGTGTTCTATCTAGATTACAATCCATTAGCTGTGGGCTGTATGAGTGCTTGTGCTGAATGGAGCCTTTTGTTCACTAGGTGTTTAAATAAAGAAAGCTAACTCTGAAATAACCTTGCTAATGAGATGCAGCATTTTAATACAAGCACAAATTGCCCTCTGTTCTACTTTATGGCTTTTATTATTTCAGTTTTGTCTGTGTGTGTTTCTGTCATTTATTTTCCCAGAGAGAGAGATTCCAATGTAAAATGTAACATTTCAGATTAGATTATTTCCAGACTTTGTGTCCTGTTTGGTTTGAAATACATCTGACATAAGTCCACGTACCTCCAGCTTAAAGTAGACACAGTGGCTCCATAATAATCTGACACATCCCTACCTTCCCACTGATGTGACTCATCTGTAGAGGTAACACCCACACCCACGTGCTTACACTTCCTCCCATATTAGGATTTGAGGAAATTAGGCTGACAGCAATGACAGCGTGTTTGTGCTGTGAACCAACCTCCATTCTGAGTGGATACACAGCTTTTCTCTATTTTCTCTCTACTTTTCTGCTCCTTTCCCCCTGGCATTATGTTTACCATTGCATGCAATTTCAGTCAACATAAAGTTATTGAAGAGGGGGAAATAAAGCTAAAGAGCTCATGCTCAATGAGCAAACTCATTAGCTTAGCTTGGTTGCTAACTGGACAATAACTTCACATGGTTTATTGTTTTGTGGAGCAGTTTTTATTCTGACAGAGGAGCAACTCAGTTAATAAGCTACAATAGCTTCCTCCTTTTTAGACTCTCCGGCACTCCTTCCCCTAAAAGCTCAGCTCTGTCAAAACAGCTTGCCATTGGTCAATGGTGTGAATTCACGCATCAAAGTGGAGCTTGATGGAAAAAATGTGCGCAGATTTATTTAACCCCTGCAAGTGAAGCCACTGATCGCAGATATTCCATTGCAATGAATTTAATTTTGCCATTTTAAATCCTCCCTTTAGTCTAACCACACTAGTTTATACAGAAAGTTGGCTAAGAGAAAATAATGAGGGACATTTTAAGGGAATCATAGGATCATAGGAATGATGGGCAAAACTTTTAATCACCTAAGTAATGTCTGGATTTGGGAACGTGTTGAAATCACTACAACAAAGTCCAACAGGGTAAGAAACACAAGCAGTCTGACAATCAGAAAGGTCAGTCAACAATTTATTTAGAGGGAAAACCAAAAGTGAACACGCCTATTGGAGGAAAAATGTCTGAGTCCTCAAAATAAAATAAAAAAATTCAGTCAAAGACAACTAACTGGGTTTGCTGTTTAACTTTCAAACACATTTTGCTACTCTTGAATGAGTCTTCTTCAGTTTTACAGACTGCTGTGCACTACGCTTCACTACTATCTTTCACCAATATGCAGGGAAGCGTAAAGGTGCAAATGCATCAGCTCACACATCATAGTGCCAGACGAGAGGAGTTGTAGAAGAGGAAATAAAAAAAAAACTGTGCACATTCTATCAGTTTCATTTCCCGTCTCCACAGTGCTTCATTTAGGGCAATATGGCCTTGCATGGGTTTGTGTAAATGGAAAGCACAGAGACACAATGCCTGGAATCAGCATGTCCAGGTCTGCTTGCTGCCTGTTTAACCCCAGTCTCTTACCCCTGCAGGTGGTGGGTCCACAGGGCAATGACTCCTTGTCATTTCTTTGGGTGGTGCATGACCTGGAAAAGTTGGACTCTAGAGTGAATTGCTGCACCAAGTGGAGAAGTTCAAGTGTCTTAGGATCTTGTTCATGAGTGAGGGTAAGACGGAGCATGAGGATGACAGGCGGATTAGTGCAGCATCAGCAGCAATGAGGGCGTTGTACTGAACTGTTGTGGTGAAAAAAGAGCTGAGCCAGAAGCTTTCAATTTACCAATCAGTCTATGTCCCAACCCTCACTTATGTTCATGAACTTTGGGTAGTGACTGGAACAACGAGATTGCGGATACAAGCAGCAAAAATGAGTTTCCTCCAGAGAGTGTCTGCGCTCAGTCTTAGAGATGGGGTGAGGAGCTCAGAAATCTAGGGGGAGCTCAGAGTAAAGCCGCTGCTCCTTCACATTGAAAGGAGCCAGCTGAGGTGGTTTGGACACCTGGTTAGGATGCTTCCTGCATGCCTCCTTCTGCAGGTGTTCCAGGCACGTCCAACTGGTAGGAGACCCTGGGGCAGACCCTGAACACACTGGAGGGAGTACATCTCTCTTCTGGCCTAGGAACGCCTTTGGACCCCATAGGAGTAGCTGAAGGGTGTTGCAGAGATGAAGGATGCCTGGGTTTCCTTACTCAGTCGAATGCCACTGTGACCTGGTCCGTGATAAGCGGCACGAAATGGATGGATGGAAAGCACAGGGATATAGATTCTAGGAGCACTCTTGGATATCAGTCCCATTTATATCAGCAGCCATGCCAATTCAATCCACTGAGAGATGAATGTTGTATACAATATTTGTTTATATAGTCAATTTTTCTTTCCACACATTCACTGGTCTGCCACCTCCTCCCTCTCTACTTCTTCCATTATCCTTCTTCTCACTTTACACATCCACAGTAAAAGGCTAGTAGTACAGGCGGCGCTCAGTGAAAGACTGTGGGTGTAAAACTAAAAGATTTGGTTGTTCTGTTGGCTTAAATAAAATCAGGTTAAAAATGTTACTTACTGTTCTCAATGCTTAAAATGGGGGTTCAGGCTTGTAAACAAAATGTGCAAGCTTGGTGACTATGCACTGAAAAAAAAATGGGAAAATGCTGTAGGATTATGTAAGACATTGACCTAAAAGCTGCATTTCCCATCATTTTCCAGGGTCATTACTGTCTGCTTTCTGTAAAAAAAACACCTTTGTTTTCATCATAACACACAGTTAGAATCATCAGTACAAAAGATGAACAATATTTTTTTTTTTAATCAAAAGGTAGAAGACATTGTACATAATAACTAAAGCTGAGGAGTAAACTATGACTCCTACTGTGCATTTTGGCAAGAAACATCATATGAGTGCAGACTAAATCTACACTTTTTAAAACAGTAGATAACTTTGTGCACATTAAATGAATTCACTCTCTAATTCTGGCTCAATTTTGGATGAATTATCAATTTTGGATGAATTCTGGATGAATTTTATTCCCAACTGCAACCATGTGACATACACCATGTAGCACATTGCAACAACTCTTATTTGCACTTTTGACTGGCTTCCTCTCACAGTTACCAAGGCTTATGGGTATCATTGCATGTAAAGCCATCTACCATGCCAAATTAATCAAAAAATAGTTGCTCTGAAACTAATTTTAAATAGTTGGACGTAAAACTGATGGACGTGATGTAAACCTATGATATAATTACATTATCCAGGAGATTCCCATGTTTCATTGAGGATGTAAAACAAAATTTACAGTAGCAAAAAATACCAGCAGCATCAGTTACTTCGCAACTCATAATTTTCATTTCCAAAATATGAAGAGATCTGTAGGGTGACGTTGCTTCAACAAAGAAACTGAACTGTTGGTTTGTTTAAAACATATAATATGATTGCCTGACCACTTGTGTTACTTAAATCATATTTATGGCAACGTTGCCATTGTTTGAAATCTCATCATCATAAGTGTTGGAAATGATGGCTATGGAAATAAAGCCCAGGTTGTTATTAATCAAATGTTTTCCTTTAAAGCTGCTATTTTCAATATTCTTATACTAGGCAATGCATTAAATAACTATGTTTATGTGAAAGTTGTCTTTTGTGGTGAAAAAGGCACCAATAATTATCACCAAATTATGCTGTTTCATTCAGATCTATTGAAGGCTTTAGCATTTTTCATTGTTTTGGTTTTATATCCTGCAACTTTACTGTTTGTGTTGTTGTTGTTTAGTGAGAGATCATAAAAATGGCTGACTAGGTCTTCAAAAAGTTGAAACAACCTCTTGCCATTAACACATTTTTTATTTGTCTAAAAAAAAAAAAGACTTTGATCCTGCAATAACCTGCAAATTCTTGACTCTCTTTCTGTTACCTCTATGACAGAAGACAGACAATGAGGGAATAACCTACAGGAAATAACGGCATCGACTTTTGGAATAGTTTGGACACAGAAACCTTGAATTGTGCTGCACAAGCTGTTTGCGCTAATTTGATGGATATTTTATGCTTATTTTGTGGCTGTGGGAAGATGGCCCTCTTAACTTCAATAGTTTGGGATAAAGGAGATGGAATCATGAGTATACTCTCGCTGTTTTTATTGGTCCTACTTACTTCAAAAGAATTTCATTTGACATGGAGGGTGGGTAGATAATGACTGCATTTTCATTTTGAGGAGTACTGTTCTTTTAAAATAGACTGTTTTTGCAGTGTAAGCAGCAGTCGCTGATAAAACTGTGAAGGCTTATAGACATCATTGTGTCCCTGACACCACAAGAGCACAGAACTGATTCAGCATCTTCAAATCCTCACATTTCTCTCTCCCACTAGACGAATAGCTGCTTTTAGATGGAAAATCATACTTTGGAATGGGATAAAATTAAAACTAAATCACTGCAAAATACTCAGAAGAATTGTAGACAAAATCTTTCTCATAACAACTGTGAGCTGACTTGATCAATGAGATCAGCTTAGCTCATCAATCAGGGTCGTAGTTAGTAATGACAAGTTGTTTTGTTTGTAACATGTTGATCCCTGATGTATTTAAGTATTTATTCTACTTCATTATGTGTTAAAGTAACACATAAGTGGCTGTTTTCTGGATATATTATGATATCTACAGTGATTTTATGACTGTATACTGTGCAGCCTACTTGGGTGCTGTTTTTGTCTGTTGGATCTCTGATGTACAGTACCAGCCAAAAGTTTGGACACACTTTCTCATTCAAGGGAATGGGAAGGTGTGTCCAAACTCTTAATTGGTACTGTACTATATGATAGCCTGCTCAAGACAGTCTGGCTGGCTGCTGAAAGGATAGTGACCCAATAACAGAGGTTGGAATCCATGTGCATTGAATGGATGGAAGCTTCTGTGGTTAGCCTAACTTTGCATAAATACTCCAGACCTGGCTCTGTCTAAAGTTCAAAAATACATCTACCAAAACATTCTGTGCAGAGCAGGTTGCCAGGCATGATGGTACCAAACCTGGCAACCTCACTGTGAAGACTTCTAGGTCACTAAACCTGGCCTGGTTATTTAACAAGAAATAGTTCCAACATAAAACTCCTCCAAAAACTTCACATTTATGTTTGTGTACATGCTAATTAGTTAGCTTTGGACGTGTTAAAAGGTGTATGTTTGGACTTTTGACAGAGTAAGGTTAGCTGATTCCCCCTGCTTCTGGTCCTCATGCTAAGCTAGGCTCTCTTCCTGTCACTAGCTCTGAGTTTAATGCACACACGTAGCAATGATATTGATCTTTTCATCTCATTCCTGGACAGAAATCAAATAAGCATTTTTCCCAAAATGTTTTTGGGACATTGGGAATTGACTTTTTATTTAAGGACTGACAGTAGCCAGTAACCTGTGAATGAATATAATGTAGGCACAAACACAAATTAAAATTTTGTCACTTTTTGTTTTGTTTGTTTCTTATCATGATTCTATCTCTGTAATCCAAACAGTTGACTGACTGTATTTACTGTGTTTTGCTGTGATCAGACTACACAAATTTAGCACGATTTTGACACAATTTTGTGATTGCAAACAAACTTATGGCATCGGGTCCAATTATGAATGTCAGGAACAATGTCGGGAGCCAAAATAAAGTCCATAAATTATGGTCATATGTCTTCCTGATTCCCAGATTCCCGGACTGGTCATGAGACAGCTGCAGAATTACAAAATGTGGCTAGTACTACAATTTGAAAAATTGGGTTTCCCACCTCACTACAAGGAACCCACTTCAGCACACCATTGTCAAGAATGGAGGGATCTGACTGCTACTCTGCTACCAACTCTGCATGTTAAACAAACAATAGAAAGTCAGACAAGTTCACACATGGTTCTTCCATCACACTTGCTCTATCAGGTTCACTACCAGCACAAGCCCCAGCTTGCACCACAACACACGCTGTAAACACCTCCGGGAAGACACGCTCACTCTCTAGTTCTCTGTTAATCACAGAGACTGGATTAACAACTGGAGGTGGAGAAACATCTGGCCACACGTGCCCAACAGCTAGCCCATTCCCAAGAATGAGATAGACTCCTCCCACTGCCAACACCAGGTGCACTGCGATGCTCGCCTCCCCTTGCACTAATTCTGAAAAGAGATGCAGCCTGTGCACCGGAGCAGACAAGATAGACAATCCCATACCTAGAACTAGCACTGAATCACCAGTATCAGACTCCTCTGAAAAAGAGAGAACTGACGCTAGGATAAATGGACCCAATGCACCTGTATCTGTCAGGATCGTAACAGGCACCTAGTAACTGCGGCCTGTCAGGGAAACATAATCATTATGAAAGGCAAATAAGCATCATCTCAAGGAACTTTCTAATGCACACAAATCTGTCACCTTCACCTCCATTTCAGGCTTGACTGAACCCACGTACAAAAATCCATGGCCAACAGCACTATCCTTAGAGTCACCAGCACTACGCACATTTCCCCAATCACTGTGGTGAGTCAAGACATACTGATCTGCTAACACACCTGCCTCGCCAATTGTTTTTACCCGATGCTTGGTTATATATATGTGGCAAAATGGCCGGGAACATTTTTTTTAACTGTTCCAAAACAATAATATAACACAAATCATCATAAGTTTCCTAACAATTAAAAGTATTCAGCAAATTGTGTGAACACTCATGGTAGGACTGTTTATCTTCCCTGGTACACTATACCACTCATGGTAAGCCTCAGGGACCATCTCATAGACCTTAAGAACAGCAGCTTTCACTGATGCATAACTCAAGCTAAATTTTTCACAGACAAAGCTGAATATACCTCCTGCACCTCCTGCTTCAGTACACACTGCAACATGATTGCGCGGTCGGCATCAGGCTAGTCCCCACCTCCACCTGACCCTTGACTAGCTTCCAGACTCAACCTACAGTACCTTCTCTGATCAATCTTAATTTTTCATGCTCCAAAATGTTCCTAGCCTGCTTTGTGTCACACTTCATTTTTTCCTTATCCAATTCTTTATCAACTTCACATTTCCTTCTCTCATTTTTCTTAACTTCCACTTTTCATGTTCCATTTGCAACAACAGTAGCTCCCTTTGCTGTTCAGAGGACAAACCAGTACTCTGACCTAATGGCAAAGACAAAGCAGTAGCATCCTCAAAAATACCTCCTGTTCACCTGGCAACACGTTCATCTCTTACTAGGTAGCCTTTAAAATAGACTTAACTGTGTACTCGAGCCTTTTGTCACTGATCTCTACCTTATAGTGGTCAGCAGTTTTCAACAACTGTTCCTTTGTGCAGCCATCTAAAAACGAGTCAAGAATGCAGTAGTCAGCATGCTGGCTGCAAAAAAGCAAACAGGAGTATCCTTTCTATATGTCTAAACAAATACTAAATTAACTCACCCCTGGTCTTTGTGTACCTGCTTGTGGTGGGTATTTATGCACTAAAAGCCGGTGATATAGAGTAGTGACCAGTATCTGGCAATCTGGCAACCCTCCCACTCCAAGAGACAAAGCTCTAACTGCATTCATCCCAGCACTACAAAAAACAACAAACCCGAGAAACTCAAAGGAGCTACACTGCTATGCCTAACAAGGGAAAATAGCTTTAGTTCCAAAACAGTTACACACCAGCATGTCAACACTTACCTTCCTTTGGTCAAACAGACTTCCAATCCACAACTCTCACAATGCCCTTCTGAACACCAACAAAGACAATCAGCTCACCCTATTATACAGAATGAGGGCCAAACCAGAATATGCAAATAAATCAGGGAATCCCCTAAGGACCCACCCTCTAGGTGGTATACCTACCAACCCTGGTCCCTCCACTTCGACTGCCTGGGAAACCCCTACAATCAACAGCACCTGGACGCATTCCAACACAAAGACGATAACCGATTAAATGCAACAAAACACCTAGGAATCAGACTTGGATGAGTGTAGGGAGCAGAGTTTTTTCAGAGTTTCTTTCTCTCTCCTCCTTGGAACAAGGGGGATGCACTCTTATAGTACTGGGAACACCGGGCCTAGGTGTTCCCAATGAACAATGACCCAAACACACCTACTGGGCATCTCCAACACAAAACACAAAGACAAAACCAGCAGCCCAGGAGAAGACGCCTTTACTTTTGCTATGAGGCAAAAGTTTTTCAAATATTTCTCCTCTCTGTTTTAGAGTTTTTAGTGGGCAAATTGCTCATTTATGGGTGTGAAAAAAGGTATTCTGCTCTGTCTGTTGTTCTCCATGGTTCTCCAAAAACAGACAAAGCCAGTCTTTATTCTTTTTTATGTTTTATCTCCATCTTTTCTTGCTTTCTTCCACTCTTTTCTCCACTATCTCTAATACTGTTTAACAAAGGATGACACTGTAATGGTCCATTTAAAAAAAAGTGGGTCATTGCAGCAGCAAATAACGGTATACAACAAAAAACAAGATCACTCAGTGATCCTCTTTCTTGTTTTTACCTTTGTCTTCTCTTCCAAACAAGTATTGTAGTAAAAACAAATGTAGGATTGGGGAATGAAAGGAAATGGTTAATCAAACTGTCCATTTTATATTTTATATTAACTATATTAGCGGTATGGTTCTATAGATGGCAAAATGGAAGTTGTACCCCCCAATATTTGTAATTGGCACATGAGATCCCTCCAAAAGCTTTTAAAAAAAGCTAATTTGTTCCCCTCAATATTCAGATTTAGACCAATTCCAAAATGCATGCATGCATGCATTGGTGTTGTCAACCAGCAACGGTGAACAATAGCAATGCATGTGGCTTGCAAGTTCTGGGTCTGTAGTCTCCGTGCAGCATGCACAGATCGCTGATCACTCACATGTCTACATCAGCAGTGGCATTGTTAGGGCTGATCATTTGGCTTCAACCCCATATGTTTTGGGACAAACTTTTTGGTTCACAAAAACTGATATTTTACTGTAACAGAGTGGACCTTTAGTCTACAACTGTTAATGTGACTTAGACAGGTCTGAAATGGGTTACATCAATGTCTGAATTTCACCAATAGTATTCAGATGTCGCTGAATGTAATCCAAGATTTTGCAGAAACATCAGTAGAACTACTAGAATAACTGTTTTAGTATTAAGTATTTAGTAGTTTACATTAGATAGTTGCATATGAACAGATATAGGTTTGAATGCATATACTGTATTAATGGATTGAGGCAGTACAGAAAAAGAGAAACCTGCAGAGAATGTATCAAAGTGTACATGCAGAGTGTAACACATTGAAAAATATAAACTGAATCAGTATATGTGAGGATATTGCTGAATATTTTGTACTAACAGTGCAGGTGCTGATGTTCAGTCATGTCTTGCGGCCAGTCGTGATAGAGCAGCTTTCACCTCAGCCCATCAGCCATATAAATGGAAGTCTGCACTGCTTGCCAGGACCAAGATTCCTTTTTTTCTCACATGCTGTGTCTGTGTCAGTAATTTTAGTCTCTGTGACAGGGCTCTGTTTTGTGATCATAAGGGCATCTGTGGTGCATGCACACACACTCATTCTATTTCCCAGTTTCTCCCTCCTTTTCCTCCTCAACGCCTTGTCTTTTCTGCTTTTATATCTGTCATGTTTTGACAAAGGCAGACTGACAAAATGTCATAGAGGATGGTAGTTTTTCAATGATTACAAAATTATCATCAAGTAGTAATTTGTTAAAATAATGAGTGTTCAAATTTTATCAACCAGGACAGTAGTAGATTTAGCTTAGAATATGGACCGAAAACTGCGGTATCATGTGTTGACTTTTCACACACAAAAAGAAAAGAAACCCTGTATGAGAAAATACATTGTGAAATAAAGGTTAATTGAAGACATGCTACAGAGTAAAGATGGGGTAACTTAAGTTTGCACTTTAAGTACAGACTGAAACTTTCATTCTGTCAGTGATTGTGAATTATTGAGGATTAAATGTGCATGTGTCACTTAAATTAAGTAACCAGCAAGCCTCGGAGCCACTCCGACTTCTGGTTTTCTCCCCTTTTGAATCATGCTAATCATGTTATATACCTCAGAATAGTTTCTCTTGTCTTTGGTATGTAGTTAGGAGAAGACTTAAAAGAGCAATAGTTTTAGTTTTATCAGATTTTTTGGTCACTTGGGGACAGTGGAAGAAGCTGTAAACACAACACTGACACATACCACCATGTAAAGTTGTAATGATTGAACATGTTAGCAAACAGCCTATTTACATATCCAGACACAGAGTTTTGTTTCTAATGTATGTCCAACATTTATTCTCTTTTAGTTCTGTTTTTGGTCTCCACCAAATCCTGAGAAAAAATATCTGTCTCTTTAGCTGCTAAATGCTCCACTATGCTCACCAGCTAGTCATTAATTTTGTCTTTCTGGTGTTAAGTGGTAGCCAGGTTTTCACTGAAAACAGCTTTCCACTGTTGCTGGGCATAAGGTTGATGGGAGACTAAACCTCAACAATAAACTTACAGACTGGAAAACCAAAACCAATGAACACCAACCAAGGTAATGTTAATTAGCCTCTTAACATCCACTTAGTCGTCGGTGACCTGCTTAAGCGAGAGTGAAAGCAATTGGCACAATTTTGCCACTGTTCTGAAGAGGTCTGGGGACACCAGTTACACCACAAAGTAAAGATTTGCTCCCCTTAGGTTAGGTCTAGAGTTACACATGTGTGGTTGACAAGATGTAGAAGGTATGTGGTGATTTGCATAGTTCTGGCATAAAAGAGGACCTAATTATTGTTATTCAAATATGACTCATTATAGACAAGGACAAAAACCACTTTTTTGAGCCATATTTGAACTGATGTAGTTTTGGTTGTGTTGTAGCCACATGCTAAACTAGCAAATTTCCAGAAAGTAGAAGATAAATAATAAGATAAGATAAATAAATGCATTTTGTCCCCCCAGTTATCTGTTATGAGCTTTTCCATTTGGGTATGCCGAATGGGCAAAAAAATGGTGCTATAAATATGTCTGTGAGTTCAATAAATCAGCGTTTCTCAAAATTAGATATGTCACATTCTGTTTGAACTTTGTATGTTGTTTTTGGACATTTTTTCTGTGTTTCCTTTGTGTGTGTCTTACTCCTCCTGTGTTCATGTATACCTCTTCTTACCTGCTTTGCATCACCCTTAATAGCCCTGCCCTGCTCCTAGTGTCTTCCCCAGTTTATCAGCTCCCAGTCAGTCCATGTGTTGTGTCACCTGTTGTCTGATTACTTTAGTTCCTGTTTCATTTTGAAATGTTTTCTCCTTGTTTCTTGTTAGCTTTACTTACTGTGTTTTCCCACCTTTGTTGATTATCTCATTTATAGTCCATAGAATACAAATAGAATTTAATATTTGATGAATTCGCAAAACAATATTTTCTAATGTCCGATGCAAACTTTTTCAAATTCTCGCTTTCTACAACACATGCACATACAGTATGATTAAGGTTAAGGAAAGATCCCTGTTATGTCAACAAAAAAACCTATTAAGGTATGCTTACAGTTAGTTAACTATAAAACTGGGGTTAGAGAAAGAAAATATGTGATTAGTATAAAAGGCTAACGTTGAAAATTGTATGTTAAACTCTGGTCTCAGACCTCCACACATACATCCAACATGAATCCTCCAATATAAATGTAATTCCAGGGAATAGTTGGCTGGCTAATGACAGATGGAAAGCCAGCCTTTCTCCATTGTCCACCTCTTCCCTCATCTCACCTGCCACTTCCGAAGAGAAACACGTTTTGTTTTGTTTTATTATGTACTTTATTATGTACTCTACTACTCATTCTCTTGTTATATTATCTTCATCCTGAGGCAGCCCTGGAGCTAAACAGTTAATGACTGTTCACACAGTGCTGGAGACAGAGAGCTAACACACTGGACAACCACAACATGGGAGGCTGTGTTTACAGGTTATCCCAAACACCAGGCCTGAGGCTAGCATTCAATCAAACTCCCATTACTGGTGCTTACAGCATTTTTATCAGTACAACATCCATTATTCCAGTTGAGACATCTACCTGTGATGGCTATCTGTTGTATCTGAGAGCACACACAGCATAAATTTAACCAGACACACACAGACAGACACAAATGATGTACACACTGGCACACAAGCATTCAGATGCCTAGTGTTCATTCCACTGTTTGTATGCTACACAAGCTATTTAAATACAGTAGCATAATATGGGTGCTACAGCACCCCCATACCCAATAAAGCTCACTGTCATTGACTTTCCAACATTTGGCACTGAAAGGACAATCTAGGCAGTCTATCAGAGCTAATCAGTTGCTAACTGGTCCCACTAGACCTAGCAAGAAACCACAAAGACTCGGCACACACACATGCAAACATAGACAAAAGGGATAACCGTAGGCTGACATAACCATTGCTTGTTAAAGGAACTATCACATGACAGAGACAGAGTAATACACACTATCTGTGACGGATCCAAAGCAGCATGGACAACAGTGTGTCCCCAGGGCTGGAGAACAGAGATAGTATGTCTTCTGGCTTTCACTCAAGACAACAGCCTGGAAATGAAGGATTTCTGGGAAACGGGGACAGTTTGTTATAGTAACACATTCCAAATTTAATGTATTAGCAAAAACAATTACAACAGCACAACAAACAGTTTTAATGTTTCCATGGTTACTTGTGTAGTATGTTTTTTTTATGTAAGAAGAAAGAGCCTGTAGTCACAAGCAGCACTGCGAGGCTGTAGGCACAACCGTGAGCTAAATGCTAACAACAGCATGCTAACATGGTCAAAATGACAATGCTAATTATATAAAGAAAGTGTTCACCATCTTAGTTTAGCACTCATGCTAACATTTGCTAGTCAGCACTAAACAAGTAGTAGAGGCTGATGGAAATGTCAGTAGTTAAGCAGGTATTTGGTCATAAACCAAAGTAGGCTATTGGTGAAAACTCAGTATGACTAAAGTTATTACAATGTGAACATCTAAATCAAACCTCATGGTGGCGCTAGAGGAAAAGTCAGAGGATCACCAAAGTCATTATAGGATCTGGGAGTCATGAATGTCATTATGAAATTATATGCCAATCCATCAAGTAGATGTTGAAATATTTCACATATGTCAAAACTTTGACCTGCTGGTGGCAGGGGAATCACCAAAATCATTAAGATTTATCCTCTGGGAACCTTAAATGTATTCACAAAACTTCATAGCAATCCATCCCACAGTTGTCCAAATATTTCAGTCTAGGCCAAAGTCGTGGACAGAGCAACATCACCATCCCCAGAGGCCTTTTAGCCACTAGCATGGCTGAAAAGGCAGGAAGGCTACTGACAGGCCACAACATATATTGAGCGCCATCTGCTGCAATTGCCAACTGAACTCTGAGTACAACTCTTCTTCTCCGGTGTTACTTCCCTGCACTGGATGGTCGTGGGTGGCCTGGTGAGTGTCCTCTGATGCGTCAGTAACTGAATATTGACAACACAGCTGGATGTTGGTTTCAGTTGTTTTAGGTTAATATATAAACACAATCAGAAACTAAACCAAAATACTTCAGGGATGAGGGTTGATGCTACATTATGACAAGTGATGGAGCTAATGATATGATGCAGCACTACCAAACATCTATCTTTACTCAAATGCATAATGTGAATAAGCAAATGTTTATTTTTAAAGCCTTCAAATAATTATAAAATAAAGAACTTTTTTTTTTTATCCCTCTGTAGGTTTCTTGGGTCATTCCCAGGCATAAACACTCAGTGGACAGCATTCATCTATAAGACCCCCCCACACTTGCCCCAATAATGAAATGACTGGATCAACTAAAAATGAGGAAAATGCTGTTGAAAGTGCTGAAGTTGCAAGAAGAATATTATACAGTGAAGATAAAGAAACTTAACAATAAAACTGTATGACTAGCATAATTGTTAAGTTAACAATGGAGGTGGAAGAATAGCTTCCTTCATAATGATTGCATGCATTTTATGGGTCAAAGTGGGGTCACTTTAGGTCTTTATATCTGAAATGAAGGTTGGGAAAATGCTGATAGAAAATGCAGTCCCCCCTTGTTCATCCTCACTGCCCAGGTCATCCTCTGCCAGAGGAAGTGAGATTTGCTGCATTTTGCATATATTGTGCAGTATTGCACATGCAGAAAGTATGTTGCAAACGCTCCGTGGGCTGTGGTGCATCTCTCCAAGAACAACATGGAGTAATCTCTTCCATTTTCCAATTCACCTTTCAACTACATTCCCTGTCAAAGGACAAGGCTGGTGAAATCTCATGTGCAGAGCTAAACCAACAATGAACTGATCTACTAATAAATATTGTGAGTGTGTATCCAAACCCTGATATATCTTATTCCCCTGTTCCATAGACCTCCATTGTTGTCCAAAAACTATTAGCCACACCACTGCACTGGGTGATGTGTTCCTTGACACGGAAAGAGTTTGGGCATGTTAGTTTGTTTAGCATTATCTCTAGAGACTAATAACAGTGATCACATTTTCAATTGGAGAGTAGTTTGTATAAGGCAGACAACACTAAGCATGTTCGGGAACAGCTTGTTGTGCTACGTATCACAACCTCTTCACTTTAAAGCTATTGACAACAAAGTCAAGAGGTTGTGATATATACCCACACATGCTCAGTGGCATCACCGAATTACACAGAATTACTCTCCAGAGCCTGAAAACGTGATTGCTGTTATTAGTTTTTGGAGCTAAACAAACTAAGATGACCAACTCTTTGTGATGAATGAACATGTCACCCAGTGCAGCAGTGTGGCTCATTGATGTGTTTTATAATAGTTTTCGGACAACAATGGAGGCACAGAGGAATATTGGCTTCAGTAAAATCTCAGTCAATTACATTATTTGTCCCTAAAAGGCAATAGGTTGTGCAGCAGTGTAACAGAATTAAAAAAAATAAGGCACATGAGCACAACATATTATTTTAAATAGTTTTAACTTGTGTACTCTGTCTTCTTTTGTATTTATTTTATGTTTTTATATTTATATAACACAACAATATTAATATAGATATATGTATACAAACAATATAAATACATAAGTAATGTAAAATCTTGAGTTATTTTAGGTCCTGATGTGGTTTATGTGCTTAATTTATCTTTTCCTTGCAGAGTTATGTTGAGCGATGGCAGAGGGGAGGAAAGAGGATTTGTTTTTGTATCTATTAGTTTTGGCTATTGGGATTCGAAAAAACAGACACTCTGGATGTAGAGGAAGAGATGTGACACACTGAATGGACTGCTTTCTTTAATCATTGCTTGTATAATAGGACAGACTTTTGTGTTGAGTACCAGTGATTTTTGCTTCAGACCACCCTGATTACAACCATTTTCTCTTTGACAGTAAGAGAATACCAACAGTCAACAGATAAAAGTGATTCAGTATACTGAATCACTGAACATATATAAATACTGATTTAGTAAAAGCTCGATAAAACAATGACATCAGAGTTCTTTCCACACGAGCCGGTCTGCTCAAACAAATACTAAGATTCCACACTTTCTACCATATTACCACACGTCTTCGGCTTTTGTCACATTTAGTTATGCTTCTTGTCTTGATAACTGTTTGATGCATAGCCATGAAATTTGGTTCAGGCATTCATGTCCCTCACACGATAAATTCAAATTATTTTGGTGATCTGTTAACTCTCCATGAATGCGATGAGCGCAATCATTTTCCCGCACTTTACTTTTGCATGCATTTAGTGATAAATCAGCTGTATTTTGTGTTTTTAATGCTAATTAGCAACACACTATACTAAGATAACGAACATAGTAAACATCCTAACTGGTATGTTAGCATTGTCACTGTGAGCATGTTAGCATTTAGCTCAAAGCACTGCTGTGCCTCAGTACAACCTCAAGCCACTAGCATAGCTGTAGACCCCTAGTCTTGTTCCATCATCTGAAATACATAACACCACTTATAACGCACTCTCACCCATTAACTATGTCTGACCTTCATGTTTTAACTGTGTACATGTTAACTATGATTGTGACTGTGGGTGTGCTATGTGTGAATGCACCCTTTTTGTTTGTTAGTTTGTGAAGGGACTATATTTCTGTCAGTATGCACAGAGCACATCTGTATGCAGCTGGATGTCCCTGTCAAGTTTAATGGGCATGCACACTATAAGAAGATTACCAGGCCATTCCCTTCGGATGACATGGAGATCAGCAGAGGAAGGAGAATTTATGTTCACGGATTTCAGACTACTACATTCATCCCAGCAACATGTCATATTTTATTAATTTCCATTGATTGTTTAACTCAATAAGCATCAGTCTAATCCACATAATCTCTTTATATAAAGCAAGGACTGTCTGTCTGTCTGTATGTTTGTCCTTTGCATATGTTGAGAACCATTTGTCCAGTCTACTTCATACCTGGCGGATGTATTGATGGGGGAAAAAGGAAGTGCAATGTCAGTGTGGTAAGTTGTTTGGATGAGCAGTTCTCAAGAAATACAAATAAAAAATATCTCAAACAACGTCAATTTGCTTCTTCTTCTACCCGTGGAGTCAACAAACAGAAAAAGACAGCGCCACTCTGCCACTGCAACATTGTGGTTGGAGGTGGGATTACATCCTTAATGTTAATGACATGAAAAAGTTTAAGATACTTAAGTTCTACTATTGAACTGTGTGATGTTACTGTGAACGAAATTTGGCATGTAAATTAGTGCGAACAGGGACATTTTGAAATGAGTTACAAAATGAGATGCCAACCTCTGTCAGTAATGAGACCGACACATGTACAATGAAATTTATACATGTTTCCTACAGTATTGTTTCATGTTATGGCTCTACATATTACTGCGGATGAGAAGTGACATAATCATGCTTTGTTTTAAGTGCAGATGTGTGCACTCATTTTTATTTTTGAGGTATTTTCAACAATATTGAATCAACAATGAGTAGTTGATACTGTAGCTCTATTTGTCCACAATCTGGCCAGTTTTAGAGCGCCAAAAAATCTGGCAGGACTGAAAATAAAGCCACTAGTCTGTATGCCAGGATGTCTCATTTTCCCATCAAACATAAAGAGAGAGCACAAGCAAAACAACAAACAATATGTCGCTGTCAGAATACTTAATTACTTGTTTCTGTCATTTACACACAGGCTTCCTGACAGCCTGAGGACAAGAGGCTCTGCGCATTTGGATGTACAGTAAGGGGTGGCCTTCTCTCAACGCAGAAAAGGACTTGCTGAATATTTCATACCCTTAATTCTGCAGCAGTCACACCATTCTGCACTGGAAGCAGTCTCTTCCAGTACAGAAGGGCCAGAGGAGACAGACAGCAGCTGGATATGAGTTTTAGGTTAAACCACATGAGAATTAAATGTATGATTGTGATCAAATACACTGTTATTTTGCCAGTTTGTATTTGGTTTAGGCACATGTGTACAACTAAACTGTGTGTTTGCCGTTTTATAAACCCATCCACCATCCTCACCAACATCCACGCTCCTGCTTTCACTGAAGACTTCCAGCTGTTTAGACACTGGAGTGTTTCAACACGTTTGGAATGTATGAAACTATGTTATGTGACATAAAAAACTGATTTAATGCACTGGCTTAAACGCTACATATATATTAGTCAAAGTATTCAGGACAGTGATTGTCTCTGTAGAACAGCCTTTTAATTTGTTGACCTTGTAGTGCTCACACTCATATCACAGAGTATTAAGGCCACTGTTAAGAAACAAAATCTGAAATATTGAGAATAAAGCCAAAATATTTTGAGGAAAAAATATGATGTTTATATAGATAATAGTTTTGGGGAGAAAATGTCATTTTTGAGAAAGACTTATATGAGAAAGTCATAGTACTAGAAAAAAGTTGTTTTGAGAACAAAATGTTGTATGGTTGAGTAGATTCATATTTTCACTTTTCCTGACATTTATATATATATATATATATATATATATATATATATATATATATTGCACATTTTGCACTATTGTTTGTGTGTTTTCCCCTCATCAGTATACAGCTCTGATCTGTATCTCCAGGTTATGTCCTCCTTTGCTTTGCTTTGTGATACGACTCACTGTTTGGGAAACAGTGCTAACAAGGAGACTCTCAGGTGTTTCTCGTTGAAAACTTTGCAGGAGCAGCTGTTCACAGGAAGTTGGGTAAGTTAACCTTTGTGTGAACCATCCACATATAGATGAACTTCCATCTGACAAGTTTTCAAATGGTATGCTTTACAAGAAATAAATGCTAAAAAAAATGTGGGTGATTTTATATATCATGGACTGCAGCTTTATGTACTTATGCATAAACCTGTGTGTGGATTTGGTGTCAGATCAATAATTCTCAAAGACCAGCCCCTGACAGCACATTCAGTTCAGCAGCCTCTCTCATCATTTCAGCTGTACATTAAAGTTGAGTATCCCCTCTGTCTACCAGTACGCAGTGAAGATTTTACTGCTCTTCCCAATCACACACCTTTTATGAAGCAGTGGTGGGATGAGGTTTTTTCCCCTTTGTAATATTTGGTATTAGAGGTATTGATAGCTTAATAAAGTCTTGCTCTCTTTCTTCAACCCATCCCCCCTCCTCCCCCCTGTCCATGGTCCGGACAGTGTGACATAGTTCTCTTTATAAACCCGAGTGACTGGCATTTTATCCTCTCAGCATCAGGTAAGCACAGGGTGAGCGAGATACATACAGAGAATTAACAAGATAACACAATAAAAAGTCCATGAGTGGACTTTAATAAACATGACCTTGAGTTATAATTTGTCTGTTAGTCTGATATTAATTATTTTTTTTATCAATAAAAAAACTAGAATATAATTAACAACAGAACAGTTCGATCCTCCCTGCCACGACTTCACAGAGCTCAGTCAATCTACAAGAAAGGTTTCCTCATCAACCCTTTTTTATGCACTTTTTTTTGTGCATAAAAAAACATGAGTAGAAATGCTGGAAATAAAAAAAATATTTAAATATATTTTTAAAAAGGTTTTTACACTTGGATGAGGTGATAAAGTTCACATATTGATAAAAGTAAAATGTGACAAAGTGCAATGGAAATTTAGTAAAAAAAAAAAGATTTTGAATAGGAAGCATGTGACTTAAATGTCCCTAAACTCTCTTCTCCGTCTCCGGGAAGCATTTGTGTCTGTATAACTGACACGGTTGTTATCTAAATGCTTCCAAAAGCAATAAACTGTCGTGTTGCTGTTCTCTCCATCACCAGGATGTGAATCACATTTTCCATCACTTCAGCTTTGACTGTCACTCTGTTAATGATGTCATCACATTGCTCCATCTTCTTTTTGTGGTTTACTGCACTCGACAGGAAAAAGGATGGACGTTCAGATGGAAACCTGGCTACAGTTTAGAGGATCTGATGATGTACATCTGTTTCCACTATCACTGATTGAGATACACCAACATCAAAGCAATTACAACAAAAACACATCTTACAGCACAAAACTTTAACAAGCTTGTGCTCTGTAATAAAAATTTTTTTTAAAAAAAACCCTCAAGGTTCATGTACTGAGTAATTCCCAAAGCTTTCGGGCCATAACCCATAGCCTTCTTGAGTTAGTGAAACTTTATAACGACAGGTGTCATCATGACCTAAGTACAGGTCACCCTGTATGAAGGCAGATCTTAACATTTGTCTGTGTTCAAGGATGGTCTTTGCTGTCTGTAAGATTTGGTTGAAAACTTTGGAAAGAGAAGAGAAGAAGATTATTATTTTGTCCAACAAAGGACATAGTGACATAAAACTGTGAGGGACGCCACTGACCTATAACAGGAATAAAACCTGTCTACAAGTCAAGAGCATAGGCTGTAAAAAAAAAAAATCTGGATGTAGTCATCGTGACATCATCAGACATTGGTTTGCGAACTGCCGTTTTGAAGCTGCTTTGAGAATCACCATCTTGGATTCGGCCATCGTCATGTTTGATTTTTGGAGCCAGAAGTGACCATATTTGGAGGCTATGGAGGGTGGCGCTGACCATAGTGCTAGCTGCTAGCCCAATTTAAATTAAATGGAACCATAATTTACAAAATGAACATTATGCTGTATTGAAGAAGACTTGAAACTAGTGATTGAGATCATAAACTCCTTAGGAAATAGTTTACTGAGGTAATAAATCAAGAGAGAAATAGAGTAATTTTCTCATAGACTTCCACACAATCAGACTTCTTTTTGCAGCCAGTAGAGGATGCTCCTGCTGGCTGTTAGCTAAATGCTAGAATGCAGGTTTTTGGCACTTCCACATTGGCTTCATTTCTCAGCCCCAGAGGTTGCCACTTGGTCAAGAGTCCACAGCCATGCATCTCTGTGAGCCTGTACTATAGATAAATGCTAACATCAGCATGCTAACATGCTCACAATTATGCTAGGATGTTGGCGTTTAGCAGGTATAATGTTTACTATGTTTATTTTACTGGTTTAGCATGCTAACATTTGCTAATTAGCACTAAACGCAAAGTATAGCTGGGGCTGACAAGATTGTTAGTTTTTTGGTATTTGGTCATGAACCAAAGTATTAGACAAAATGAAATTTTGACTTGATGATAGTGCTAGATAACAAGTCAACAGATCAAAGTTATTACAATTCACACTTTGCAGACCATGCCGCTAGCATGGCTAAAAATATCAGAATCACCTGGATGACACAGCAGAGTTTGTTTTCTTTGGAGAAATATTGTTCATCGTAGTGACTGTGGTAACAGGAACATGAATAAGTGTTGTTTTACAGACAAATTAGGCTGAATTAGAGAGAGACAGAGAGAGTGTGTGTTGATAACTTTAACTAAGAAAGTCAAAGTACACACCAAATCAAATTTTCCCAAAGATGGTTTCTGTCATTTTAGGTAGTTATCACGCTGATGGTTCTTCAAGTGCTCATTTTTCTGATAAGTTTGTTTTTCTTTTCATTTGACAATATACAAGGGGGGTATGACATCATGATTGACAGCTGCTCTCAGACCTCTCTGTCAGGTAGTGGGATGGCTGAGGGGACGTGTCCCACAGGTCATCATCCTGCTGACCGCCTCTACTGCACAGACTCTGGCTCCGAATGACATCACACAAGCAAAATGGCAGCTCCTGCTGATGTGAAACTGTAGCAGCGTAAATTAAACTGTGGTGGCCGAACATGTTGCCTTGAAGTGTGTTCAAATGTGCCATTCTGCTTCCATATTTTGGCTTGGTATATGGTCCAAACGATGACTGCGATTATGAAGAGATGCAAATTCTACCAGTGGTCCATTTTGGATTGTTATCCCGGAAGAAAAACAACCTCTCCTTTCTCCTCCTGCCAAACTCATGAGATTTCTGACTAATGAACGAACCGACAGCTCCCACATGGCTTTTATTGATAAATTTTGGTTGAGCTTGAAATTTGAAAGCAATGTGAGGCCAAACCGGACCAAAGGGAAAATGCAACAAAGTAGCAACTCGACCACCGATTTGGACCAAACCAAATTAACTGTAGGTGTGAAAACACCCTCAGTTGGTCTTCATCCAAAACAAAAGATGTGAGAGTTTTTCACACAATGCTGCCAATAATTTCTAGTACAAAGAACAATAGGAGGGGAGGGATGTGAAGCTGAGGTTCCTACTGAAGAGTGCAGTAATTACAGCACTTTAGAGCTGTGCTGAGATTGAGTAATAAAGAGCATTGCGGCTAATTCATGGTAAACACACACACACACTTACACCCACACATTTATACACACACTACGCAGATGTTATTGCTCTCTGGGAGAATGAGTCAGTCTGGCCAGTCTGGCCAGGAGAGAAAAGAGAAGAGGTAAACAAATAAATGACAAACAAAGGGATGCAGGGGTTGCAAATGACTGGACTGGAGGGACGGGAGAGAAGTCGAAGATAGGAGTCGGATGGGAAGAAGAAAGCCATTAGATAGAGGACGTGTAAAGGAGTGTTGTCTGCCCTATCAAGTTAGATTCCTGCTGTTCCTGCATGGCTTCAAAGTCAGCAAGATGAAATGAAGTGAGCGGGGGAGGAAGATGAGGGAGAAATAAGGGGAGGTGGAAGAGGAAGGTGGAAAGGTTAGAGTTGTAATTAACCTTCAGAGTCAGCATCGCTCTGAAAAAAACATCCCAACTCTCTGTAAGAGTACAGCTTTGTTTAACCTTGTCTGTAGCTTCCTCTGCACTTTGTTCCTCTCCTTGAAGATACTAGACTGTGTCACTACTGAAGGAAAGCTTTAGTTTAGAAGGTTCAGATTTATTTTCTATTCCACTCCCTCGTTTCACCTGCCTTGAACTTGTGTCATCCGCTTTTGAATGTATTCACATTCAGTGAATCTCAGGATGCTTCTTAAATCCAAAATAATCCACTTTTACTTTATGTACTTTAAGTTTCAGCAAACAGTTACAAGATGTATTTAAATGGTATGGCATTTACAGTATAAGCAAGAGGATAATGTGTATCAGTCATGCTGTCAGTGCTATAAACTATTAATTAGCACATCACTATATAAATTGTCTGATGTTGCTCATAGCTCCATGATAGGACACAAAACCTAATAGTTGTTTAAATTAATAGTTCAACAGTTTGGGAAATACAGTCATTCACTTGCTTTCTGAGTCAGATACGACTCGCTATATTTGCGGACAAGCTAAATTGCATATTGAGATCCAATTATAACACAATTGAGATAACGAGAACATTTCAATACCAGACAGCATATACAATTACAGAAACAAACTAGTACTCCCATGCTGGCATTAAACTACTTGACCATAAGTTTTCTGTGCTTAAAGTTTGTGATGATTTGATAAAAGCACAACTTTATTCAGAAAAAGGTACCATAAGATAAAATAAAATATAATGGTCTTAAAATTAGATTTTGTTGCAGGATCCCAAGGTTGTTGATCCCAACGGCTGAATGTTTTAGCAGCGTTTGACAATCCAACAAGTACTTTGTAAATTGTAGTAGTAAATGGACTGTTCTTGTATAGCGCCTTTCTAGTCTTCAAACCACTCAAAGCGCTTTTACACTACAAATCACATTCACCCATTCACACACATTCATACGCTGAATGGGTACAGGGGCTACCATACAAGATCCCGACCTGCCCATCAGAGGAAAGCTAACCATTCATACACATTCACACACTGATGGACACCCTTATTGAGTGAGCGATTTGGAGTTAAGTATCTTGCCCAAGGACATATCAGACCAGAAGAACTGGGAATCGAACCGCCAATCTTCTGATTAGAGGACGACCCGCTCTACCCGACTGGTTCTGCTCAAAAAGTCATTCTAAAGTTTAGCCAAAGCCAGTATGAGACTTCAACAGTCCAAATCAAGGTTTTATGTTCATTCACATGCACGTTTACTGCAGGTGCAACAAATCTACATAAGACTATCAGGACTACTTCACTGCGGCTCAGCAAGGAAACATATTCCAAAAAGAACGTAGAAGAAAAGATTAACTTTGGAAGATACCTTGATTTGGTTTACTCCGCTGATTTATCATATTACTGTAGCTTCTGAAAACATTTTCCCACAAAACAAGGACTTTTTCGTCTCTTATGTTGAGTCATGCTACAAAGGGATTGCTTCACAACCTGAATGGAGACGAATAATGAGGACCTGTAACTCGCTTCTTCCTCACTTCTACTTACAATGTACATCAGCATGTGAGTGAAGTGCTAAAATAGATTTTAATGTTCATGTCTAATATCCTATCGTCAGCAGATGCCCATATCAAGATATGAAATAAATATGACTACCTCCATTATAGCTCCTCCGTTACTCAGTTTACTATAATCATCCGGCTACATTTTGGATCTCCACTCTGAGCTTTGGACGCTCTATCTACCCATTATCCTGCTGCCCACACACACAATCACACACACACACACTTCCAAGTACCCTCTGAACACCTTTAAACATTGTTTGGGTCTCACAGGCATCAGTGTAGTTTTTTTATTTTATTTATCTGTTTATTTCTCAGTAAAAATGGGGCTGAATGGGGCAGTCAGCACCATCTGTTACTGTTGAGGCTGATAGCTGGTCTCATGGGCTGGGACTGAGGTCCACACACACACACACATCTTTTGTAATGGGACAGTAGCAGTTTTACACACAGACCAGCACACACACACATAAAAACATTTCAGTCTGAGCTAACATGTAAAAAACTAACATCAATTGCGTTAGTGAATCATAAATGCAGACAATATCAGCAACATTACTGAAAGAACCATCAAGTCATTTCTACTGTAAACCTGAAACAAACTTGTTCTTGAAGGAGATAGAGGTTTCCACTTCACTTACAACACGCTTTCCATTGTAATGCTTCTCAAAGACAAGAGGAAAATGATTCCTCTTAACCTCAGGACTAAGTATAACACAATGCTAATACTACTAATAATAAAAAGTTTGGTAATCTGTCAACTCAGATCAAATCAGTAGTGAAAAGTTTAGGGGTTATTTTGGATTCTGATTTAAGTTTCAAAACCAAAACATCACCCAAGCCCAATCAATATTACTGAAACAGCTTCTTCGATTTGAAAAACATTGTTTTGACCCTTCTTGACCGCGAATATGCAGAAAATATTTAATGCATTTTTCTCAGCTGATTCAGAAGTCTGCAGCACATTATGTCAGTTTCAGCTAAGCTGCACTGCCTTCTTATATCTTTTAGAATTGATTTTAAATTTTTATTAATTCTGGTAAATGTTGAATCATATAGGTTTGTTATTTTATTCTATGTACTTGTTCATTATTTTGTGTTTGCATACATGCTGACAGTTCAACTACCTACAAGGCTTAATCCTGAAACTAAAATTTCAGATGCTTTAAGCTCTTAAAACCTTTTCAGCTTCATCATTACTGTCATTTCAACTGCTTCACATCATCTCGCAACAATTTACGTTTTGAAACCTTTTTTACAGCGTGTACACCTGCAGTTTTCCCTTTTTTTTCCTTTTCTGATGTGCTGCTACATTATGAACCATCTAAACCTCTCGGGTCGTCTGGGACAGGTCCGCTTTCTGTTCTGAGTAAAAACTAAAGATGGAGAAGCGGCGTACAGTTTTTTTATGCTCCACATATCTGGAACAAACTTCCAGAAAAGTGTAGGTCTGCTGCGACTCTCAGTTCTTTTAAATGACAGCTGAAGCCTTTTCTGTTTCTGCCTTTCATTGAACCAAATTGAGGGTTAATATTTTACACTGCACTGTAACTTTTATTCTCTTGTTTTATCTGTCTTATTCCCTTTTTAGCTTCTTTTTATTCACAAATTTAACACTTTTTAATTGGTTTTGTATGTCTTTTTACTTGTTGCTTTTATATTCTGTTTCAGTGCCTTTTATGCTCCATGTAAAGCACTTTGAATTGCCTTGTTGTTGAAATGTGCTATACAAATAAACCTTGCCTTTCATTTTTTTTTCTGTTCTTTTTTCGTGTGAAGCACATTGTGGAATATAAATGAAATGTATTTTACTGTCATTTGTTTTCATCATTTGAATACATCAGAATATTCAACTCAGTCTCACAATCTGCATACAAATAACACGGCTTTACAAATTGTATGCTGCGCATACGCCAAAGTCCAATTTTGCATGCAGGTGATATGCCCATTTAACGGCTCATTTTTAACCTTTTCTCATGTCATTTAATGCTGTTGGTTAGGTTTAGGAACATTGGTTTGGGTCAGAGAAAGATCATGATATGGGTTACAATAAGATAAAAATGCCCTGACATGACACTAAAAACCTCTGGTTAACATATCCCAACATAATGGTAAAAATCTGCAGTTTAAATACCAGATGTGACTTTGAGGATGGCTGGTTGGTGGTCTTGAACAGTGCTCACCTGCTGCTTTTGTAACTCTTTGCCAACTAATTATAGTCATCCACCCGACCTGCCTCCCCCTAAAAAGCCAAAAATAACCTTATAAAAGAAAAGAAAATCACATATATTCACATATATATATATATATATATTGACGTCAATGCCCTGGGAAGGATTGATATATTACCTGCACACAAAATTGGACTTTGGTGTAAACACTGCATGCAATTTGAAAGTGTAAAGTTGTGTTATTTGGACAACGATTGAAGAGACTGGACTGGAATATTTCATTTCATGAAAATGCCAACTTCAATATCTAGAAGAACAATTGCAGTTAACTGTGCAGATCTTTGGCTCCCGAAGAAGTGTGATGTGACATATTTAGGGCCATACTCTGTTCTTAATGTTTGATTTCAACAGAATACATGTTTTCGGAAGATTTGTTTTCCTTTACCTTAATTCTGCTGCTCACTAAGTAATACCTTAATGGTTCCCTGCTGGGGTGAAATGAAGAGGAAGGAAATGAAAGCTGAAGGGTGAAGAGGTGGCTAGTGTGAAACTGTGTGGAAGAGACAAAGTAGCATCTCTCAGCAGAGTGATATTACTTTCCTCAGGAACACTTACATTTTTTTTATTTTTTTATTTCAATTTCTTGACTAATGTAATGGCAACCAATCAAAACAGTGCTCTCACTTTTTTTTTTTTTTTTTTTTGCGCTTATCTAAAACCCATACTCCACTTTCTGATTTGTTTTCCTTATTGCCCTATCACGCTTAGCTGTGTAGATGGCAAATGGTAGAAATGACTTGGGTTGGAGTATCCCCAAATCGATTTGCTCAGACAGAAATGCATTTCCATTCTGGGCAGAGCTACAGCAGGAAAACTGAGTGGTGGCACATAGAACAGAAAGGCGAAAGAGGAGGTGGCTGTGATTCACTGGTAAGCAAACTCAGATTCAGTACATTCAATTTTTTGTTTTTACAGTAATAGAGATGATAGATAGGGGGAGATATTATATGGGAAAATTGAAATTCAGTAGTTTTAAGGCACAATCAGTATTTTTTACAGTATTAAGTTTGTGTTTCTCAGGTAATGTGCTTCAGCATAAATCTGGCAATATGCTGATGGCAATTCTGATGTTAAAGCAATAGTTAAACCTTTTGGGAAATACATTGATTAGTTTTCTTCCTGACAGTGAGACGAGAAGATCGATATCAAACTCATGTCTGTGCATTAAGTGCTGACCTGGAGTCAAGATGTGGTTAGCCTCGCTTAGCATAAAGTCTGAAAGCGGATGGAAAATAGGTAGCCTATGTCCAAAGAAATGTCAAAAACAACACTTGTCACGGTTATCAAACTGGGTTGCAAGAACCTCTCAGGTGGTGTGCGCTAGGCTGGAGCAGAAAATGTGGAGTAGACCTTAAGTTGAATGAACTGGATTCAAGTGAACAATAACCAAGTAAGAATGCCAATGCTACGTATGCTAGCAAGACTATCAATTATCAGGTTAGCAAGAATTACATCAGCAATAATTAGCAAAAAGATGGATGGAGTTTTGGCAAAGAGGAAAAGAAAACGTGGTGTCAAATCCAAAATATGACAAAGTCTATCTACTGAGTCTTGAGTATTTTGTGTCTGTTGGGGAGTTTGGGCAACATGCAGCATTTTTCATTTGCACAACAGTAACTCATGAGAAACATGTATCGAGAAAAACACCAAACTCACGTTATAGATGTATTAATAATCCCTGTTTTATTGCTAGCTTCCCAACAATATAGGTAATGGTTGATCAAAATTAAATCGTTTCAGGCAGTCAGAACTATTTCTTGGTGATGCTACAAATTTCTTGAAGCTTTTTGATTTATTTTGGGATCAAATGGGATTATGTCACTTCACTGGCATATTTTTTAACTATTTTATGCTGTTTTATTTACCAGGACTATACAGTGTTATTGAAAATCCCAAATTCTGAGGGATGACACTGACCTATAGACTGCAATGCACAGTGAGCAGCATTTCAGTGGCTAAAATATTACCCAGTGTATCACTGTCCATGTTAACTACTGTTAGAGTGGCAGGATTTATGATTTAGTATTTGAAATTAGGAATGAAGAAATAATCTATTGTTTAATTAAAAATAAATAAAAGGAATGGCAGCCATCTTTTTGTTTTCATAGACAGAAACTTGACAGTCATGTGACATGGATGCAGGCCAATAGAAAAGAATAGGACATAGAAACGTAGGCATCTCACAATTTTAGAGCCGTTATTGTGAAATGAATACGTTTTGCACTGTGGACCAATGTAGCTATTATACATTTTGATGTGAGACTGGGTTGCTCCATGATGACAGTAAACACCAGGTTTCATTTGTGCTCCAGCTGTGAGTCATTTCTATCCAGCTGATGAAACAGCTTTTTGGCCTGCAGCCTCACCGCTTCCTCACAACCAAACAAAAGACTACATTTTCTTCTTTTTGGGGATGTTGTTTTTTTATAGTATAGTATATTATATGTAAAATAGTGTGGTGATAATAATAATAATAATAACAACTTATTGTCTATATATGACTTTAAATATAGTTGAAATATACCTAACAATAAAACAAATGGTGAATTTGCTAAAAAAATAATGAGGCTAAAACTAAGTTCTAAAAATAAAAGCACGGAATAAAATAATAAAGCTGTAAAAGCAATCAAGAATATACAAAAGTAAAAAAAAAAAAAAAGAAAGGGTTAAGAACATCAAACACAATTAAGATTTAATAAAAAGGAAAAGAAAATTTAACTATGAACTTGACCCTGCAAAACTTTCATTTATCATCAAAATCTTAAAATCAATTCTACAACTTTTAATTTAAAATGATTTAATTTAACTGTTGTCCTCAGCTGGACGAAGCATGAATGTAGCACCTTGAGTAATTGGTTGTCAAAGTTTGTGGTCAAATATAAGGCTTCTGTATACTAGACGACAGATGATCAAGCTGTGATTGCACAGGAACTACTGATGAAGAAAGTAGCTCAAATAAAAGAACTTAAGATTTGTTATTGATTCAGTCGCAGAAAGTTCTGTGCCATCCAGCTGTTGAGATAAAAAAAAAAAAATAGAATCAGGCTACATTTGCAGGGTCACCAGTTTGTTTTAAGAAGAGCATACAGCTGTTTATTATCAGCATAGATGTAAAAATTAATGTTTGCGAAATATGTGGCCAAGTGACCGCATGTAAATTGTAAATAAAAGATGAGTCGTCTTGTCGTGACTGAGTCAAGCTGAGTTAATCTCGCTGAGCACTATAATAAGTATTATTTTCATGATTCGCTTATTTTTACATTTCACATACATCTTATGTTAACTTGCTAATAAATAAGAAGGGAAAAGAAAAAGATGAACAGAAATAAAAACAGAAATAAAACCTCCAGTTGGTTTAATGAAGCTGAGAAGAGTTTTAAAAGCGGAGGTGGTGGAGCCACAGCTGTGGCAGCAGCTGCCCAGGTTGTGAGTTGTTGTGGCTGTGGGCCTTCATTAGACACAGGGACACATCACCCAGTGTGGTTGATGCCGGGGGTAAAGAGTGGAAAGTTTGTGTTTTCAACAGTTTAGAAAAAATGACACATTTGTAGGTAGCTACAGCTGTGAACTGCTTGGTGTTAAGATGGTAAACATGGTAAATATTATACTTGCTAAACATGAGCATGTTTGCGTTGTCATTGCATGTTGCCATGCTGAGGGCAGCTCAAAGTGAGTTTCATCATAAAGTCATTCCTCTATACCTCGAGAGAAAGAGGCATCCCAGAAGAAAAGAGAACAAAAACACAAGAGGACAAAGGCAGAGGGCCTTGGATGGTGACCTCCGGAACCCAAAAGTCTTCAGGGATCCACTGAAGCCTTGAGGTTTGAAGCTAACTGGCAAAAATATTCAGGCATAGCAGTCCTGTTTGCCTCACTTCACTGCACATCACCTCCATCAATAAATGTTTACCTCTCAGGTGTATACGTCTTTCCATCCCTTCTTCCCTTTCCTCTCCTTTTCTCCTCTGTCAAGTTCTGAGACAAAACACACAATCACACACATTTGCACACACACACACAGACGTCTGGTGAGATTTATTGTATACTTTTCTTTCACTACTTTCATTATAACAGCAATGTTTTCATTTAACTGTTGGGATGAGGCGGTTGGGAGCAAACGTCTCAGGAACAAAACACATCCAACAAAGAAATGAGAACAGTCTTTCAAGAAAAAGATCTGTGTTTGCCAAACTGTTATTGTACAATAGCATCTGAATCAAATGGAAAAACGCCGCCTCTCTGCTCTCCATCTTTTGAGATTGTAGTTTGTGCAGTAGATTGTTGTTCTTCCAGCAACAAACCAAACAATGATGTCACCGAGTGTTAAGTTGTTGATGTGTTTTGCATAAATTTGACATTTTGCAAAGTTTCAAGGTAGTTTGTAGCAAAGGTTATGAGTGTTGCAAAGCAAGCAATGTTTTGTTATGATGTTCTGCTTTTAACCCCAGAAATTTGTTTAGATGCATTTGATATTTTATTGAGTTATATATATTCGTACTACAAGCACTCTACCATAAAAAAATACTCAAACATCATAAAAAAACCCTCAAATAAAATAAATAAATAAAATAAAGACGATGAACTATTTTTTCCCCTTTCTTTTTGAGTTGTGAAACATTAATAAAAACTCTGAATAGCAAAACAAATTGTCACATTTGGTACATTGGCAAAAGATATTCCCAAGTACATAGCAAGAAAAAAAAAAGACTTTTCACATGATATCATCACCAATAAATAAACAGTGAATGTGCCAAAGGCTGGGTGAGCATTCCTGTGTAAACCCAGTATTGGAGTTAAATGATGTTGTGGTCTATCATTAGACCCAGCGGTGAGTATCAGGCTGTGCCGTCATAAATCTACTGAGCTCTCTGACAGGTGACACCATTCTCTAACCCTGACCGAGCTTACTTTTAAACTGTTTTTAAATCCCGTTCTTACCTAAGTGAAGAGCAGATACTGAGCGGCTTGACCCCAGCCCTACATCGTTTCTGCTTAAACTAACCTGCATTGTTGCACTGGCCGCACTGGTTTAACAGGCAGGTCTGGTGTTTTTCTCATTGACCTCTGTTTCTACCAGTTGGAGAAACAGACATCAGAGCTTAGTAGGTGGGATAAAGAATGGGGATGTTATCTAAATGTCAGACAATAGCACAGCATGTCTATGACAATGTCCTAACGTCCAATGTGATGTTTTCTGCTGTCTTGTTTTGTCCGATCAACCGTCAAATCCACAGATATTCAATTTACAATGATATGAAATGGAAGAGCAGCAAATCCTCACAGTTGTGTGGCTGGAAACTCTTTTCTTTAACTTATTTTAGACAAAATCTTAATGGAGGATGGATTTTAATAGAGACACAAAGGCTTGTTAATGTGGACATTTTTTGCAGTGCAGATCACACGGCGCTTGCCCCAACGCCCACAGCTCAGGGAGGGCCAGTCAACAAGGTAATTAGTATTGTAATGTAGAATTTATAAAAAAACATGAATCCCTAATCATAAAGACTCTTGCAGTCTTAAAGTGCTGAGATGCATGGGGCTTTAATGGATGGAATAAAACGAACATTAGCGAGCATAACAGACTGACGTAAAGGTTGCCATTAAACGCTCTCTCACAGAGTAAACAGAAGCAGCACTGGGAGTCGTATCATATCCCATCCAGAGTGAACAGATGGACGAGCAACTGCAGCCTGGAAAGCATCGAGGAAACGTAAAAGCAGCTTAGTGCCTCAGAGGTCTGACTATCTCTGTCTTACAACATGGTTCTTTTGATTTTGGCCTTTGTTTTCACTGAAAAAGTTGAGTGCGCTTTACGCACTTTTCCTTCAACTTTGTGCCTGATGCTTGCAAACATTGAGACTGGCAGCTGCTGAGTGAGACCACAGTCTTCTACTGATGGTCACAGAAAAGAGCGGCTCAGGCTTCAAGGCAGCTGAAAAGCTGATATTAAAGGAGGAGAGAGTGTTAACTGCCTCATTAACCCCTCCGAAACACCTCACAGGTCTGCTGGGATAAACATACTTATAATGAGGTTTTCAATTTTTTCTTGTAAAATCACAACTTTATTCTTAAAATATGACTTTATATTTTATATATATCCATTCTGATGTAATTTATGGACTTAATCATGTACAATCCTCTGAGAATTAATAAGCAGAAACAAAACAACTGGACAAACTAGGAAAACATGCAGGCAGCATGCCGATGTTTATAAAAAGGTAAGCTAATGTAACATTATCAAGTGCTGTGGATGTGGATGTAATGTTAACATTTCTTTCAGTCGGCCTGTTGCCATCAGAAAGAATGAGTCAGTTCCAGGATTAATGTTCTGAGTCAACCATCTAAATCTTCCTCTAGATGTTTACTAAAGAAATATAAATATGTTATCCCATGTTTGAGCTTCTCTCAAGATGAATTGAACAGGTGAGTGACTGATCAGCTGCTCTGCAGTGGCGAGCACAGACAGCTGTGCTAATGCTAATGCTAGGTGTAGGTCTGTTCAAACATAGACGGTTTACTGAGGAGAGTCAGTCTGTGGGATTACTGCAGAGCGCAGTCACTTGGACACAAACACAAACCTGTGACAGTGGGAACTGCACACAACAAAGATGGAGACAGCTGTAGCCACAAAATGCTTGACAGACAAAAACTAGACAAAAACTTAACAAAACACAAATAACTACTCAAATATCTACTGTTACTTATAGCCTCTGATGTGTGTGTGTGTGTGTGTGTGTGTGTGTGTGTGTGTGTGTGTGTGTGTGTGTGTGTGTGTGTGTGTGTGTGTATGTTGTAATAGCGGGTTAGCACAGCCAGGTGACAGGGCCTGTAATTACAGCCAGTGAGACCAGACAGCCTGTCTTCTCCCTGCAAAAAGAAAGACAGGCTAGAAGAGAAGAGACAAACACACACACACACAAGCGGAGTTAAAACACTCAAGTCAATGAATGGAAGGTTTCTATAGTTGTCATTGCTTTCACATGGTTCAACATGGAGGCAGTATAGCCCTGTAATCACAAGCTGTATTTTTAATTAAAAATCAACAGTCTTTGTTGTTACTTACAGCCTCTGATGTTCAGTTCAACTCACAGCAGATAATGAATAGACTATATTGTATCATACATCGGGTCAGTCTGACCTTTTTTGGTAAAAATCTGATTTTGATAAAAGATACGTCATAGTTGTGTTGTCACGCGTCGTACGATACATTTGAATTTATTGTAGGCTGGACCAGAGAGAGCTGAAGTGAAACCTGAACTTCCTGATTATGTTCCAGAAGTAAGAAAACTTAATTTGACTAAAAATGAGAAAAAATGACACAAATGACTAAAAATGAAACAATAGGCTTAGTGAGTAATATATAACAAGGTTCATGCTATATGTCTCAATGAGGATGTTGCTAAAAAGTTAACTTAATTTCTGTTTTTATTGTCTTGAGCAAGACCTCTGTGGGTTAAACAGGGAGAGATGAATATGGTAGATGACTTTTAGACAGCTAATGCACAGTTCATAAGTAACTTAACACCCCCTGAAAATCTGATATCTGTAAAGGAGTGCTGATGGATGTCATGTATAAAAAAAAATGTGAATACCAAAGCTTTAGAAAAGCTGGGATTTATGAAAACAAACTCAGGCCTACAAACATTCTGGAGACCTTTCATGAGAGTTAAGAGATGGGTAACTGGCCAGACACTCTTATCTGCTAACATACAGTATATTTAATATCCCTAATAGATTCATGGAATGGACTTTGCTGATTACTGAATGTAATTGAAAACTCAGGTTTTCCTATCAGCCCCGAAGGCAATCAAAAAATGAGAACATGTGTGCAGCCTTTTGAGGTCACTTTCAGGGACAGACACCAGACTTAAGACCAGTTGATTGGGGACAGTTTGTGCAATAGGGGACAAAAGCCTTGTCCCCAGTTGGTAAATCGCTAATTTTTGGATCAGTGGTTAGGGTTAGGGTTAGGTTTAGGTTTAGGTAAGTAATGCTTAATGGTGAGGGTTAGGCAAAGTCTCCAGGAAATGGATGAAATGAAGTCTATATAAATACTCTCAGTAAGTTACTTTAGTAAACCTGCGTGTGTATGAGTGTGTGTGTATGTGTGTGAGTAGGATACCACTTTTCTTTCATTTCATGGGATAAAACAACCTTTCTTTGATTTCAAATCAAGGAGGTGAGTGCAGACGCCCAAGGACATGCACTGACCCTCCCAGTACTGACCTCTTTGCCAAGTAGGGGTCTGACAAGATGACATTGTGACAAAATGGAGATTGAAAAGACCTTCTGAGAGGCCATTTCTGGCTTATAACTAAGTTATAGCCTGAACTAAAACCATAAATAACCTTTGGGGTCATTTGAACAACTCTAAGCAAACATGGACAGAACACTCCCTTTTTGCTCTCTTATGTACACAGACCAGAGTCATAAACTCTAATTCACAATCCTGAGAGACATTCATTGAGTCTGAACAATTTTATAATATGTTGTTTGCAATGTGACATGATGTATTCAGACAATAATGACTCTGAAGTGTGAAATTTGCGTTCAAAACTCAAAACTTAATTTCCCAGTGTAGGAGTGTAATTTACCATCTCAAGCCAAACTCAGCCACACCTTAAAAGTCCCAAAACAAAGAAAATTAATATTCATCAGAGCTTTTGCACTAAAACATATAAAACACACCCAAAATTCCGCCTGTCTTGTCTAAACTGATAAAAAACAAACCTCAGTTGGTTCTCCCTCTGAGCTGGTCTCCAGAAACTCATGAACTAAGACACAATTCTTCTATTAAGGCGTCTCTTTTCTTTCTTTTTGACCAAGTATGCACATATTTTAATATTTGATTGGAGTAAGTTCAGTTTGTTTTTGTTTAATTTGTAACATTAAGTCTCATGTCTCCATGAAAAGTATTTGCTTTTGAAGTCATGCTGACCCTTAAATTTTATTCAATCTCGAACAGAGATTTGAGATTAGTCAGATTAAACTTTATTTAGCATTAAACTAAGGTTACCCGAAGGCCAGCGAAAGTCTGAATCCTCAACTCAAACCAGCACGTTGCTCTGAAGAAGACAGTGCACTTGAACCCACATGCTTGCTGACAGCAGTAAGGCCAAACAAAACAAGGCTTTCACAGAGACAAGGCTTAACTCCTCTTCACTGGTGGTTCAACACTGCTGCATCCACAAAGACTTGCCCACAGCCGACGGCTTGATTCAGGCTGTGCACCAGCTAAACCTCGTGGTGGCTCTGCACCACAGCTAACTACAGCTCAACCAACACAAACCTGGACCTGCTCAGATGACACCAACTACAACAAAACCCGACAACAGTATGGCATAACATGGCTTATTGAATAATGTTAAAATTAAAGAGATAACTTCTTCAGGGAAGTTGAGTTAGCATTCCGTTAGCATCCCGTTATGATACGTTGGCATCGAGTCACACGCTTTGAGCCACTATTTCTAAACAATTTAAAGCCCATATTTTTTTTTTTGTTTATTATCTTATGTTTATCATGTATCCTCAAGACTTTTAGCTATTAATAATGTCTTAATTTATCAAAAGAAGTCATTGCTGTTATTTCTTTGGCTGCAGCAGACAGGTCACTGCTTTGAAAAGAATTTAGGATTATGAGACTGATTAATTGTCTAAATTGAGAATTAAATTCACTTTTATTGTTTTTTCTGGGCATTAAAGGTTTACTATATAGGAGGTGGTGCCCATCCGATGAGCTTTTACATTAATACATGTAGTTATCCTCTCTTCACATGTGTGGATTTCCCTGTGGAAACACTGCCTTCAGATACACATAGACTCTACACACATCTTCTTTGTCACATTGTGTGTGAGTTGATGTTGGGAGGGAGGCCATGGAGACGTCTTAGTAGCTGTGTTGGGATTTGGATCTATGACAGCAGCCATATTAGATATATGTGTGTGTGTGTGTGTGTGTGTGTGTCAGGTACATCACAGGATCCTGTCATGAAAACAGAACAAGGCTGCCAGAAAGGCAATTGTATTTGTTGTTGCTGTTTTCTCTCTCATCTGCCCATCAGACTGTTAGCACTGACACTCTGTCCTCTCTGCTCTGACAGGACTGAAAGGGACAATTATTTTATTGCCGGCACTCCCGTCTTCATTCTTTCTCAGTGTCTGTGTCGACATCCCAGCAGACCATCTCCTCCTTCTGTCAAGAAATAACAACCTCAGAAAATGGGATTGTTATACCTCTGTGTATTGTCTCGAGTCATTATTCACCCAAAGCCGTGTTTATAAAGATGATTTATGATCATATTTGCTGGCACCGCTGTAATATGTATGAATGAATCATGTCCAAGCTTATGAACCTTGAACTGAATGTAGAACAGTTCTGGCGCTGTACCCCATGCATAAAAAAAAACAACTTTTTGTGAAGTTGTTGTATAATTTTACATTTTTTCTTGTGAAGACATCTTACTCATAATGTCATTTACCTATAAAAGGTTTTCAAGTGACATAATTCAACCTCTGGACTGGAAACAGATCAATTCATTACTGCGTCATGTTAGTTTTAATCAGTTTTTAAACAAGCAAGTGGACCTTGACTTATGATTTTTTGCTAACTATTGTTTCTAAGGCCACAAAATGAACACACACATAATGAAAAAATAGGTTAAAACATGTAATTGTCCTTTAATGTCTCAGCTGGGCCCATGCTGACGGTAATGACCTGGGTGTGTGTGTGTGTGTTACGATCATTTATTGGCTTTGTTCACATGCAGTCAAGCTTAAATTAGTTTATTACAAAAGACACAGGCACCAATTCAGTGCAATAAAAATGAATAGAAGAGCAGAGGTTGCCTGTCATTATGGCTTCAGTCAATACAGGGAAACAGAAGAAATCTAACAGGCCATTCAATTATTCCTCACAACACAATGAATCATTTTTACGTAGTTTTTTTTATTTTTATTTTGTAGTGATACATAAGCATGTATGCTCACGCTCTCACACAAACACACACACACACACACACACATATAGTGCATGCATACAAGGAGATCCTGTGGTAGCTGTGGAATAATTATAGAGGGATCAATGTAATGTTCTGCCTTCCTGCTGTCAGCCATTACTGGCCTAATGAGAAAGACCCTGAGAAAATTAACATAATGAACTAGGCTCCAGGCTTTATATATACACACACACACACACACACACACACACAATCATCCACTGCTAACAGCTTGAGTGTATGGGCACGATGTGAGTTTGCAGTTATCCCAAGGGCACCATGGTGAAGACTTGTACACATTTGTATGTCTAAACTGTCCATATACAACTCTTTGCTTTATGTAAAGTAAGCCCAAAACATGCACGCACACACACACACACACACACACACACACACACACACATACACTTAAGTGTAGAGCCAGAGTTGTGATTTCAGTCATTCTGACTCCAGTCTACACGAAGGTAAAACATTCATTATATGTCTTGGCTTCTCTCTCTCTCTCTCTCTCTACACACACACACACACAGACACACACACACACAGTGTGATGAATATGATCTCAGAGGGAGATGTGAGTTGTTCTCCCATGCTGTGTGTGGGGAGTCAGGCTGAGGTTCAATCTCATTACAGTGTCTGCTTTTTGCAGTACACCACAGTCTGCACTGCCAAACACACCACAACAGTGTGTGAGAGTTTAACGCTCTTTCTCGCTCCAACTCCCTTGTCTCATATTTTCTAACTTTCTGGCTTTCTTAGCCTCTCGTGCTGGGCTGCTGTCATTACTCTGCCTTTTGTTCTACCATGGTGGTTATACTGTATGTGCAACATAAAACAGTTTCTTTATTTCTCATAAATTATTAGCTTTTAATCAAATTACTGTTTAATGTCACTCACACTGACAACATCTGAAGAATTAATACCCAACCTACCTGCTCAGCAATGAACAGCAAAGTTAACAACCAGCTGGTGAACACAGTGTAGCATTTAGCAGCTAAAGAGTAAGATATTTTTCTTCAGGTGTTGGTCTGGAGACTAAGACAGAGCTAAAAGGTGAGTGAATAATGGTAAAGCACTTTAAAAGTGCCATATAAATAAAGTGTATCATTGGTATTATTATGAAATTCACTGAGCTACACAGATTTTACTTAACAATCTAGTAAAATAAAATATACATTTATCAAGTTGTGTCAGTATTTCAGTTGATGATGAATTGATGCCATCAGGGTTAGCTCAGCTTGGGCTTGGAGAGACTACATGTTTATAACAGAAAGCCTGTTACAACCTCAGGACATGCAGTTAGAAAGAGTGTGTATCAGGAAGACAAGGTCTAACAAAAAAGATGCTGTGGGTTGCATTGAAGGTACCCTGTAGACTTTCTGACCTCTAATAGTGCTATGGTCTAATAGTACTAGCAGTCTTTTTGTGAGTGGGTCCTTGTTTTGTTTGTCCTGCAAATGGTTTCACACTATTCCAATGATCTACAGGTGGCTGTAATGTACGGATTCACTAAAGTCCCAAAAGGTAGATATTTTTTTTATCATCTTATGTGCATAATATATTATATTGTGTGTTTCAAGATGATTATCTTGTGGGAACTTAATATCTGCATAGTAAAGGCATGATAGGACTATGCTTTGAAGACCACAAGGGTAAGTTGTATTCATAGCTTTTAATACTTTGTCGATTTCTCAAGTATGTTAGAAACATTGTGGTGTTCATTGCTTTATTTAAATAGTCAATTTGCTATGTTTTTTTTTTTTTTTTTTACAGAGCCCTTAAAGTCCCAAAAGTACCTATAAAATATTTTTCATAGGTGCTATTTTTTTAATTCTTTTTTTTTTTAGTCTTGTGTGCACAAGTTAGTATCATGTAGGAACAAGTTATTATCTTGTGTGCACAAAAAATACCACCTTTAGGGACTTAAAGGGCTCCGTAGTAATGAGCCAAGAAAAGCAACAATGCACCAACAAAGAGAGAAGAATGCATCATAGTAAACATGGATTTAAAGAAATTATTTTAAAAAATCTTTGCTTTGCAAATGTTTTATGAGGAAAGATATAGACTCAGGTTTTGTGAGGAACACAACACAAACACTCAACTTTTGTTTGTTTACAAGAAAACTGCACAGGTATACCTTGAGGAGAAATGTTATATCCAGAATTTTGGAGTAAATATTAGAGAGTTAAAGTCAGCCATCATCTTCAACCATTCTTTTTGAAAATCTATCTCCAGTGAGCTCCATACTTTTACAGAAGTAGAATACTAAATCACTGAAGTACGTTTTTTAATCGCATATCCCGATGTGCAGTACAAACATGGACATGAACGTCTTTGGTACAAAAATAAGGGAAAACACGAGTTATATTTACTTGTTATTTTAGAATATCTCAATTCTAAATTTTCTGTATTAATGAACAGATTTAAAATGGCAAAGACGAGTGTTTAGGGACAAGAATCCCCGTGTGGTTTCTATAAATACCTTTCATTTCATTTCCTGTCATTTCTCCACATTATTTGCTTGAGCCTAGACGACAGATACAGTCATTTAAACCCAAATTTCTCCTCCTGGTCCATTTTCGCCTTACTTTTTTGGGATTTTCAGACATATTTAATAAAAACACTAGAAATACACTGACAGTGAAAAGTTACCAACAGTATCATTGCTGATTCTGTTGAATCACTCATTAGGAAAAATGTAGACTTTGAGACAAACCTGAAGAATAACTTTTAAAGCTATAAACAATGAGGCGCCATTGGTTTCTGGAAAGTATTCTTCAAATAAAAGACATCATTACTTTGAATATATATGCAGAAAAAAATGACACAGTTACTCATTTCTTTATATGTACAGTTGACATTTATAGAGCTGATACAAAACCACTGTGGTACAGATCATTTATAAAAACTAAACGATAACAACGACAACATAAATAGTTCAGAATCCTGATCAGTAAAAATATCTTGGTCCCCTTCCAGCGTCAGAGTTGAGGCCGAGGCAGAGAGTGACATTAGATGGTGGTGGAAGATAAATGAGTGTTTTATTGCTTTCACAACCGCGTCTATCCACTGCTAGACTGGAACTCTTTCACAGACGTCAGATTTAACACAGATGAGTTTTGCACAAATAAATGAATTCTTCAGTCCAAAACTCCTCCCTACTGCTGAATACATGGGTTGCCTTTAAGGAGCCTGAGCGTATTCAGCCTACAGGAATTTCACTGGCCAGGGCTTTGTTATCCCATGACGGTCTTTAAATGCTGCTTTGGAGACTTAAATACTTTTGATTTGTGGGATTTTTCTAAGAGAAAAATGGAATATTTTGAAATACTGAACATCAGCATAAAGGCTACATTTTAAAAAAAAAAAAAGCACACCTGCATCACCAGAACAACAACAGAACTTGGCATGTATCTTTAGCCTTTACTGTCTGGAAAGGTTTGGCTCTACTGGTTCGTAGACTGTAAATCTGGATGTCGACCATTTTGTGTATGTGTATGCAGAAAACGAAAACTTCACTTCTAACAGTATCTGCCCATCAGTTTTGCTATGCCTATTCAGACTGGAAAAAAAACAACAAAACATTCAAACCAGAACCAAACCTAAAATACATCAGTCTGAGGCTCTTCCTCAGAAAGTACAACACTAATAAATTACAGCGTTTGAATATTCAGTTTCAGAGTTCATTAAGGCCCGGTCACACCAGAAAATGGCAGTGAAATTCATGTGCACATCCACATGAAATAAAGGCTTGGTGCCGAAGTAGCTACTTGCAGGGCTGGTTGGTCAACCACTGTAGCTAGCTAATTCCGAACATGCTAGCTAGCCTGGAACATGGCAGCGCTAGTCCGTCACAACAGTTTGAACTTTGAAGTTTTTTTGAGAAATTTATAACGTAGCACAACAAACTAGCAAAGCTGTAACCAGAAACATATTTCCATGCATGTGCAGTCGCAGTTTACTATGTTATCACTATTTTTACTTTTTGGAGCTTACTTAGTATAGCCATGAAGGAACACAGTGCAGCAGTGTGGCTCACTGAGAGTGTTTTTAACAGTTTTTTTTTTGGTAACAACAGAGCTCTACAGCACAGAGGATTAAGATATATCAGACTTGAATACACACACAATAGTTGTAAGTAGGATGAGCTTGGTTCTGCACATGAGATTCATTGACAATAAGAAAAATATCGAATATCACCAGCCTTATCTTCTAAATGCTGGTGTGCCCGGGCCTTTAGTGGACATTCACGGCCTCCTTAACAGGAACACTTAGGGAGAGATTTTACTTCTCCCCTCGTGTGTAACATTGCACTAATGCATGATGAGTCTGTTCTTTTTACATGGATGTGGTACATTCACTTACTTAGCTCATGTTCTTGTACACGTTGTCTAACATTCACTCACGTTTGTTTATTGTCAGGGAGCAGCTGCAGTCATGCTGGGAACACACTACACAACGAAATGATCAGATTTAAACACTTACATAAAAATAGTTACAGGACTACTTACTCCATATAGGTTACATTTACCCCCAAACACTCTGCAGTAATGTATGCGTTTTCGTTTTTAAGAGTTACTCCCATTACTTCTTTTTGGCTGGATGGGCCACGGACCAGAGCTACAACCACGGTTGTCTGTAAGTGAGTGAGTGAATGAGTGAGTGAGTGATGAAGTTACACCATTGGTCGACTGGCTGAGTGTTGACGTTTCCCCATTGGCCGTTGCTCTTTCAAAATGAATCAACGTGACATGATGGAAGCAGAGGACAGCAGCACAACACAGAGTGACTGTATTTCCTGTTCCGAGCTCTGACGCTCTCAGCTCTGGTGTTGCATGCAGAGAAGTCAGCTAAACTTGGCGACCCTCTGGCTAGCAGCGCTGTCAGCAGCCAGCAGGAGAGAGGCTCTGAGATGTGTTTGGATTTTAATAACTGAATTAATATCAGGATGCAAGCTTTTTATTTCTCTGATGTTTTCACATCACAAACGATGAACAACAGCATTAAAACACGAGTCTTGCAGGTAAAACAGAAGACTCATGTAGCAGTTATATCAGTTTAGTGTGGGGCGGCTGCTCTGCAGGTGCACTTGATTTGACTGTAACTGCAGTAACCGGGCGGAGATAAACCTCCTGAATTTGCACCCGAATGCTTTAAAAACATTCATTTATAATTTCCACCGCAGCCTCCATGATCATCGACTGGGAAAGAGGCAGAAATAAGGTGCATAGAGGCATGAGAGAGTGCACAGTAAAAGCACCTCAAATAACCATCAGCCTGACAAAACACTCCATACAGAGTGAAAAACACAGACATCCACAGAGTGAAAGAGCAGGGGGAGTTCACAGATAATTAAAATATTTATAATTTGAATTAAAATGAGTTCTCTTTCAAATCAACTTACAACTGCATTTATCGCCTAACATAGCATTAACCATGACATGTGATGCCACTTCAGTACACTTTACCAGCAAATATTACTGGGACCGCTACAGAAAATTGCAGATGAACATTTAACATCCAGGAATTCACATTAGATAGACACTATCACTGATTATTCCTGTAACACATTGGCCACAATTTCACACACTGGCCATACACAGTCCGGCCATACACTAGGTTTTGACCTGGTCTTGTCTCTTTACAAAAAACCAAAGTGTGAAAATGACAGTTTGCCATTTCACAGGGTGGCTATGTGCCAGACTATGTCTTGGCCAGTAAATTCCTGGAGTCTCTGCTGGTAGCTGGTTGTAATTTTGTACGCTTTCATGCCAAAATTTCAGCTTGTATCTTAAATGACGGGTTCACAATTTTTTTCTGTCACAACGTCTGTCTTAATACAACAGTCAGGACCACAAATGAACATTGAAATATGTTTTTCTTGCTGTCATCATTCCTGCTGTTCATGCTGACGCTCATTAGAGGATTCCTTCATGATACACTTACAATGTAAGTGATGAGGGAAAAAATCCTCCACAGTCCTCCTTCTGTGTAAAAATGTATTTAAAAGTTTATCTGAAGCTAATATAAAGCTTCAGCGTCCAAATGAGTCAAATTAGGTAGATATCTTTCAACATTACAGTCTTTTTGTTGAAAAAAAAAAAAAAAAAGAAAAGTAGAATAAATTGTGAACCTTTTTGCATCTGAAGGGCAGCGTTCAATAAATGTACTATTGGACAAACAGGGAGCAGGTTTTCTCAGTTTGAGTGGACTGTGAATGGGGAAAGGTTGTAATTCTATCTAACTTGTGGCTACACTCAGGCTAAGCACTGTGCAGTGTGCCCCCAGCATTGATTGCGAACTTCAAAGATATCAGAAATAGTGAATCTTCAATATTTGGGAGAAAAATACTTACAAATACTGCTTAAAAAATTGTATCAGGCCATTTTAATAACATGTCAATTCTTGAAGTGACTGATATTTCCTTGTGATATATCAATAAACACCTTTAAGCTCATAGGGACATAGCTGACAGCTAGGGAGAGCTTTCAGGGCAGAGCGGGGGTTAATACTGGTGATGTAGATGTGGGGTTGAGGCTTGTTTTAGTACAGTAGCGCAGTTCAGACGGGACAGCTGTGATGCTTGTGATGATATGAGGTAAGAGTGAGTGAGTACATGGAAAGGATGGTAGGTGTCGGCCTCTGCTAGAGTGGTTTGGTGGAAGTTGAATCAATAAGTTCATCGGAGAAAGATCCTTTCATTCAGCATTACACTGTCCAGCCATCCCGTTTAAATATCCGTCACACTCCTGCTGGGTTTGATCTTGTTGCTGTGTGTTTATGCCAGTATGTCTGGGTATGTGTGTGTGTGTGTGTGTGGAACTGTGTATGTTCTAATGATTGGGTGTGTGCTTATCGCATTGCTGTTAGGTGGGAACTTTGTTACATTGATGTTTTCATGTTTTATCTGATAACCATGTGTCTCTCTCTGCATAAGAACTTCAAACTAGCATGCTAACAATTTTAGGAAATATGTTTGTTTGCCATCTTATCCAGAGTCAGATGAGAAGATCAATGCCAGTTCCATCCTGGTGTGTTCAGTTCTAAAATGATTCCAGGATGTGTTTAGCCTAGCTTAGCACAAAGAGTGGAAGCAGAGGGGAAGCCTAGGTAGCCTAGCTCCTTCAAAAGTGACAAAATACACCTCTAAAAACTGCTTCAGTTTTTTTTGCGCTAAGCTAGGCTAAGTCAATTTTGGACTAACAATGTTAATGACTAATCAATTGACTGATCACAGGAAAGAATCAACATCTGTTCTATGGGTGCAGGTGTTTTCAGCAGCTGGACGATGATGAACGCTGGATCGAATTACCATGTTTAATATGAAAGTCGCTAACAGTGAAAAACTCTGCAGTTTGCCTCAGCGCTACTGAGAGTTTCAATCTCTTTAAGCTCATTGTTTTGGCTTTTACAGCCATAACTTCACTGTTTGGGTCGATCTCAACTGGATGTGCTGAGATAAAAGTGATATTGATCATCTGATCTGACTCTGATCTGGTAAAATATTTCCTGAAATGTCACAATGTATCTTTCAAAACTCGGTGGTTGAGCAGAAGACATGGCTGCGTCCTGTGGGCGTGAAAAGTTGCGTTTTTGAAGAAACAAAGTTTTTCCCTCCCAACAGCAACAATATTCACCTCCATTATGTGACTGCTGACGTTTGTGTAAAGTGATATCCTGTATCACTGTATGCATTTGCTGTTTGTGCATGTGTGTGTGTGTGTGTGTGTGTGTTTGTGTCATGGGATTTGGAGCTGCAGTTCCTCTTCCTCTTCATCCATGTCGCTGGTCGGGCCCTCTGGGTTTTCAGGGCTGAACCGAGCCGATCGCATCTTCCCAAACAGACCAGGATTCTGCTGCTGCCGCCGCAGTCTGACAGAGACAGAGAGAGACACACATACAAAACCCCACTCAGTCAAATCATACACAACTGAAAAGAAAAGTTCCTGACCTAGGAATAGAATTACCAACTCTTACTCACTGAGAGCAGACAATAGTCTGAAATGAGAGGTGAATGTCTCCACAAAGCCAGTATGATTATGTCTAGAAATCCTCCACCACACAAATGAGGGGAAATTTCTATGTCTTGTGAAAAAACAACATAATAGTTCTCTTGGTTGTGAAATCTGTATCCGCCTGCCACGACCTAAACCAGTTTGTTTTTCTGTATATATGTTTGTTCTAATGGACTGTATTATCAAAAGTCTGTTTTCTTGTTACGATCTGTTTTGTTTTCTTGTGTAAAACCTATCCGATAGTATGTTGGATATATTTAGCTTTGGCAATAATGTACCTGAAACATTCATGCAAATAAAGCTTTATGTTAGGGTGAGGTGGAAAAGTTGTGTGACAAAACAACAAATTGCAATGGAAACAATGGAAATGACGAAGTACAGGAAGCATGTGACTTAAATGTCCCTGAAGCTTCCGCCCCGCTGGGCAGCGTTATTAAAACGTGTCTGTATAACTGACACAGAGCACAAACACTTCCAAAAACAAGAAGCTGTGATGTTGCTGTTCTCTCCATCACCAGGATGTCTAACACATTCTCCATCGCTTCAGCTTTGACTGTCACTCTATAAATAACATTAACCATGGATGTCATTATCACAGATTTTTAAAATCACTTTTCTCGGCTCGAGGAAAGTTTTACAAATGTAAAACCTCCGTGGATCAAAAGTTCATGAATAGAAAGAGTCATAACTGACTTTGTTTGTACTTTTGCTTGAAAATGCTTTTTTGGGCCGCAGGCGTGAATGACCACTGGGAAAAACTGTTATTATACTCTTATTATACATCCATGTCATTATCATGGTGTACCATCTTCTCCTTTTATGGTTTACTGCACTCGACAGGAGAAACAGCGCCATCAACTGTTTACTTCAACGTGCCCAACTATTAATACTCACAAAACACTAGTGGACAGATCTTCTTTTATTGATTTTCCTGAAATTTCAGTTAAAATTTGTGCTACATTTGGATGTAAACCTGACTAATGTGTATAAATGTGTGTTGGAGATTCTAAAAAGCATCTTCAATATCACCGGGGTTATTTATGCTGAATGAATACACCGTGGACGATGTGATCTACATGGAGTTCATTCCAGTGAGCCACTGAAATTAAAATCTCATTTCACCTTACGCTGTATGCATTTCCAATGGATTTAAAAAAATGTAATGGTTATTGATTCCTTCGCAGATGAAAGCTCGGTCTGTTATAAAACAGATCTAATTTGGTCACACTTGATTCTGCTCAGTGTGCAGTTTTTCTTTTGCTACCCTTGTTTTACCTAAACACACTAGTTGTGGATGGTTGGATGATCTGATGCAGCTTCAGCTTTCTTAAAGGTAGAGGACATTTAAATCCTTTTATGCATTACAGTTGAGCTGTTTTCACATATGAACTCCAGTTGCCCTTTCACACATGTAGCACACGGCTTTGTCTGTTTGGACACACTGCGGTCACATTTAAAGTGATTTCTAACCTTGTATTGACAACATCAGTGTGTACATCACATCAAGCTAACCTCAAATGAGGGACAGAGTAAGAGGCTGCTTGATAAAGAAAGCTAAGAGCAGCCTACTGCAACAACTGGTGGGATTTTTCGATAGATATACTTTGACGACACAAAAAATAAAACTTTTCTGTTCAGTTGTTCGGCTGCTCTCTTCTGTCATGCCTCCTTGTAATATGTCAGTTGCTGCCTCAGAGAGACGCTTCAACGATTTCAGTGGAATTTCAACTGAACCGATGTTCACATCCGACACCAGAGACCCATCTTTGAACAGAGACCGGTGGTTACCTTTCTCCTCCTATACCGCCACCTGTTATCGCTCCACCGAAGTTCTACATTTTCAGATACGTGGCGACAACTGGGCAAACCACATCCACATAACTAGTTAGTTTCCACTTTCATTTCTGCTTCCTTCACCTCACCGTCCTTTTGATCTTCTCACTTTCTCTCCCATTCAGTCCCCCCCCCCCCCCCCCCCCCCTCCTCCTTTCTCTCGGTCTGTCTCCTGTGCGAATTTGTCAGCAGGCCCGGTGAGAGTCAGAGCAACTGCTAGATAAACCATAAAAGTGTTTGGACCACAACACCAGCTCTACCACTAAAAGCTTTTTCTACTTTTTCTATTGAGCCTAAAAACACTTGGCAGAGCTACAGACATGAATGACTATTAATCTAAAGAGAGAGACATGAAGAAAGACCGGTGGGGGGGGGGGTGGAGACACAGACATGCCTGTATCCATTTTTCCCGAACTGTGTTGTGGTCATTCTCTCAGCGAGCGATGAGGAGATCGATCCTGTGAGTGTGTAAGTGCGGCCATGATGAATCAGATCATGTTCCTACACCACACACGGAAACATGAGCAACTGCTGACCGAAAGTCGGTGTGTGTCTTTGTATCAGAGCACTTCTGCGGTTGGCAAACTAACACCGTATTATACACAAAGTATATCGAGACAGTGATCTCTGCCTGAGGTCTTTTCCTAGCATTACTCACCGCAGGAGAAAACTTCTGACAGATTGGGTGCAAACCAGCGGCGGCAACTCTCAGGGGACAAAACTGTGTCACCGCTGGGATGGATGTGGCTCGGCAGGTAGAGCGGGGGTCCTTAACTAATCACAGGATTGGTGGTTCAGTCCCCAGCTTATCCTGTCCACATGTCGAAGTGTCTTCGGGCCACAAAGAGAACCCCAAATTGCTCGTGATGGTGTCAATGTGTGTGTGTGTGTGTGTGTGTGTGTGAATCAGTGAATGAGAGGCAAATTGTAAAGCACTTTGGATAAAAGTGCTTTACAAGTGCATAGAGAGACAAACTAAAACTGGAACTTTCTTGAAAAACAATCTAATAGGGTTGTTTTTGCGATAGCTCAGACATGTCTGTAACAACAGCAGGACAGAGAAGACAGGAGCTGAATTTAGAAATATATTAAGAAAACACTGGTATAGAGTCTCTTAAGCCTTCAGTTGAGCCACCACACATTATTTTAATAGAGCTCCAAATCTCAAGGACTCACTTGTGTGTGTGAAGCCTGATTTTCCCAAAAAGAAAAAAAACACCTTTCTCTTTAACATTAAAGAAAGCTGCTATAATGCTGCATTCACGTGGATTCAGGCAGACGGTAGACAGCAAACCGCCGATCATTTTAGTGGACAAGAGCAGGACAGTAAAATCAGGTGAGGCCAGTGGAGAATACCAGCGATGGTAACCATAGACAGCGTTGCCATCCTCCACGATTTACAACCCGGATGTTAAGTAGAAACAAGAAAAGCTGACATATGGCAGGCAAATATGTCACTTTATTTTTGTATATATTTTTTCCAGGCATGAAAGTAATCATTTAAATTCCCAATATGTGGTCAGTTTATCCAATTAAACTTTTTGTTTGTCTTTCCTGTTCCGTCCAGAAGGTGTTATCCGTCCGACTGCTGCTCCTTTAACCATTCAGCTCTCAGACAGGTATCCAAGGTATTATCTCATGATTCATTTGCTGAACTGCTCCTGTGGACTAGCCCATGTGTCAAACACAAGAATCAGTGAGCTCAGAACACAAGGTCAGTCGTTACTACTGTACCTTTAATGCCGTGGTGTGTTTGGGATGAATAAAAGGCAAGTCTGTGGAGTAAGGTGAAACCCTGGAGCCAGTAAAGCAGGTTACCGGGCAATCATCTTACCTCCTATGACACCTTAGTGCAGCAAGAAAGCATGTGATAGGCTGAACACCGGGAGCTGCCTGACAACATAACAATGTATGATCCCTTGTAAAAGGCTGGCTGCGACTCTGAGACTAGAGCTACACTTTACAACACATATGGCAGAGACGTGCAGAGGATGTTTAGAGGAACAGGGGGCCCAAATTCATAAAAGGTGATTTTTTTTTGCAAATAATTAAACACAAATATGCCTGGCACTAGTTTTGCAACACTATGAAAAGGGATGTTAACATGTATGTATTGGTTCAGTCACTGCCACATGACAGTTAATTAATGATACATGCAAAGAAATGAAGTGTATTTCACTAAATTCTCCTCGCACGTTAACCAGCCCAACTCTTATCTTAGCCCTCTGACTGGCACCCTCACTTGCAGAAGCTCGGCTTAATACTGCTGACAAAGATGCACTTCCTCTAGCTGCATGGCTGCCTCTCTTGCTTCCAATATTTGTCTCTTACCGCCTCTCCGTAGAAGGCATAATTGCCTCAGTAATAAACAGGCAATAAAAAGATGCTGATATTGTGTGGCTAAGATACAATTACTCTGTGTCAACAAATTAGTTTGATATAATTCACATATCATATCATAATACTGAGGCTCGGAAGACATCATGCATTTAAGCCACAGTTCAACAAAGCAACACATAAGCTTTAGATAAGGTGTATTAGACACTGGCTTATAAAAGATTTTAACAGTTAATGTTCATTCATCCCTTCCCTCCCTCCAAAACTACTGAAAAAAGTGCTTGAGCTTTACTATCCCCCTCAATATAATAATATTTAGTAAACAGTTAACATTAATGTAAATGTAGCTGCGTTCACTGCCCTTACACACATATTCACCTGAGCATAAAATATGATGAAAGGAAATATGTTTGCTTACTGTACATATAATCTTAAATTAATAACACAAACACAATGACAACATCACTGCTGACTATAGTTGACGCAGATCAGTTTGACGCTAGAAACTCAGATTAACTTAGCATAAGCTTAACATTGAACACACCTTATTGGCTGCTTGTTACAGAGGGGAGGAAATGCATTTCTTAAGTGTATCAGATCGTCATTATCTTGTGTAGCTTGTGGGGAATAAAGATGCAAACCTTCTTAACAACTAAGCAACTCGGAAAAACGTGTTATGTGACAGTATCCGTAGATACTTTGCACGGGATGTTCGATGACAATAGTAGTCCACCCGAACGTTAGTTCCATGCTACTGAGTTCCATCAACTAGTCACTATTAACACAGCTAATTCTGTGGATTCATTTTCTCTTGTCCATGTGTCACCCTGATCATTTTAATTTCACCAGAATGACAAAATACACGAAGGTTCATTCTTGACCTTGGGAACAAAAATCTGAAAAATAACAGTTCAGTTACCTGAAAAGCCAAAAGCCCTTCAAAAAGCTAAGAAGGGAAACTTGAGTTTATATCATTTTGACACAGATACTGAAAGCAGGGTATTATAGCAATATCAAAATGCACTTCTTAGAGTTGGGGGACTCTGAAGAGACAGATATAAAAGGGAATGGTCAATGCAGCAGGGACCAAGATATCCTGACTTTTAGGCCGTATTCAGACCAAATCAGGCATTTCAGTGAAAATACCAGTCCTCCCATTCATCTGAATGAGGGTAGTGTGTTTAGGCTGCGGGTGTTTTGGCAGCAGTGGTGCCGCATCGGCCTGCAGCGAGAAAGTTGATCCAGAGTCAACTTTTGTAGAAACGCACCTGATGTCAGGCTGCGGTGGCCAATCACAGCCAGAGCCAGAGTTGTGAACTCTGCCATGAGGGAGAACAAAGACGTTACTAGGAGGAGGGCAGGACATTTCTCTTCTTTTGATAACGTTAAAAGTAAAGCTAGACTTTGCTGTTGGCTTCCTGACTCATTCTTAAAAAAAGACAAGAAAGAGATGGAGAGAGAGAGAAACTGGAGGGAGCAGTGGTAGTGAGGTTGCCAGGGAATCAGATGGATAAGACGTTATTTTCTGATTGTTTCACAGCAGTTATGTACAAATAAACATGCCCGCACCCCTACATACCTCCACTCAATCCTGCGGAGGTGCCCCACAGCAGACCGTGTTGCTCTGAAAATGAACTAAGTTGCTGGTGGTCAAGCTTCAAAATACTAGATCCTACACATACACACTAAGGGTGTAACGGTATGCGAAGTCATACTGAACTGTTCGTTTTGGCATGTTTCCTGGTTTGGTACGCTCCATGACTCAAACCGTTACAAAATAGTTTCATAATCCTCTTACTGTGACACGTAGAACAGTCATTCTAAAGCGCGAGTTTCACCCAGCAACATTTTGGCAGTACACCACTTAGCTATAGCATGCTCATGGATGTATGCTAGCCGGCTTAGCCCTCCCCTCTCTCTTTCTGCAAAGTTTGGAACAACTATGAACACATTTGATTTCCGACAAGGTCAGACAACACATCATAAGAATCAGTTGTGAGTGACCATAAATCATCATAAAACAGCTGTCAGCAGGTGTCCTGACTCTTTACAGTAAACAGAAAGGTTGATTGATTGATTGATCAATATTACTTTATTAATCCCCGAAGGTAAATTCAAATTGTCCATAGCTCATCCAATTATAGCTAAACTAAACTATTTCGGTAATAGTTTTGTCCATTCAATCATTGTTGGATATTTACATTTTTCAAAATAAAAGAACTGAAATGTTCTTTTCTACCTTTCTTTTAGTTTCTGCTGTACTGCAATTGTACCGAACCGTGACCCCAAAACCGAGGTACATACTGAATTGTGAATTTTGTGCACCTTTACACCACTAATACACACACATATAGCTCCTGATATTGTGGTTTAGGAAAAACACTAAAACTCAGTGACCCAGTACATGCAGTACAGGTTGTTACACACACACACACGTTCTATGTATGCTTTCTCATGTCAGTGGTACATATCATAAAACACGCCAACAGGACAGAGTGATGTAAGGAGAACAAGGCCATCCGTCAACATGAAGGATGAGTTTTAACACACTGAAATTATAATACGGCTTTAGGTGGGATGAAACAAATACATACAGTGATGCTCAGGCAGAAGACACACACACACACACACACACACACACACACACACACACACACACCGTGGTCAAGCAGTCTCTAAGAAAGTGAATGAATTAAAATAAAAACAGAATGAAGGAAAGCTTAAGCTACACCCTCTGCGAGAACACACACAGATTTGTGTCAGTCTCTGAAGCCGTTACCATGCCGACACGCCTGTCACTCCTCCACACAGCGGAGCGATGAGAGAGCTCTCTGTTACTAGGGTAACCTGCGACTGGGAGCTCGGCGATTGGCTGCCGGGTGCCGGAGCAACGACGTGGAGAAAATGGAAAGAATGCAGAGGGAGAGGCAGAGAGCATGGAGCTGAGGACTGTGCAAAGCTGATAGAGTGTGAGAGCTAAAGTAAGTGACAAGCAATAACACACAAAACACACGCACACACACACACTGAGAGCAAAAGAAGCTAATCTCTAAATAGTAAGAGAAGTGAGTGCCGAGGCTCACAGTGAGCCTGGCAGCTACAAGTAGGCTGTCAGCTTCATATCCCACACACACCTGAGCACAGTGTGCTTTGAGTAGGTGCCTTCATAGCTGTCGAGGAGTGTTTCGGAGTGTGTGTGCTGTTGCTAAATAGGGCGCCCCTTCTTGCATTAGAGTAGAAAAATTCTAAGTTTAGCATAAGCCTCTTTGTAACATAGTTCAACGTCCTTGTGAATTTTGATAACAAGATACCAGTGGTGCATATATTATGGTGCGTTTTTGCCTTCTGGAATCCTGGACTGACTTTCTGCATTTACAGTTTCGAAAGAAAGAAAGAAGTACAAATAAATCCTTTTTTTTATTTAAAAAGGGGCGAATCTCTTCGGGTGGAAATGCTAAAATAAATTTGACAGTATACATTATGTGGGAAGCACCAGTAGTGATAAATAGTTCTGGGAGTAGTGATGTACAGTAGACACTGGCCTTATTAAAAACTAAATGTCAAACACGTCTTGTTGTGTTCATTTGACCTCTTCCCAGTTGCAGGAACAATAAACCAATAACCAATTGCAGGCCAGATTAGAGGTGGCTGTATACTTCTCCAGACATGCCCGTTGGACAGTGGAAACCCCCCCCCCCCGCCTGCACCCTTCCCGACGGCGGATAAGTGGGTGCTGTGCATGGTCATTTCTCTAACTTTCTGGAACGGACAAGCTGACATTCACACCTATTTTCACGAGGTGATTGGTCAGCTGTGTGGAGGTGAGAAACAGGGTTTTAACTGCGTCTCTCGAGCTCCCCTTTTTTCATTTGTGACACAACTATTTCTGTCACTTTTCACATGAACAGCAGAGTGCAACGCTATAATCGCCTTCCAGGAGATAATGCCTAACAATATGCTCCGGTCTCCCCTCTCCGTGACGCTCGGCTTTTCACAACTATAAAACACATTTGACAACAAGTTCTAAGAAGCAGTTCTGAGTGACTACAAATTGAGCCTAATGGGGACGTTATCTTCCTACATAGTTAGTCAGCTGTCTAGCAGCATTATGGCCACAGTAATGGCACCAAGCATGGACAGCAACATCAGTACAGCTGTATGAGATAGATGACAGCTCCTGAACTATCATGTTCCTTAGTTGTTGTGAAAAAAAAAAAACTCCTCCTCGAAACCACTACTGCAGCTTCATACATCACTCACTACTGATTGGTTAGGTCATAACAACACAAAAGAAAAGGGCCCCCCTCCCAGCATAGAAATTGCTTAACATGATGGCATTTCAGTCTGGTAACCAAGCCCGGTAGGTACGCTTCTATCAATAGGCACCACTCGGTGTTACAAATAACTCAACTGGTCAAAGCAGATGGCCGCCCACCTAGAGCCAGGGATCTGCTTTAGGTTTCTTCCCCTTAAAGGGGAGTTTATCCTTACTGCCGTCGCCAAATGCTGCTCATGGGGGGAATTGTTGGGTCTCTCTCTCTGTAAATTAAAGAGTATGGTCTAGACTTGCTCCATGTAAAAGTACCCTGAGGTGAATTTTGTTGTGATTTGGCGCTATATAAATAAAACTGAATTGAATTGAACTGGTTTTGGAAAGTTTGTTAACTATATAAACATACAAAATATGCGAAACTGAGATGCAATCATGTAAACCAGTGTGTTTCTGCGCACATCGACTCAAGGTGGCGCTGTTGAGCAGGGGGGTGATCACACACACTCGTGGTAACACAGCGAACAGATGAAGGAGAATTACATACTTCTAAATAAAGACCTTTGTATGTACCAAAGTTTCCCTTGTTTACAGTGTAAACCAATGTGACCTAATTAAAGGTGTCAGGATGGAGGGTATTTGTGATGTTGGCTTATTTAAATAAAAACTGACTTGATTTTCAACCAGATTTTTCAATCAGATTTTAAACCATCACTTGCTGCAAAGCTTCTCATTCAGTTTTTTCAAGTACAGCAGACTATGATGGGATTGTACATGCAGGTGTCGGGCTGGTTTATTGTCATAATGGTCGGTGAATTAATACCAACTGTAATATTGTCTCTTATTTGGCAGTTTGTGAACACGTCAGGCTGCTAAACATACAGCAAATATTCCACTGATATCACATTTCCAGTTTGGGTCATTAATGCTAACTGACTGGTGTCCATTAATTTTTGCTGCAGTCCCTCCCTTGTTCATTTTCAGGCAATAACCCTTAACAACTGTCGGTGAGATTGTAAATGAGCAGCGATCAGCGCACTTACCAGGAGCAATATAGTTTCCATTAGAAGTGAGACTGATGGCTGTTATGGTTTTGCATTTGAAACCCTCTCAACCAACATGTTAATTGGTGTAATACAGGAAATGACATCAGTGGAAATGTACAAATTCTTTGTCAAAGCACTTTCCAAAGATAAACACATTGTATCTGTTTCCACTGAGAAGCTTGTTGGCATAATCATCTGAAATCTGTTCTACTATGTGCTGGCCCCAGTGTGTGTGTGTGTTTGTGTGTGTGTGTGTGTGTGTTTATGTATGGCTATATCCGCCATTATCAGCTGCCAAGTATGAATTCGAGTTTGTGTGTGTGTGTGTGTGTGTGTGTGTGTGCGTGTATGTGTGTGTAACAGTGTCTTACCTGGACTGTAAGTGTTCCAATTGGACCTGCAGGTTCTCAGTCTGCTCCACCTGCTCATCCAAAGACCTCTGCAGCTTCCTCGTCTGGTTATGGGACTCATCCAGCTGGAACACACACACACACACACACACACACACACACACACACACACACACACACACACACACACACACACTTATTTTTAAAATGCACACTCATCTCCATCGACAAGCATTCCATTTCCAAGCATTGACACGCAAGGATGCTCGGCTGCATTTGCTCGCTGATCGTTACATCCCCACTACTGCACTTTTACTACTTCTTATGTCTGTATGCTGTTTCCTGTCCGATGACATGACAGCACCTGCAGCCAGTGTGTGTTCTACTTACAGTAAGAGTTAGGTTTAGGTGTGTAGGAATGTTAAAAGGGAAATCCTGGTTTCAACCTGGGCCTTGATCTTGCATGACCCGTAGTCAGAAGTGCCACAGTTATGAGAATAAGGCTCAGGTTGAACATAAAATGATTAAAAATGGCCTTAAAAATGTCTTAAAACACCCTCATATTTATGTTGTGAGGTTTTTGTTTAGTTGTTAGGTTTGAGTGACAGGAATCCAAAGAGATCTGTTTTTGTCATGCTAGCAGCATGGCTCTAGGGATGGTGGTGTCGGTCAGCCGGTCCATCACTTTGATCCACACAGAAGTGTCTCAACTAGTGGATAGATTGCCAGACATTTGTTTTCCCCAAAGGATATATTCTCATGGCTTTGGTGATCATCTGACTTCTTCCTATGTTGCCATCAGTAGGTCTAACTTTTCTATCTCAACATCTACTTTGCGTTGGCACCAAATTTTGTACATTAACATTTATGGTCCCCAGAGGATGACTCCTAATGACTTTGGTGATGCTTTGACTTGTCCTCTAGCATCGCCATGGGGGGGGCATGTTTGACTATCAGATGGATTGCCATGAAATGTAGAGCACTGTTCCCCAGAGGATGAACTGTACAATCCTTCTGTCATCTAGCGCCATCAGCAGGTCATAAATTCTGTTGCAATGCTACTGCAAAACTAATCCCATTCCCATCAGCCTTAGCTGTACTTTGTGTTAAATGAAAATGGTAAACATCAACATTCTAGCACTGTAATTATGAACATTTAGCTGGTTGATTGGATTGAGTGTGGACTAGTCAAAGGTTGAAGCTTCTGAATATGTGGATGAAATAAATACATGTACAGCCATGTTCCTACCTCATCCTCAGCCTGTCCTAACTCTTTCTTGAGCTCTTCCACTCGCAGTCGCAGCTTTTTGACTTCGGCCTCGTGACTGTCCACCCTCCGGTTGGCGTGGGCGAGCTCCGCCGTCTTCTCCTGGAACTGCTTCTTCAGCTTAGAGTGAACATGGCGAAGGTCAGCCAGCTCCTGAGGACACAGCAGACAGACAGAAGTGAGGCTTACGGCCAACAAACTTTTCAAGAGGCTGATTCTGGTCAACCAGCTGCTTCTGCCTAATTTACTACTGGAAAATATTAGTTGATTAATCGCTTTGTCAATCAGTTGTCATTTATGAAGTAAGAATACCAAATATTTTCTGATTCCAGTTTCTTCACTGTGAGGATTTGACCATGAACAATGAATCAAAGTAGAAAACATGTTTGGTTAAAGGCAGTATGGATGAATGATGCTGAATCATTAGTCACAGTCCTATTATTAGTAGTAAATGTGCTCTCCAATATATGAAACTTGCCCTCAGATCCAGTCCCCAAATTACATTCCCTATTCCCCTGTGTCAATCAAGTCCCAAATGCGCCAATACCAATATTCAAGAGATCAAATAATCCATTTGATCCATCAGCCAATATTCTTTTTAAACATAAAACCAAGACATAAACAAACACTTTTGATGAAGATCCCTTAAAAAAAACAACTTTTTAACTGGTTTTAGCTTGAACACGCTCGCTTCACATAATCAACTCTCAGGAAACAGGCAGATAACTACTGTTCCAATGAGCACTATAGACTGGGACCAGAATCAATAGATAAACAAGATAATGGTGACATAGTGTCTACATCACCTCAAAGCCATCTTTTGCATTTCTGAACTGAACGTCGTTTTAAAAACAACTAAAAAATGTTGACAGTGGGAGCGGTTCCCTGTCAAACTTCCCGACAACCTATAACGGCAGGAAGTAAGCAGAGTACGCTCTATCTGAAACACCAATGAGGACAGGAGATGAAAGTGTAATGGCCTCTGAATGGATGTGCGGAAATGCACTACATTTGGTTGTCCTCCAAACTGTTTCAAACAGGTTTTTTTTAAATCTGTTTACTTGGCTGTAATTGTGCTTGTGGTGAGGTTTGAACTGACAGAAAGCTCTACTCCACAGGTTTACAGTGGGATTAGCTAAGGAGAGCCTGCACTCGGAGTTAATGGCATCATCAATAATGCACCATTGTCACTCACTGCACTTTCATGTACTTTCATGGCGTTGATTGAGACCCCCTGCTCTGCTGTCTCGTACTTAATGGCTCCCCAGACAGGCCAGCTTCCAAGAAGCTTTCTTGAACTTATACGCCAATACGATGGAGAGAAATGAGATATCTCCAGGAACAATAAAAGTCAAGCCCAGATCAAGGAAGGGGGAAATGCCCTTTGCTTACTTATTTATTTATATCTGTATTTTCAATCCATATGACATCTTTATTATCTCTTAAATATTTTATCGCTTTGTCTATCAAGAGAGGATTTAGTGTAACATCTGTCTGTATTTGGTTAGAAGAAGAAATTGATGCTTTATCTGTTGATGAAGACGTGACATGCAGACTCCCCTCCCCCTCGTCGAATATTTACATGATAATGAAGGAAAATGTCTGAATGCACACACAAATACTAGTCTAACCCCTGAGCCAGTTCAAACAAAGAGAGCGGCGGGATGATGCAGAAGGGAATAATTAAAAGGAGGGGTGCTGGGCTCTTGAGAAGGAAACAGGGATGAAGGGATGAGGAGACAGATGAGGAGCAGTAGGGGGGGGGTTGGTTGTAATTGGGGGGGGGGAGGCTGGTATTTTACAGGATGATAAAGGTGAGGCATAAGAACAAAGAGAACTGACAGAATGCAGCCTCCACACCAGAGACAGAGACTGGAAATCCATGTTTCTCTCTCTCTGGAAATTCATGAGACACGGACACGGACGAAATTCATGAGATCACCTACGTGTCTGACAGGACGTTTTATGCTTTGGTGAACTGCTTAGTTTGTGGAGTGAGAGGAATGATGGGAAAGGGAGAAAGATGATGTATGCATTAAAGGATATGGCTGGCACTATTTTACTTTTTTTTCTGATTGTGAAAACCACCAATATGTTAGTCTGTCTCTCAATACTTTCTGATCTCTCTACCCAGTCTGTGGCTCCCAAGCTCAAAGCTGACTGGTTCTTACTGAAAGCGTAAATCTTTAAAAACAGCTCACAGACATATGGCTTCATTCTTAACAAAGGCTCAGTAATTTCCTAACACAGCTGGCTACTGTCGTTTTTAGCAAACATTAATCAAACAAGGGGGAAATGGTGCCTTTGTTGGGGACTATTTTCAGCGGCACATGAATACACATTTTGTTGGCTGGTTTGTATTTAGAACATCACCTGTCTTATTTTTAAAAGGAGTAATAAAACATGTTAGAATTTCCTCCAAGACTGGCCAAGAAAATAATCTTGGTTTCTACTTTAATACATACATATATGAATTCAATTTAAGAAACCTTTCTTTCTCTTCACACTGGTCAGCTAACTGAGAATTTGCACCACAGCTTTTTTGAGTGACTGTCCTCGAACTCTTTGATTGTCTGGCCTCGCTTACAAGTTGCTTTGGAAAAAAGCATCTGCCAGGTGATAAAATGTAATGTACATGTTAAATATAAAGTGTGAAATTCTGACATCAAATGAAAACTGAACATTTTAATAATGGCAGGATTCTTCCAGGCAAATTTAGAGTAATCTGACATATTCAACCTTTATAAAACTGACTTTATAAAACTAAAAAGATGAAAAGGCCTTTCATTTTCATCAGAATTTAGCTAAAAAAAAGAAAAATATATATATATATAATTAAAATTCTATTTCAAACATTTTAATTAAAATTTTGTTGGTGACAGATTCATCACTAATTAATTGTTAGTTTCAGACCAGATTCTCCTTTTTGTGATTGCTAGGTTTAATTTCTTCTTTTTTTTTGTTTCATTTTCTTCCTGTATCCTTCTGTGAACCTCCATCATACCAGTTTCCCCACAGGATCATTAAAGTTTCATCCACTTGGCCGACAGGACACCCCAAAATATCCACTTCCTGAGAAATATGACACCTAGAAAAAGAACCTGCTGATGTGAAAACAAAACCCACCGTGACTTATCACCTTTTTATCACAGTGATCATCAGTTAGCCAAATTAAAGCACCGTTCCCAACTATCATGGCGACATAGCCTGATATTATACACTTATCTGAGGTATGAAAACAGGCTCACTGCCTTCTTTTCTGCAGAATGAAAACAGCGGAGTACAAGAAGAAATAGATAAGAAGGTGGTAGACGGATACAAATGCAAAACAATGCCAGGATGAAGGAGAGATCACACACACACACACACACACACACACACACACACACACACACACACACACACACACACACGCAGAGTCCTGGCGGCTATCCCTGGCCAGTTATCTGTCAGGAAAAGGACTGATAAATGAAGCCGGTTTCTACTGTATGCCTCAAAGCAGACATGCAGGCCACAAACCTCCATATTCCCTGCAGTTTTATCATTTCAAGACTATGTAATGAATGTCTGAGAGGCCAGAGGAGGAGAAGGAGGAGAGGAGGGAGGAGGAGAAGATGAATGGGAGCAGGGTGAGAGGCTGGGAGTCCCTGACTCTATTAAACATGAGGGATTACTGAATGATCTATGAGCATGAACGTGTGGATGCGTGCTTCTGTACATGTATGCGTGTGGACGGGTGCTCATTCAAGTTTTTTATGCATGTGTGAAGATACTCCATTATGTGTTTATGTATTTGTGCCTAATCTGTGTCCTTATGCTCACAGACAAAAGCACAATTATGTGTATGTGAGGGTTACTGTATGTGTGTGTGTGTGTGTGTGTGTGTGTGTGTGTGTTTCTGTGTTACGCCACACTGCCTGTTAAATGTTTCTCCTTGACTGGAGAGACCCTGAAGTCTGCCGCTGCATCTGTTCCACTAAAATAAAGACACACACACGCACACAAACACACACACACACAAATAAACCACAGGCGTATGCCCACAAATATGTTTACACATTCATCACCTTGACAAAAAGGTCTTTTAATGTGAGAAAAGAAAACAGAGTCAGATGTGGAAATAACTGATGTACATATCTACAGCTCATTGAGACGGGTGGAAATACACTTGCTTATTCCTGCATGCATGCATGCACACACACACACACACATAGCAGAATTGGGTTTATAATCAGAGCTGCCCGAGTGGGGGAGGGGCTTATGGGCACCGCTCCAACCGGATTGGTCAGAATAGATCAGCTCAATAAAAAGACTGAACAAGGCAGAAAATGAAGAGAGACACAGAGAAGAGAGAACAGGAGAGAAAACTGATTAAAGGTTAGAGGAGACAGAGAGGAACACAAATGCTAAAACATACTCAATATAATATCCATTTAAATGCACATTTACAGTATATGTCAACAAATCAATACTGGCTTTGAAAGTGTGTCTTTTCATGTGATAATGTAAATAAATCTGCAAGTCACAACTTCCATTTTATTCAGTTATGTGTAGCATAATAGTTATGTGTATTGTCTATATTTAGACTAGCACGTTATTCAGGGAACTCCTTTTACACATCAGCCTGTGTTTCCAGTACTATGTGTATATGCTACATATGTAATATGTAGTATTAAGTAAGTACTACAAATCCTTTTGTGTCTACAGAGGAAGCTGTGTGAAATCTGATAACCTACCTCAAGTGATGTCACTTGAGTCGGCGTTGGTCGTGGCAGTGAGTAACAAAAAAAAAAAAAAAATCTGAGGGCGTGGAGTTCCTCTGTAGTCTGCTCCACATCTCTGCTGGAGTCTGGCAGCACCATGTTAAATCCTGCACTGTTTACATCCATCTTTGCTTGCAAGTAAGCTCCTTCTTCCTCACTCCCTTTGTAGGCGCATTATATGTTTCTCGGCTACAACTATAAATCAGTGGAATAGCATGAAACCAACAGCAGGATGTGAATTGCGTGGTCCGTATACTTATGGAGGACACAAACTAAACCTACTCATAAAAAATGTTGCTCCATAACGCTAAGAGTGGCACGATTAACTGGTGTTTGCTCACAGGTTACAAAACGTTTTTGTTCTTACTTCTCCTGCTTGCATTCGTGATATCAACTCCAGTCGAAAATATGAAACATTTTTAGATTTTTTTTTTACTTTTTGGGGGGTATTTTAAACCCTTATTATTGCAAAAGTAGGGAAATGACACACAAAACAAAGATGCTTTGCCAGAGTTGAAGCTAGTGTTGTAATTATGTGGCATGCATTTTAACCAGAAGGCTACCGGCATACGCTGTTTGTCATCTGAATTATCTGATGATATGAAGATGATAGACAGCGGCGACTGGATGACACCATGACACCAGCTGACACAGACTGAAACAGAGCAGGGGTCACAAGGTCATTCTTATCAGACTTCAAGTTAGTTCATCACTCGTAACATGTGCCCCAACATCATCTTATTTCAGAGAGAAGACGGGTATGTTACAAACAGCTGTCATCTCGTTAGTAGTGAACTGAAGGGTCACTGGCAAACAAAAATCCCAGCAGCATGTACCACCCGAAGACGCACTTACTGCGAGCTTCTTCCTGTCTTTTGATAGGAAGGTGCTGACACAAAGCGATTCTGCCACTGATTCAGATAGCCCCAGTAAATGAACAAGTGGCTACATCCTGGCCCCTGCGGTTTCACGGAGACACACTTCTCGAAAGACACCTCTTTCCAAAACAGCTGACATCACAAGCAGTGTTATATACAGCAATTTTGAAGAATAAGAATAAATTTAAGATAAAATAAGAAGAAGAAACCAGAATGTCAGCCTGTATATGAACTGAACTATTTGCTACAATTTGTTATGTTGGTTTTTCTCAGTAAGTTCTGGTTTCTTCTGCCTCTATCAGCACCTCTCCCTGTTTCTTGTTGTTTTCTTTCTTCATCTTTTTTCCTCTCTTCATCTTCCTTCCTCTCTCTCTCTCTCACTCTCTCCTTCCCTCGCCCCGCTCCTCTTTCATCTTCACCACACTCATCCTCTCTCATCTGCTCAAACATAATGTCTGCAATAATTATTCTCTCTTCCTTTGATTAATTTTGTTCAAATTCTTGCTCTGCATATGTGTGTGTGTGTGTGTGTGTGTGTGTGTGTGTGTGTGTGTGTGCATTACTAACTGCTGCATTAAATAAACCGGAAAGCTTCATAAATAACCCTGTGGGACGGGTGGTAATGGCCGCCACTTACGTTGACAGACACACATACTTGCAGTGCATGGTCGTGCCACCCAACCTGCTGTTAATGAGGCCATTTTAGCAGACCAGATATCATCACGTACACACACACACACACACACACACATATCTTATTGGAGCAGCTCAGAGTCACGACATCATTTCAAAGCAGCTAACCCAGATGTTGTTTCCAAAATGATGAAAATGAGAGAAATTCATCTACTGTCTCACTCAGTAGGATGTAACAGACGCTGCTTATTTACCTTTACCATCAGATTTCCTCACACACACACACACACACACACACATTTAATATCAAGCTTCATTTTGATCTCCATGTGAGTCCTGTTGTCCAATCTAGCTTCCTGTATCAACATTTCCTCCAAAATCTGATCTTTTTTTTTCTTTTTTTATCTGCAAAACTCTTGGGAACTGTAATCCGTTTTTAAATTACATCCCCATCAGATTAGAGCAACTCTATATTCTTGTCTGAGTCAATACAACCTGTCCGAGCTTCAACTTCGACGCCGCAGCAAAGCTCCTCACGAGATCCAATAGAAGATTCCACGCTGCATAACCCTGATTTTAGCATCTCTACATAGGCTGCCTGTACATTTCTGAGCAGATTTTAAAATTTTAATGATCACTTTTAAAAGCACATTGGCTGAGTAAGTGTCTGGTTTATTAACGCTGTACGAGTAGTCCCCCTAGACTGAGGATAAAACCCAGAGGACACCAGACCCATTATTGCGATGGACTTAAGTTTATTCTTTGAAAGAACTGCTGATTTACAGACAGAAGAAGAAGAGAGATAAGTGGGACCACAGCTCAAGTTTACACCAGTTACATTCTCAGTGACTATAGATTTACTACCAAGAAGCCAAGTGGTGCTTTAGCAACCCCTGGGTGCTTAGAAGGACACCGTATACAACATATAAATTCACATTTTACCCATCATTCTGATGAAATTTATTTACAAACTACAAATAAAGCGTAAACATACAAAAAGGTGTAGCCACGACTGTATGTAGTAGGTTGTGGACAGCCTTCACTCTGCCAGAGAGGTGCATGTTAGGCAAACAACCCCACCTGCTGGCCAGAGAGGACTTTCTGAATCTCCAGGTATTTAAGCTATTGTGTGATTAACAGTCAGCATCCCATATAAGACACCATGAAATATGATGCAATAAATGCAGGTTAACAGTGGTTAAAGACAGTAACTGTGATTTTCTAACCAGCTAAACAGCACACTCATTTATTTATACACCGAGGCTTAACCTGACCTTGAATGACTCCGTCAATTTCATCACACTCATCACCTGTTGTGTTGGTTATGAGGTGGAGGTGAGATGACGCAGGTCCCACAGTGCACCCGAGGATTTTGGTTAAAAAAAAACAGAGATGAGAAGATCTGGATGAGGTGAATGCTGAGACTTAACGACTTTAAGCTGTTTTGTTGTTGTAAATTTTGATAGGAGCTTGCTCGCAGGGGTTCCTGGCAGGCTGTAGTTGAGCTTTTGTATCTGTCATGCATTAGTCAAGTCCCTGTTTTAAATACATTAAAGGATAATTAGTGATTATCCCGGCCATCTTTCTCTCAGTTATGATGCTGATTTCCTTCACACAAGGGACCTCAAGTGGACTTTCTGCATACTTCGAGTCCGCTTGGGGTGAAGACTTCACCAGACTTCACTTGGAATGATGATGTAAAAGAAAAGAATTGAAATCATATTAAGCACCATAACTATTTTTGAAGAGATTTGCTTTTTTTTCCCATTTCTGTTGTATAAGTTTATGAGGATCCCCAGTTGAGGGTGTAATGTATTAACAGTGTTCAGAGACATTAATTCCCTCCGGTGTATTCTGGGTCTCCTACCTGTTGGACACACCAGAAAACACCTCAGGAGGTTGGCGTCCCAGAGGAATGTCGATCAAATATCCAAGCAAACCTTAACTGACTTTTTTCATCGCCAATGAGCAGCTAGCCCCTTCCAGATGTGTCTCATCTCAACTGCTTGTATCTGCGATATCATTCTGTCTGCCATCATCCAAAGTCTCTGACCATATGTGAGGGTTAGACCAGTTATGGCCATGCGTCAGACCGCAACACCTTTTCCAACTTCTGCCTCAATCATCAGCAGGAAACCTCTGGATGACACCAACCTTCGTGTGTATGTTTGAAGCAGTAAAATCTTATGAAAAGTTCGACAAAGAAGCTTCATCAGTGAGAGCACAGCATAATGGTTCCCCTGTTACCAACACCACATGGGCACAGAGACACATGTATACTGTAGAAAGGACTATTAAAGAAAATTGATAACGGTTACTCACAAACACACACGTATGAGTGGTCATACAAGAAATGTGTGCGTGTGTGTTTTGCCTTAGCAGTCACACATAAGACACAGGGGACCCGGGTGTTGCACATCACACACACACACACACACACACACACACACAATAACTGTTCTATGATACCTTTCATCTATCACACCTATAAAAGATAGATCACAAATGACAAAACACACACACACACACTGTCTACACAAACTATAAACTTCTAGTCTTACTTGCCCCCCTATTACACCTCCAGGGTGTGTGTGTGTGTGTATATATATATGTATGTGTTTGTTTGGCACACGTGAGTGTGTCGCAGTGTGACAGTGAACATCAATCTGTGCAGTAGTAGTGATGCCCAAAAGCTCTGGCTGTGGTTGAAGATGATTCCACTATCAATCAACCTGCATGCGTGTGTATATGTGTGTGTGTGTGTGTGTGTGAGCGCGCACACATCTGTGCATGCAGTGTCTTAATCGCTTGCCCTGTTTCTCATTCTCTGTCCAGATCAATACCATGGTTTCAACACCATACACAAAAACAATCAATCTCTCTCTTTCTCAAACACACACACACACACACACACACACACACACTTCTGACAGTGTTCTGGAAAAACAAGGTCAAGGCACAAGTAGTATGTAGTGGCTGTACTTGTATGTAGTGGCTGTACTTCTCCAGTGCTACATGGAATTTAAAGGAGTGTTACAGTTCATTTAAATCTTGGTTTACTTCCTTTATTCTGGGTTGTAATAAACTGAAATTTTCCTTTTAAATGCAAAAATGGCGAAAGCATGAGTATCGGTTAAAAAAAACAAACATGTTGTCCTGCCCACCTTGTTTCTCTCGAACAGCTCAGTCTGGATGGCCTTGAGGTCGGTGTCGAGTGCGGAGGCGGCCTGCCGGCGTTTCTTGGCCAGTTGCTCCTCCAGGTCTTCAGCTTGGGCCCTCAGCTTCTTATTGTCCCTCTCCAGTGCCAGTTTCTCTGTCTCCAAACGCTCCCTGCGACCCCACTCTGCAGCGTTCTCCACCTGCAACCTCTCCATCTGACACCGACACAGAGACACCCAGAGAGCAGAAAGAGGGTGAGGCTGAGGAAACTGAAATGATCGGTTTAAAGTTTATTTGAAGTTAATATGAGGGTTCAGCATCCGAATGAGTGAAATCAAGTAGATATCTTTCAATGTTACAGTCTTTTTAGTGCCAAAGTCCATCTTTTTCTTACTATACTTCCACCTGCAGCTCGACAGGGAAACACTGTCTGAGGAAATATAAAGAGGGAATTTGATACTAAAAAGACTATAAATGTGTCAGATATCCACTTGATATGACTACCCCAGACTGCTGAAGCCTCATATAAAAGCTTCACATCAACTTTTAAACGACTGTGTGGACACACTGTGGATTTTGGCCTCCATCACTTACACTGAAAGCACATTTGAAGGGGCTCTTTATGATCGTATGGGCACCTGACTGTTGGTTTAAGACACACTTGAAAAATAGTGAACCTGTCTTTTAATGTCTTTTAATTGTATATTAAAAGCAGATATATCTCATCAGGGATTCTGTTCATGGTAATGTTTTGTCCAGCTTATGGTTAAAGGCATACGTGCTGGAACTATTTCTCAACACAACAGCCAGGTCAGGGAGTGTTATTATCACAGTGAGGATAGCAGTTTGGTAATAGACCCATACCTGTGTTCACCAACTATTTATCACTACCTGCACTATAGCTGGAGACAGAGCACAGCAGTGCTGGGTGGATGGATATACTGATTCACTATATTGTAGTTTCAATGCATAACGTTGATTAAAATCCTTAAATTACCATTTTTACATTTCTGTTTATGTATGGATTAAACAAACTGGATACCAGTCTTATTTAGTGAGGTGTTGGTAGGTGTATATTATTTACTTAACACACAGACATGAGATTGATATACATCTTCTCGTTTCACTCTGAAACATATTTCCAAAAATGATTAAGTGAATCAATTTTCTGAGCACTGAGAGACAGCATCAAAATACTGTCACACCAACGATACTGAGACACTCAGTCAAATATATTATTTGATTTTGTACACATTATCGAACTCTAATATGTGACACGGACCATTTCCAAGTGCAGATGGTTTCCATTCATAAAGGTGAGTGATGTCACTTCTCAAAGCCTCAAAACTACAATCTCAGTAGTGTTCATGTTGTTGTCTTCAGCTGAAGGATTATGTGGCTCTTCTCAAAAAAAAAAAAAAAAAAAAAAAAAAAAAAGATCCCTCCCACAGTCCTGTCTCCTCACCTCAGCTCGAAGTTCAGCTAGCTTCTTGTCCATACTGGTCCGGGCTCCCAGCTCATCCTCCAGGTCTTCAGATATGCGGCCAAGTTCATCCTGGTGCATTTCCTTTAGCAGGTTCAGCTGGACAGTGTTAGGAAAATATGGTTATTAAAAGGGATGGGTGTATTATCTTGCAAATTCCATAAAAATAAGTATTAAACCATAAAAACCAACTGAATACTGGTAATAAAAATGTTATTTTATTTATTACTATGTCAGCTTGTATGATTTTCAGTCTTCATTCATGTCGAATAACAGCCTGTGCTATATTTGGTGTTTAGTGCTAATAAGCAAACGTTAGCATGCTAACACAGGTGGTGAACATGGTAATACTGGAAATGTGCCCCACTACCTTATATCCAAAGTTAATGTTAGCTTACTGGGACCAACAAGGGCTGCACTTGAGCTAACATTAGCTACTTTAGCTAAACTGTGCTAAAAGGGCAGGTATCATAATCAAGTAATATTAAACTTAGTGAAATATTGTGACAATAGTCTGAGTCCCGGAGGACAGAAGCAAGTGAGCCAACTGTCAATCAACACCCACATGGCAGACATCCAAGCTATTATGAGTCTTCAAATCTTATTAACGGATCAATAATTTCCAAAATGACTACCAGCACACTTAATAGAGGTCCCAAATTTACAGATTGAGACCATAATGACTTGGTGCAAACAATGATTGACTGTTTTGAGAGAGAAGTTGAGGCTTTTTGAATGGGAGTCAGTTGGAAGATCTAGCGGCCGTCTGTGGTATTGCACTTTAAGGTACAGCCGCACTAGATTCAATTTAAAGCCGTGGTTGTTGCCGCTTTGGGTAAAAAGTATCCCGGCTGAAAATCAACATGCTAGCATGGTCAATGTGAGCATGTTAGTATGCTGATGTTAATATTTAGCTCAAAGCACCTCTGTTCTTGAACACAGCCATACAGAGATGCTAGCATAGCTCTAGAGGCTTTAAGTATTTTCCTGTGTTGGACCTTGACTACATGCCCTTGAAAGTACTTCTTTACAAGCCTAAATAAAAAAATGCACAAACCTTTTCATATACTGTATTCTAAACTTGAATCACCATCATGAAAGAAAAAAAAACAAACCAACAAAAAAAGAAGTGCTTAGTACCAAAATGTCACTGAACCAAAGTTCTGGTCTGAAGAGGAGCCAGGACATCAGTGTTCCATTCAGCAACACAACACATCTTTTTTGCAGGAAAATGAAAGCAAACTAAAACATTTCACCATTCAGAATGTAATTGCTTGACATTTACAGTGATCCATAGATTTGTAGGAGAAGACATTCCCTTTTTCTTTCTTAAAAGCTAGCCATTTCTGGAACCAAACATCTCCTGTGATCTGTGAGTATCTGGGACAACAAGCGCGTAGATAAGGATGACCCAATCTCCTTTATCGATCCTTTTCATTCCTCTATGTCCTTATCTGATCATTGCATCTCAGCTTGTGTCTCGCCTGCCTCCTCTCCACCTTCAACACTTCACCATATCCTGCTTTCATCTCCATCTCTTCTACCCCTGCTTATCTTCAAAACACCCATCATCACCATCCACGCGTCTCTCATATCTTCTGCCCTAGCCTCCTGCTTTCTTTCCCTTTGCTGGTTTTTTATCAAAGTGATTTGGTCATTTAGCGAGCCTCTCCATGAAACCTGTGCTTGTTGTGTCCTTCCCCCCTCTCTCTCTCTCTCTCCTCTCCCATCTTCTCTCTCTCCTCTCCCATCTTCTCCTCTCCTCTCTGCAGGCCTGGACTGCCCCCGAGTGGTGTAAGACTGCCATGTTTCAGTTCTGAGCACTCATGTCTCTTCACTACACTATTATATAACATCCAAAGAATGTAAAAGTGCACTGAGATATATTAATGATATTAAGCCTGTGTGTTGGTGTTATCTCCACTTATGTGAGGTAAATATCAAATAATATTAGAGCAACAGAGGAAGGATTATCATCATTTTATACTTTTATACCATACTACAGAACTAGAGAACTGCTATCTATAACATACCCACACACTATCTTCTTATATGCTACTGTATGCTGTTGTGTTGTGTTATCTCATTTTTATTCAACAGTAGCAGTTAAGATTTTTAACTGAAACACTTTTCATTGACGTCCCAGGATTAATAGTTTTGGAAACAGACTACAGTGGATATGGCGTATTAATGTTTGGTTTATGAATATACTGTCTCATAAAAAAAAAAAAACCTTCTGTAAAGCAGAACTGAGCTGAAAGTCAAGTTATGTTGTAACAATCTCCCTGAAGGGAAAACACTTCTTTAGGTGATTGATTGCTTATTATATGATATTTTTTTAGTGAAATAACCTTCATGTCTAACGACTTCTTCTGAGACCTGAGTTGCGTTTTAAGAAGGGAACCTTTTTCTGTGTGTCTGATTTCATCGGCAGAGCCTGGCAGGGGAAACGCGGTTCTTTGGAGGGTTGCAATTATTTTCATCATTGATTAGTTTGCAAATTGTTCTCTCAGTTACTCAATTAATTGTTTCGTGTGTAAAATGTCAGAAAATATTTTGAAATGTACTTTATAATTTACCAGAGTCCAAGGTGACACTTTCAATTTCCTTCTTTTTTCCAACAAGCAGTCCAAAACTCAACAATATTTGTATTATTGTATGAAAAGGGACTGAAATGATTAATCAATTACAGTAGCAGATTAATTTCCTTCCAATCTACTTATTGATTAATTGATTAATCATTGAGGCTCTAGTCCTTTATTCTTTCAGAGCGGAGTAGCTCTGCTCCAAAAAAAAAAAAATACAGCCTACATCATAGTTTTCTGTGATATTTTGTGCAATGTGTACTTGAGCTGGGTAGATTTCTCTCATTAATGTCACTGCTTTCAATGTTTTTGTCTCTTTTTGAACCTCTGCCAAGTCTGCTGTTGATCTGGTAGGGGGTGTTCACAGTCATGTGTTCAATAGTTTCTGGTTGGAGGTGTTAAAGAATTTCAGTCATTGCTGGTGAGTACAGCCTTCTCTAGATGGAGGACTTGTTCAGGAGAATATTTTATAATTCACTTTATTAGGTTTGGAATAATCACTTTTCAGTGTGTTCGGGGTTAGTGAGTCAGTGAGTTTTAAAGGGTTCAGTGAGATTCATGCTTCCTCGAGTCATGACATTTATCTAGTGTAATTATTGGTCCCTGGCAGGAACTGGCATGGAACTGCAAATTACAAATAAAATCTGCAAAAACAAAGGCTGGTCTGGTAAAAACAAACATTGAGTGGGTAGAATTAGTCAATTATCTCACATTTAAAATTCTGCATAAAATTACAGCACTAATTCATTCATGTTATACTACTGTGCTGCAGGAATACCGTTTCCATTCACTAATTATTTCCAGTTAAGCTACTGTCAGTGATACAATGAAATATCCACAGGAAGTGTTCAGTTTCATTAACAGTAATAGAAGGAAATGGTGATAAATGGTGAATAAAAACAGTATTTCTGTTGAAAAAGAGCAGCAGAAGGGTGAGTGCGTCATGTTGTACTCATGGATTTAGTGCTGTGGAAATATACATTATAACGTATTTATCAAGACAAGCAATGAAATAGAAGGAAATGTTATGTTTGCACACATCAAAGTGTGTTTCCAGGCATTAAGAAGTACAACTGTATATGTGTATGGCACCAGAGAGAGCTGTGTGACATCTGAATACTGATGACAGTGATGTCACTTGAGTCAGCTTCATTTGAGGTTGAAGACTACAACTTGAAGACTACAACTTTGATAAATACGGGGGTGTGGAGTCTCTGCTGGAGGCTAGCAGCTCCAGGCTACATTAGCCGCTACTAGCATAACACATCCCAATCTGTACAGTTGAATGAATAAAGTTGAATTGCATTATGGGTGGTATAGGTGTCAGGTTTTGACAAGGAAAAGGAATGTGTGAAATAAAAAAAAATATCCCTTGTTCTGCTGCATAGTAATACATCTGCTAAATGCTAATAACCTATTATACCTGCTATTATACTGATATGCTGTATAACACATGCTAACATTTGCAAATAGCATCAAACACAAACAGAGGCAGATGTGAATGTGATTAATTTAGCAGATCTTAAATCAAAAAGGGGATCGATAAAGTCAGTAGGATACAATATCTGGGACTCACGAGCGTCTGAACACAATTTGATGGCAATCCATCCAACAGTTCTCAGTCTGACTCACCTAACTGACACTAGTCTGACCTCTATCTGAACTGAAAAGCAAATCCTGCACTTATCGGCAACATTAAGCAGCAGAAAGTTGACCGAGTTGCTTTATTTGATCAAACACTACCAGTTAATGTTGTCTGTGGATGAGAAGTTGACAGACCAACATCTAGGTGACCCTGCTCCCAGGTAAGGAAGTAGAAGTGACCACATGGAGGCCTCACCTGTTTGAGGGCTTCCTGTTTGCTCTTGCTGAGCTCCTCATATTTAAGTTTCCACTGACTGAGTTCAGCCTCCAGCCTCTCAATGCTCCTACTCAGAGCGAGCTTGTCTCTGGGGATAACAGGAAGACATAACACACGTTAGTGAATTTCATACATCATAATGCTCTAGTGCTTAAGTGGGTTATTATCTGAGTCAGCAAATGTTTTCAAAATGGATATTTCACATTATACAATCTCATATTAAGAAAGCCTGTGCAGTTCAGCAGGGACACACTCTATCCCCGGAAATCGCTAATGAAATGTTAGTTATCAGCGTCATGATTCCAGCACACCATACTTCATACTGTTTGAGCTTTATTGTACCAAGTGTGACGAGGCCTGGCTTCAGGTATAACCAAATCTAACGGCCACTTTTACAAACCACAACATTTCTCAAGTCGAGTCTGACATTTTACCAATGACACTCATGTTTTAACAGTTTGCTGGCATCTGGTCAGGGCACCAGTTATGAGGACTAAAAGGTTGCCATACTTTTTCTTAACTACATTCTAGCAATGTTTTAGACTTGGGGTGTTATATAATCTGGGTAGGCTGGCTTGCCAGGAGATTTTTCCACAGAAGGAAGGCATAAATTGTGCCTGATTCCTTGTTTGTGTTTCACTACATTGTGTGTTTGACTATTGTTACTGTTTTTGTTTCTTATGACTGAAGTCATCTGTCTGCAAACCAAATTTCCCCCTCAATAAAGATTGGCTGATTGATGTGTCACAGTAATTTTGCTGCAACTGCTACACCTGTTGTCACGTCATACTTTATATCTCTGCTACAGCCCGGACAGTTTAGGGGTTTGTGTGCCTCTCTTACTCTCTCTCTTTCAGCAGGACTTTCTGGGACTCGTCCAGACGAAGCTGCAGGGCGTTGAGTTTGCTGGAGTCTTCCTCCGCGGTGCTCATGTCATCCCACAGCTGCCTGCTGCGTTCCTGTCGGCTTAGACCGCAGAACGGGCGTGAGCCAGCTGGGTTAATACTGCTGCTACCGCTGCGACTCTCCCAGGCCTCCTGAGTGTCATTGCCCTGGGCCCTTGAATGCAGAACTGACTCTAGCAGCTCCAAGTCCTGAAAGAGCAAGAGGGAGAGAGAGGAAGGAGAAGATTAGACCACAATAGCAGGTTAAAAACAACTACAATAAGTACAATAGGTCAAAGTTGAATCAGGAAGTGGGTTTGTTCACAAATCTCAGCCATTAACTTAGTATAATGTAACTGCTACCAATAGAAATGATGGTCAAAACAAGGAAAAGATAAATGAAACTTGGGTAGACATAATCAAATTTTGCATATCTACAGATATATAACACATAACACATGTAACCACTTTTTGATAACTTGTCATTGTGTGAGCAATATCCTCTTTCATGGTATCAGTAATTTCATATTACAACCCTGAAATATATAATTAAAGAGTAATGTTTCTGGAACATCTGCTAATAAACTGAATTGGGTAAGATGATCAGATATAAACGTCTGTTTTTGTCTAAACCAATAAACTAAATACCTGTCAAAGTAAGAAACATCATCACATTAATGCTAAAATAATCCAATATAAAATATAAATGTCATCATGCCATTGTATAAATTCAATGGCCCAGGAAATCCAGAGATAAGGGATAGCAACATCTAACGATAAAAATCGTATTGTCTTACTTATGCTAGAGGCTTGGTGACATGAGACTACTCTCAAGGCTAGTTCGTGCACTTCTGTAGCTGGTGAGCTAACAACTAACACACTAGCAAACTGGGAACACAATGGCACTAGCCAGTCACAATAGCTCTCAGAGAAACTTCCTTTTTTCTCTACGCTGTGCTGTTTATTCCACTGACTGATTTGCTTTAAGGTTTGCACATTAATTCATTCAATAAAGAGCTATAAATGAAGGAAAGAAACTCAGCGAGTGAGATTACTCTCAGTTAGCAAGCTTGTTAGCTTGCTAGCAATATATTTTCAAGACACATATCTATGGACACTGTTGAATCATATTCCTTGATAATGACGTGTTTGTAATCTTTCCCTCAATCCATTTATATCAATGAGTGGAAAGATACCTCTTAGTATGTAACACAATACAGTTCAACAGGAGCTCAAAATAAGCCTCCATAATAACCTTTAAGTTGAATCAACACCAGTTTTAAAAAACTCAACATGAAGGGATTTATTACAGGGCTCTATTCATTTCAGATACATGTACATGATACTGCAACACAGCTAATAAGCTAAAATAACTGGACTTTCTGGCTCTCCATCCCTAAATAGTCGGCACCCTCAAGACACTCCGCCACTGGTCAACATCACAAAGTCTTGTGACAACTCGATGCAAAAAGATTTGCACAGATTTCCTCCACCCCTGCAAGTGAATTCTGATTGCGGCCATTCAATTAGACACATTGATTTTGGCGCAATTTTCCTATTTTTCTGGTGTGACCACGCTCTTATTGTCAGTCCCAAAGTCTTGTCAAAGGTTTTTCAGCAGTTTTAGACACAAATACTGTAGATACATAGAGTCAGTGTGGATATATCATATAATTACATTGGTGTAGTGAACTGTAGTGGAATGTTGTGCTATACAACGGTCTGTGGGAGAGTTTCCGATTCCATGTCCCTAAAACAATCCTTTGAGAAACATTTATCCTCCAAACATTTCATAAATCCTTAACAGCATCAGCAGGCATAAAGGCTTCTTTTCAGTCTCTGTCCCAGCAAATCTAGCCACATCTCCTGTACAGACTAGTGTGAAGCTGCCAGTTTTTGATGGGGCTGACAGAAATGTGGGCCTCTTTTGCGGCGATATTTCTCTTGCATCCTCGCTGTTCACCACCACTCCCTGTGTTCCTCCTTACCAAGGCTGCAAATCAAACTGTTTTTTATCAAGAAGATCATCTAAAATTTCTGCTAACTTGCTTTCACAGCAGAACCCCGAACCCCATGGGTGGGTTCTCATGACCAAACATTTTCAAATCTCACTTTATTTAATGGCCTTAACAGAAATTAAATTGGAAATGTTGAGCTTTTCCTGCTCCCCACAGTAAATCTGTCTGCTCTGGCACTACTACAGTTAAGAATCCAAACGTTACTCCACCCTGTACACACATCCACAGCATCTGCTAGATGTAAAATGTGAGATCTCCATCTCCCACTGGCTTCATAACACTGCGTTTCTTTAAGATAATCATGATGCTGCTCATAAATATCTAATTCTGAGAGTTGTAATGGTATCCAAGGACAAAAAATATAGCATGATGGATGCTATGAGAGCATTTTATTAACTGGCAGCAGCACAGAGCTCCTTTGTGCTGCGGTGACAGGACGGAGATGGAAATGCACATCGGGCATTTGATGTTTTGATGCGTTTTAACATGTATTTTTGTTAATATGATGAACAAAAACGTGTAGCTGGCCTCATGTATATCTGTTGTGTTAGTAAAAGCCACGATAAACAAAATGTTGTGCCCCTGACGGTAAATTGCAGCAGGCTCAGTATTCCCAAAAGGACTCTGCACTTACCACAAACCATTCAACACTGTAAGATCTCTGCTGGTACACCCTGAAGACAGGACCCCCCCTTCCCCTCCGCCCTTGAGAGGAAGACTGGATTAGTGGATGACATAATATTTGTATTTGCATGAAAAATGTTCAAAGAGCTTCCATCTATCCTTAAATGCACATTTAATCTGTCTGATTCTGTGCTTCCTCTTCACTCTCTCCCAGGATAAGCTGACTCTGATATTAAAGGTCTTTCAGCAGATGTGATTTCTCCCTCCTTCAACTGCTTCACTACAAGTAAACATAAAACCAAATACAAACTAATATCACATTCAATTGTGACGATAACTGTGTTCAATTCAACACATGTTAATATTGGATTTGAACTGTTTATCCTAGTTCAAGAATATAAACAGAGGAACTAGCCGATTAGTTTCTCGTTTTTCTATGATTGTATTATCATGACAATATCTAAACAGCAGCTTACTATTAAACAGGCAACACACAGGGATCAGCCAGAGGCACCCGTCAAATACAAAAAAAGTCCTCCATCTCACCTTCAGTCTGAAAAAAGTGAGCAAGCAACTAACTAACAAACTAACAAACAAACAAAAAAAACAGTCTTATCTTTGGAAAACGCTCTCAGACTGTACATAAGGATCTTTAACAAAGGCTATCAAGCAGTAGATCAACTGTAAAAACTGTTTTGATCTGTGAAATAACATTAGCTAACACTTTATACCGCAGCAGATACCAGTCAGATGCATCAGCCATGTTTTGTGTGACGATACGTTTCATTACATTATCCTATCTATGTATGCTACATAGGTCTACACAAACACAGTATTTATGAGGTTCAGGAAATGGTATTTGCTTACTAAATGTCTGACTTTATGCACCACTATCATCCTCTAACTTTCCAGGGACAGCATCCCAGACAGCTGCGCATATTTATTGGGAGATAACTGTCGATACTACAGTGCTACAGTGTGTGTATCCCCGAGGTCTAACAAAAGTGTTGAACGCGTTTCCTTCCTCGTAAAACACTCTACAGGGTAACTTTGATTCTCTCACTTAAAATTGAACGTCGCATTACAGCTGTCAAACACTGGAAAGCAGAACCTAAATGTGCACCAGAAACACACCAGACCGAAAGCACTCAAAGAGATCAAAGGTCATTGGCTCTGACCTTTTCACTGAAGGAGGCTGGGAGATGCGGTTGACACCTCTGTTATCTAGTAAATGGACCTCTATGCTTAGATTATTATGGTACACATACTTTTTAAATGAAGTCTTAGAGGCTGATTGTCAGCATCAGGCTGTTAAAAAAAATCCATAATAAAGTTGTGAATTATTTTCGCCTCATGAACTCCACCATAAAATGTGATTAGAAGTCATTAAGCATCACTAGAGAATTCTCAAATCCACTAAATGCGACATTTATTGGGATTATTTTCATATCTGTGGCTGCTGAAGATTTTTTAGCCAGATGATGCTTTCAATATCTGCAACACAGAGCCGTGATGCAGCTGCTGTCATTACAGGTGATCCCCAACAGAGGGACCTAGCGTGTAACAGATGTCTGTCAGACAATCCGCACGCCTTTGCCACATGTGGAAGTACTCAGTGTGTGTATGTGTGTGTGTGTGTGTGTGTGTGTGTGAGAACCAGAACAATGGAGGGAGACAGGAAATGAGGCTGTGCTGTGTGTGTGAGCAACAGTTTCTCCGCCGTTCCAAGACCACCTCTGCTGCCACCACTGACAGACACATAATCATGGTTTACTTGGAACGCTTCAGCCTCCGAGTGCGTTTCTCTTGTGTGTGTGTGTGTGTGCATTAGTGTGTATGTATTACCACGGAAACCCTGTCTGAACTAGCTGAAGGTCACGCCTGATAGGTAATGACACTGATCTTTACTTTACTGCTATTCTAACACACAGACACCTTCATTATGAGGTTATAGCTCATGTACACGTAGTATGCTTGCATGTGTGCGTGCCTGTATGTGTATGTGTATGTGTATGTGTGTGTGTGTGTGTAGTGAGAGTATACAATTGCCAAGAAACACAGAGGGACCTACCACAGCTATAAACACGCACTGGTAGCCTAGTCAGATCCAGAGTGAGGAGAAAACACAGGAGGGTCAAAGCTGTGTGTTATCAGATGGGACAACGGAGTGCTACCGCTCAACACTGAATCATACCAGAGCTGTTTAGCGTGCTTCTTATTCGACAGAAAAGTGGGTCAATGATTTATAACAGATATGGAAGAAAAAATACCTAGGGGTCTTTCTTTTTTTTTTGACACTCAACTAAAGTTTGATGCACATGTGAGGACAGACTTAGGACAACAGGCCTCATGCAAGAAACACTTGCACGAACAGATTATAAAGTGGTCAAAGAGAATTCATGGCATTCACCGGGTTTCTCTTACTTACTTAAAATCTGTGGTCCAGGGGAACGGAAACGGGAAATGGGGGCAGCAACTAATGGTTATTTTCATTCTGGATTCATTTATTCTCTCAAACAGTTATTATAGAGCTCAAGGTGATGTCTTCACATGTCTTGTTTTGTCCAATTAACAGTCTAAAATCCAAAAATATTCACTTTACTGTCATGTATGACGTATATATATAAGCTTCAAATCCTCACATCTGGGAAGCTACAACCAGCAAATGTTCAGAGTTTATCCTTTGTAAAAAATGTCTAAAATGATAAGCAAAATATTAAATAAACTTGATGCTAAATTAATATTCTGACAGGTGTTGAAATGTGTTTATGGAAGAAAATGTGGCAGCGGATGGATATAGAACACCTTACCACCTGCATTAGATTGAAAGTTTCAACACACAAGTCAAACTGTGGCTTAAACAATAACAAATACATGAAGATTGAATGAGTTTTAAATGTACATACTCTATACATGTATGCTTACTCTCATTACTCACTCTTACATCTATATGGGAATACACAGTCATGTACAAAACATACATGAATGCAGACATACAGTAAACATGTGCATTCATACATAATCCCTTTGATCTAGCTCGTTGTTTGAATCCTGAATCAGTTTTAATGAATTTAAATTCCTGATCAGAGACTGAGGCTGCAGCAGAGCTTCAGCGCGGCACTAGACTTTACACATTACATCTGTTGTTTTGCTTCTTCTTATGTAACAATGTTTATCTGTATGGTCTATCTCAGATGGTCTACTTCTGCTTCTACTACTGCCACCACTGACACTGCTACTACAGGTTTTCTTTTACAGAAACTACTACATGGTATTATGTCACTTCTTAGTGTAGTGCAGTGTAGTGTAGTGTGGTGTAGTGTAGTGTGGGGAAGTGGCAGGAAATCTTGTTGATTGAAGTCAGACTGTAGGCTGACTGTGCCACCTCTTGGATAACAATTCATGCTAGTTTGTATAAAAGTGAGGTGAAATTGGGCCCTTGCCAGCAGCGATGACCTTTCAATGCCATGATTGTAAGTAAAATGGGATCCCATATGACTTTACCTCATCCTTCACCAGAGGGACTGATCCCCACTGGCTGTTCTTGAGAGGACGTTAAGAGGACAAAAACTTATGTTTGGAGGATTGTGTCCTCTTTGATAGGTCATATCTGACTTTAATGTTTTTGCACATGTATAATTTTTCCAGGAAAAAAAAAAAACACCTTTTGGATCACAATCACGTCTTCACCATCATGTCATTTTCCAGGTCAGAATTCCAGTCTTTCCCAGAACTAAACCTACTGCTATTACATAATCCAACCATTACTGCTACAATGCTAACAACTAGCGACACAGCAAACGTCTACATATACCGTCTGCGGTAGCACGCAACACTCCAACACACACTAATCCAGCTGTGAAGCCTCAACAGCTAACTCTGACATGTTTACACAGGCTGAAGAAGAAGAAAAAGAACAGCAGAGGTTTGTAATATTCAGTGTAGCCAGCTGTCATCGGATAAACAAACCTATCTAAGAAATAACACCAAAAAAGACAAAAGAAAGCTCTGTGTGCGCGATCCAGCCGCGAGTGACTGAAGGATTTCCCCGCAGCTGATGTTGCTCGTCTGAAAGAGCTCCAGGAGCTGCCTGAACAATTTATGTTCATCTCTGACCTTTTCCATGTCATCACCGAAACCAAGACGCAAGATTTATGTGTGAATGTGGCGGAGTACTTTTAATCTTTCCCTTGCTGCTTTTTTTTTTTTTTTTTTGTGTCACTTAGTTTTACACAGTTTGAAACTCTACTGTATGTTTCATGTCAATTAATGCTTTTAAAAACATGGGAGTTTTACCTCCACTGGATGTAGCAGCATTGTGTTAAAGCTATATAATGGCAGTATGATCAGTGTGGTGATAAATACTTTGCGGCCATGAATCCACACAGGTGTTTTCAATTACACTGGCTCATTAATCTGATTACACCTCTAGCCAAGTTGAAGCCGAGTGGAGCTGGATGCATGTCACAAAACTGCATGTACCAATAACAGACATAAATATCAAACCCAGTTTGCGCTTATCAGGCAACATGAGACGCAACATGTAGCAATGGGGGGCTTTAAACACTATATTTTGCATCTTTGTTTCCTGAATAGTGTGTATTCATAGATGGAAAACAGCAGAATTCCTTCTTCAGACATTTATAGACATAAACAGTGACATAAAAAAAAAACTAAAAATGTTACATGTACATAAAGACAAGTCTGTATCTTTGAAGTCAATTGTCAGGAAATTATAGGCATTCTTCTTCCCAGTGAATTTCAGAGATGCAAACTACTCTGGCAAAAAATACACCATAACAAGCACAGGAAAGAGCTGCGGGTGAGATGCCGCGCTCACATGTTGAAATCAGCTGGAATAACAGCGGACCGTCTCCGGCATGCCGACACGCAGCCGGAACGTGTCAGAATGTGTCCGGTTGGAGATTGGAGGTTATAAACTTTTTCATTTTAGTGCTAAATTTTTTGTCTTTGCGCAAATAAGACGTCCAGCAAACATCGCCTCCTAAAACTAGAAGCGTATAAACAGACATCCCTGGTGAAGGCATGTATGTTATACTCTATAAAGCTTAATATAAACATGGATTTATAGAGTCGAGGTCATGTGTCTCTCTGTTTCACTAGCTTCTGTCCCTCAGTGCGGTCTGTTTCTTTCATTGGTCTCTCTGAGAAACCAAAACATGTTTCAGGGCTTTACTGTCCATATTCTCAGATCAATGTGTATCTACATAGCACTTGCTTTTCGTTAATTACTATTAAATAAAAAGTTGAACGTTTTTTCGTCAGCTGTTAAGTTTTACAGTCATCATCAGCATCACTTTGCAGCTGAGTAAAAACATCCCCAACCCTTCCTGTCCGTTCTCATGGCCTGCCTCTTAACTGGACTCAATCCTCATGTCACATCAGATAAACCATAATTACCAGTTTCCAACCTGTAAATACTGTTCACGTCAACATCCAAAGTCAGGATTCCAACCCGGGAAACTCATCAGTCATCATTCAAGTGAATTAAGACTAAAATGTAATGGATATTGTGCTAGATTGTTCATGGACGGTGTATCTGACTCTCACATGACAAACTATACAATCATAGGACTCTTCCACATCTCTACAGTCTATCCCATGACATGAATGTGACATTGGTCTGTCCATATGCTGATGCTTAACCTGCAGTGGTCTTGGGCTCGTGAGAAATAGTGTAACACGTTGGTTAGGTTGTTCAGTTTTTATTTCAGTCATTTGCGAGTCAATGTGATTTTGAAAGAGTCCCACAAGTTCCAGTTTCACGGTTATATTTTCAGCATAAAATGGGCTCCGCGGAGCTATCCAGAGAGACGAAGGCACCGCTGTTAAAATATGAGCCCATAATAGCGCTTAACGCTAACATCCAGTACAAGCTGGTATTCTTTTCTATGTGCGTCTTGTGTGTCAGTACGACCGAGGAAGAGCAAGGCAGCAGCTTCCTGTTTTGTGTCTTTTCAACAATGACTTACACATAACCACATATAAATATAAACATGTATACACATGTAAATATAAAGTGTTGTGGTGGCGTTTTTTTTTTCTTACAGTTTTTATTCATACACGTGTACAAACCCAGAGTTTCTTAACTTCGGAGAGGCACACAGTAGACACAGCTTGATGCCAAAACAAACAGGTTGAATCCATTTCCCTCTTTATAAAACATTTGCGAAGTAGAGTTTTTGAATAGTTTGAAACCAGTGTTGTTTATATCCATGTTTCTAGCTAGCTGTCTCCCTCCTCCACAGAAGAACAATGTAAACCATCGGGCTAGAATCTGTTTCAGGTTAACCCGTGTGCTCATGCACGTACATGTGCACCCTCGTGCATGTGCACAAGCTACAAACAAAGTGGGGACTAGGTCATCCAAACAATGCTAAACAGCTAGTGTTTGAATAACCACAGAGTATCTTTAACACAAGCAATAACATGAAACTCGGTCTAATCTAAAAGTACACCGCAGACTCACCTTTTGTTGACCCATCGTTTCTGTGTCCAAGTCCACGTCCCTCACTGGTTCTGGCTCCGGAGACCCAGGCGGTCCCTCTGCCACCCGGTCCAGCTTACATTCAGTGTGGACCTGAGTGGAGGAGGTGGAGGAGGCCGGGGAGGAGGGAGGGATGGATGGAGAGGAGGAGGAAGAAGCACCACGAGGCGGATGGGCCGGAGAGGAGGAAGAAGGAGAAGCGGTGGTGGCTGCGAGAGGAGCGGCGTGGTCGCCATGGAGACGCAGCGCCTCCTGCCGTAGCGTCTCGTTCTCTGAGGCCAGTTCCTGACGCTCCCGCCGAACGCTGGTCAGTTCCTTGGTGAGGGTGTCCAGCCGCTGCCTCAGCTGACGGACTTCGTCGCGCGCGCGGTTACGCTCCGCACGAACCTGAGAAACACAGGAGATAATCTAATCAACCCCCGAGCCCGCTGGTCCCTGGTGAAGATGTAAATATTTAAAAACAGCTGACAAATACAATGTTTAATTTGAAAAAAAAAGGCTCAAACATTTCAGAAAACAGCTGGGCACTGTAGATGTTATCAAACGTTACTTAAACAGGAGGAAATGATGCATCTGTCGGGGACTATTTTCAGCGGCGGATTAATCCACATTTAGTGTTCTAATGTGTTTTTTCAGCAGCAGGACAAAATGTATGTCAAAAAAATACCATAATAATGAAGCTCCATGACTCAGAGGAATAAGATATATCAGACTTTGATACACACACGCACACACACACACACACACACACGCGCACCCACAAACTACTTGATAGTAGATCACTTCATCGTCGGTTTGGGTCTTTTGATGGGATTTGCTGACAATAAAGAATATACAATATCACCCGTCTTATCCTTTTAGTTATACTGAATTATTAAATAATAAGTCCACACATCCGGCCTCATGCTTAAACTCACTCTTTTTCTGAACCCAAAGTTCTTTTGAGTTGCCTAAAAATATCCATAAAACATTCATCACGCTTGAGTCACCAGAAGCAGAGAGAGAGAGAGAGAGAGAGAGAGAGAGAGAGAGAGAGAGAGAGAGATGCAAATTATATGAACACGACTTTTACGAGATAGTTAAAAAAGCTTTCCTGTAGAGTTTTTTGACCATTAGTAACGCTATGGAACTGTGGAGCTGTGTCCCAGTTTTGTTAGTCCTCATGCACGAGCACACAGCTGACATGACACACGTTCCTGCCAAAGGTTACACACTAATCCACTGATCTACAGGAGGCTGTGATACACACAGAAAAAAAAAACCCAACAATGCACCAGAACAGGCAGAGAAGATTGCAAGCAAGCCAACACTAACACCTTCCCAATTTTTCTCCCATTATTTGAAATGATTTTTTTTTTCATTTTAAACTATTTCCAAAGTCAGAATTGAATCTTTAAGTTCAAGATAAATTATTTCAGTCATTTGAGTCTCTTGTTTTAATCTCTTTTAAAGCTGCTCTTATCTTTCTATTAGAAATTCAAAGGAGAGGATTGTAGTGATCACCTGACTCTGCACTTCCTCTCATCTCCACTGGGCTTTTGGCATCTTTCAGCTCATTGTTTTCATTTTATAGCTCTCATCAAAAAGAATCTCACACCAGGCAGCAATCAAACCAAAGCAGATTTCTTGACAGGAATTATGAAACTGTGCACACACGAAGATGAAATTGAGGGTATGTACGGTATGAAAACATCTTATCTTGAGGCGTTACTATAGTAACACACTCCAGTGAACAGCTGCCCCACCTTGCTCCACTTCTCTCTCCAGTTGGCCGTGCAGTCTGACCACCACCTCATGGTCTTCTCCATCTGGGCTGCTCTGGCCCGAGCCTCCTCCAGCTCCCTGAGCCTCAGCTCCTCTCTGCTTTCCCAGTCGGCCCCAGCTACGTCACCCATGGCCCCCAGGGCTCCGAGCCCGAGGCCTCCCAGCCCAGGCGACAGCAGCAGCGGAGGGCTGGAGCTGGGGGTTCCTCCGGTAGGGCTGGGGGTGTGGGTGAGGCTGTCCGGGGAGCGGATCCCCCTGTCGGAGCCCAGACCCAGGCTGCACAGCAGGCCGCCTCCGGCCGACTTGCCGCTCTCGGACAGGTGGGGGCTGGGCGTGTGGTTCATGACTGAGGCGATGTGTGCGGAGGAGGATAGTGAGGAGGATGAAGGGGGTGGGGAGGGGTCGTGAGCGGAGGGGGATTCAGGAGAGCATCATCCTCTTCAGTCACTGAGCAGCCTGGAAACAGAAACACAGCCACTTTAGATAAGAAGAAAAGAAAACAACACATACGCACGCAGACCTGCTTTCTTCCATGTGCCTTGTAAATTTGCTCGATCTCAGGACTAAAACAAATCACGCGCTGAACACAAAAAAGAAAGGATCTAACTTTAGAACAGAGAAACAGTCCAAGGAAATCATTGACAGACACTGTGCTGTCTGCTTTCTGAACCTAATAAATCCAAAGAGAACCTGGACAGCTGGTACACATGACTGAGACTTCAACTACTTCTTCTGCTTAATGGAAAGCAGCTCTATGCAAAGCACTAAACCAAACAGCTATGAGAGCACAAACACACACACACACGCACAGAGACACACACACAAACAGGAATGACTCTCAAAGTAGAAGCTGAAGGCCGAGCAGACACCGTACAGATCGAGGCCTGATTTTAACCCTGAATATTAAAAATACAGCCATATTTCGTTCAGTTTGAGCGAACGCCTGATTAATCACCTGAACGATCAGCGATTTGGCTCCGGATTGGTCGGATTTTTGGCAGGTCAGAGATTTTTGGTCAGCTGTCAGCAGTTTGAGCAGTTTTATGATGTGATTTCCCACATGGCTGCTGTCAAAAGGCCCGTTATAAACTGTAGAGATTGGAATTGTCACCGGACAAATCGACCGGAGGGAGGGGGGGGACAGGGTAGGGAGGGGGGTTCGTGTTTAACGTTCAGTGCGAGCGCCACGTCGTGACCTGCCAACTGATCCGTGCGGCGTGAGCGCAGAAGTCACAAGTTGAGGCTGTGCAGAAAGGAAGATTAAAATGTGTGGAGTGAGTTAGCGCTAATCAATTAATACTTTAAGTTACTGGAAGAAGAAGAAAAAAAAAAAACGCAGAACATTAGCTGCTTCCAGGTTTTCAAATGTGATAATTAGCTGCTTGTCTTGGTCTTTGCGCAACTGAATATTTTTGGTTTTTGGACTGTTGGTCAAAGGGAAACAAGACACTGCTGATGTCATCCTGTGCTCTTGGATATAGTGTTCATTGTTAATAGACTAAAGAAATGAATTCATTAAAAAAAGACTTTAGAGACACACACACAGTAGCCAACTTACATCCCAGGACTCGCATTGGAGCAGTTTTTATTCCAGCGAGTCTAGCAGTAAGAAAAGACAAATCTGATGCTAACTGTACACCTGATCCTCTCTTGTTCACACTCCGTCATCTCTGCCTCTCTCAGCAGGCTGCTTTCACCACTCATCAGTCATTCTGCTTTCCACCTTCCCCCCCACAGGATTCAGCTACCATCACTATCGCAGCTGCATATTGCATACTGCCTATCCAGGAGCTCACACAGGTTTTCTTTTGTCCTGACAGTCAGAGAGAAGCGCATATTGAATGACTTGAGGATGACACACCGGGGCAGAGCTGAAGTAGACGTGCATCGCAAGTTGTTTGTCTTTTTAATAGCTGCGATTTGTGCCTGGAAAGACGTAAACTGCCAGACTTTGGATGGAGCAGAGTGAATGAAGTGGGTGGACAAATGTTGGCAGACTGTAAACTCTGGAAAAAAAAGAAAAAAAAAAGAGGGGGAGCCGCTGGATTTAGAAACTATATCTCACTCATGGTACACCACACTGTGTTCTTTTTTTTTTTTTGTACTTTTACATTTCAAAATAAAATAGTCTTCATCATGTGCAGAAAACTTGATCTTCTCTGTAGTGTTTTCTTCACTGGAATCTGGACTTCCTGGTCTTGTTCTCGTATTATAATGAATGTACAATGAATGTGTTGCATCACTCTTCATATTACATCACCTCCATCTCCATCTCCATCTCCATCACTCTCCTCCTTCCTTAAACTAAACTTTTACTCACAAACTGTATAAAAGTCATATCTAGTGTTCATTAATATTTTTCTTCGGTGCAGCCTTCATGAAACGCATTTGCACTGTAACAACTCAATTTTCCCACAGGGATCTGTGGGTGAACTTTGATCGTATCTCCACTGTCAGTGCCAGATTTGGGTTGAGAAATCCTAGAGAAAAATACACTCTCTCTGGCTGTGGTAAAGTTGGCCTCAAACTCACTGAGCCAAGAAAAGCTTTACTCCTTCCTGTCTCCCTCCTCCTGCTGATTCCCTCCTCTCCTCCCTCCAGAGGAGGCAGAGGACGTTCCAGACGAGCTCTGGAACTGTGGGAACAACTCGCCGGAAACCAGAAGAAAAAGGAGAGGAAATGAAGCAGGTTTAGCATTAGCAGCTGGGCGCTTAGTGGAGGGTAAAACCACTGAGAGCTTTTTCCTTTGCCTCTATTCCCCCCTCCTCTGTGTTAGCTAATGCAGCCTCCACACGATCAAAAAACATGACGGGCCAGACTGACGCAACTGGGTGACAAATGGCACCCCTCCCTTTCTTCGCAGTCATAACTCAGTCAAATCCGAACATAAAGTTAGTTTGAAGTGTCTATGAAAACAATAAGAGTGCTATCAACAAAAATCTGAAACATTCACTCCATTGGCACACACTTCAGTCCATTGGCACGCACTTTGGAGATGGTCCCCAACTTCAGATTTTTCTTCTTTTTTGTCTCAGAGTTTCCCAACAGCATGGTTCTTTTATCCCCGAAACACACTGACACTTTCCTCTGTCCTCTCATACACACATATTTGTAGCGTGTTGAGTTTTCAACATGCTACTGACATATATATAGATTTCTGAGTGGCAGATATTAACATATGGCATTCCTGTCTAAGACGTGTAGTGACTGTAGAGCTGTAGATCATCGATCAGTCAGTCGACATAAAATTAATCGCCAGTTATTTTGATAATCAATCTGAGTCTTTTTTTAAATTTTTAATTCTCTGGTTCCAGCTTTTTAGGACATTTATGGACCAAAACAACTGTACAGAGACCCTCTAAACAAACTCTGGATTGGCTCGGTTGTGGTGGGAACGAGATCCGACCTCAATCTGACCCAATTATAAGGCGAGTCTGAGTAAAACAGCTCCTGTAGCCGGATGCTTTGCATGCTATGATGTGGATAAAACGAAAAGCCTAGAATTCAAAGAGTTAACTCTCTGGGGATCTTGAATATCTGTAAAAAAAAAAAAAAAATTTAATGGGAATCCATTCAATAATTGATGAAAGGTGAACTGACCAACTGAGCCGTGCTACTACTATCATGGCTAAGAACTAATATTGTTAGAACCAGACATGAACCGAAAGAAGATCAACATTCACAGCACACTGGCAACAGATGAAGCACTAGGTAAACAAAGAGGGACAACAGAGAAAAGCTACTCTGCTTTTTTCTTCTTTTTTTTTTATCTCTATCCCCAATGAGCTGCATTTCAAAATCCATTTAAAAAGCCAAAATCCCACACTGTGACAGATCCAGCTTCTCCAGTTCCAAATCCCATCCTCCAGTTCATCTCCCAGTCACACACCAGGACAGTAACTGGCAGCCCCACAGCAGCCTATTCAAGCACAAATCTGGATGAGTGGAGGATGAGGGGGCGGTGGGGGGAGGGCGCGCGTGAGGAGGGACCGATGGAGTTCACCACGGCAGTGAAAAGAGTGGAAAAATGAAAAACTGATGTTTTTTGCCTTTCAACACAATCAAGTCCAAGACTGGCGATGTCACGGATGGCCAACCAGAAATTAAACACTTTTAGATATAAAATAAAAAAAAGGAAACTTCCTCTCAAACCAGCTCCATCTGTTCTTTCTAGGAACACAGACACGCACAACACCGTGTCCGCACATTGTTTGGAACCAAATTATGCTTTTATCTCGAGAAAATGAGATTCGAGATGAGACGAGAAGAGTTCCAGACACTTGCAAAGTTAATGAGGAATTTGGCAGCGGCAAATTTTATTTACAAAGCATTTTTCCGACTGTTCATTTTGTCCGTTTCTGCCTTTCAGTCTCGGCATGAAAACATTTTTAACATGCTGAAACACATCCCTTCTGCTCCTTCACCTCATTCTCAGCATTAACAGACAGCGGCTCTCTCTCTCTCTTCTCTAGATTTCTAAGAAGCGTACGAACATTTCAGCTCTTTTCCATCTTTTAACTCGCAGCTCTTACAGCACAAGAAGAAAAAAAACTGCTGTCAAAGTCCACGTTATCGACCATTAAATGCACACGATGCAACTTCCTCCAGCATTTCCTCTTCCACTGCTTTCATTGTTGATCCTTAAACTGACATTTCGTCTGCTTTCACCTCATGCGTGTCGACTGATATTTTAAACCGCTTTCATCTTGTACTCTAAATGGGACTTGAGCTGCTTTTGCTTCGACTGAAACTTCAACTGACTTATCAGATACTTTATCCCTCTACTCCACACTTCATCTCCTTCAGTGCTTCAACAGCAAATCCCAGAACAAAAGCAAAGTAGTACAGTATTTACAATCTACAAAAAATCATCATGTTAGGACATTAAAACTATTTCAAAGTGTTTCAACTGCAAATTTTCCATCAGGGAGCACATGTACACTTTCTTTGATTTTACTTTTTCCACCACAGCAATGTTGACTCACAGTACTCAGTGGATAAAGCCTTGAATTGTATTATGGATATTTTGATGATTTTATTGAACCTACCTTAACAAAGAGGCCTTGATATCAAGGAAAACAAGCTGCCTAATGTAATATGTTTTAGTTGGAGAAAACTGAATGGGTAAAAGTATGTTCATTGTTATACTAACTAGATGCAGGTTCTGGAGTCATTGTTTGCTTTGAATATACACTATATGGATTTTGGCTTATTTCTCATTTTTATAATTAGACAGAACTAATGAAGTCTCTAAATAGCAAGTCCAGTTTTCTCTTTAAAAGAAAACGGTGCAGCACTGTGACCAAAGCGAGTTTCGTTGCATTTCCGAAACAAGACGGTGGCACAGATCCCAGACTCATCCTGTCCGTATGTCCAATTGTCCTTGGGCAAGATACTTCAAATTGCTCCTGCTTGGTTGGTGCGTGAGTGAGTTTGAGTGTGTGTGTGAGAATGGGTGAGTGAGCAGCAGAAAAACATTGTAAAGTGCTTTGGATGAAAGCACTATATAAATGCAGCCATTTACCATTTGACATGCAACGAACCTGCAAGATCGCTGCTATCCCACAAAGTCCGTAAGCACAACATCCCCCGCTTCGAATCTGTCCAAGAACTTTTTATTGCATGTCACCCCCCTCCCTCCCAAGAATAACCATCCAAAGTTTTCTCTGCTTGATTCAAAAAGTTCCAACGGCTGTAAAATAACGAAAAATAGGGCGGAAAAAGTGCAGATCCTTAAACTTCTTAGTATACCACAAAGGTTTCCCCAATAGGACACAACTCACTTGTGGCTTTGTGACCCACAATTTGCATCAAAACTCTGTCAAAAAGTCATAACTCGGTCAAATCTGAACACACGGACATGTGTGGACATGCACACTTATTTTTAGATTGAAAGTCACTTATACTTGCCAAAGAAATCATCATCTGTGATGTGCATAATGAATAAATGTCTATAAATATGCTTAGAAAGCAGAAAAAAACACTCCCTATAAATCCAGAACTTAACTGAGAATTTTTTCAGTATCAAAGTAATCCAGTGATTGTCTGTACATCCATGGGTACATTACAACAGGAACCACTAATAAATAATTCAGCATACTTTTAATGGGGCCAACTTATGTAATGTAAACAAATATAGGCTAAAAAAAAAAAAGTGCCTCAAGTTGTAACTCACAGCTAACTGTAGTTCCAAAACTGACAGCATGATTAATTCCCCTTATCGAAGGAACAACTAAACCCACATGTTTACGTAGGATTAGCATGCTAGGCTAATAGTTCGTCAGCTGTGTGACATTATATTGGCGCTGTGATGTCTTTCAGAGCACACAAACACTGTAAACATAGCGCTGTTAAACCAGAAACACTGCAGTAACACCTCATTTTTTATACAGTCTATGGGCTACACACAACCCTACACACAGTCTATGGGCTACACACGGCTATGCTAACAATGCTAACCATGCTAACTAGCCCCTAGCTGTCGTGCAGGCCGTTGAAATGGATCCATCATGTCTCTTTGTATCCGTAGGTTGGTGCTCCTGTCAGTGCCAGAGTCTCCATGTGAGATGCTTCATTTGGTAAATGTGTGTTTTTAAAACTCATTTCGGGGCTATGCTAATTGCACTCAGGCCTCCGCTGTAAATGCCCCCTGAAGACATAATTCAAACTGTTTGCCATCCATTCATATACAGATATTCACCTTGTGTGACACTGGGGGGGGGTCTCAGTTTTGTCTGAAGGGGGGGCCTACAAACGATGGAGAGAGCTAAACATTTGGAACATTATCTCTAGATTGCAATATTAAAAAGGACATTTCTCTTCGTTTGTTAACTTTAAAAGTATAGCTAGGCTTTGTTGTCGGCTTCCTGACCTGTTTTAAATAAGAGGGACAGAGAGCATGCTAGCGAGCTGACAGCGAGTGAGTGAGAAAGAACGGCGGTGGTCGAGTGAGCTAAAGAGTGAATGAAGGGAGGGAGCAGCGGTAGGGAGAACAAAGCTGGTGAAATAAAAGGTTATTTCCTGATTGTTCCGTGTCATTACATTCTAAAGCAGAAATAAATAACCACCAAACATGCAACAGATTATTTACTGTGGAGACAGACGCTCATAGTTAACGTTTCATTTTCCTCCTCTGCATTTCTCCTTTTCATTCACTCATTACATCCAACTCATGCAGCAGTGAATACAAAGAACAGGACAAATCTGTGTTATTTTTTTTCCCCACCGAGTCTTAATACGGTGTTTCAATCGCCGCTGTCATCATGGTTGTACTTTGCATGATCTACCTGCTTCCTCAGATGCAGTGGAAACGCAAACAGAACTGCACTACTAGGAGTTTTAGTTCCAAGTTTAGTTCCTGACATTAATTCTCTGGTTTCAAAGTACATGGAACTTTTGGTCGGAAAGGGGCTTATGAATGACTCATCCCAGTCATAATTAATGACAGATCGTGGTTATGAAGTGGTGATGGTTGCAAAGCTACAGGAGGAATGAGGGAGAGCCCTGGATTTTTAAAGATGATCCAATCGGTGGTGGATCTAACAGGAGCCAGTCTAACACTGTAGTGAGGTCAGTCCACTCCATCTGGATCTCCAGTCACAGCCCTGCCTCGAGTGAAAGCATTCAGAAAAGACTCAAGTCAACTAAGTCTCTGTTCAGACCGACAAAAGCACCATCCACCCACCCACCCATTCCAGTAAGACCACTGTGCTGCCCTGTGTGTGGGTCACCATAAAACACAATTCAACCTGGTTATTTACCTGTAGGGTTAGGATTCAGTCACATTTTATGCACTCTGAAACCAGTGTTCACTTATCAGAGCAAAACCCTTTCTAATTCCTTATCTAATCTAACCGAGTTTGGCTTCCAACATTTACTCAAGTACAATACTGAAGTACTTTACTTGAGTATTTCCATTTGATACTACTTTATACTTCCACTCCACTATACTTCAGAGGGAAATATTCTACTTTCTACTCCACTACATTTATTTGACAGCTTTAGTTACTTTTCAGCTGAAGATTTGACACAAATTGGACTAAACTAGCCAACTGTATATGAAGTAGTTAAAATTTAAAATAAATTAAAATGTCTAATAGCCTAAGTCTACTGGAGAAATGTTTGAAAGTTGATAACTCAAAAATTAAAAGTGCTAAAGGATTCATATTAAAGTGTCCCGTGTTGAAATGCTTAACATATTAAAACATGGTACCATTAGTGCCACTATGTGGTCATTTATTATGTGTTTTAGGTTTTGGCCAATAACTCATGAACTGTGAGGCCTATTTAAACAATATTTGCACAGTGTGTTCCTTGGATCACGATGATTTGACTGAAAAAAATTTCTGCCATTTTGGATTTAGACCATTTTTTTTGCTTTTGTTCGCACATATTTCATCTAATCTTGACCAAACTTGGCACATACCATATTTAGATGATCCCACATAAAACATTTGGGATTTTTTTTTTGTTTATTTTTTAATGTTTGTCTGTAATTGGTTACCAAACTTTTGAAGTTGTGGTACTTAACAGGCCATAACGCTTTGCAAGTTATTTCAGCTGCCAGCATTCACATGCATTTTATGCAGGAAAAACATTTTCTAGTTATTTACTGTTGCTTTGGAGCAGAAAAACGTAGCAATTCACAATCAGCCAAAGAGTAACTATTCAGGTTTCCATCTCTACATAAAATAATGTCTAACATTTCCAATAATGTATACGTAGTATGTAGAAATATGTATGTAGTATGTACATAAGTCACTGGAGAGCATATATACACACAAACAAAGCTGGCCTCTCAGTATTCACTGCATTTTTCATTTCCAAGTCAGAGAGGCGAGACACCTGGAAGCCTTAAATATAAAACAAGCAGCAGGCTTTAGATGCTACATCCACACTAATCACATCCACAGAGACTAGAACCCTACCCCACACCCCCACCCCCACCAACCCCACATCTGGCTGTGTTACAAGGAGGAGGACACAGTGCCCTGCCAAATACAGTCCTCAGTGCTTCTCCATTATCCATATTTTAAGACCATATATTGACTCAATATAGTTTGGATATATAAACTGAGAAGCCCTCAAGTTTGGGAATTGTATAAACAGAGATGATAATATGGTGTTCTGTGGGGTTTAACCATCTGTATTGCTGCAAGAAAACATCCTCCAACCTTAAAAAAAAAAGTTAACATGGAGGATCTCAAAAAGGAGATCCAATATGTTTTAGGTATGGGTTCAACAAAGACATGATTCCTGTCCCTAAGGTGTGCTTTGATCAAAAACATCTCATCTCTTGTATGTACGTATGTCTCAAACAAAGCAACTGGTCTGTAATGTGCTCATTCTTCACGTTCCCCGGAAATGCAAACAGGAACTTTGAGTTCCTGGTTTAGTTCCTGAGTTTATCCTATGTTTTCAAGGGCCTAGAAACAATTGGAGAACTCATTAACATTGACGACTTTGTCACTGAAAAAAAAAAAGCTTAACAAATAATTTATCAGTGTACGTTTCAAACAATCAAATATACAAATATATGCTTAGCTAATGGAAAGAGAAAACAGAAAGAAAAGGTTTGTACAGGGTTGTAATTTTGAATAACATTGCAAATAACAGACTCTGTACGACAGCTGGTTTGTTAAGTAAGAAACAAAAGGTCCATTCTGCAAGCTGAATCTAATCTTCAATTTTAAAAGAATATATATCTCTGATATCCTAACATGGAGGGGGCGGGACTTATGATCTAAACTGCAGCCAGCCATCAGGGGGAGATTTCTTGGCTTCACTTTTAGGGAGCTGTCATGACGTCCATATTTATGTACAGTCAATGATGTAAATAAGCAACTGTTTGCTAGCACATTAGCTAGAACAACTCTATCTCAATGTTGTGTTTACAGCTTGTTGCTCCAAAGTGGCTAAAAAAAAAGTATTTCATGACAAAGGCAAAAAAATGAACAGGAGAGTGTCAGAGATGTCAGTCCAGAGGAGAGCTCTAACCAGACAAACTAACGGAAATCAGAGGGTGGACCGTGTGGGTGCACAGGGTGGGAGGGCTGTCAAAACACAGCAGATAGTAATGGTGAGGCTCTCACACTGTCATCTCTTCAGCTAGGGAGCAACAGATGAAGAGAGGAGAGGACCAGGGGAGTGTGTTTGCATATTTTGTGTGTGTAGCTGACAGGACTGAGCACCGATAGATTTATATACATCCACCGTGTAGGAATGTGTAAAACATAATGTCAGTCATTGTTAACCTGTGCTAACTTGCACTGGAACTCCCTCTTTTCCAACACCCAATAATTTTGTATGTGTGTGTGTGCTGACACACACGCCAATCTTGTAGTCGTATACTCTTCGGCAGATGCCGTTATGGCGGACAACCACAACGGCGACACATGCGCACAAGATGACGATCACCTTGTGCACCGTACTCTCTGGTAGAGGAGGTATGACGCCGTTAACAGGTGACCAAACGAAACGGACCGTTGATTTCTCTGGGTTTGAAAATTGTTGGAAACATTAGGGATGATGTAACTACACAAGTCAACATAATATATAACAAAGTTCTAGTTGTTTTAAAACATTTTAATGCAGAATAGTTACATATTACAGCTTTGAAATAAAATCTCTCTTTTTCTTTTTTTTTTTTTTAAAGTTGAGGCATGGGTATCTAAACTCAGCAGCAGAGGAAAACAAACACAGCAGTCCTCACTTCAAAGTATGCAAATCTGTTAGTTTCTCAAACCTCTCTACTGCTCTCACAACATACCACAAAATGATGAAGAATCCATGGGTTGGTTTCAAAATAAATATTCAGTGGTGGCACGTACAGCTTGGAAACTTCAAACCTTAATAAAGCACATGTTCGTGCACATTAAAAGAAGCACTCCAGTGATTTAATACTACGCTTGCATAAAGCTGAAACGGACAGATAAGAAAAAAAAGATAGTTACTGAACTGAAGAAGCAGAAGCTGAGATATCCTGACTTATAACCTTGACTATAGGCCAAGCTTCAAAAAAACACTGGAGCCTACATTTCCCAAAATGTAACTGAGAACATCTCCTTTAAACACTTTAAACACTCTCCGGTAAACACTCACATCTTTCAAACTCCACACCTCCGGTTTCTTTCACAGACTTCTAAAACGTGCAGTCTCAAAGCCTCAGTTGAGATATCCCTGATGACATCATCAAGGTTATTTTTATGACCACGCTGCTCCGGAGCCGCAGAAGACGTTATACAACTGTTTTCATAGGCTGAGTACTACTATAAGCACACTGACCTTTATGTGTAAAACCCTGTGCAGCTTGTATTCCGCCGCAGTTTGATCGTAGCGTGAGTGCAGTTTCACGGACAGTAAGTCAACAGAGTTAACAGCAACGTTTAAAGCCCCCCGCCCTTCAATCAAATCAAATAAAATATGTTCTTGCTCTCTTCTTGTTCCTACAGTTGGATGTTTGAGCTTCGCCGTGCAGAATTATTGGAATCAAAAGCCATAATATCTCACAGCTCAGGTTGAAAAAGCCTAAAATACTCCATTTACAATAACATCAAAACAGAAAACCGGAGAGAATACGAACATTTAAGAGACTGAAACCAGACATGGTTTGTTGTTTTTGCTTGATTTGTCTTTTGCACTTTTGCCCAATATTTTAAAAATGTCTACGCCATCATGACCCCGTTCAAAAGACTATCTGAGAGAGAGCGAAATCATCGTGCAAACTGTTGTTCTGTTGATATGAAAATATCAGAGGGCAAGAGAGACAGACACAGAGACAAGGAGGAAGAGATCCATCACTAGGACGGCGCTAAGCAGATACAGTAAGGCATTTCAGAGCTCCTTGGCAACCAGATGACATCCCTTCTCCTTTAGGTATAGATTCTCACAGTTAGTTATGCCAACCAAAACACAACGGTTGTTTCAGGTGTTCACATTGCTTTTAAATTGCAAATCCACTCATACAGCAAAAATGAGTCTTACTGATTGTCTTCCGTTTAAGATGATTATGAGGTTCTACTGGGATTAATAAACGGTGTAGGTTCCTATGGTTACTGAAATGAGTACAAACACTTTCTCTGTCTCTCTCTTCCTTCTCCATCTCCAGACAGCAAAGTGACTGATGTCTCTGGCCGGGTAATCAAGCCGCCATTTATTTTGGATCAGCTGATTGTTAAGCCAGTGGATGGAGCCACAGTACATCTAGCTGGGCCGCGGCCAATCGCAACATTTTCATCTCTGTGACAGGACTGACGCAACAACCAAAATACCTTGATGTTTGTTGTTTTTTCAGGGAACAAAATGTAATATTTGAGCAGGAGTACAAGTTCCAGTTAAGCTATGGAAACTAAATTAGTCAAGAATAGGTGTTAAACTCCCACAATGCAAAGCTAACGTCTCGTGTTTTTTTTTTTTTAGCCAGATTGTGTCTTTTCACTCATTATAACCCTGATCGCCTCGAGTTACTTCAACTGAACACACAATGTTTCTGTATCCTTTTCAGCTATCCCCCAGCTGTCATTTTTCTTTCACTGTCCTTCTGTCGCACAGTTTGCCTCTTTCTCCCTCTTCTTTACCCAACCTCCATCTGAACCCCACCCTCTGTCATCACAGGGCCCATAAAATGCACAGCCAGTCTACAGGGTAATAAACTCTTTGACAGAACATCTGTCCTCACTTGCCATATGCTACACAGCCAAAACTTTGACTAATGTTCAACTTAAACTCTCATATATTCAGCGTTAAAAAGAAATCGTCAGACTTTACTTGACCTTGTGTTGAGAATCAGATTTTCCTAAGTCTGATCTTGTGACCCATCTTACTGTTTATTTCACTTGTCAGTGCAAATATCTGCTTATCTTCAAGAAAAATGAACAGCAGCGAGGGTGTGAGCGGAGGAGGTCACGGCTAAAATGCGAAAAAAAAAGAAAACCGCATATACACACACACCACAGGCGACAGAGAGCTTGTGTGTTCACAGCACTAATTTATGTGAATGTGGCCATAAAGAGATAGAGAATGCCTCTACAAAGGATTTCCCCCAGCGCTCGCCAAAATGCCTGTGTGTGTGTGTAAATCCAAGTGTGTGTTGCAGTGAATCAGCGTGTGTGCTCTTTTTCTCTAAATGAGAAGCAGCTCTGGAGGACTCTCTCCGGCTCAGTGGGTTTGGCTGAGCCTGGAAGGTTCAAGTACACTGAGAGAAAAATCAAGAGTCACACAGTGGGATCGGACTGGCGGGCTTCATTCACTTTCTACCGCGTAACGTCTGGCGCGGCGATCTCTGCTCACTACGAGAAGCTACGAAAAGACCCTGCTGAAGTCTCCCCCCCTGCTGAGAATGTCTCTCTAAATGGTTGCTACAAGGTAAACACCACCTCAGTTCAGTTCATGCAGATTTTTTTTTTTTTAAAAATATGTCAGCAGCTGCTACATCTGTTCAGCGGGGAGCCCGTCTGAAACATGAGTCAAGTCCTTCCTCTTCATCCCATTGGCTCTGAAGGCCGTTCGAGTTGCATCAGTGCACATGATACAAGGAGAAGGGAATGTATCTTCTGGTATGACTGCGCGGTCTTGCAGGTCTGAAGGGACAGTGATGTCACTTTCGCTCCGAGTGTAGCCAGAGGTCTGACTGAAATATCTCGGCAACAATAGGATGGATGATCATGAAAGAGGCGTTCATGGTCCCATTGACTTTGGTGACTTTTCCCACTAGACTCAACACTAAGTTGACATTTTTGCATTTTTTTTTTTTTAGTTGTAGCCCATCAAGGTCTTATGTGTAATGAGACTGAAAGATAAAAAAAAAAATTCCATGTGTGAAATAAAGGTTGTGTTCAAACTAAGATTTCGACATTACAAACGCAGCCCCCTCATTCATTTCAATGAGGCGTTGGAAAAGAAAGGTGGTCCTGACACAAAGTGCTCTTGCAACAACAACAAAAATATATTGGTGGTCCATTAATAAAGCTGAATCAATTGACCCACACATTCTTGGTGGATTACTTTATGACTTCATCAGCGTATATCTCCTGTTCGAATCAGAGTCGTGGCAAACCAAAGATAAAAATCATTGGCGCTACGATACAGTCATTTTTGTAGAGTTGCAAAATCCTGTCTCAGCTCTATGAATCATTGTGTATGTTTTGGCATCTGACAAGCTTTTATTCTCACCAATCTGTTAGTGAAACTGGGCTTACCAGATTGTTTTTCATCATATCACCAGTATCTGACACTAAAGTCCTGCAGCGAAGCAGCCACACACAGGGCTGTGTTTAGTCTGAATTCCTGATTCGATGTTACAAACACAAAGACACACAACGGTGTTAACCCTTGCATCCAAATTCACATCTCTTCTTCTTGGGTTGAATTGCTCACAAAGTATTTATCGCAGCATACCGCTCGCATATCAAATGAAATGGCACCACGTGAACTTTCTAACGATGCGACAAAGTGTTGGTGAGAAAAACAGTTTTGAATTTCCATCTGATTTAATCATACTTATAATCTGCATAGAGCTCCAAGTTCATCTCCACACTCATTACTCTTGTTTGAATTACTCATGAACTCGTCGTTGCAGAAATGTTGAACATCGATCACAAGAAAGAGAGTGAAGCTGGAGCTTCGTAATAATGCTCGTCACATATTGCACATAGCAAAGTAATCACCTTATGAAGACAGATAGAAGTAATATCTTTGCTATTTTCTTCACTCATCTTCACACTCCTGCCTCTCACAACGTACCACATATCAAAATAAACAGCAGGACTCACCCTTTCCAATGATGCTAGATGTTTGTGTGGCAAAATGTTTTCTGATTTTGACATTACAGTAAATTTCTGCACTGTCTCCGATATAATGCTGACATTACACCCTACTTTGAATGGAAAACAAACTAGAACAAGAGTTGTGGTCAAAAGACCTGTGCTGGTCACCTGTGCACAAGTAGACTCGTGCACAAATGCACAAACACACTCATTAGGCACTAAGCACTTTTTTTTCTTCAAATTGCTAAATCATAGAGTATCCCACCATCCAGATTCCAGACAATCTCCCCAACACGATTATGAAAAGATATCTCTACTGCCAGTATTTTATAGTGAGATACATGTCAAAACATAATGTCATAAGATGCTTATCTTTTTTTTCCCCTTGATATAAAAGGCTAACATAAAAAAAACTGCAAGTACTATAATACCAAGAATGGATACATGGAAGATCTGGATAGCTTAGACTGTTCTGAAAAAAAAAAGAGATACAGCATGTATGTGTAGCCTTTATAATGATCAAGATAAGAGCTTAACAGTAAAGGCAGTGAAATTACCCTGAAAATAGCCTCGAGCTCATAGGCTTGATATGAGCTGCTAGCTGCATTTTGTAGCTATCATTTAGGCTACAGAGTGACTTTTCATTCAGTGAATGTAGCAATAGTCTTTTTTTTTTTTTGCAGTAATGCCAAGTTGCAATGACAAGTACAGACCTACATACCTATTAGTATATATATATATATATATATATGTATATATATATATATATATATATATATATATATATATATATATATATATATATATATATATATATATATATATATATATACACACACATACATATATCAGCTGATGAGTAACAACATATTGCAATAGAGAAATGTCAAACATATGCTTTGTTTGTTTGTAATTTGATAACAATGAGATGATTATACAGTTTGTCCACCAGAGATAATTGACACATTTATTTTTCAATTGTAAAAAAAAGAGGCCAAATTTATAACCAAATTTAAGGGATCCTCCAAAAAAATATATGTATAGGTGTGTGTGTGTGTGTGTTTGCCTAAAAACACTTAACCAGGTTAACTCATTTAGCACCAGGCAGCGATTAGTACAAGACTGTAAAGGACAGATGCTGTATAGTAACTGAGCTCTTTGTTGTCTTTCCAAACATGAGAAATTCCACTTTAGGAGCCGGGATGCCTCGGCACAATTACACATCTGATCTGACAGCTACACGGCTCCCACATACTCTAGCTGCAAGCTGGCCTTTCAACAGAGGCCTCATCTGTCACAGCTAGATCTCTTTTCCCACTGATTCTGGATTAAGATGGACTTAGTCTCCTGGTTTCAGTTGAAGCTGTCACAACTAACACCAGAAGAACACGGACAAAGGCCCGATTCATGAGCCGTACTCGGCGCACACATGAAAAACACACAGTTATCTGGGAGACATGAGGTTGAGGCAAAGCGACGTGGGATGGTATAGGAAGCCACATGTGTGCCCTTCAGTAACTAACCAATTAGTCGACACTTAGGCGACACTTCCCTGAATCAATTCACAAATCCTGAAAAGTAGATTAAAATGAACAGCGACGTGTCTGCTGTTATCTGCGTCAAAGTGGAAAACACTCATGAAGACTAACAGATATTTCTTTTGATATACAGAACAAAGCATCCAAGAAGCGGTCCCGTTATATTAAAAATGGCTGACGGTACAGTTCTGCGGCTCTAATGCAACCTAATCATTGCAGCTTTGGCTCTAATCTCCTACATCAAACCTCTTCCCTTTCCAAGTCAGAGAGTTCTTGAAACACAGCCAGTGGGAGCTTTCCAAACATCAAAGTAGAGCTGGAGATTTTTCTTTTTTTTTAATTTTTCCACCGACTGATACAACAGAGCTTTCACAGGAAGAAATCTCTATATGTCGGCTTGAAAATGGCCTCTTACGCGAGACGCTTTGTGTGTTTAGAAACACCTGAAGAATTCTCAATGTCTCCGTCTCAGCCGATCACTGGAAGAAAAAAAAAAAGATCCCTGCTGCTGATAATTCAGAACAGTCTTGTTACGAATCAAGTGTGCCAACTCTATAAAGCAGTTAAGCAGTCAGTGTCCAGGATGCTCATTTAAGTCACAAGAGCCAGAATGGGACCCACTGTTCTTTTAAAGGGACCAAATATATCAGCAATAAGCATTCAAGTCAGACAAATCATCTACAAAAATAAAGTCAACGACTTTTGGACAAAAGGTTTATATTCACAGCAATGCAAGCACAGATGCATGACTTACACACTTGTGTGTCCTTTATATGTATTCTGAGAGTAAAGACGTGTAAAGTAAAGCTTATAATGTGATACAGGTACAGATCAGTACTGAAATATTGACAGATTTAGATGTTTCTAGAGTTGTAAAGTGGTTGGAGCTATTTCAGGTTAAAATTCCATTTGTTTTTCCTCATAGACAACGTTACATTACTCACAGTCTGAGCACTTCTACAGCTTGGATCAGCACGGACCTCTTCCCGTTTAGTCTTAATCATCAGAACAAAAGATGAACAACTTTGTTGGAAAATATCTGGTTCATTAGTAAAGAGTCGAAGGTACAATTCAAGGGTAGGAATTTAATTTCGACTGTCATGGTGCATGGAGCTAACAGCAGGCAGAAGCTAAGGACTGCTGTGTTGAGAAAACTGAATTGACCAACCACAGAGTGAAACAGTTCACTTTTAATTTACTGGGTCACTACATCACGCCCATGTCTTCTTCTTCATAGCAATGGTGGCCGAGGCTCATGGGTATTGTAGTATTCTTACCCGTCCACCGAAATCACAGATAGAACGTGATTTCTCAGAGACAAAGTTGAAACAATTGAAACCGGTTTTCATAATATAAACGAACAGTATTGTTATCCTGAGTCTGTGTGTTCAGTAATATTGAGGAGGTGATTTAAAGAAACATTTGAAATGTGAATGCACGATGAGGAATAAACCTTCTGGAACCACTTCATATCAATGCATCTGTCAAATACACAGTATATCTAACCCTTACATGTTTGGCACAGGTCTGTATGAGTTAAGAACTAGCATGCGGATGGTGTGTGTGTGACATGTGAGATCAGTGTGAGAAGTTCATCTTGATAGGACTTTATCATTCAGGTAAATACAGCAGGTAGTTTGGGTTGTCCAAGGTTACAGTGCTGAAGAAACTGTCATTTGGCTCCGATATTTAACTGCCTGGTTCTGTTGCTTACTCAAGTGGTTTTTTGAAGTACTTAATATAATAAAGCAATGGCTCAGCTTCTATTTCCCTCTGAGAAGAGTATATGGCTATATTTCAAAGGCAAATATACAGACACTGATTTAGCGGCTGTTTCTATTCCAAGAACAACATTTTACAGCGCGGCGTTTTGTTTGAACATTAGGGTTATTAGCACTAGATTGATTTTCCAAATTGTATGTTACTGTCTTAATAAAATATTCCATGCCCAGTCTTTGACTTTTCCTCAAATAATGTTGTGTAGCACCTCCTATTGTTAAAAATACTGAAGATGAATCCACATTAAAAACACAGGTATACCAATGTAGAACTTACCTGTATATGAAATGCTTTTACTTGGCTGCAGTTCATGTTTAAAACATTCTCATTAGAGTGTGTGATCTGATATGTTGAGTTAATTAAATGATAAAAAAAGAGCAAAATAAAACCTTCACCAAGCTCTTAAAGTGTGGGAAAATGTATAGTCAAGGTGCTGAATGTCTGCTCAAAGTGTGTTGTTTGCCACGACTCTGGATAATAGCTTTGACACTGTGCACTCTACTGTGTGTATGTATTTGGCTGCAGTAGTAAGAGTGCAGACAAATCTTTAGAAGTTTGCCAACACTCTTTTCCCTTTGTTTGAAAAATCATGTCTGCAGCGTAGCACACTGAGCGATATGGAGCGTCACTAATGAGGCCATTATTTAATAAGTTTTTATAAAGTGACCTGTTTGCTTTTTCCATCTGCCCATTCGTTAGAAGGCGGTGAAACTGGGAACAGCTAGGCAGGGCTTTGCATGCTCACCATCTCTCTATGATCACATATACACGGTTTGAATGCAGCCAAGTTCATCATATCGTTCTCAGACATTTTTCTCTGTTTCTGTTGTCAGATAATGGAAGAAGTGAAACTGGTATGTGATCTCAGCTCATAAATGCTGTGTTCAACAGAAGCTGCTGTTGTGCTGAGGGATCGTCTATTATGACGTTTATAATAAGCGTTCACAGAGAAGCGACAAAGGTTCCTACATATAAAAAAACAAGCTGCAAACGTGTGTTTATGCTTGTAAAACAAAAAAAATGTCAGTAAAACAACTGAACTTTATTAGAAATGTGTGATAAAGAACAGACGCTCTGCTTCTGAAGTATTTCCAGTGGACGTTGAAGCTGTGACTGAGCCGAATGTGGACATTCAGATGTATATAATCTTGCTTGCACTGTCAATTACTAGGCTACACAGTATCCAAGGTAACGACGCAGCTATAAATCCCATCAACTGGGGAACAAGTCAGACCGGACTTGTATTGTAAGTTTCTTTTGATTTTCTTTTATACTGAATAGTTTTACGGAGACCAGGCTTGTATCCCACTGATCCTGATATGCTTGTATGCAATAAACAAAATCATCACAGAAACGGACATTAGAGCTATCTGCGTCTCTACGTTGGGAGTCGACTAGCTAACTGTCAGCAGTTAGTCCGCATCATCATAAAAACACAATGGAGACACAGCTGGCTGTCACCACTACGGCGATATTAAGAGATTCAACCGAGGTGTTAAATATATATAAACTGTGAAAAACACATTCTTCCGCACTTATTCATCAATTGGTGTCACATCCAATGTTAGAATGCAATGTTAAATCAGTGAAGTACTCTTAAAAAAAACAGGATTGAAATCATGGAATAACTGATTAAAAAATGATACAACACAAAAAAATAACCCTGTGTAGCCAGATTTCAGTATTTTCAGTAATGTCCTGCTCCGCTACTTGCCAGCACAGCAACTAAAGAACAGTCACCATACCAAGCAACAAAACAGTGGGTTTCTTTAGCCGGCACCACCAATGATTATTACAGCTATCAATCACATGAGCTGCTATTTATCCAGTCTATACAAACCTACTCCCACAGCGAGCTGCTCTCTGCCCACTATCAACCACTTGTAAATGAAGTAAAAACCTTGAAAAAAAAGAAAAAAGTTGCTGTTTACAACCTTATTCATTATATGCAAGTCTCAAAATGTTTATCTTCATTCTAAAGACTTATTAAAAGCACCGCAAACAGCACGCTCGGTTTAACTTCAGTACCTACGCTGAACATTTACTCCATCTCTCACATGTGCAAAAAAAAAAAACAGACAAGAGAACTTCATCTCCCATGGGGCCCCAGGTGTTATTGCAGTGAGAGGCTCCACTGTAGCAAATTATACAGTACATTCCTGAACCATGACTCTCCCTCTCTCTCTCACACACACACACACACACACACACACAAACCCACCCTGTGGTTCCACGCAGCATACGCCCTACATGCCAATAGAAATGCACACAAACTCAAACATGCACTGCACACGTCCACACGGACCACGTGACTAGGCAGCAGTTTCACACAGGGTCAGCTTACTAACGCTACAAAGCTCATCTCCAAACTTAAGAGTTAAAGGCAACAAACGTTGAGTGTGAAAGGACAAGAGTCAAAATTCTTCAAGCGTATCTTCTTCTTTTTCTTCTAGTCGTACGGGAGAGAAAAGAAACAGAGAGGGGGGGGGGGGGGGGGGGGGCGTATGTGTGTGTCCTTGTGGTGTCAAGAGTGTCCAGCTCAGCACTGAGGCTGGTGCAGCAGTATCACATTGCTATCATTTATTCAACAGGACCGGAGTGAGGAGCGGGATGAATAGAGGTGATGTCGGGTGATGGAAGAGGAGGAGGAGGGTGATAAATGGGAGTCTAAAAACACACAGATATATTTTCACACCACTTCGCTTCACGTTTTGGTGTATTGAGGCCTCAGGATTGGATGCTATCAATAGCAACGTTTCTACCAAAATGCTCGGAACAAGCGAGGCACACCGCTGAAAGTCAAACAGGAGAAGAAATGCAAAAGAGAAAGCCCTCATCACGTCCACATCCATGAGAGATGTGCAGTAACTGATTTGCACAGGCGCTGACGTTTTCCAGCTTATCTGAAGGACAGATCCAAGTCATGAACTTGATGAAATTCGAACGCGCAAACCAAGAACCATGTAAACTCCCTGGTTTTCTTTTTTTTTTTTTTCTCCTTTTGATTCTATGTTTGATTTGGTGTAATAGTATATTGTATTACAATATGATGGGTTTTCTATGTGGCTCCCTAAGTGTGAAACTTCATCCTTTACCTTGGAAGCAGTAGTCTGAACTGTGTTCTGTTTCCTGGCAGTTCAGACTTTTTCACAGTTCATATCTGACAGTTGAAACGATGAATGAATGATTGAACCACACTGTTATATGAAAGGTGATGATGTGGATCATTTTCTGGTGACATATCACATATTGCAGAATGACCCGTCTCGTGATAGCATCGTTGTTGCAATAAATCACTATTGCATTGTGAGTTAGTCAAAAGAAAGGTGACTTAATATACTTTTTTTTGCTTATTCTTCATACTTAAGATGAACACATGCATAATATCTCTACACTCAGGGTTTATAATTAACAACCAACTAGCGCCAAATGTGAGTAGATTTTCCATTTGGTGAGTAAATCTCAAGAGGTTGTCCGCCACACTGGCAAACTGTAAATGCCTGTACCAAATTAGTCATGTAATAAATATCTGGCATGATGACTTGAAGCAATTACTCATATTTGTCCCCATACAGTGTAGACATACGTATTTTTTTTTATTTATGGCTCATGGGATGGGTTTATGGGACATTGCAGCTCTTCGCTAAACTGCCAGTCTGCTTCTAGCTACCATTAATTAAATAGCTATTAATACCTTATTATCTCAGTGAAATGTACTGAAACAAATGTATATGTGACACAAAAAGGCAATTTATTATTCTGGCTGGCAAAAACAACAACAAAAAAAAAACACATGCGTGGCAGGAGGATTTTTTCAGTTTCCTTGGCATGCGAGTCAAAAAGTTCATTTCAGACACTTGATACGCTCCAACACCTACATGTATGCTTTCGTCTACGACTTTGATCTTGCAAATTTGCTTGCTCATACAACATCTAATTTGATCTTCTGTCACTATCACCTTCATTATTATCATTATAATGTAAGGTTATTGAAGCATTTTCAACATGCCTCAGCTGTTGAAGCAGCAGAGCTAAAAAAAGGTGCGTTTCTGCAGGGCACAGCAGCTTCAAAGCTTCGCAGACCCCAGAAAAAAAAAGCTGAGCAAGGTTTGCATAATGTGTACAATTAGGTAAATAGATGGAGGACACGACTTTCTGTTCTTGAGTAAAGGAGCTGCTGAAGAAGCTGATGAAATTCCACGGCAGAGACAGAAAGAGATGTGAAGGCAAAGCAGAGCGTGAAAAGAGATGAGAGACAAGAGGAGGAGGATAAACCTTCACCATAAAACTTGACATCTTCCATGTTTCCTGCCAAAATGGCAAAAGCTCTATAGCAAAGATGTAATCTCCATTTAACTGTGCTGCCCTTGCTTTGTTTTGTTACACTTTAAACACAATTTAAAAAAAAGGTTAAAGCTGCACTACTCAATATTTTCACATTAACAATGTGTCAGCATCTTTCAGCTCGTTGTTTCGGTTTTTACGGCCTGCTACTTTACCGTTTCGGTTCAGTCTGACAGCTTACTTTTCATTAACACTGTTTCCAGCAGCAGCAGGAGGCAGCTGTACCACCTGCTCAGCGCCAAACAGCAGACAGACATGATTAGCAACTAGCTCTGGTGAACATAGTGGAGCATTTAGTAGCTAAAGAGCTAAAGAGAAAGATTTTTCCCTCAGGAGTTGGTGGAGATCAAAACAGTAACACAACTCCAAATGAATGCTGATGTTGCTTTGTGTCTGTCTGAGACACAGTGTTGTATTGAAAGTGTCCTCTGCTGCCCTTAGTGGCCAAAAGACAATTAATATTGTTTTTACTTAATTTAAATGATAAATTTCCATTAAAACAATCTTAAAAACTGATCGGCAAAAGAGTCAACAGTAAGTTTAACTAAGGAAAGTGTCGACATTTAACACTGTATGTAGGTAGATGTGAACTTTGACTTGACTGGAGTGACTTGTAATTGTGAGGCATGATGGTGGAGGCGCTTTGAAGCTCTGGTTTAATACTGTCTGGATAACCTTAGATGACCAGGAGATTGTCTGGCTCTAATCTTTTTCCCACAAGGAAGCAGAGTTCACAGTCTGTGTGACACAAAGCGCAGTGGGCAGCCAAGCGCAGAGGGATAGAGATGGTTAACAGGCTCTAATAGGGATCAAACCACTTTTTAAAAGCAAGCAAACCAGCCAAAACAAGCAAACTTACACTGCAACACACACACAGACACATGAGAGCTTATGTCATGGCTTTAAAAGAACTTCAAAAACAGGGTAATGTTTGGAAACCCAACACGGAATAGTGATGACGCTTTCACAGGAAAATGTCAAGCAGCAAACATGATGATGAGGCGCTCCGAGAAGAAGATAACGCAGTGCGCTTCACCGTCCAATCGGAACCACTCGTAGGCGGGACGTCTGTCAGTCACAATCTGAGTTAACAGTGAGCTGAGTGACAAGAAAATAGCTTGTTACTTGTGCCTCCTCCTGGTTGAGGGTGTAAACATAAGCCCTGCTGTCAATACTGAGTGTGCAGATGAGTGTGTAAGGGCCCCTTCTGAAAGGCCATTAATTACGCACTGCTTTAAGGTTAATTAACCGCTCAGGCAGGTGAGGCAGAAAGGTCAGGCTTGAGCCGTACATCACAGGAAACACGGCCTCTTTCTTCCACCTGCTTAACATTCACATCACACCCGCACGGCGTTTCTCTAAATCTGATTCAAGCTGGATTCTAATCGCACGTCTGTTTTAACGCATGCATGCCCGCTGAAATCTGATTGGGTCCTCCTCAAAACATAAGGTCACATTTTGTAACATTTACGCGCTTTATAACTGCCAATAAACATGTCATCTTGTTTGTGTAGACAGCTATCAAATGCATTGTCATGACATTTCATATAGATATCCACGGTGGCCACTAGGGTTCCTGGTAGACTAGCTGGTCGATATACTCTTGTTCGACTAAATTCTCATTGGTCGAACGATTGCCGTGTTGCTTTCATAAGTGTTCCTTTCAGGATTAATCCATTATGTCCTGCAGTGGGAGGGACAGACTAACAAATTACTCATGTAATGTAACATCCAACAATTTTTAACCCACCCCGAATAATTGATTAGATTATGTGCGATTTCAGTTGACCAAGAATTTCTTGGGTTGGCTACGGCCCTAGTGATTGGACAGGATTGATGTTGACTTTGGTGATCCATTGACTTCGCCCTGTAGCACCACCAGAGGGTCATAGTTTTCATATATCCTGTCAAGTCCCTTAACAACTACTGGATGGACTTGCACAAACTTTGGTTTGGATATTCATGGTTCCCAGATGGTGTGCGCCATTGACTTTGGTGATCCCATGAGCTTTCTTCTCTTGCCAACATGAGGTTCATATTTGTGGTTTTAAGTGAACTATTGGATAGATTGTCATAAAATTACACAAATTCATGTTCCCGTCATGACAAATTTTTATTACTTTGGTGATCTTTTCATCTAGTGTTATTAGGAGGCCAAAATGTTAATTACCTGCATGTTTAGACCTGCTTAAATAGTGCTGATTACTTAATTAACGCAAAATCCTGTTCATCCACTTTTGGTAGGGGTTCCCCTAACACTACTACTGACTCTGCTAAATGTTTCCTCTATTTCATTTCTGTTTATTCACACCAGGATTCATTGCCTGGCAGGGCTAGATGATCTAAAGTCAGGTTGCACTTTAATCCACTGAGCCAGACCACATCCTTACAATGGTCCAGATTTCAGAGGGGATTGAAATCGTACCAAATACTGATGCAATCCAAACTTGTCAAATGAGTAATGACAATGTAAACCTAGGAGACACAGTAACAAGATGTTTAAGGCCAAGTGTGGTCTGTCTTTACAAAAAAAAAAACTCTTCTTGACAGCAGTGAATTCAGTGTTCATTCCTTCTGTTGCAGTCTGAACTTACTCAGAACAGTTTATCTTTGGAGTAGCTGTAAAGACACTGACAAGATGAACACTCCGCTTCAAGGTGTGTTGTTGAAGCCAGAGTGATTGAGATAAGGATAGACACAGTTGAAAGACGTTATGGAGGCAGAGATGGATTAGAGAACCTGATATGACATTTGTTTGTGTGATTTCTCAGGCAGATCACCATGGGAGCATGTGGGCTTGGTGTTGTGTGAGTACCAGCAAAGGCAATTGAGCGTTAAAGCCTCGTAAATCTGTCTGCGACCACACTGGAGGGGGTCGCGCACACACACGCCCACACGCCACCGCTACAAGGGGGGATTTGCATGGTGCAGCGACAGTATATGCATAAAGGATGGGTACAGATACGAATTATTAACTGCTTGAAATGGAGAAATTCCCTGAGCCGTTTGCATCATGTTGTTGACGAAATCTCAACACAAGGTCCGTCCATAGCCCATCTAGAGCTTTTGATGATATCACGTTTCCAGTAACAGATGGAGTTTGTCACAGTTGTTATTGGAATTTCTATTTTTCTATTATTTTTATGACACAACGATCAAAAGCTCAGGAACAACTACTAAATGGACCTTGGCGTGAGGTTGTTTGTTGTTGTTGTCAATTTCAGTCTCAACCTTTAAGCCAACATGGATGAGAGATCCTTCAAAAGGTTTACTATGGAGGATTATCCTAAAAAAACAATGTATAAGCTGATACACAAGAAGTGTGTGGTGGTGTATTCGTCTACAGAGACTCTGTCCTCTAACTGAATTTTCTCATTTTCTTATTATTTTGCTGTGTTCTGGATGTTTCTGGGCGTTAACCTTTGGGCAGTGGCTGTGAAGCCCCCAGACAATAACAGCATGCAGGGTGTGAGGTCAGGATTCATAGCGTAGCGACTCGGTTACATTGCTGTCTCCGTCTCTCTCCTCTGCTCTCAATCTGTGTGTCTTTTTGACCAAGGGCAGGGCTGAGCTCCACACACACACACACACACACACACACACACACACACACACACACACAGCAGAAACCACAGTTGACAGGATGAAGCGTGCGTGTCGGCTGCATTCGCGCCAAATGCGGCAATGTGGCACCTTCCTGCAGGGTTGTGTGGAAGTGTGAGCGTGTTACTCTCTGCCTCTCCCTCTCTCTTTAACTTTGAATGTGGTGTTTACGTACCGCAACTGACAAATCTTGCAGTATGCCTTTGGAGTGCGCAGAAAATGTATATTTAAAAATACCTCTAACTCCATGTGATACATGCAAAACATGAGTTTAGTATAAGACGTTTGGCTGATGTCGGCCTCGAGCAAACCTTTTCATGCTGGTTTCATTACATACATGCCTGCTGTACACTGGCATTCATACAGACACATCAGAAGATGTATAGAGATTGTAAAAGGAAGCAGACCAGTTTTACAGGCTCATTTCCAACAGCAGGATAAGCCTTGTCGGCGCCAAATATTATTATCTGGTCAAGGCAAATGGTGAAGCCTGGCTACCGAGAGGAATGGATTCCAATAAATGGTCCAGTAATATAGGTAAAAGTTCATTATGTACGCCGTATGTTCCTGTCTAGTCCAGCAAGAACGCCAGATCAAACTGTTGACGATGGTGGACGGACTGCAAGGCAGAGTCTTTGGTCCAGTAGAGAATATCATATCTGTAATAGCAAGCAAATAGAGCTGACCAAGAAAAACAATCCTTTGAAGTATTACTTTTTGCATGTATACACTGGAGGCCAGTGTGCCAGAATCAGATTTTGAGCGTCCACTTCTTTCTGCCAAACTTTTCATCCACTTTTTAAAACCGCAAAAACAACAGAGCATGATGGGCTTGGAGATGCAAGAAGTACGAGGCTGAGTTACTGCCAATGACCTCAACTCAACTTCGATACAACTTCACCAGAACCCACACGAACATGGATACAGGGCTGGGCGACATCGCTCGAAATGAATATCTAAATTAATCAATTAATTAATAAAACTATATCTTATTAAAAGACACCTCTGTATAAGATTCCCCTTCTTTGCAGTGGACGGTTCTTATTAATTCTCTGTATTGAATAACAGTAACATTTATTTGGCATATTCAGTAGAGCCCTTTTACTAATGAGTTTATGGCTCCATCTCATGACAATCGAATCAAGTAAAGAGATTTGAATAATACCTTCATGGCTGCAGGATGCTTTTGGGTATGGAGTGACATTAGCCAGTATTTGAGTTATAAATTGCTGTTGCTGCTTCAAGATACTTAACTTGGTTGTCGACAGCACAGCAAGTTAAACACAATTTGTTTAAGATTTTAAAAAAAAGGTGCGATCGACTTCTGTATCTTAACTGTATGAGTACCACGTCTCCTTTGTGGAACAATTGTGATAGAGCAGGATAAATAAAAGTGAATGGTGCGACACAGCTAATAAGCTACAACGTCAGCCTCCATGTTGGACTCTCTGGCTGGTGTGTTCCTATTGGTCAGTGGAGTGAATTCACATGTCAAAATTCACAGGCACTGAACTTTTACGTGAATCCACAGATTGCAGCGATTTCCATTGAAATGAAATGATTTCGCTGCGAACTTATGCTATCTAAAATGCTTGTGTGGTCGGGCCTTTATAGCGCCTGCAGCACATTCCAACAGTATTCACACTGAGCCTTGTTTTCTGTGTGGAGTTTACTGAGGTCAAAGTTCGCCCACACTGATACATTTTTCTGTCTTTTTCTGTTCAAGCTTGTCATCTGCGCCCCCCCCCCCCCCTCCAGCTGACATTTGTCACACTTCACACTTCAGTTTGTTTTCTCTGAGTTAAGGACACTTTCCAGTCTCACTGGGACTGCAAACTGGGCACTCCTGGATAATTACATCAACAGAAACTGTCAAACAATGCTGACACAACTTTATGCAGGTGGTTTTAAGGGGAATTCACTTATGTGACTGTGACTTAAGTTCATTTGGTTGAAGAGTCATGTTGGTTTCTGTCAATTTTAGATTAATTACCCAACCACACATGCATCATCATGTTATTGATGTATAGTTTCTGTGGTGGTGGAGATTTTTCATGCTGACAATAATGAAACTTTTTGTTGAAGCTACAACAATTAGTGAATTAACTGATTTATCAGTCAACAGAATTAATCAATTTGATGAATCGATTCATGGTTTAAGTTATTTTTCAAGCCAAAACACACAAACTTTCCCTTGTTTTAGCTTGTCAAATGTGAGGATTTGCAGCTTTTCTGTGTCATATAAGATTGTTGGTGAGTCAAAACAAAACATTTGAAGATTTAAACTCAGGCTTTAGAAAATTGTACAGGCACTTCTTACTTTTTTCTGACATTTTATCGACCAAACGATTCATTGAGAAAATGATTGTTCATTCCTGCCCTAGTTTTGATGTACACTAAATGGTTGTAATGTTTTGATATTTTTGGCTTCTAGAAAGCATAATTCCCTTTCACGAAAGCTCTCAGGATGATTGTGACCCCAAGTGTCACTGAGAGGAACCAGAAAAGTCCCCTGACTCCGCCCAGCACCACCATCTGCTGCTGCTATTCGCTACATCTGGAAGACAGATCACCCAGAGGCCACCAGAAGCAGCCAACCACGTCATCCAGTGGTTCCACCCAGACAGGAAGGCTGTGTGTGTGTGTGTGTGTTTTATGTGTGTGTGTGTATGCGTGTATGTGTATTACAGGATAAGTTATGGCTTCCTTCTAGTTGAGACAGCCTGGAAAGAGAATGTGTGTATCTGTATGTGTGTGTGTGTGTAGGTGTGTGTTCAAGAATTCAGAGGTCAACACTCGCTTTGGCGATGGAAGCCAATTCAAAAAGTCACACACACACACAAAAGCAATCAATCAAAAATGCGTCTTCATGCCAAAAAATGCACTTGTTATGAAAAAACAAACATTTTGCAAACACGCATCATTTACATGAAGAATAAAAACACATCGATAATACATAAAACATGTATGTACACACTAATATGCAATATCTACACACACCTTCAACACAGGTTAAAGCATTTGAAAAGCCCATAGTCACAGTGACAGCAGCAGACCAAAGGCATTCCTCTGCCTGTTTGCTAATTCAAACTCTGCTGCCAGCTATAATTACCAAGTCCTAAACAAACGCAGCTAAACATAGACACACAAATTCTCCCACTCACATGGAAAACACACTCACACAGCAGCGCTTTTTACTGCTTCTGTTTGGAGTTTGATACCATATTAGTGACTGGCAAACTTCTGTTTCATGATATGCATTTTACGCTGGGTGACTAACATTAGCTACACTGCAGGGAGTGTGTTAGAGTGGATCAGTATTTTGCCTCCCAGCTACAAGGTTCTGGGTTTAAATCCAAGATCTGCTCCTGTCTGTGTGAGCTCTGGAGGCGGAGAACAAGGGTTGCAGCCCCCCTTATAGTCGACTAAATGTTTGTAGATGAGAAGAGTCTTAGTTCATCAAGTTTTCATTGGTCAGTTAGTCGCAGGACGAAAAAAAAACCCCTCAAACTCCATTCAGGAGCTGTGCCTTGTCGTTAACAAGGCTAGGTCAAAACCTAGTATGGCTGGCATATATATGAAATGCTAGACGGTTTTTAATTTGAAACGATTGACACAGGAAGTGGGGACATGTGGCGACACCCGGCCGAGGCAAGTGATGATCCCTGCGGTGCAGCCAAGCAGTTATTAAACTAGGTCGGGCAGGAAATCAATCAAGTGTGGGATCATTCCAGCGTGTAACGTTAAAGGAAGACGCCAAGAGGGTGACATGCAAACTCTACATGCAAAAATATGCGTCGACCTCAAACATGACATATTATCTGAAACAAGGAGCCTCATGTTAGCCACCTAGCCTCCTGGCTGGTTGTTCCGACACATTCAGAATCATTACTGCTTTCGCTGTTAGCGTTGTCGTTAAGAGGTGGCTCACAAATTTAAAAAAGCTAAATGACATCATACAGAGAGAGGGAGAAAAAAAAAAAAAAAAAAAAAGAGTGCTGTGTCGTTCTCCAGGGAACCATCTTCGCCATCTTTGCCCTATCTTGTCATCGTTCTGCTACAAAGTGCCGTTGTTACCTCCACCGTTCATGTTTTCAGCCTTATGTCTGTTTGGTGCTTAATCTCAAAACCTTCCTCCAGATTTCATTCAAAACAGATTTGACTTACTTGAGGGTGAAAGTTCATTCTTGACTTTAGACATTGATGTTGAAGGGGTTAAAGGAGTCATTCCTTACCTAAATCAAGGGTTGCTGCTTTTCATTTTTTCATGTAATTGGCAAGTAGCCTACATAAATACAAGTACACAGGGAAGGCCACTAGCTAGCAAGACAGGCGCTGACACACCTAACAACATGTCCGATATGATTACATAAAAGCTACTGTCATCAGTCAAAATGGAAATAGCTGGTCTTCTCCAAACAGAGCTGAAGAGCGTCCACTCCAAATCTAGAGGAGCTGCAATTCATATTAATAAGAATGTCCCATTAGTCATGTTGGGGGTTGAGGCAGATTCTGCTGGTCGCTACATAATAGTGGAAGGCAGATTAAATAACACTCCTGTCATTCTGGCAAATATATATGCACCAAACTGTGACAACAGTACATCTTTTTACTAGCTTTTTTGACGTCTACCCAATATATACACACATCACCTTATACTAGGAGGAGATATGAACTGGAGATGATTGAATGAACTCAAATGATGCAGTGCTGGATAGTTGAGTCTATAATGTTATTTCATCCATGCTTAAAATGTCAGCAGGGCTACATTTGGAGATTTTGGTTTTGGAAACTTCAGCTTAAGTTATTTCCTGCACTGAATCAATAAAGAAGGAATATTACACCTACTTTGGCTCTTCTGACAGGACTTGTAGCTACTAGTCTGTATTTCTGTGAAAAAACTGAGGATGCATGCAATGTATCAGGCCAACAATGACGAAATCATCAACGTTAGACTAGTTTTGACTTGTAGGAGATCTGAATATGACATGATAACCCCAACCAGAACTTTTGCTATGTCTAATTAGATTATGCCCAATAAATATTGTCATGATCTCATGGTAATAATCTTCGACTGCCATCTTCTGGTTTATACTGAAGGCTCTTCCTAAATAAAATCTCAGTTTTAATTAGAAATTGTAGACAATTATTACAAATGAGATGGTGTTTACTGAGGTGCTTGTGATTGCACAAGGTGGTGATTACTGTATACATTTTAATATGGGCTCATTTTACATTAAAACAGCAACTTTATGCACTAATTACTCATTTTTAAAAGTGCAAATGCAAATGTTAGGCAATAGTTATATTGGATCATGCTCCATTATTGATGACCCTATGCATACCAACTTCACACTCTAGCTGCCATCCATGGCTTCTCAAAACATTAATCCTCTCTGATGAAGGATTTGTCAAATTAATCTAAACTGAGGTATCCGAGTAGCATCCAGCATGTAACTAAACCCCAGGAATGTCCTCTTCAGTAATTTGGGAATCAATGAAAGCATATCTAACAGGACAAATTATATCATATAGTGCCCAGATCAAAATCGAACACCTCAATCAACCAAAGATGTCCTACAACTTGATGGCATCGTCATTCCTTTTTGATATACTTTATAAAACCACTCCACTTGACATTTCTGAGGTACTTTTAACACTCAATGCTGAGAAAACCTTTGATTGTGTGGAGTGGTGTTATTATCGCTTCTATACCCTAAAAAGGTTTGGATTTGGTGCAAAGTTTACATCATGGATCGAGGTTCTCTTCCCTCGATCAGCAGTTTGTAAAAATAATAATCTATCCTCCTTCGTTTCACTATGTCATGGGACCAAACAAGGCTGCCTTTTACCTCCCCTCCTATGAGCTTTGGTATCCAAACCACTAGCAATTATGCTACGTGATGACATTTCAATTAAAAAGGTAAAGAGAGAAAGAATTCTGATCATAAAGTATCCGTCTATGCAGATGATATGTTCTTGTACTTATCTGAAACATTAAGCAGCCTGCCACAAACACTTACTTACACTTGCCAGATAAATTAAAATATAAAATAAACACACACAATGTCAAATTCTCAAAACATAACTGTGCATGTTTTGAAATCCAATCGAAAATATGAGAGTGCACAACACAATAATAGATGGAAAAACCTTAGCAACAATGGCTACAGATAAGACAGCTGTTTATGGGCATGCACAACAAGCCAATGGTACAAAGTAGAAAAAAAAACATATGCTATGCAGTAGCTAATGAGAATCTTAATAAACAAAGAAAAACATAAATTAACCTCAAGTTTTAGCACTTTTCACATGTTTAATAGATATCTGACAAAGTATATAAATATCAGAAAACCACAAAAAGCATAATGTCCTCTTAAGACACATCTAATGATCTTCATCAGCAGATGGAGTTTGCTCAGTCATCATCACATGACCCCCTCCAGGTTTCTAAGAAGTCACATGATGACACCTGAGCCGGCTCAATGACAAACAGAGCGAACCCTGTCCGATGATGAGATGCAGCTGAAAGCTCAGCGAAAAGCCAGTTAAAGTGGAGATTTGGAGATCACGGCGTTCCAGTCAGTGTGAATGAGTGGATAGACAGGACAGACTACAAGATCAAAGGTGACATCACACAGTCGTCAGTAAATCAGTAAGAGACCCCACGCTGACAAAAAACTTGACTTCCAAAGACCTTCGAGAGGCCCGACGGTCACTGAGCTGGAGAGAAAAACAAGAGAGGAGAGGAAGTGAGGAGAAACTGACTGAGAAATTAGAAACAGAGAGGGCAGAGCAAGTGAACTGAGAAAGCTTTAAAAAAAAAAAAGAGAGAGAAAGAGAGCTGGAGAGAAAAGGAGATGCTGAGAGAAAAGTAAACAGTGGGAGGGGATTGGAATGTGTTTAAGCAGCCGGAGTGATTGAAGGTACACTGTCAGTCTGGTACACATACCAACTGCTTCTGACGGCACCAGAACAAATATGACAGCATTCTTACCACATGGTCCACAAACTCTGGTCTAAAAAGGTAAGGGAGACACACACACACACACACACATTATTATTCACTAATACAGAGAGATGTCTTGGAGCAGACAAAGACAGAGAAAGTAGTAGAGAGACTCTGGTTTGGCTGGAGTTTCAGTAGGTGGAGCAACAAATGAGAGGATGTTGATATTCCACACAGGAAGACAGACAAACAAAAGACAAGCCACTAACTGTGAATAACACATCAAATCATATTTCACATGGGGACATGGCAGTCTTTAAAACCTCCTCCAGCCCCCCCACCCCAAAAAAACTGTATACTTTACTTTGTGGGAAAGCCTCTCGCTCTCTGATGTGGGTTAGAAGCTCCATGAGGTAAGATGAGGCGCAGCAAGAGCCGTTTTGAAACCATTGCTCATATGATGTTTTACTTTCAATACCTACGCCGTAGAAACACTTTCAGATAACAATATTCTACTGAGGATAAAGAAAACATTGTGCAAAAAGAGACAAAATTTGAATCTGATCAATGATTTTGGAATATTTTCTCTCTCATTCCTCTTAGAAATATAAAACACCTTCAAATACTGTTCGCAGGTTTCTTCCGGCTTTTGCTTGATTGAAAAAGGACAAACAGGACTAGCAGAAAGCAGCTGTAGCTAGTTAATGCCATTAATGCCATACGTTACTCAAAAAAACAAAAACAAAAAAAAAAATTTAGCCTTGCTTCATCTCAATGGGGCAACACAGAAAGTCATCTGGCAAGTTGAACCTGGATCAACTTTGGCAAATGGGACTTTACTTTGCAAGAAAAAAAAAATCTTATCATATCAGCACAATGCTTCTATATCTGGACGTCCTGTATTTGAAGCAAGTAACTGGTGAAAAAAAAAAAAAAAACAGCATGCAAAGAAAGTGCTACAGCTGTTATTGTAATGAGTCAGTACAGAGTTTCATGCAGAGATTTATAGTGGAGGCTCTCCTGCCAGAAGAAATGATTATATCTTTATACCTCCATATAAATACAGTACTAGGCTTATTAAGCTTGTGTGGGGGGGAAACAAGCAGTGGTGCTTCATCACACAAAATAGATTTAATGAGTAAGGTTATTATTAAAACAGCCATCTAGCCACCACACTGAAAGCAAGATGAGAGGCGTCAGGACCCGTCAGATGCAGCTCAGCAGGTGGCTGATTGATTGAACGCGTTGTACAGTTGCTGAATTGAATCAGAGCAGACCAGTCAGGTGTTAATATGTCAACAAAAACAATACAGTTATATTTTTCTACTGTATTTATTAAAAAAAACAGTATGATTTACTGGAGCATAAGTCACACACAGACATACACACACAGATCAGACATGGAGTCTGAATGAGAAGCACATGGGTTGTTTCTTTTGCCTTTAAAAAAAAAAAAAAAAAAAAAAGAAGCTCATTGTTTCCATGACAACTACACACAGAAGTCGCCCTTGTGTATGTGTGTGTGTCATCCACATGTCAGTGTGAGTGTGTGCGTGCATGTGGTGTACAGTGTTTATTAGAGAGACGGATGGATGTTGTTTCAACGTTCTGAGCCAATAAAGCAGACTGAATTGAATTAAATGGAGGAGCAGAGAGTGTGTGTGTGTGTCTGTGTGTGTGTGTGAGAGAGAGAGAGGTGACGATGAAGGCAGAAATGAGGAGAGAAAGAGTGGGGAGCACACTGTCAGCGCGGTCACGCCAGCGAAGCCGGCAGCAAAACAGATGCTTCTGTCTGCTGTGTGACACCCTCCACATGATCCTCAACACCTTTCCTCCTCCTTTCCAAAACGCAGACCTGCCAACACTCCTGTTTTTCCTGGATTTCTCCCATATTTCAAAAAAGCCCATCTCCCGACTCTCTCTCCTTTTTTTTTTTTTTTGTTAAACAACAAAAATTGGGAAAACTCCCAGGAAACTCTCGTGACTTGCACGGCTCTCAAAATAGGGGCGGTGCAATATGGACAAAAATCCAACATCCACAATAGTTTGGATCAAAGACCTCGATATTGATATTGCGATAACATTGTAGGGTTGATTACTGGTGCGTTCATGAAATATTTAAACAATGGGATTTTTGATAAATAATCATGGGTAAAGTGGATAAAGGCAAATAATAGAACAGTAAATTCAGAAAAGTACATCACTTTACTGTAATGAAGCCTTTAAAAACAGGAAAAGACAACAAGTTATCCAAAATCTAAGACGGTATCTAGTCTCATATCACAATATCAATATATTGCCCAGGCTTACCTCAAACTTTATTATGAATAACTGTCATACACAGATCTTTAAGTTCTGTTTGTCTGATCTCACCAAAGTCACTGGATCGTCTATGAAACACAATCTAGACACACACACACAAACACACACTCCACATACAATTTCAATCTATGTCACCGCAACCTGCCAACCTACAACCTGATTCAAGGGGCGTGTGCGCAGCTGCTCTCAGCGCAGGCAGGCAGCTAACTTAACTGTTGTCTAAATGTCAAACTTGCCATCATTTTAATACCTAAATGTTGGCTGATTAAAACAACCTGATCCGGAAGTCTGTTTGGTTGTTTTTGGATGCTGAGCTTATTTCCATTCCTTCAAATGTGGTTTGGAGATGATTCACTGACTCTTTTAAAGTGGTCAGAAGCAGATTTTTACCACAACAGAGAAAAAGAGAGAGAGAGAATAAGAGAGTGCGGACCATCAAAACTTCTGTGGCTGCACAATTTCCAATTTGTGCGTGTAAACAATCCCGTCACCCAGGAAGTAGGTTACCTACTAAGTATGTACCTGTGCTCTACAACACAGATTCACTCTCTGCCAGCACTTTTAGATGACAACAGGAAAAAAAAAAAAAAAAAAGAACAGAGAACAGTCTTAATCTGTGCTAGTTCACCAGGCTAGAGGCCACGCACACATTTCACCATATAAATCAAAAACAAATGCCTTTCTCCTGCTGCTGGAATGCACTACACAAACATCACGGATCCTTTCACATGGGATTCTTTAGGAGCAACTCTTCTGAAGCGGGCAGTTAATTGTTGTATTTATTTGGTGGTCTGACAAGATAAAGTGTGTGGTCTTACATTTTATTTATTTATTTTTTTTTAAGTCAGCCTTTCCTGATGATTAAACTTACACTATTGGGGGGGGGGGGGGGGGGGGGCGAAGAAAATGCCAATGAAAAAATGCCAATGAAAACATTCGGTTTACCAACAAGCAGTGAATCGAACACACACGCAGTTGAGGGCGAGTTCCATGTGACCCTCCGTGTAAAGCTGCTAGGCGTTGATTGAGATGTTTTGATGCTAGTGCTAATACGATGCCCGACTTTCAGCGCTAATGCAAAAATGTAGGGCGGCTTTGATGATCCTTGAGTTCTTTCGAATCATTTTTCTTACTACATAAACATTTGCAAGAAACTTGAATTAAAGTTAACTGAAACTGAAAGATCTCCAATCCCCCCCTTTTTTTTGTTGTCTTAGAAGTCAAAAACTCTTGGAGTGTTTACTGGCAGCCTTTTTAAATGTTCACAAACTTAAATGTATCTGACACACTGAAATAACAGCTGTGTGTTACACATGGAATTGAATAAAAGTAGTTGTACAAAAAAAAAATTGAACTAACAGCCCAGTGCTACTTATGTTTACACCTTGTTTTTGCTCCAAATACTGAAGCAGAACACAACCAGTAAGTTCATACACTTTGTATGATATTCAAAAACGTAACTGTGATACTCTCCTGCTATTAACATAATGAGCTACATCATTTCTGCAAAGGAGAGTCACCGCTTTGTTGGTCTTGTTAAACACAGTCTGCTTGCGGTCTTAAGGGCGTTTTCAAACCTATAGTTCCTTCACTCTGGTCTGAATCAGTGGACGAGCTGTTAAACTTCACACAGAGAAATGCAGGTGAGAACCTTCTCTCTGCTTATTGGTCAGATGTGTCTGAGGCGGGAGCAAGAGCTTAAACGCAAGAAGAAGGTCCTGAAGAAGCTCCTCTGGCCAAATACACCATTCTTCGTTGCGCTAGTCCTGGTTAGACCTCAATTCATTCTCCAGTTAGCTGCTAGTAACTGTTTAATTCACTCATTAGCATCCCTGCTGGCCTCAGGAGCTGTTTGGCTCAAACTAGCAGAGTTTGCTTAGTAGTCGTGTTGGATCGAGGTCGGATCACATTCCCACCACAAACCAACCGCTCCAGTTTGTTTAAAGGGTCTTGGTATTGTTGTTTTGGTCCACACCCGAGTACCATTACTGTGTGCAGATCCAAGAGTCCAACTCAACCGGACTAAACAGATCTGAAAATGAGTGGTGGATGTTTCCTGCCCAAACATCCGGTCAAGTATGATTCACAACGGTCAGTTTTTTATTTTAGCCATTACAGAATTTAAGTGAATTACCTACAGCTAATCTAATCTTCTAATCTGCCACTGGTGGCCATTTTAACCAGTGAAAGCAATACTCAGCACAGATGAAATATGAGAAGCTGCTCTTTTTTTTTTTTGCTAATGAAAACCAGTAAGGAGAGATTAGAGGTTGTTACTGTTAGTTTACAATTCTGGTGTTTCACCAACCAGGATCCAGATCCAAAAATTGAACCGACGATCGAACCCCAACCGAAAACGTAACTTTTCAATATTTCACTGAGAGGAATTTAACTGAATCTGACTAAATGATAAAGTCAAAAATTTGCAAAAAATTGGATCGAATTGATCGAAATAATAAGTAAATATCATGAATCAGACCAGACATTTAATGCCAACTTTCAGTACTACACAGTTTTTTTTTTCAATATTCTGGGCTACACACACATCTCAGTAAAATAAAACATCTCCTTGTTCATTTAGTACAACTACACAGAAATACATACACACATATATCTGTATGAAAACATGGACAAACACAAAGCAAGCAAGGAGATATGACATTTCCAGCCGCTACCTTTTGTTCTGATGAGAAAATAAAGCCACAACTTTGAAACCTGATTAAAAACCTTTAGAGCATTAAGGAGGAATATTTTTGCAGATTTTGAAAAGACCTTCAAAGCAACTGTGAATGTTGTTACATGGCCTTTCTGTGTGTGTTTTTTAAAGATCTCCTGGGATTAATGTTTCCAAAAGAGGCAGCAATGCTTATCTTTGTGACTTGAACGGACGTGAGAGGCACAAACTGGGGCAAACCCAGCCCTACCTCCATGACACACTTCACAGAAAAGCTGATCCCAGACCACCTCACCTAAGCATATTCTCAATCATTCCAGCTGGGTCAAGTCCTTCTTGATTTAGCCTATATAGCCCAGGAACTGTCTGCGACTCAGTTTGCTGATAGCTGCAAACCTCAGGTAACATCTCAAATAGCACTGTTTCACCCTCTGGCTCTTTTCATTGTATCGCTCCTGCAGCTGGAGCTAGATGCATCATTTATGGATGACATTACAGATGTTAGGTAGGAGAGTTCATGCAAAATGATGCAACTGGTAGGCTACGGTGAAACTGGGTAAACCTCCAGAAAAGATAAGAAGCAATAATGTGTCTATCATATTTCTGGAGGAGCCTATGGTGCCTTAAAGGTACACTACTGGGGGTTTCACCACTCTGGGAAACCCTGCTACGGTCTACTTTCTGGAGCCCATTAGTCGTTTTCCTGGAATTCAAGGAAGTTATAAATCTACAAAAGGCGAGATAAACATTTCAAAATGTCAATAAGCAAAGAAACGAGTCCCACTGTGTAAACTTCATGCTGCCTTGAAGAGCCAAAAGTGCTTCTTTTTTTTTCCCCTTAAAAGCAACAACGTATCTGATATAGAAGGAGAAATCACAGTGAAGCAGCAGAAAGTACTCTCCCTTCACAATGCACACAGGGGCTAGGTCTATTTGTTGGGGATAAATATCCAAAAGGCAAATGTACATGGAGAGAAAAAGCGAAGAACAATTGGATTTTTTGTGTCATTTGACACCAGTGAAACCAGTGGGTTCAGTCAAACTATCCGCCAGTATAACAACAAACGCAGAGGTGAACGTACCGAAAAGGAAACACAGGTGAAGACTGCCGGTCTCCCCTACTGGAATATATGTTTTAATCCCGGTGAAAGCAGCCGAGCTTTTCCCCTTTTTCTTCCCTGCCAGACCTCCGTCCGGAGCTCCTTTTCTTACTGCTGTTTTTTCTCCTCTGGTCTGGATGGAAAACGTCGTCCCCACTGAGGAGGGAAAACGGGCGGGTGTCGAACGTTTGGACAACCCGCTCGACCAATCGACTATCGATGTGAGAGCAATCCACTAGAGTGAGCCAATCAGGCTACGCTTCCAACACACAGCCGGGCGCTCATTGGTTGGCAGAGCAAAGACCTCCCAGTTGAAATTACTACAGCACGGTGATGAGAGCTGGGCTGTGAGCTGTCTCATGTCCCTGAACACAGCAGAGACAGCAAAGTACACTTTATATTCAGACGTGTGTTTGTTGTTGTTATGTGCTTAATTACATTTTAAAAATTCTGACAGTTACATTTATTTAATGATTAATCATTTGACTTCCTAAGGCACCCAAATTAATTAATGGGTTTGTATAAGATTTATTACCTATATAAAAAATACCTCTAGGCATGTTTTAAAGGGTATGTTCATAATTTTTCCAAGTGTGTCTTAAAATAACAGTCAGGTGTCCATATGAATAGTGAATGAGATTTTCCTCATTTTAATCATTCCTCCTGTTCATAAAAGATCCCCTTCAAATGTGCTTTCAATGTAAGTGACGGAGGCCAAAATCCACAGTGTGTCCACGCGGTCATTTTGTGCAAAAAATGCATTAAAGGTTGATCTGTAGCTTTTATGAAGCTTCAGTAGTCTGAGTTAGTCATATCAAATGGGTATCTGCCACATTTACAGTCTTTTTAGCATCAAATTTGTGTTTCCTCGGACAATGTTTCCCTGTTGAGCTGTGGTGGAAGATAAGGAAGGTAAAGATAAGGAAATAATAAAAGCAATAGTAATGGATAAGAATATAAACAACAAAAGTACAGAACATATTAGTGTATTTATGTGTGTATGTAAAGCATGGTGTGAATGTGTCCTACCTATAATACATGAATAAATATCTCTGTGTATGTACAAATATGTGTGCTTATGTATGTGTGTGTGTGACATCAGTTGGGCTGCAGGCCATTAGTGTCTAATGTTCATAAGTCTGGTTGCTTGGTGGTAAAGGCTGTCCTGGACCCTGCTGGTCTGGGCCTTGAGGGGCTGTGATACTGCTTGCCAGACGACAGCAGCTGAACCAGTCTGTGGCTGGGGTCTTTAATGATCCTATGGGCCTTCCTGACACACCGCCTGTTGTATACATATATATATATATATATCCCGGATGGAGGGAAGTTATGTCCATGTGCTAACTGCACAACCCTCTGCAGTGAAAGAGGTGTCGCTGTGCCTTTTTCACCACAAGGCCGGCATGCTCGTCCCGGGCGAGGTCCTGGGTTTGATGTGGATGCCGAGGAACTTGATGCTGCTGACTCTCTCCACAGCAGACCGTTGATGTTGATGGGGTCCAGCTGCTCTTTTTCCTGTAGTCCACAATCAGCTCTTTGGTCTTGTTGACATTGAAGGAAAGGTTGTTCTCCTGGCACTACTGTGTCAGGCTGCTGACCTCTCCCCTGTAGGCCATTTCGGCGGCGGCGGTGTCAGTGATCAGGCCAATCACTGTTGTGTCATCAGCGAACTTAATTAGCAGGTTGGAGCTGTGTGTAGACACACAGTCGTGGGTTTGCAGGTAGTAGAAGAGAGGATTCAGGACACATCCATGGTACTGAAAGATATCTACTTGATTTGACTCATTTGGACAACTGAAGCTTCATATTAACTTCAGATAAACTTTTAAATACATTTTTGTACAGAGGGAAGACTGTGGATTTCGATCTTCTAATGGTCAGTATGAAGGAGGAGGAGGAATGATTACAAAAAGAAAAACCTTTTGCAATGTTCATTTGGGCACCTGACTGTTGTTTTAAGACATACTTGGAAAAATCATGAACCCGTCATTTAAGACCTGCAGACCATCTGGAGCAAAATACATTTCCCGGCAACATTTATAACTGCAGACATGAATTAGTTTAATAATGACTCATTAACGTCATAAGAATGTGTCCTGCTGGAGGAGGATATACATCAGCCATAGAGACTTCAGGTTGTTCTCATGAATGGCTTACAATTGATCTATAAAACATTAGTACATGATTTACTCAGCATTAATAAAGTCCTAGTTACAACCTATAAATCCTTCCTATAAATCCTATAAAACCGAAAGTGGTACCAGTATTTGAATTGAAATCATTCTCAAAATTGGGCAAAAATGCACAGTAAAACACAACACTGGCGCCCTCTAATGGCAAGTCAAGGACCCTGTTCTAGACTTAAAAACAGTTCATGATGAATTTGTCCATAGATATGCATATACACACATACAGTTCTATGTTCCCAAAACACCACATACAGTGCAATGTTGGGTTGTTTGAAACACCATGATAGTGTTAAAGTGTGTGTTGAGCCATTGATAACCACTGGTGTGTTTGAATCAACAGGTACAGGCATTCAGGATCATCACATTTTACTTTATTTCTTAATTCTTCTTAATGCAGCAGCGCCTGTTGCTTTGGGCTCATCATAGTTATGGTATTGGTTTGTCACATTAAGTCGTATCAGACTTGTATCAGATCAAGTTTGGATGGAAGTTCAGTTATGATTACTGAAACCAGATAAATCTAAGCTCATTCACTGCTGGATTGGAGGTAGTTTGGATTTTATTCTTGAAAAGTAAAACACAGCTTTACCCAATCATGCTTTTTGACCAAAAAAGTTAGAAAATAACAATTTTACTGAAATCCTGGCCACCAATTGGCCCTTGCCTTGATGTTTTCTCAGGATGTTCCATCAAAATCATTAATTATGTGTTGTCAGCAACATCAGGAGCTCAAGAATTTTATGTATAGACATGCAGCAGCGTCATATTCTACACAAATCTATAACTAACTGAATATGTTCTAAAACTGTCCAGCCAATTCCCTGTTTCTTGACATTGATATCATATTTTTGTCAGTACTTCTCACTTATATGTAACAATAATTCCTAGTAATATCATTAATCAGTTAACGTGAGTCTTTGCTAAAATCGAGCCTCTGTCCATTGTGAGTGGATGAGCTTTCTAGTTACTGTAGCTAGCTGTAGTGACAGTGTTCGCTGCAGGTCTGATATCTGCTGACAGAAACTCCGGCTGTAACAAAAAAAGGCTGAAACAGCTTCCCGCAGCACAATCCACAGTCACACCAGTCTCACTCGTAGTTCATAGATGTATAATGTCTCCTGACAGCCCGCAAACACGTACACCAAATACCAACTAATATGCCTACAGCAGAAAACTTGAATATTTCCTCTTTGTGAGCCTTTTGTAACTGAAATGTAAGACTTTTATTACCTTCAACAGCATTTTTAAGGAAGAAACATTGAACACAAACTGGAACAAGATATGAAACTTCTTTAACTGGCTCGCCTGGGAACTTCTGACATCAGTTTCTAGTGGTAGAAACACAAAGGGACAACTGACATTGATCCAAGGCAGAGAATTGAATAGTTTTAATAAACTGAAAGAGGAATGTGATCTTGAAAATAAAGATATATTTAGATATAAGCAAGTCGGGGATTATTACGTAAAGGAAATAAAAACTAGCTGTCCGATGAGGGCTCCACAGTGACTAATATACTGGTCAGAACATAAAAGCATCAAAACTCAACGTTTATAGACCCATAAAGACAATGATTCACTATATGTCAAAGTAAAATGAGATTGAGAAGTCAATGCAGTGATATCAGAGCAGGATCGACATTCTGTGTGAGGAACACAACACATGTCCGCACACTTCAGGAAATGGAGGGAATTCAGTTGGAAGAATTTAATTTGCTCTTTTAATTACGCCTCACATTGAATATAAACAACTCAGTACCAAGCAGCAGTGTTGGAGACTGTGTGGGTACATGAATGCTAAGCTTTCCAATTTCTGGAAGCACATATCCGTAACCCTTAGAAATATTTTAGGTCATGAAATTCCTAAGGGCAGTAAGATATTATATTTTGGATTCATAACAGAAGAAGCTGTGTTAAGAAGTGATCTGTATTTCTGTGAAATTCTACTGGTTGCCTGCAAGCGAAAGTGATATTTTTTTTAACTGTTTCCTATATTGTAGAGCAATACTGAAGACATTAAAACTATGAAATAACAGTTATGGAATCATGTAGTAAACAAAAAAAAAGTGCTCAACCAAAATATATTGCCACCTTTTGCCTTGATGACAGTTTTGCACACTCTTGGCATTCTCTCAAGCAGCTTTAGGAGATCGTCACCTGGATGGTTTTCCAACAGTCTTGAAGGAGTTCACAACAACCGATGGTCTCAAACGCATTAAGATGGCAAGAAATTTCACCAATTAACTTTGGACAAGGCACACCTGTTCATTGGAAACCATTCCAGGTGACGACCTCATGAAGCTGGTTAAGATAATGCCAATAGTGCCGTCAAGGGAAACAGTGGCTTTGGTTTGTTTATTAAGTGATTCTGAGTGTGTTATTTCATAGTTTAGATGGATTGGGTTATTTTCTACAATGTAGAAAATGGTAAAAATAAAGAAAAACCCCTTGAATGAATAGGTGTGACTTTTGACTGGTACTTTATATGTGATGGAAAAACTGATATTCTTCCTGAGGAATACGTGGGAGACCCGTTCTGGAAAATGAAAGAAATGGATTACCTTCACTACAAATGAGGATGTTGTCATATCTGGACTCAGATGAACCTATGGACAATAACAACAAAACCAGCTTCATTCATTCATTTTTTCTTACAATATCTGCTTGTAGCAATTAAAAAACGATAAAAAAAAAATGTGGTTCTGTTTAGGCAAAGCACTTGGTGAAGGTAAAGGGAAAGATTGTGGCCTTGGTTTAATATTGAAAATGTTTTTTCTTGTTTGTGTTTTGTTCTACCTTCTAGGCTTGAGGTTCAATTTATTTGAGTACAATAAATGAACTTACTAAGACCTGACATTTGCTTGAGTTAGATGATCCATCAGAGTAATTATTATACTTGCTTCTATTTGCCAGAGTGTGTAGTGGTATTGTTGCATGATATTGCAGAACTATTTCATGTGCACATTACTGGATCTGTGTGGTCTGTATAAGCTACTTACACAGACTCACCACCAGCCAGCACCGCTGTCCTTTGCCTCTGCAATGAATTAAATTCCCTCCACAGATAGCTAAAGTGAATCTTATCTGATTTACTTTGGCTCTGATTCAAATGGGATGTGTCAGCTTTTTGTGGGCTGTGTTGTATATCAGCATCAAAAAGCCTAATGAGAAAATGGAGCCAGTGGCTCTGTGCCCCACTCCTGAATTGGAAAAGCCTCAGGTCTACTGGTGGACTGTGTAAAGTCCTTTAGAAAAACTCTAAATTTAATAGCAACGACTCAGTATAGCAGGCCCTCGCTACATTCATGTACATTCTTGGCATTCCAAATGTAACCAAAATATAATTCTTCTGGTGGTCGTTACTCAAAGTCTCTGGGACACTTTTAAATGTAATAACTGTCTAAAAAGGCATGTGGTGTTTTTGCCACCTAAAATCAGTTCTACATGCAAAATGTTAATTTTTGTTTGGTTCATACCAATTATGGAGGGAAATGGAAAACGCAGGCAATTTGTTTGTCACCTTAGTATGCCACTTTGCCCCACGATTTTCTCTGTTTTAGGAGGCAACCTTGATATAGTCAACAAAAAAGGTTGCCATTTTCATACATATAGGAAGAAGACGGTTTAATTGGACAAAGAGACTCTTAGCAAGTACTTGTTGGGACTGGGTGTGTGGCTGCTGTTTTCCTCCCTCCCTGACGTCCCGTAGAAAGGAGCTCAAAGTGTTTTTCGCTTTTGGTTTTGACTTTGGTTGCAACAAGCTACTCATAATACTACCGGAAATACAAAGGTGCTACCTTCAAATTAAAATCATACAACGGCTTCACCTGGAAACACGTAGAAAGTGAAAAAATAATTTACTCCATATGGTGTGTATAGTGCAGTAAATGCGTACAATGATGTATAATGTACTAATATATTTAATTTAATGTTAACTAAATGGGATATTTACATAACACACCACAGAAGCAAGCAAGATTGAAGGTATATTGACAATGATGATGACTGTTATTATATTTTTAAAAATTATTATGCTGACTGTTATTATTACTATTACTATCATTACTATTTTAAAACTCGCATAAAATCAATGCCTGAGAGTAAATATATGATTTTAAAACTTGATGAACAGTGTAAAAAAAATGCATCCTTTGTTCCTTGCTTAACAAAAACCTATGGAAGAGGATTAGGGTCACATATTAAACATTTATTTGAGTTCTGATGTACTTACTGTTGTAATATTATTTCAGAAGACTCGCTGAGTAATAAAATAAAATGTTTTACTTGTAGAATGTTTGGACACGTTTGACAAGGATTATATTTTGAAAGGATTTAACCGGACGTTGTACTTGTTATCTGACAGTTCCAGCTAGCTTGATACCTGAACCCTGCTTCTACAGTGAAAACAGGTAAACGCTCCAGCTATTTCATTAACATTTACTAAACTGGTATTGTAGTGTGTTGATTTGACAGTACTCTAAGGCAGTATCTGACCTGCCACTACCAGCCTGAGCGTGTAGCTGTTACATTTGCTATCACACATGTTGTATTTGCCGAAGTAAACTTCTACTGCTAGCCACCAACTAGTTAGCTGTTAGCACAGGATTAGCACTTAGCAAACTAATGTTAGCTAACGTTACAAATATGATTTACATTTCCACGCTTAATGTGTGTTGATTAACAAGCTACGCCTTTTTCTAAAGAAGATAACACTTGGCACGTCTGAACAAAAAACACTTACACTGCAAATATCAAGGACAGTTTAGTCACAGAGATAAATAATCAAATGCTTGGTGTGCGTTTAGCTAACATGACCGCCGTCAGATCGTCACACCAGACTCCCTTAATAATCTTAAACATTAACAGTTACCTTGTTGTTCTGTAACAACACATGGCTGAAACTACATTAATTATATCATTTTAAAATCTAAAATGGTGAACCTTTCAATCCGGTCTAAATATAATATTCTAATCGTTGCGTATACATGTATTTTTTCAACTTTCTGAAGTTGGATAATGTTACTTCTTACTGCCAGAGATGATCAGGAAACCTAGGCGTTAAGTGGTTAATAGTAAAACAATGGACAATGCGCCGTTTTACTGAGGGCATGCATAACAAAGCGGTTTCGTTCCTTTGTAAACAAATCCTCCTAAGGTTTTGTGTTTTTTTATTAAATGAAAACCACGAACCCGGGTTGCTAACGTCGTAGCAACCAGGTTAGCTGTTAGCTCCATGTTTCGTGTTCCTGCTAGCTCTGTTTTAACTGTGAGCGCTGCCAGGAGCAACACTGGCAGACCAGACGTGTTAAACAGGTTGATGCACGTTAACGTCGGTAACTTTCAAGTTCACATCGCTCCTTTTGCCATTAGCGTACATCGCAAGTTACTTCCGCAAGTTACCAGTGTTTTATATATATATATATCAATCCGCTGTCGTGACGTTTTTATAGCTTTTGTACGAAACGTTTAGCGAGCTTCAACCTGTTGGAAACCGTAATGTGATTTGCTAGAAAGACGCAACAGAAGCTAGTTAGCAGTAAAAAAACCAGAGTGTGTGTTTGTTGGTCTGAAGCGACTGACACTTTAAGCTGGTACGACTCGACTGGATATACTCGAGGTGTGTTTTTATTTTGAGTGTTTTTTTGGAAAACCTTGGTATGCGACTATTTTCATATCGGAGGGTGTTTGGTTTGATATCTGCTCTTGTGAAACAGACCCGCGATGTGTGTGAGAGTCCTGCGCTGCACGTTCAGCTGCTGCTGTTCACACGTGGTGGACTTCTGTTCACTGAGGGGAAAATAACTAAGTACATATACTGAAGTACTGTACTTACAGTTTTTAGTTACTTACTTTACTGGACTATCTCCATTTTATGCTACTTTATTCTAGTAGGCTACTACACTACAATTCAGAGGGAATTATTGTACTTTTTTTTTTTTTAATTATAGTTACTGGTTACATTTCAGATTAATATTAACAGGGTTAGGGATTAAATCAGTCTGTCCCCCTCTTTTTTTGACCTATGACCTCTTACGAAAAAGCAGTGTCTACTGGACAACTTTTCATGTTCCCACTAAAGTGATTTCCTCACAAAACTCCTCAGATGGTTTCGTTTTTAAATAAATATTTTAGGCTCAAAGAGATCAAAACAAATATTTTACAAAAAAAAATCAAAGATAAGGGATGAGTCTAAAAAGTGAATTCAACTTGGGGAATTAGCAGAACTTTTTCTCTTCTTTCCTTCCTCATTAATCATCTCACTACCTGTCAGATTTATCTGGTGACTCTTTTTGAAGTAAACTGAAGACTACTTGGCTTCAGCCTGCAAAGCGAATGAATGATGAAGCTGGGTTCAACTTCAAATATTCAATCCCACCCGCTCGCTGTGGTTTGATTGGTTTAACTGATGAGTTTGGGGTGGGGTTGAGTTGTGATCGGATTGCCAGCTGTGAGCATTGAGTGTGACATCAGTGGTTTGGTCTATGGAGAACAACGCAGGTCTGGAGAACAAAACGTAAGTGTCACATTATATTTTTGTTGTAGTGAAATTACACATTTAGAGTTAGACTCATGTAGAGCTGATTATAGCTACATTTTTAACTGACTTACTTCACACGCTAGCTAGCTGGGGTGCTAGCTATTAATAGGCTGCTAGTACTACTAACAGTAGTCGTAGCTCAGTGGTGAAGTAGCTAATCTTCATTTCAGTCAGATTTGCCTAATTATTAGCACAAAATCCTTCTGAAGTAAACACAGAAACTTTGTAGCTGGTGTTTGATAACTTAGCTTAGAGACAAGTGCCTGTATCCTCAGAGAAACCTGCTGTTGTTTAATGAAGTAGATATCATCAGTATGGAGAACAAAATGCAGCATAAGTGTTATATTACATTTTTGTTATAATCCTTTCTTTGACGTGCTGTCAAATGACATGTTTAAGACTTAATGTCAAGGTTTGTCATCCATCTAAAATATATGTATATACCTGTCAATCATTTTGTAATATGTGTTTGTATGTTGGTAGTTTTTATGTTATATAATTTTACACAATAGTAATAAGTAATAATACTAGATTATTGGCAAAAGGACACAAATAGGCTGTACACTCCAAACAGTATTTGCTGTTCGCAAAAATGTGTGCTGATTCTTCCACTCTTGTGTTTTAAGAGCCTGCAGTCATTAAGGACATGAACACTACCACGCAATATATTCAGAACAACCGGTCAGCGTTCCTGAGCGGTGTGAGACAGCTGTAATTGCTCACTCTGATGGAAGAAGACCGTCAAAGAATAGTGACGGCAACCAGGAAGGACTTCATGAAGCTCAGTGTTTCTTAACTGACCATATACGCACAAGAAGGTTACAGCATGCCTCTCCACTGATGTATTTACACTTCTATGTAGGCGGCTGTGGCTCAGGCCGTTTGGGACCTTGCATGGTAGCCTTGTACCCATTCAGAGTATGAATGTGTATGAAGGGGTGAATGTGACATGTAATGTAAAAGCATTTTGAGTGTTTGGAAGACTAAAAAGGTATCTGTGACCATCAATAACACTATTCTCTCTCCTTCATCACTATCCTGCAACCTCTGAGTCAACAAGATGGTCAAGATCAGCAAAATTTACTTAATGTAAAAATAAAAGCACTCATTCAGCACAACAGTCGTCCCTGTCAGTGTTTTACTGTCATATATGATGTTTTTAAGATATTACTGCTACATTAATACGTTTTACTGCTGTAGATGTTTATGGTTGTGCTAATTTTATCTACTTATATACTGTTGGGTAGTTTAATCTACAGCAATGCTTCATATTTTATAACATCATCGTATGTTAGTTGGTGCCACTGTCCTTTGAGAACCATGTATCTCACTTAACATCAGGACAATCATAATGAATGTGATACTCCACAAAACACACACATACAATATATAACAATACAGAACAGACCAAACAATAAAAGAAAAGACTTTGAGGTACACATAAACACATATATGTCTGTCTTTTGGGAATATTTCATGTCTTGATTGTGGCTGGGTGGGCCGAGATTGGTTTAACAATGGTGACCCTCTTATGTCCGCTGCATTGTGGGAAATTTACTGTCGGAGAAGGCCAAATATCAGCCACCAGACTGTTTAGTCATCTTTCTATTTTGTGCTTAGTGATCTCACAGCGTTGACAATACACTAGATAATCTAAACGCTCAGAGAAAAACCAGCAGGTGAAAGAAAAGGTTATTTAACTTGAACTTTATTGGCGATAGAAACTAAGAATGTGAAGAATGAAGCCAGAAGTTGCTCTAAAGCTCCCGCTGTTGCTGGCGTTTCTTCTGTATGCGCTCTGCTAAATAAGTCACTGGCGGCTCATCGCTGAATTACTGTTGTCATTAAGAGCAGCTAGTCTCTGGATCTCGGGTCTCTTCAAGAGACACGTTTTGGCAGCACATCAGCTATAAAGCTTGGAGGAAAGCGCATGACTTAAAACAAATATTAAGATCTTAAAATATATACTCAAGACTAACTGGAAACCAAAGCAGACACTTCATATAGAACTGGTGTGTGCTCTGGTCCTTGTAACTAGTAACCTTGGAGGAGATGTGCTTGAAATTACTGCTAAAAATGAACCTCTTAACTGGTTAGCCAGTTAGAGAAGCACATTGTGGATAATACACAGAGTATTAATGTTGCTTTTCATGGAGTCATGGTCAGTTAAGTGAATTCATTCCCTTTTTTCTCAATTAAAACACTTTATTACACTTTAATTTGTACCCTTTAATTTGACTTTTAGACATTTGTTCAGAGTAAATAAGGAGTTTTAAAATACGAGAATGGATGCCGGATTAAAACAAGAGTAATTGGTCATGGAAAGAGTTTGAGTTTGAACGCTACCTGTCGAAAATTAATGCAAAGGCATCTCAGCTACTAGAGCACTAATCATAAGTCACTTTTTTTATTTTTACATTGTTCTTCAAAATGTTAGAATACTTTTTAACTGAGATTCCTGTCACAAGGAAACCACGGGGTCCCAAGTCTACTTTATGATAGTAAATAAAACTGGAAATGGTTTATATGCAACAGGAAAGTAACTGATGACAACCAGTTTCTTTATTGGCAGTTAACTGGGAGTACAGTCTGTAAAGTTTCTGTTTCAACCCAACTGTAAAATCATCCTCATAACAGCTTCAAGGCCTGAAACCTCTGACGCCTCGTCCTTCTGCGCTCTGCAGCTAATGTACCTGTAGATGGTGCTGCAGGTTGTGGCCTTAGACTGTTACACTAGTGTTCTGCTGTTCAGGGGAGGGGGGGGGGGGGTGTCTAACAAAACGATAAAAGTTAGCTTGTAACTTCTTAAAATAATGTGAAAGAAACTGAAAAACAGTGACTTACTATCACTCAAACTCCTTCGGTAACGCTTTAATGTCACATCTACATTTTCTAACAACCCTGGTTTGTACTTTGTGCTTCCAGCTTGTGATCAGGACTCATGGAGACAGCAGGAGTTTGTGAGATCGATGTGGCGACCAGAAGAATAGTGGGAGGCAGCGATTCACCACCTGAACTGGACAGCCCTTCTCAGGTAAACATTTACCTACATGTGTCGTGTATTGTTTTTTTATTTTTTAATGTTCTCTAATCTGTTGTGCCATTAACGCTGCTGTCAAGTGACCTGTTGTTTCAAAACTTGTAAATGTCACCACTGTTGGGTTCCAACAACATGCTCAGTCAGGATGTAGACACTAGCCAGCTGTAGAGATGACTATAGTTAGGATTTTATCAATGCTGCTACTCTTATCGATACTCCTTATTGGTCTGGTTCTTAATCTATAACTTATTGAGTCTAAAACAAACTGTGTGTGTGTGTGTGTGTGTGTGTGTTGTCAGGAGGAGGTTGCTGAGTTCGGTCTGGGCTTGTGCTGCGCTGAGGAGGAGAGAGGGGAGACTCCAGGCAGAGAGGACAGTCCCAGTGACCTCGGGGAGGCGGAGCTCGACCCCGGAGGAGACCACAAGACCGCAGAGGACAAAGCCTTCGGTAAGAGCTCAACGCCGTGTCTCATCAGCCTCGTTCAGACAGGCTGCCCGTTATAAAGCTCGTTATATTTCGCACCGTGCTCTCAAAACGACAGCAAAATCTCAGTAGGTCGGACCTGTAACATTTCAGTGAAACGTCTCAGTCTGAGTTCTGTGAGATAAACGTTGAAGGCTGCAGCAGCACCAGATGAACGGCACCCTGCGGAGTTTCTGATGTCTAGTAGCACTGCGCTGCACATACATGTGTACAAAGCTGATGCACCAACAAAGACAGACGAGAAGACTGAACGCTAGTAAACATGGCGGTAAACATTACAGGATCTAAAATACTTTGAAAAATCAACTTTGAAGATCTTGCATGAGGAGAGAAATGCATTCAATGTTTGTTTATTTACAAGAAAACACCACAGGGCTCCTTTTTTAAGTACACAGAGATGATTGATATCACCCTCATATACAGTATGTCTGGTAATTATAAGGCTACAGGCAGCTGGCAGTTAGCTTAGCTTAGCATAAACACTGGAAACTGGTTATGTGCGGACTTTCTCAGCTGGTTTTTCTGTCAACTGTTAGAGCTGGTTACTCATTTTTTGCTTTTGGTTTATCTTACAGGGAAGGAGGTTGTTCTGTTGATGCAGGCTCTGAACTCTCTAGCCACTCCTGAGGAGAAACTGGCTGCTCTGTGCAAGAAATATGCAGACCTGGTAAGTCTGAGTATCTGAATATTTACATTTGAATCACCAGATTTGGAAACGAATGACTAACTTAACCAGTCGTTGAAGATCCCTGCTATACGTAGCCCTGTAGTTCCTGACTTCAGGGTCTCACATTTGTTCAGCAGTTGAAAAAAAGGTCTGGCGTTGCGCTCATCGATAGTTGTTTCCTGGGTCGGATAAATAGCCGAGCCAATCAGAGCTTTGTAGGTGGGATTAAGAACCGGGGCATCATTGTCCTTTTACCACAGCCTGGAAAATAGATCAACACAGCTGCACAGGTTGTTGTAAGTTGACTTCAGCATATTTTTTTTTTCAATAACATGAACACAATGTGAGACTGAATGGTGAAGTGACAACAAAATAGCAGTTCAGTGTGTTAAATCAGACGGGGATGAGCTTATTCAACTTCAATGTTCTGTTTTCTCTCAACTTAATGTGCAACTTCCAGTGATCTGTGTGTCAAGTTTAAATGTCTGCCACCAGTCAGCAAGTCTGAAATATTACAGTCAAGGGCTGCAACTAATGTTTATTGATTCATCTATTGATTTATTTTATTTTATTTTTATTACATATAGATTTTTTTTACCATTGGAAAAAGTTGTAAAAATTGTCCTCCAGCGTCTTGTTTTGTCGCAACCAACAGACCACAACACAAAGATCTTCAGTTTACTGTCACAGAGGACTAAAAAAAAACATTTGAGAAGCTGGAATCAGAGAAATTTCTTCTCTGTTTTTAAAATGGCGATCAACAACTAAAGGACTTGTTGTTGCAGCTCTGTTAGAGTCCAACAGATGAAGCGTTCTGTCTCGATGAAATCGGTTTCACTTTGACATGAAATGAAAGCGGTTTGTTCCAGCGTGGGGTTTTCTTGGTTTGGACTTAACAAGTTAATCGCTGAGATCTGAAAATGCGGTAAAATTGTTTAAAAATGGAGTTAAAGGTCTCATGAAAAGACAGATTATAAACAGACTAACAGTTAAGTCAGACTGTTTAACCACTTGATTTAAAGAAAAAAACAAAATGACGGAAATGTTGATGATGATCCCTCATTGCATTGATTACTATGGTCATAAGTATTATGGTAAAGGAAGTGGGTCTGTAAACTGTGATGGATGTTTACAGCAGACGGTTTCATGTGATGGTTTCAGTAGTGGTCTAACCAAACTTAATCATCTGACTCCTCGTGTTTCTTTACCCGTGGGGTCTTGTTTGTAGCGATGATGTCGTCTTTCCAGATCTCAGCAATGAACTTGACGAAAATAAAAACCAAAGTCATAATAACTTGTAGTTCAAAAGTATTTTTTTTTTTTGCTAATCAGTGTCAAAAGCCTGATAACATCCGCTGTGATTCTGGCGCTTTACAAACACACCAAAAAGTTTGGGACTTAACGCTTTTTAAAGGCGCCGTACATGTGATGTTTTTTCTTTTTTGTGTTCAGTTGGAGGAGAGCCGCTGCATGCAGAAACGGCTGAAAGCTCTGCAGAAGAAACAATCTCAGATTGTAAAGGAGAAGATCCACCTGCAAGGGGAGCACAGCAAAGCCATCCTGGCTCGCAGCAAGCTGGAGAGTCTCTGTAGGGAGCTGCAGAGACACAACAAGACTCTGAAGGTACACACACACACACTCACACACTCACAAACAAACACTATTACCGCATATAAGGCAATCCCCCCTCCTCCTTTTTCACCACCTGTTTTTGGAAAAATCATTTTCCAAAAATAATTTCACTGTTAGAGGAAAGTTTCCCTAAGATGCTATTAATCCGCGGAGAAGAGAGTCGTCATCCCTGAAGCCCTTTTACTCTCATATGTATGAATGACTTCCATTTAAAGCAGAATGTAAATCTCAGGTTTGTGTGGCTTTTCAATCAGTGTCATACACACACGCGCTCGTGCTCTCTCCTGTCGGCCTCTCGGGAGCAGTCAAAATATTTGATTTAATATATTATAATGATTTTCTCCGTTTTGAGCTCCTCATCATCTGTGACGGCAGTAATTCTTCGGTGCACGCTGTGTTTCTGCCGTAAAGACGTCGTTCTCACTCCTCATGAGTTTATTTCCTCCCGTGACAGAAACATGAGCCTTCAGAGACTCCTGCGGGTTAAACTGAGCTCACCAAACACTTTTTTAAACTCAAACACACACACACACACACACAATAAATGGACTCGGAGACACTCGCTAGCCTGTTTAGTCCTGGAATAAAAAGACGACTCCCACTTGTTCAAAATGTGATTTCCAGAGTAAAATACTGTTTTATTGTGGAAGTATTTACAGAACAGAATGAACTTTTTTTTCTCCCTTCATTGCAGTTTAAAGTTTTCTTCATTCAGGTTGTTCTCACTGAAGGAACTTTTCATTTAGATTTGGACCCTGGTGGATAAATACATCTCCTGTTTCTGATTTATCAAGGAGCATTTTTCACGGTGTTTCTCTCCTCAGTATGATGTTGCCAGCGTGAATAAAACAGATTTTCTCCTGCCCTGACAGGAGGAGAACGCTCAGCGGTCCAGGGAGTACGAGGAGCAGCGGAAGGAGGCCATGCTGCACTTCCAGATGACCTTGAGCGACATCGAGGTGCAGATGGAACAGCACAGCTCCCACAACACCAAGCTGAGGCAGGAGAACATGGAGCTGGCCGAGAAGCTGAAAAAGCTCATCGAGCAGTATGAGCTCCGAGAGGAGGTAACGCGAGATTTATCGGTTACGATCGCAACGGGTCTTTGCTGCAAGTTGAGTTCCTCCTTGTCTCATGTGACGTGTGTCCCTCCTGCAGCACATAGACACGGTGTTCAAGCACAAGGAGCTGCAGCAGCAGCTGATGGACGCCAAGCTGCAGAGAATCACGGAGATGATGAAAGAAGTGGAGGAGAAACAGCAGCGAGAGAGAGACTTTGTGAGTATATGAAGTATGCCTGTTCCTTTTTCTGTGTGTCTTATCTAGTTCTGATGTAAGAGGGACCCCAACCTTCCCACCCCACCCCACCACCCACCAAATAGCAGCAGTAAATCAGTAGAAATAAAAGATTAAACTTTGCCTGTAAGAGCTGTAAACTGACTGCATTGCGATGCTTCAGCTGCTGAAGGACGCCACGGAGTCCAGACGCAAGTGTGAGCTGATGAAGGAGCAAGAAACACAGCTCAAGCAACAGGTAAGCGCACACACACACACACACACATTTCCTTGGTGAGTCACTCTTCGGACAATTTCTGGCAGCAATCAGTGAAAGTGTCATTTTCTAATGGATGAACTGATTTGTGCTTGAATCAGCGAAATGTGCTTTATTATTTATTATTACCACGTCCATTTTTTTAAAGGGTCACGTTCTCATTTCCCTCCAGTAGTATCAATCCATGCAGATGGTTCTAATTTTCCAGATTTAGAGATATCTGTCTGAGATTTCCACCTCCTCTCTAAAACCGTGGAGGTGTGCTCACATGCTCACAGCCTTGTGGAATAACATGTGAAGGTTCAACAGCAATATGACAAACAACAGTGTCCCTATCTGATTCAAACTTTTCTTTTTCTTTTTTTACTCAATTGTTCCTCCGGCTCTTTGTTGTTTTTTTGAAACACAATTCACAGTTGACTCAGGGAAACACTCACCCCGCACTTTATTTGGAACACCTGTGCAACCGAATCGAATCCAATACAACAGCTCTGCCAGAGATTCAGCTTTTTACAAAGTTTATACATTTAGGATCGCATCAGATTACACAGGTGTTCCTTATAAAGTGCTTGGTGTAAGTGTATTATCTTCCCAGATTTTCCTCTAAAATCTTTTATCTCATCTTAAGACTGCAGACTGACACTGTAGTTCTTTTTACTGGGAATATAAAAGCCTCGTGTTTTTACCTACTGTGTGTAATATCCCAGCTGAAAGGTTTCAAAACTGTTCTCGTCTCGTGTCTCTCAGCTCTCCCTCTACATGGACAAGTTTGAGGAGTTTCAGAGCACCCTGGCTAAAAGCAACGAGGTCTTCACCACTTTCAGACAAGAAATGGAGAAGGTGAGGAAATAAGAACCAGCTCCATCCTCCTCCTGGTCTCTTTCCTCGGTAGCCGTTAACTCTTTTATATTATTTACATTTTAGATGACCAAGAAGATCAAGAAGCTGGAGAAGGAAACGACACAGTGGAGGACCAAGTGGGAGAGCAACAACCAGGCCCTGTTGCAGATGGCTGAGGAGGTGATTTTATTATCCTCAACTCTCTGCTTTTGTGTTATCTGCTGGCAGGATGAAAAGAAAATGTGGTTATTAGATTGAAACAATAGTTAAACGTTTTGGGAAATTGGGTTATTTGCTTTGTTTCCAAAGGCGAGACGAGAAGATCGATGCAGTCTCATGTTTGTGTGGGAAGTACAGCGCTTAGCTTAGCATAGCATAAAGACTAGACGCAGGCGGAAACAGCTAGCCTGTCTCTGTCCAAAGTTAAAAAAAAACAAACCTACCAATACCTCTAAAGCTGACGTTTTTTTGATATGTACACAAACAGAAAGGCGGAATTTAACCATCTTAGTTTACTTGTTAGCATTTGCTAATTAGCACCAAACAACTGACGCTTAACATGATCTTAACAGCAGCCGCAAATCTTCGTCTTCACCTCAAGTGGTTTAACTTCTCGCCGCACTGCAGTGATGTAGACGTGTACTCCAGGTCTTGTCGGTACACCGTGACATCACTGCTGGGTTGTGGTTACTGGGGCAACAGAGCAGGGAAGGCAGCAAAACACATATTTGTCAGCCTGGTATTGGGTTATTCTGTAAACATGTTAGCATGTTTAATGTAGCGTTTAACTATTATTGAGCCTGATTTAGAATTGAATGGAATAATAACATTCAATCTGAAAACATCATGATGCTGCTAATGTTGCTGATTTTAGTTAGATGTTTATGTGTTGAAGTGGGAATTCCAACAAAACCAGTAAAATCTTCTTTCAAGATCTTTGATAAGCTTATTCTGGCGCTTTCTCCGGTCTTTATCAGCAGATGAAGTTTACTCAGTTATTAGAGATAACGCTCTTTCTGCTGACGAAGACTTAGATGGATTGAAAGCTCCAGGGAAAAAAAAAAAGCTTGCGAATGGACTGTTATTTCCAAAGAAAAGGATAAGCTGAAACATTTGTGTTGTTTTGTAGAAAACCCTGCGCGACGGCCACTTCAAGGCTCTGCAAGGGAAGCTGGAGCTGCTGGAGAGGCTGTGCAGAGCCCTGCAGAAGGAGAGGAACGACCTCAACAACCGGCTCAGCCTCCTCCAGGAGCAAGGAGGAGACAAGGAGACCACCGCGCCTCCCGAAGACCAGCCACAGGAGCTGTCAGCCGGGGAGGAAGACGACGAGGTGGAGGAGGAGGAGGAAGAGGGAGATGAAGAGGAGGAGGGCTCAGCGCAGGGCAACGGGCTGGAGTCGGAGGGCATCCACCAAGCTCCCAGACCACCCGAACTGGACCCCACGCCGGCTGCTACTGACAAAACCACTACTGCTACGAGCACGCCCAGCCAGCCCGCAGAAACACCAACCACACAGCAGGACTGAAGCAGCCGACAGTCTGTGTGTGTGTGTGTGTGCGTGCGTGCGTGTGTGTGTGCGCGAGTGTGTGTGTAGGTGAGAAGGGTGTGATAGTTGGGCTCCACACACCTCCAGCCTAGTTCCATAACTAGCCAGAAAAACCATCTTCAGTGGAGATAGGGATTTTGTTTCTTTTTTAATTCTAGACTTCTGTCTCCAGGTTTCTACACTGTAACTGAACCAATATCCTTTTTTTTTTTTTTTTTTGTGCGATAGTTAAAGAAGAATAAAAATGATTGTATCAAGGATTCCACTCTAAAACTTGCCCACGTTTACATTAGTTGTAATAATTGGCTTTGTGGCGAGCACTTCGTACTCCCTGTTTTTCTATCATAATTGTATTTTCATAGGAAATTTTCCACGCAGTCAAATTGAAGCTGTTCAGAGTCAAATTGGCCTTTTTTTTTTTTTTTTTTTCTGTCAACAGTCTCTCCCTGCGTTGTCAAGTCTCCCCAAACAATTTTAGTTGGATTCAGTTTAAAAGTGGGTTTATCACCTGCATCTTGTTGGAAGTCACTCTTTATCAATGTGAGGGAACAGCACAAAGTGTTGAACAGGTTTGGGTTATTTGTCATCTGTATTAGCCACAGGGTTTTAGATTTTAAAAAAATCATATCACTTTGTGAATAAGTGTAAAATTTTCCCCTCAATTAGACCGGTGAAATTCATCTGCATGTCCTTTCAGAAATTGGTGGCTCTGGTTTGAAACTTGGTAAACTAGTTAATAATTGAAGGCTAACATACAACATGCTAACTAGCAGGGAACACGCTAAAGTCAAACAGCTACAATGGCCCACAAATTGCCAGTTAGCAAGACAGCTAGTACAACTGTTAATCTTTTATTTGAAAAATATAAACTATGTTTTGTGCTTTTTGTTCTAATTAACTCAGACAAATCACTATCATTATTTTTTCTTCTTTATTTTTGAAAATGTGACAGCCCTACTAGCTAGCTCTGTTGCTAACTGGACAAAAAGTTAACAGATATTTCAAGAGAAACATTTATACCATCGACTCCGGTCTCATGACTGTCCCTGCTAAACATGTTGCCTACTGTAGAGCAGTTAATAGTGTGCCAGAGGAGGGTTTTTATAAAAATTGGATAGCGCACATGGCTAACATGAGGTTACAGCTAATCAAAGGTCAGGATGGTTTGTAACTGGTCAACAGTGCAAATTTGCATATCAAAGTTTAACTCAAAATGTTTTGTGAATGCTTATCAGCTTCCCATGTTTGACCAAAAGCAGCTGAACTTAGTGTCTGTTAAATCAGAACAAGGTTTCTTCTCAGTCTGCCTGTTAAACAGTTACCTAAAAAAAAAAAGGGCTAAAAGTTGAACTTTGAGTGGCTACGACTACTCAACCGCAGCACGCTTCATAGCGGATTTGACCCACTGACAGCTGGATACGTCCACAAGTCACATTTTCTCCTTTTTGTTTTATTGGGTGAGACAGACAGAGAGAGAGAGGGAGGGGGGTGGGTGACGTCCAGGGATGGTTGATGAGGAGGATTCATTGGTGTAGTCATAAAAGTTTGAATCCTTAATAATTTCAATATATCAAACCCCATATTTACTCATAGTTACTGGTGGAATCCGTATTTCCTGTGCAATACTCAGATTAGACTACATGGTATTAGGGCCGCTGTGGGAGATTTAAACAAAAACCCAGATTAAAGTTGAAACATTAGGGAAAGAGGGTCTTAGTCGGAATTTTTAAAAAAGTCAAAAGTTTTAATTTTATGAAGGAAAAAAAAAGAGAATAAAGTTATAGCATTTATTAGAAGGAACTTTTCTTCGTATTATGTTTTGGTTAAAATAAATCACGTCAGGCATTCGGTACAATACTGGACGAGATGCAGAAGACAGAAGCAGGTGCATGAAGCACATTTCACACAATGTGTGAGTCAACAGTTCCATCATGAGTTCAGTCGGACCATACCGGATGATGTCGCTGGTTGTTTTTGTTTTTTTTAGCTTTATTATAAGAACGTGACATGATGAATCCTCTTAGCCTGTGATTCGATCCACCAGTCGCTGCTCTTCTGTTCTAGTTCACACTCGAGGTGTGTTTGCTGCCCCCAGTGGTCAATCCACATCATTTGACACACAATTAGCACTTGTATTATTAGAACTACCAGTGGCCCACTGAAAATTTTATGATTGTAACTTGAACTTTAGTTTAATAGTTTCACCTCCAGGGAAACTGTAAAAAAAAATCTGGTTTTCTGAATAATCATTAAAACTTTAACTTTCAAAATAAAACGAAGGATTTTGTTGCTCAACAAATGTCCTTCTGCACAATGTTTCCCCTCATTCAGATCTTTTTTTTTTCTTTTTTTTCTTTTATGAAGCATATAATTTGATTTCCATATGTTCAGCTCCACAGGGTGTACAGATGAAAGCCAAGTCAGGAGTTCTGAAGCTTGTTTGTTCACTGACAAAACTGTTCAATGTAAATTATGTTTGAAAACATTCAGTACAGCAGAATAATGGGCCCCCTTTGTCATCTTTTGAAACTTTATACTGGAAGAAAATTGAATGTGATTTGCTTTTTGTAATGAATTTGAATAAAAAGGCGTTGATTTTTCCATCGGTAATGGATATTAACAGGAGCAATTACAGGACGTGTAGTTGCTGAGGAAACTCTTCTCTTCAGTATGTGCGTGTGTGTGTGTGTGTGTGTGGAGTCCTGATAAAATGAATGTCAGAACTCTTTTTTTTTTTTTTCTTTTCTTTTTTTTTAATCGTCACCAGGGTTAAAAACAAGTCATGGAAATCATTTCGGCCTTCTGCTTTCGGAGTTGAAAGAATAGAATCATCTCAAATTAATTTCACACACTTGGATCCAATCAGCATCTTACATTCCTCGTTTCAACAGTTTAATTTCGTAGCACATTCGTCCGGTTTACAGCTGCAGATACTCTTCTGCCACATGCCCCATATGGTGATTATTGAAGTTATTCTCACTGATATGCTAATACTATAACACCACTTCATTATGGCTGACCTTGGGGTCCCAGTCCTTTTATTAGTGGAGTAGAATTACAAGACTGATCCACTATCAGCATCTCTGGGCTGCTTGTTTTTCTTTTATCTTCCCCCTTTTTGAGCTACAAGCAGGTTTGAGAAGTGCTTGTAAACTCATAGTGGTGAAAGATGAGTTTCCCCACAGCAGTGTTCAGCTTGTTTCTCCCATATTCCAGCTCACCAGCCTGTAATGGAGTCATTTCTGTCCCTTTTTTTTTTTAAACTCAGTATATTGTAAAGTGAGTAAGAATCATAGAGTTGGTACTTCTTTAACAGATATGTACACAGATAACCTAGGTCTGTGATTGGGTGTCATATCCAGAAGATGGATTAAGGGAACGGGTGTATTTGTTAAGACGCAGGATGTTGCATTTAAGTCCAGTTGATTTTTTTTTATATCTATGACTTCTGGCCTTTTGTAAATTTCTCCTTGGATATTACAAAAAAAAAAAAAAATCTAAATTGATGTGAACACGTACAGGGTCAGGCGGTGTGTGAGTGTGTGTGCGTATTTTTTCTTTTTTTTTTTGGGTTAGAGGACAGTTGTAGTCACAGGGGAAGACTTTTGTGAAAGGTTTCAGCATCTATTTCCTCTTTGTTTGGCGTTGCCCCAGATTGACTCTCAGGTAATGTCAGAATCTACCTCTGCAGGTGAGACTAACTGTGAAAGAGGCCTGAGTCACCATAGCTTCAGAGAGCTTTATTTTTACTAAAAAATAAAAAAAAATAAAGATGAGCCCACACCCCCCCCCTCTTTGATTGTACAATGTTCTTAAAGTCCTGTCTTGCTTTTCAATAAACATTTTGTAGAATTTGCAATAATGTGTTTTTTTTTTCCCGCCCCACCTTTGTTTTAATTATTGTGTCATCTGTCTGTGTGTGTGTGTGCAGCGTTTCTCAAAATGCAGAAGAAATAAGTGATCAGCCAGTTTAATATTGACAAATGAGAAGCCTTTTTTTTTTTTGAGAAGTTACAAAAGTTTTATTGCAATTTTTGTGGCGCAGGAAACAAAACATGGCAGTTTCACATTATGTAAGAACAGAGTAGAGGAGAGCAAAAAAAAAAAAAAAAAGACAGACATGTTTCCCTCTAGTGCACTAAATTAGTCCAACACCTTTTCACTCACTCAAGCCAAATACTGACAAGTCTGATGTACCTCAATGAGGCTCCAGGTTACAACTGAGGCAAAACAGCAGGGAATGTTTTTCTTCACAGGACAGCCAGCATGTGTCTGCTAAATACGGTTTTATGTAACAAAAAAAAAAAAAAAAAAAAAAAAAGGTAAATTAAAATTATGAAAGAAAAGCCTCCCCTGAACATGACCAGGGTTGGTTAACCTAGAACCAATCGAACCGTTTTAGACGCATGTAGATCAGTTTTCCTGAAAGCATTTCAATGCTCGGATCAAATTTGTCCATCGGTTTGGATTTCCTTACAAGAGTTTATGTCTTCAGGGAAGCCTACTGTCTAGTGGTATCTGGCTACTTGTCAAAATGGAAAATGTTTTCCTTGCATGAGCCCTTTGAAATGAACTGATAGGTCTAACAATAAGTTACTGTAACTTTGTGCACATACAGTCTTCAACCCCCCCTTCACCGCTAGATTTCCCCCTCCCCTCCCCCAAACACTGGAGACACTACCACCTGAGCGGGTAGGAAACTCCAAAAAATCCCATCCATTGCAGACCAATGGCAGAACTATTCCAAGTGCTTAAGCGCTTTGGGGTACCTGGGCCATGTTGAGGTGTAAGCAAGATGAAACTGAATCCAACCGTCTGTTAGCAAGGGTGGAATCCAAGCTTTCTCTAAACTCTGCACATTACTCGTTTCACGTGGAGAGCAGATTTTTTTTCTTTTTTTTTTGCACCGGAGTTAAGCCAGAGAGGGAAACGACAGGTTGGGCTGGGTCTGGAGCTCAGGGGATGGAGGAGGGGCTGTGCCTGGAGAGAGTCATGCAGAGCTGGGTTATGATCCCTGGGCCTCCAGCTCTGACGCAGGGGTGTCTGGCTCCTCATCGTTGTAGATGTTCTCTGCCTGGAGGACGACATGACATACATAAGCATTTATGTACACTGACTTGATTTGAAAGTGGGTGAAAAATGCAAAATGGCTTCAGTATCAGAGACCAGGCTAATCGAAAAAAGGAGCAATATGCAAATAATTAGTAAGCGGCTTTAATCTTAGCTAACAGTCAGTTAGTTTAGCACAAAGACTGGAATCAAACAGCTGTGTAAAAATACTCAGTTTTAAGTAAAAGCTCTGTATTTCAATTCCTACAAACCTATGGGTTTGAGGGGTCGTGTCTTGTCTTAATATCATGAATTCATATATATTTTTTAAATAATATTAGATAATGTTGCAGCACCTCTTTTTACAACTATGTGAGAAGAGACATTTCTCTTATAGACATCTGAAACATGACAACATGTTAGCAGTCACAGGCGTGAAAAGGTTTGGGGCTAATCTTTAACACGGCATTATATTTTCTAAACTATTAACTCTAGCTGTCAATCCCAAGGCTAAAAAAGAAAAAAAAAAAGGGTGTTTGCGATGTGACGGACAGCAGCTGTAACTCACCATCTGCCAGACTTGCATGATGTTGTCCTCGGACACTGAGCAGATGACCCAGGGCTCGTTGGGGTTCCAGGAGAAGTCAGAGATCTTGGCCGTGTGGCCACCGTGGATGAACTGACGGGAGAGGACAAGAGGACATTAGACACATCCAGAGGTGACCGAGCAAACACAAATTAAACTCTATAAATGAGAAAAGAATCAGTTACAGTGTCTCTGACCAACCAAGTAGATGTGAATTATTACGGACTTCTGTGATGAAGTTAGATACTCTGGTATTGTGATCAATATATTTTGAAAGGCTCTCCTATCACGTTACATTCACTGCTGTTTGTCTTTACGTTGAAAAAGGAAAGTTTCATAGCTACTGACATGAATATTGATCTCATGATGACAGAGAGATGCGAGTTTGAGTCAGTTCTCATCTTGACTTGAGGACGTCACTTACCAGCAGTTCTGGTGGACCATCCTCAGCATCCTCTGCCGACTGCTCCTCCCCGATTTTACTAGCAACAAAAACAAAGAACAGAGTGTAAAAATCAAGTGTTTAACATTCCTCAACTTGTTTCAGTCAAAGCATTGAAGACTGAACTTTCACCCATATGTGTAGACTACCTGCAGTATCTGAACGAGCCACACAGAGATCCATATAGATCCAATGAGTCATCAAACACATCAAACTTCTACAATGAGAACTTGTGTCTCCATTCCAGTTTGCCCACCAGAGAGCACTGCCCAGTTTAATCCAAACGTTCATTACAGATAAGAACGTTGACACATTGTTAGATCATGTCTACAAAATACGGTACGACAACAAAAGTGTCTTCACCCTCGAAAAAAAGCGAAAGAAAAATGTCATAAAACTTTCTGACATTTCGATCATGCAAATCAGAGCAGTGACACACTTTTGTTTTGCTCGTAGACGAAGCGTTCTTGTAGATTTGTTTACAAGACTCGTCCGAATGTAAATAATCGACCGTGACCTTAACAGACACGACAGCTGGGAGATGTTCCTGTTGAGCCCAGATGGCTTCAGAGTTGCTGTGGCAATAATTAACGGACATCATCATCTTATCTGGCATGCTTTCATTTTCTGAGTAGTTTTTAGTGCTTTTTATCCAAAGGCCGACAGTGTTTGCTGTACACTGATCACTTCAACATGTTTTCCTAAAACTCCTCAACAGTAATTAAACCATCACAGTTGAATATAAAAGACATGAATTCTGAGGTATCGTTGGCAGTTTTTTTTTTTTTTTACCTGAGATCCCAGACGTTGAGACGTCGGTCGGTGCCGCTGGAGGCCAGGATCGTCTCATTGTGAGGAGACCATTGTACCTGATGGAACAGACAGTTGGACACCGGCAGGTCAACAAAGTGCTCATGTAGCAGAAAATCACATCAGGTTTGGTTACACCTCAGAAAACTGTTTCAGAATGACTCGTGTGACTTCGTGCGTATTATTGTATTTGAGCTTTTTATGAGTCATCAGGCATCACATTGGCTGTCTGTATATGGCAGCCATCTTTGTTAATAGCAGACTGATATTCATGTGTTTGACTAACATGACTTACAGCACGTTTTCATACATGTTACGTTTGCAATTTTAAGTTCTTACCTGGAAAATTTCGTCTTTGTGGGACTCAAAGGAGTGGAGCTTCAGTTTGAGGTTCCTTAGATCCCACAATGCAACAGTCTGAGAGAAACAAAGCAAACGTTGCATTCAATATTTATTACAGATTTTACCTTTTTTTTTTTTTAAATTATCAGTCTGAAATCAGCACAGTTACCCAGGAGTGCTTTTACTAAATACTGTGACGTCACATCAAAGCTGTAATCATGTATCAAACGAGGGGTCGGGGTCTCGGGTTCGTGTATTCTGTGTCTCTTCTCTACCTTGTCAGCAGAACCGGTGGCGAGGATGAACTCGCTGTAGGGGTTGAAGCTCAGACAGTTGACTTCAGCGGTGTGAGCGTCTACCGAGTGGCTGGCTTTGGATGTGTTGTTGGACCGGGTGTCCCATCTGGTGGAGGAGGGAGGATGAAGCGTTGAGTGTCAGATCTCTAATCCAAACCAGACAAACAGACTTTTGTCTTTTTTGTATCGCTTCACTTACATCATGAGTTTTTGGTCGTCGGCCACGGAGCCGAACAGGGATTCGTGGAGCAGATGCCAGGAAACGTCTTCCACCACAGCTGTGTGGCCGGTGAAGATGGTCTTGGCGTCCACGATTTTCCCTTCTTTCGGGCCGGCCCCGATGTCCCATAGACAGATGGTCTGTGGAGAGAAATGAGAGCGGGGAGCGCGGGGTGTTGGTATTAATCTTTTTATAGGATACTGCATCATTGAGTATTGTCACAATCTATCATCACAGTTCATTTCCAAGTATGTCCTTGTTGGATTGTACTCTAGCCTTTCCCTAACTTTTTTTTTTTTTTCCTGATGGATCTCCACAGTCTTACCAGATGAGCTCATGTAGCCCTTCATCAACACCGCCCATCAGTATCCACTGCATCATACCAGTGCAGTGCAAATGAAATGTTCTATTATTATTATATTTCCCTCTTTTTTTTTTTAATTTTAAAATTCATTTGGACCCTTCTAAACCATGTACACATTTTCAAGAATGGAAATTAAGGTCACCTTGTTCTATCTGCTCTGGATAAACAGGAAGTCAGGTTGTAGTTTTAGTCACTTACATGGTCGTCGGAGGCACTGAGCAGGTTGCCGCTGAGATTGGGATTCCAGGAAAGACCGTAACCTTCTTTCTGGTGGCCTTTCAGCCTCAAGTCAGGGCTGCACTCCCCACTGGGATCTGAAAAATACACACATTCACATTCAGCGTTGTGATGTGTGAGCATTCAGACGCATGTATCAATTAGTGTATAAAGTACAGTGGTGATCCCACCTGGTTTAGACGGGTGTTTAGTGTAGTCAAAGACCAGCACGTCAGAGGTGGGGGTCTTGGTGGCAATGATGCAGGGACTCTGGGGCATGTAACGGGCTCGGTTCACCTCTCCCTCGTGGTTGATCTTGATCTCGATTTCTATTTTCCCGCTTACTGAACCGAATCCACCAAACTCTGAAAACAGAATACAATCGGACTTCAGTACATCCGAGGGAGGAAATGGACACTTGACAACCGCAGATTAAACCTTTCTCTTCCTTTCTATTTAACATGTCATGTTGTCTGATAATAACTTGCTGTTTGAAGGTTCTATTTTTCTATCATACAATCACGCTGACTTTTCAGAGATTCTTAGTAGAAACTAGAGCGAGGCCAATAAAGTGGCCGAACTATCTATCTATATATATTATCCTATATATATCTACCTCTTATATATATTTACCTCTAGAGTAAAAAGATTTCATTAAAACTACAACATTTTTTCAAACATCTAAAACCACCTGATATTTCTATTAACAGCATTTAAACACCCTAAAAGTCTTCTGTCACCACATCTGTCAAACAGGACTTGTCAACCAAAATTAAGAGAACAAACCACTTGACCCATCTACTCTGATATGCAAGCTTGGTTGGCTCTGTATGTGTTGATGTTTAGACTTGGACTGTACCTTAAAATTGTTGGGTGGCCATACTAACATACTAATACTACCTCTGGCACCACACCAAAGAAGCAGTGAGCCTTCAGCACACCTACACACAGTTGGGCGTCCATCAACATACCTGCTGGAAGACAGAGTGAGACAGTTTCAGCAGATTGAATGGAAGATGACTTGAGTCTGGACTCATTCATTCATTCATTCTCTCACAACACAAAATGTCTAAACCAGTTTTTACATCTGTTTTGTCAAACTAAAACCAAATGAAAGGTTTAAAACTTTGTGGTGTTCAGACTGTGTGCTTTTTCGGTTCAAGTAAAACTTACCTCCTTTCTCGCTGTCGTAGTGTGAGGCATCAAACTGGGCATCATCATTCGGTACCTGGACACTGGCTATGACGAGGTGGTTCTGCTCGTCTGATGTGTGGGTCCCCAAAACCAGCCTGTGGACGGCGTAGTCCTTTCCCTCGGGCCTGCAGAGTTCCACCAAATGAACGTGAATTTAATCTTCTATTAGTCATATTTAGCGTCTACGGTTTTGCCTTTCATTCTAACATTAGAGTAGGGCTTTGGTTTTAAATTAAAACTGCCTCTATCTCTCTCTCTCATATTTAGGTCATCATTAGAGAGTTATGTTACGGTTTACAGCTCCACTGCGGTTTCAAAGTCCACAGGAAACCTTTCACAGGTGTCAGTTATTCAGCAGCCACAATCTTGATATAGTTTAGAGGTGTTTCACCAATGTTTTATCAGTTATACAAGCATACGTGTATGCAGCTGCTCATTTAGATATGGTAACAGATGCTTCATGACTGTCATTTAAGTAGTCCTCATTAAGCTGGTAGAAGTTAATGAACACAACAAGAATGAGGCACAAGTATAACTTCATAGTTATGCTGTTTGACAACTCAAAAGACAAAGGCAAAGAGATGCAAAGCAGTGCATAAAAGCAGAAGATAGGAGCAAACAGACGAAGGAAAGTGTAATTCATGGGCGAGACCCTCACAAGTAGTGGACATGGACACATTGGCGCATAGCTAGAAAGGCAGTAAATCATCTCCAGCCTCCACAACAGAGCCTGAATGCTACACAGCAAGATCTGGTGGTTGTAATGAGAAGCCATGAGCTGTAAAGATGCGATAAAAACAGAAATACCTGGTAACATCTGGAAGCCACTGGACAGTAAGACTGGGCCACTCCAGTGCATGAGTCATCACCAGGTCATACAGGAAAGGTGTGTTTTTCTTCCATATCTTGTACTCTTCATTGATGACCCTTTCTTCCACTGCGTCGTCGTACACTATAGCAGGACAGCGGTGCACAGGTTACAGGTATATACTGGAATAAACAGGACCTATTGCACTTGAGTTACTGAGGGGAAAGTTTGAATAAACATATACAGGAAGTACATACAGAGCAATCAGGTGTATTCAATGTGTCCTGCTCATATAACTTAGTCCCTAACAGAAATGCTTTATCAGGATGTGACGACTATTACTCACTTTTACCCCCCCTCCCACCACAACCACCAACGTGTGGAGCTGTTTCAGTCACAATAAAAAAGGTATCTGGCTTTTACATCACGCTATAAGCACATCATTACTCTGTGATAGAGGATAGAAATATCTTCAGGAAATCGTAGCTGTTAAGATGTTTCTGCGCTATTTTCTTCCCCTGATTCAGAAGTGGTTGATGGTCGCTGCCATCCCCATGGCGTATTTTTGTGAAAGGGGTGATGGCAGAGTAACAACAAGGAAACTATTACTTAAGTTGAAACTTAAACAAGTGCTGATAGGTGAATTGAATGTATGCTAAACTTAAAGAGTACAGGTTTAGCATGACGTTATCTTAAATACTTTTAACCGGCTTCTTAAAACCTATAAACCTGCTCATAGGACTTTACAAAGCTAGCATATTATGCTAGCACCCCTGACAGGGTTAAACGGCCGCGGCGCGTACACAAAGCGGCACACGAGGCCACCGCTTTAAAGATTTTGTAGTTTTAGTTAACCTACCCTCTTTATCGGCCATGTTCCAAACTCTGCGCTGTGTCACGATGCTCGAAAGCAAAGTAACTAGGTAGACGCTGTTATAGTTCACGCTGCTTTGGTTGTATCACCGCTAAACTAGCTCCTTCCTTTTCAGCGCGGAATTCGTCGGTGCCTACTACGCATGCGTCAGTGCGCGCGTGCCAAAGGGGCCCAACACTGCGCGTGAACTGCGCAGACAAGTTGGCTCAGTTCCGACTTCGAGCCTTTCCGCCTTTCACCCTAATACACTCATGCTTTCACCCTAGTACACACGTTTTCACCTTAATATACACCCATACTTTCACCCTAATACACCTATGCTTTCACCCTAGTACACCCGTGCTTTTACCATAATACACCCATGTTTTCACTTTAATATACACTCATGCTTTCGCCCTAATACATCCATGCTTTTAACCTAATATACACCCATATGTTCAACACCTATGAAAACGCATTTGGAGGGAAAATGGAGAAAAAAAAGATAAACCTTTCAGATACATTTTAAGTTCCAATATGTTACTTTGTCAAATATTTTTTTGTTATATAGATAAACATTTGATACTCCTTACCCTGTATCGACATTATGCCTTTAGACCTCAGACCAGCGGTTCCCAACCTTTTCCTAAACGGACCCCTGATTTATCATTTGGGAAACTGGCGACCCCTGATAAAGTGACATTTTATGTACATTTCTTATTATATTCAATGCATAACAATAACACAGAACAACTGATAAACTGCACAATTTACCCAAATACTGATTGCAATAATTTACTAGAGGAAAGGTCAGGTGATGAATTAAGTCTTCAGGGTGCATCGTTTGGATACCTTGTATAACGGTACAAAATGTCAAAGCAATCCATCCAATAGTTGTCAAGATATTTCATTCCAAACCAAAAATGTCCACAGTCAGTGGCACTACTGGGAAAGGGAATCAGTCATTAGAATTCATTCTCCAAGAAAAATGAATATCTGGAAATATTTTTATGGCAATCTGTCCAACAGTTGCTGAGATATTTCAGTCTGCATGGTGACAGACTGACATTACCTTCTATACAGTCACACTGCTAGAGTGGCTAAAAAAATACAAATACAGTATACTATGTGTGGTATAACTACATTACAAGATGCAAATACAGTGTATATGTCATAATATTGTGTCCATAAAGAGTACTGTGACATAGTGACAAGGCAGTCCACAGTCTCAAAGCACAGATGAGCCTAAGTACACCTGAGACCGACAAAGCACAGCTAATGTTTGCGGTAACAAAAGCTTTTCCTCTGGTGTCATTTTCAGGACAAACTTAATACCTTTTCCCACAAGCAGTAAGGATTTGTCAACAGCAAAGTATCTCCATTTTTCTCCCATCCGACGATTTTGTTTTGTGATGTGTAATAGACATTACAGCTTCACTATGCATTCCAATGAGTTTATTTTGTAAAAGTCTTGTCCATAAACAGCAAAAACAGTTTACAGTAAATTACAAACCTTGAAAATGCAAAACATGTTACAAATACAAGCATAACAAAGATTCAAAAGTAAATTAAAAATGCATGAGTTTACATACATACAGTGTCTTAATCAGCTGTCATCAAAAAATAAATAGGTATATATTTCATGACAACAATAGTAGAAGCAAAGTAAAGGCAACTGGCACACAGTTAAAAGACGGTGTCATCTTTTATAAATCTACGTAAACTTTCACTGGGACAATAATAGGTTTGGCAATTTCAAAATGCATTATCACACTATGTTGTTCACAATGTTTCAGTTGAAAACCATCTTCACAGCTCTCAGTTTCCCTTACAGGTTAACGTGGTTCAGTTTAATTCTCTGGTTTAGACATTGAGACGAGGCAAAATAAAAAGTGGATTGTGTATTTTTTTCCCCCTCCAATTCTACCCCATACCAACAAATATCTGATTTTAAACAAAGGATCAATGGCTACTATCAAAAAAGAATGATCTGGAGTACAACAGTAGAGCATGCCACTATAAAAAGCTTTGAAATATACAGTGATCTATTTCACAGATACACAGAACAGATGTATCACTTTTCCATAAAAAGATGAGCTGTTACCTAGAGCAGTCCAAGTAGAATAGTGGTCCTATATTCTACAACAAAAGTAAAATATACAGATATAGTTAATATTGGGCTACAATGTGTAACCCAGTTGTGCACAACACTTCATACATGTATCTATGTATTTCCATTCATAATTTTCTGGTTACATAAAAGAGTAACATAGCATGATGGATAACGTTTGACAGTTACTGAATATTCCCGAAGTTTCCTCCCATAAATATCCTTGTAAAAAAGCAATTTCAAGCTACAACTAGAGTGATCAGTACACTGTAATACCCAACATATATCATAGACAGTAGGAGAGTATATATATGGAGATCTTATCAAATGTTTGTACACAGTGACAGGAGATGAGTGATAAAATACAGATAGGTATGCACGGGCCAGTGTAAATACTGACTGATGGCTATCTACACTATGTGTGGTTATGAAGTACTGGGAAGAACAATAGCAACCCCTACACCCTGATTCTTCTGGCCTAAATGTGAAGTGACATGGACTGACATTATGGTATACCTGTATATCTTGACACAAACAAATAAGAGATGCACCAATACTGTATTTTTATGGTGACACAGATTTCACAAACTACTGTAAAACTGACCTTTTCTGCACATGTAATGGAGTCACTTTTCAAACAATAATTAAGGAGGCAGTAAGTAATCATTTTTACTGTTATAGCATAGCATAGCATTCATGTAAAACATCAGCAGGGATCGACAGGGTCATGAATAAATAAAACTGTGAGCTTTATGATTACTATTTTACAATGCATTTAGGTTACACTGCCTGAAAAAGGTCTGTGCTTAAGACTAGCAGTTTCACATTTCATTCTGAAAGATACAGCCAACCCTCTCACTGTGTGTGATATTTCGGTGTTTTCATTAGCCCTAATAAAATAAGTTTAAGTCTAATTACTTGTCTTGCAAATTTACCTCCTGTGGGTTTATTACAAATTCCTCATGTTATTATGTATACTTAAATCCTTCAGTCTCTAGTACTCGTACTGTTTTCCATTCAATTTTCATTTATTTATGTGTTTTTCCATTGTTAATATGGTATTTTAAAAAAATAAATACATAATCAGGTTGTTAAGATAGCTTAGATAGCATTAGCTTTAATCTGATGTAGCTGTGTTTCTGAAATTGGAGATAATTACTCCTCTAAAGTGATTACATTTTTTTACACTGGTTAGCTTAGCCTAGCTTTCGAGTCTTGCCATTATAGATTTACATTCATCCTTTAAACATCAAAAAGGCTTACTTTTAAAGACATTGTGTTAAACACATTTTATTTTTGAAACCACATTCAAAAAATATATATTTTAGTCATAGTAATCCTGTGGCCAGCTTGTTATGGTTGAGCTAGCCTCTGGGCTGGCGTGCAGTGTGATTCATGTGCGTCTCTCTGCCAGCTAAATATTCTAGTCGCCAACCTACTGGCACATTCAGCTGCTCACCAACAAAAAACACATTTCTGTTACTGAACGGCCTTGCTCTCAAGCCAAAACATGACAGAATTATGTGAATATTTACCATGCTGAAGAAGTATTATTACTTCTTCACTAGACTTTAGCTCTAGCTCGCTGTCCTTTCTCTGTTGTCAAAATGTGTCATTTTCAGGGTACCATAGAAAACTCCTGATTGCTGCAAGTGCACAACTTGTTTCATTCTGAACTAAATTATGAAATTCAGTTTTCTTATCACAGTTTACATTATGCTGTACCACCAACTCCCTCATTGAGATCAGTTTACTCATCACAAGGGATACTACTCCTGTATAATGTCTTCTGTTGCTCTGGAGGGAGTGTCCCAAAATTTGGATAAAATAACCGTGATGATGTCATCGGGGTTATCTTGGCTTGGGTTTGGATACTCCTAATTTTAATAGAAAGCTCACATTACACACTGGGGGCATGATATTCCAAAAACCTGGGCCTCCACCAGTCAGGGAAAGTTTGAAGAATAATGCAATTAAGTATCATTGGAAATGTAGGACCCAGCCAGAAAAAGTCTAAAAGTCAGGATACCTCCACTTCCAGTGCATCAATTTTGACCATCCTTCTTTTAATCTCTTATAAGTCTATTTTAAGTCCCCCCAACCATACGTATGTACCGATAAGATTATTTTTGTCAAAGCTCTAAATTATTTTTTGGTTGTGTGTCATTTTTCCATGCTCCAGAATAATCAAAATAACATGTGCTGACATGAGCAATAGAAACAGACAAACATTTGCTTCTATGCTTTCTAACGAAGCAAGAGATTTAGTTCTACCGTCGCAGATATTGAAAAGAAGAAAGGGAACTACCCGCACCACTGAGAGCAAGAGCAGAAATAGTGCAGTGATGTTTTTGGAACTTTGGAAATTTTCATCTGTTGAACAGTTTACGAGAGGTTTATACCCTACGATTTCAAACATTTTTATTCTGACAGGGCCATTAGTCCAAGTTAGTGGAAAAAAAGACTCCCTTATAATCACAGCTAATGTTATCACAGGTCCTAACATTTGCCAATAGAGCAAGTCTTCAAGTACTTAATGCCCCTTTAAATATCCTATATTTCATGTTTATTTAACAATACAAACATAAGCATTCAGACTTACTGGAAAAAAAAAACTCACAATCTTAATCTGTCCATTTTAGAGAGTTCAAGATAACAAGGGAAGAAAACAAAGTGGCTTTCCTTTGATTTCTGACATGGCCCTTTGCATTAAGTTTAAGTGCTAGAAAAAATTGTGTAACATAATGCCCAGTCTTATACCCTGGTATCCACATGATAACTGATACCAGTATCAGTAAGGGTGCATCTTTCATACAAACACATATTGGAAGTCCAAAAGAGTAGTGGAAGTGACGATGGCAGCCAGTAGACAGTGTTGATGAGAAATCATGTTGTAGATTCTACTTTCAAACATCACAGCTACAAATAATGATTTCCCTTTCATGCTTTCTTCGCTTAATGTTCTTCTATGAGCAACTGGTTCTGTGGGACACAAGAGGAAATAATAAAGAAACATCATTAGTGGTATTAGTCAATCAAAAGTAAATTAACTGTAACTGGGCTATTAGCAGATAGCACACCATTAACAGTAGTAACTACAGACAGGTGACAAATTAAAGGAAAAACTGGTACAAGTCTGAATGCTATCCTGATAGGAATGGTCTCTTCCAGGTTGACAATGTCTCAATTCACAGGGCACGATGGGTCACTGAATGGTTTGATGAGTATGAAAATGATGTGAATCATAAACTATTGCCTTCACAGTCACCAAATATCAAACCAGCTGAACTACTATGGAAGATTTTGAACTAACGTGTTAGACAGCGCTCTGCACCACCATCATCAAAACACCAAATGAGGGAATTTTTATTTGAAGAATATTCGTCCCTCCAGAAGAGTTCAGAGACTTGAGACCAAATGCTAAGGTGCACTGAAGCTGTTCTGGCCGCACATGGTGACCCTTATGTTGGTGACACTTAATGTTATTTTTTCCTTTAATTTGTCACCCAACTGTACATTTAGGATTAGAACAATAGTAAACTGTAACAAAATGAGACCTAATTTTGAGGTTTAAATATGTCTAGAACAACACAAATAATACATCTATGTATGGGCATCTCATGATGTTGAACTTGCAGTAACTGATATGGTGGCCACTTGGGGGTTGCAGAAATAAATTAAAACTCTGCACAGCCCAGTTAAATTGGCAGGTTTTTGTGATATAAAAAATTAAAAATTAAAACCAAAAGCCAAAGCCAAAATTAAACCAAGATAAATCATATCAGACTGATATGAAGTCATTAGGAACAAATTGATTGACAAAGTCATGAAAAATAGGAATGATAGAATAAAGCACCTCTGAGATTTGACTAAAAGTATGAAGCATGAAAGGCGCCTCCAAATAAAATGTATTATTATTATTATTAAAGTATACCTCTGGGGTCTGTAGGTACCCCAATCGGTGGGATTAAGGTTAAACAAGTCTAGTGTAATCTCTATTCACTTGGCACAAAGACTGGATAACACTGATCAGCTTAACAATAGCACTGGATCAACAAAATCGGAATCCATTCAAACTTTATGGGATGCTATACAACAGATCAAGACAGATATCTCAACTCATCTTGAGTCAAAGGGTGGATCCTATCCGAACAAAACTGAGGAGCATTCAGATGTCCTTGGATACTCTTGGAGAACATGTCTCTTCACCAGAGCAACGGATCGGGGCAAACAATCAACAAAGCAGATCTTCCGATCATCACTTTGTTAAGATTCTTGAATCCTCTGAGGGCTGTGATATTCTTGGCTCCATGTCCCAGTTAATCCCACAGCTCCTTGGGTGAGAAACTTCCCCAATTCTCTGGTTATCGAGAGGGTTCACCACATTCCCACATTTCTACTCAACAATAGAGCTGGTCCAAGACCTATCCAGATTAAACTTCTAAGTTTTCAGGACAAGGTGAGAATCTTCCGTCTTGCCAGATAGAAAGAGGAACTGGTGTTTAAAGGTACTTGAATCTACATGTATCCTGATTTCAGTGCTGAACACACAATGAAGCGCTGTTGTTTTGATATAGTTAAATGGAGACTCTGTAATTTAATATAAAATACTCTCTCTGGTATCCGTGCACATTGAGTATCATTGGCAATTGGCAAACCCCAAAAGTTCACCCGTCACAAAGCTGCTGAAACTGCCTTCATGTCTCCCATGAACTCTCCATCATAACAACAGTTAATGTGGTTAGATGAAGCATACATGCTGGGACATTATAGTATCTCCAGATTTTTGTTTCCAGTCACTTAAACTCAAGAGAGACTCACTGAGAGAGAGCACGAGAGAGAGAGACTACTACTATGTCCTGCAATGTAAAACCTTCAAATGGAATAAGGAACATTTACTTTAACAAGCTCAACTCTGTAATTTCAGATTCCAAAGAGCCTAATGAACTCTCAAAATGAGAAATACTCCGAGGAAAAGGAGACAGGGCATATCTTGCTTCCCAGTATATATCAATATGCCACAACCTGAGGGACAGTGAATGACCTAGACACACACAGCACACGCATGCCTTCTCACACACACACTCACACAAATAAATGCATAGGATATACTGTATAAATAATTAATATGAATATTAACATTGATCTTGAAACGTTCATGCCAATAAAGGGCATTGAACTGAAATGAGAGAGAGGGAGTGGCGGAGAGAGGAGAGGAGACGGTGGAGAAGCTTTCTCTGAAACAGAAAGCCTGTGAATGAAATAAATGACTGATCAATCAGTGGTCTGCAGTGTTTTCATGTCACCTTTTACTGTTTTTTCACATGGTGTGAAACAGAGCTTTTAATCAAGAATGGACAGACTCTTAGCCTACAAGTCACGCTCAGTTGAAAACCAGTATGTCTCATATAAGCACAAATCTTTTGAGCAAACAAATGATCGGTCTCCAATGATCTGAACTGAAGCCAGGAAGCAAGGAAATAAATGATCTAAGAGCCCAATATGATCGATCCACTTTATTTTAAGATGCACATTTTTTCAAAAGTTCTCTGCACTCTGAACAGTCATGTTTTGAACGGACACTGCACTAGTTATTATAAAAACTGTCTGTATAATCATTTTAAAAATCATTTAAACAAAGCTGTAATAAATGCTTACTTATTAACACAGTGGCAGTATAATCATTTATGACTCTTGATCTATTGCCCAAGTGAATCCGGATATATTAAATTAGCCTCTCATAATCTCATGTATCCACTTAGTGACTTGTTTAACATGTCCTTGTCTACCTGTGAGTTTCCAACTATCAGGAAATATTCACTCCACCTTCAAAAGATGGTGACATTCTTGATCCAAATATGTGACTCACAAAAACTTGATATTTTAACTGGAGTGTGTAGACTTTTAATATCCACTGCACACACATCCAGGATGCTCCAAAAATGCTCCACTATGATCACCAGCTATTTGCTAACTTTGTCTGTCTGCTGTTTGCTGCTGGACAGGTAGTGTATGGTGGGTTTATCAGCTTTTTCATTGAAAATAGGACACCATGATAGCAGTGAGACTGAAACAAAACACTAAAGCTGTGGGCTGTAAAAATGAACAATAAATCACACACTTGCAATACATGGTTTTACATTGTAATCAGATTGCATGTATAATTTAATGAAAATCCAAAACCCAAAATTGTAAACCTATCAAAAGTGTCAAAAGTGGTTAAAAGTAATACACAAGATTATAAATGAGATACCTCTACTTTGATGGCAGCTTGTTTACTTCTGCCTACAACTTTGGTTAATTCTACATTTTGACATTAGTGACAGATATATGTGCTCTACTAGCCCTGTTTGCCCAAAGTGGTCTCATTGCTACCCCTTATACTGCTAGAATACAGCACAGACCATGGAACTCCTCAAACTGCAAGACACAAACCTAAATTTCTGGCATGCCAGAAATCCCACCAATACCCTGAAAGCCAGATCATTGATTGTTCTGGCAATTAATCAGGCCTTGTGGCCGCCTCAGACTAAATGTCAAACAACAAAGCATCTGGAAGAAATTAGGTCTCATTCTAAAACTAGTCGCGGAGTTCCACAAGAAAGAAAACTTTAATCATAATGCCATTAACACTTAACTAATACCCAAATACCTAAACATCCAGTAAACACAGGATGCCATGTGGCTTGCTTGGTCGTGTTGTAAAAATGATCTAATTTTGTTATTTATTCATCATTTACGCATTTTAGTGGCCTTTAACAAACACCACATCCCATAAGTCCTAGATGTTTGCGGGCTAAATGTCATAGCTTTAAAGAGGAGGAAAGTCTATGAGCGAGTGGCAGCTAGCTTAGACATGTCTGTAATAACAGCAGGACAATTTCATGGAGACTATAGTTTTTTCTGTGCTCACAAAATAATCATCAAACTTCGTTAAAATCACAAATGTTTCAATTTCTTATAGCAACTGCTGTAGAGGAAGCTGAGTTGTCTTAGAATACGGAAAGTAAAACCCTTGAACACAACTCATTTTTTCAGTAAACCAGATTAAATAATGCTGAATGAGAAGCTAGTGGATCAGAGGCTAACCTGGACGTGACATCATTACTTAGATCCTCTATAAGCTTTTCAATGGAAAACATCCAAGACCGTCAACACTATGAATGAAGCAGACCTTATAGCGCTTAATAGTGCTCTACTAAGTAACATCTAGTTATTATGTTATGCTGACTTTTTAACTGTGACCTGTTTGGTCTACATATGTGAAGAGAGCACAAATGAATGATCAGTGGTATGTATGTAGGCTTTCATGAATCCCACCTTACTGTCGGTGGTATTTTGGATGATGTCGTTGTCGGGGTCTCCTCCCTCAGAGCCGCTCTTCTGGTCGTCATCTTTCCCATCCTTCTCCAGATCCTCTTCTCCAGATGAGATCCTGGATAGCTTGGAGGATTTCTGCCACAGACACACAGATCAGGATGCAGCAACACTTAAATTTTCATTTCAAAAAGACAAAACATTTTCAGTAGCACATCAAGCCTTTGAAGGGGGTTGATAAACACACAGTTAGAAGAGGACAATAACACTGTAAGGCAATTTTAGATGACCTTACTGCACCATCCAAAGCTTGACAGGCTTGCTGTGACTAGTCATGATTGCTAAGCTATGATTGAACAATAACTGGCTGGGGAAGGGGATTGTTATCAGTCAGTTAGCATATTCTGTCCACTGATGAAGATTGTGTGTATATCTCAAGACACAAGAAGAGGTGTGAGGAAAATATGTGAGGAAACAGTGTTTAGTAATAATTGAATGTCCCTAAAATATATATGGTCACAAATTTACTGATTGGAAAGCAAGTTTATAAAAACATTTTAGCAGAGATTGAAAGGAAGTTATTGAGGTAGAAAGATGAATATCGACTATTCTGACTGTTTGGGAACCCTGACGGCAAATACACAGTTTCCTTTCATTTTAAGTGTAAATCAAGGGACTGTGAGTAGAGTTTTGTTCCTAGATCTGATGTTAAGCTCAGGTACATATGGACACAAAAGCTGACAAATGTATGCTGGAGCCAGATCATGAAGTGCTTTAGAAGTCATGATTGAAAAATCAACTGGAAGCCAGTGCAAATATGCTAAAGTAGAGGTTAAATGATCTCTTTTGCTTGTTTCAGTTTAAAAGTCTGCATTCTGTACAACTTGAACGGGTTTTGCCACTCATGCAGGTAAAGAGAGCATTATGATAATCAATTCTGAAGATAATTAAAGTGTGAGTATCTTTCTTCAAGTCAGAGAAAGATAAAAATGATCAGACTTTTGAAACAATACAAAGTCAAGAAAAACAGGAATGAACTACCTTATTAAGATGATAAAAGTTCAATTAGAATAAAAGATAACTCCTAAATTTCTGGCACAAGGCTTAATGGAGGGGACCAGGTTATAAAATGTATCATAAAATTCTGATGTATTTAATGACCTGGATAGGATTATTTGACATCCAACATTTGATATCCATTAGACAGTTCTGTAAGACAGATTTATGTCAGATTGCTGGTGGATCCTGATTTAATGGACACATAAAACTGTGTGTCATCACAACTTCTGTGATCAAAATCTTATGATTATACATTATTTAGCCAAGTGAAAGCATGTAGATACAAAATACAAGGTGACCTAGAACAGAGCCTTGAGGTACTCCACAGTTCATAGGGGCAGTAGATGTAGTAGAAGCAGTAAAAGTGACTGTAAACTTTAACATGTGTATTTTATTCACATTTACTATCAGGCAAATTTGCACATTAATTCATGAACAATTTCCTCAACAATCAACTAATGGTAGTAGCAGTGGCAAAACTCATTCCATAATACTTTTTAAAAATTACATCATCAACTGGTTATAAATGACTAAATGCTTCAAAAGCCCAAATTTAAAATTCAATAATTCCACCACTGGCCAGTGTGCCTGTGTGCCTGTGTGTGTGTGTGTGTGTGTGTGTGTGTGTGTGTGTGTGTGTGTATAGAGGTGAGGTTGAAAGGGGAGTGAGGGAAGGTTGATGAATCACCATCCCATAAACACAGAGATCACTTTTAATATTTTTTCAGCTGAGGAAATTCCATTTCCCTCTAGTACCTCTACACACACACACACACACACACACACACACACAAACACACACACCAGTGTTTCAATGATGTGACAGGACACACACACACACCTCAGCAACGCCACATTCCTTCAGATGCACCACATGTGCTGTGTGTAATGGAGCCTAGTTGCTAGGCAACAGTGGTTGCTAAGTGAGGAGCGGGATGTGTGACTTTTTCAACCTGCTTCCATTTACAGCAGCAATGGCTTATGCACTAATACAGTAACACACTAATGCAGGGCTCGGCTCTGCAGCACTTCATCCCTTCAAACCTGGGAGCTTTTTTTCCCCCCCAAAATAAAGGCAAGGTCAAACAGAAGAGAACCACGTAATGAATACAGTAAGATCATCAGGAACAGAGGTTGTTAGAGGAGCTAACATGATTAGATGAATGATAAATGCCACACAGCGAAACTATTATAAGAAATCAGTCTGGTAGCCAATATTGTGTCCATGCACAGCTCTGTCCCACTGAAGTACCTGCTCATAGGCTTTATATATATATGTGTATATATATACGTCCCTCTTAAAGTGAGCACCAAAAACATGTTAGAGGAAATAGTTGCCATTATTTTGCACATTTCTTATAGACATTTTGACTTGTCACGGGTGTGAATAATAAATGATGAATTCCATTTAGCTGCTTCAGTTTTTAATTTTTTTAAAGATTTTTTTTTTCATTGTTTGACTTGGAGAGTGGATAGTGAAGTGGCAGACAGGAAACAAGGGGAGAGAGATGGGTATGACATGCAACAAAGGTCCCTGGCTCGAACCACTGATGTGGTGGTTATGTGGCATGTGCGGTAACCATATATAGTTACAGAGGCGCTCCAACTTCCTCAGTTTCAGGATGCTGCATGCTGCATGCTGGCTCACATGCTGCATGCTGGCTCACTGTCACACTATCAAGGTTTAGAGGGACACATGAATAGAAAAGCACATTTGTTAATGTTATTAGTAACAACTGTGCTTTTCCTACTGTGACAAGTCAAAATATCTGCTGTGATAATGCCTACTGTCAACAGACATGTAAAGACAATGTGTGTCTCTCAATACTATCTGACTTTCCTTCCCTGTCTGTGGCTCTCAGTTCAAAGCCCACAGGTTCCCACTGAAGACATCAAACTTTCCATTTCTCAACAGTACGTCATGTGGGTAAATTCATGTTTAGATAAGTACAACAGATTTTTGAAAAACTGTGATATAATTTTTTTTCAATACTTATGTGTTATTATAAGTCCTACATGTTCTTGGGCTAAATGTCACGGCTCGACAGAAGAGGAGAGACCATGAGTGAGTTGAGAGGGCGCAGCTAGCTCAGACATGTTTGTTATAACAGCAGGACAGAGAAGAACGAACACTGTTTTTACACAGCACAGATTACTATAACTATACTACTACTAACTATATAGGTGAAAAGTGATTTAGAAGTTTTTCATGGGAGCTGTAGTTTCAATTTCTTATACCAAGTTCTGTCAAGGATGAAGAGTTTTCTTAGAATATAGTAAGTGAAAAAGTAAGTAGTAAGTAAAAAAAAAAAGGAGGTCAGCACGGACCTGACGCCATGACTTTGTCTCTCTATATAGTTTCATTTTTTCAAAAAGGCACAGTAATTTCCTAAAACAGCTGTAGCTGTAGCTGTAGAGACACATATCCAGCTGTAGCCTTCAATTATTCACACCAGTCCTTGTATGATGAAACACCTTTATTGTAAGGTCCTGTAAGACGGTAAGAAACTGTTTGCCTCCACTGCTACACCATGCATAAACTAATTAACCCAAATTGTCTGCCTACAGGTGTTGCACCACGGCACTCACTCTCTTAAAGATACAGTACTTTGTTGCCATGGTGTATGAAATTATTCTTCACTAATGAAATTAAAACTTACTACTTTCATTCAAACATCAAACTCTTCCACGCTATAAAAAACATATATTTTGAACTGAAAATAATTAGGCCTGTACACAAGGATGAGTAAGAACAACAAAAACAAATTAATTCCAAAGTTTGGCTCATAAAGTAGTTTTTAGCAAACATTAGTCAGCAATTTAATTATTGATTAATCTGAAGAATATTTTCTTTAAATAAATAAAATCTATGATATGTAAGGAAATAGAGAGCAACGCCCATCACCATTTCTTAAAGCCCAAGTTAACATACTCAAACCAACTTGTTCTTGTCTGACTCACAGTCTTGAACCCATATGCATTAATTTTATGATCATAGAAGAGTAGAACAATAACTGCTGATAGTCATGTTTAAGAAGTTGAAACCTGTAGATCTGTCGTATCTTTTGAAGAAATAAAAAAAAAACCCAAAATGGATTATCTAATTATCAAAATTGCGGCTGATTCATTTTCAGGCAATTTGACTTTTCTTATTCTTTGTGATTCTTATTACATCATCTCCTATTACACCTGAATTGTCCTCCTTCCTGTGCATTCAGCTGCTGAAGTTAAGTACCTTGGAGGTAGCTGTCTTTTTCCGTTTGGATCCCGTCTTGTCTCCCTTCAGCTTTTCCTTGTCTTCTTCCTCCTCGACGGAGTCGCCCTCCTCGCCCTCGCTGCTGCCGTCAGCAGCATTTCCCCCCTCTTCTGTTTCTGATGAACTCTGTTGCTGGATGGCCTGCGTACAGAACAAACTTCATAATTTCTGGGAAAACAAAGAACTGATTTATAAATGTGACAGTTCAGGAAAATGAATCTCACTTTCTTCTACTCAAACTTTGTCTGCTTTGAACAGCCCTTTCATTTGTGTCTTATAGTTTTGGCGAGGCAACAATGTGGCTTTGTTGAGCATCAAGCCTGTCTGGCATCACAGCCCGCCTCCCCCTTCATGTTTTTTCCCTCTGTCTTCTCTGAACTACAGACATAATAGAGCACTGACTGACCTGATAGCCTGTGAACTTGACTCCGGGGTTGTTCTCAATCTCCCACAGGCCCTCGTTGAAGCCTTTCCTCTTGTTGGATTTGCCAAATTTGTCTTTATACTCCTTATAGGGCAGAAGATCCTTAGGGCCTAAGAATGCACTAAAGAAGGAGGAAGAGACATTTACTGCTAGTTTTACTGCAACAGGCTGCAAAAACTTTAATAACATTTTTTAGACAGATAATTTTATGGTAAAACATGTTTTTCATTTAAAAGCTGAAGGCACCCCAGAGTTTCCCCACCTCTGACTTAAAGAGCTGATAACTCTGACATACTATCGTGGGTTTCAGTAGTTTTAGAGTCACATGATGCTCCACATTATGTTATAGAAGCTTTTTTGCCTTTTTACGCCTGACAAAATTAAATTCAGCAGTAAGCACACAATGAGTTTATGCATAACCATTTATAACCCATTATAAAGACTTCAAAGATGTGGAATTTCCTTGTTAACAAAGAGAAGTTATGTTTATATTGAGCTTTACTCACCAAAACACATTGTGTTTATCTTTGAGGTCTAACAAAAGTGTTGCATGCATTTCCTTCCTCAAGAAGCATTTGCAAAGCGGATTTTAGAAGTATTTTAAAGCCATGTTTACAAGCTTGCACATGCATGAGATAAATAAAACAAACTCATAAAAAAAGTGCTCAAAAGTGTTATTAGAGGTTAGACATACAGGGTACCTTTAAATATAGGAGAAGATTTAAGCTGCTGGGCAACTTCAATCCAACACTATGATTATTTAACTTTAATGACCTACAAAAGTTTAAAAAAAACCCTGAAAATAAACGAAAACTGACACTATTCATCTCAAAAATGTTTTTACACAAGTTTAAATATCTAACCGCAAACATTGAGCGTCGGAAAATACTAAAATGTGACCATACTTAAGTCTCGATGTGATAACAACCAAGCAAACTCCGTTTGAGGATGAAGACTGTGAAAGCTCCAGAAAATGTCAGTAACTAGACCAAGTTCAAAAGTGATTTTGTCAAACTACTATTTTAAAAAGGTCAGGAATGAACTTTTAACACTCAAGGTTGAAACATGTTAATGCATTGCCACTGAACATTTTCACCCAGCACTGCTTCTAACTGGACTAGAAAGTATAGCAGAAGTGGGACGCTGCACATCCTGGAAGAAAGGCGCCTACGTTTCATGAGTCCCGAAGAAGAAGATGGGGTACTTGTTGGCAGGTGGCTTGACAGCTCCTTCTGGAAGCTCATCAATCTGAAAGACAGGGAGAGGGACACTGTTACAGAATATTTATTATATTTCTCCTAATGCTGAAAGCTTTGTTTGTTTGTTTTTTGTTTTAATTAACTATCACATCACCTTAACTGATATTGGCTTCTATGGGGCTACTACACGCTCATGTCCTGTCATACATGCACAATAAAGCATGGTGAAATTGAACTGAGTCAGTCATACCTACTGTATGATGGTGGAGAGAGTTGCTCCTGGTAACTTGTTGTAAGAGGTTACAAATGGAGCCTGACAGCCCACTGCACTGAGGAAATCCACAGCAACTCATGACATGATAACCCATGTGCGCCACTGAATTTGAGGCCATACTCTGCCTGCTATTAGACAGCTACTGTATAATACATAACATCGGTCATTGCAAATGAGATGGTGTATTAATAATTGTGTTGAAACAGAGACGCCACGGGTTACCTGAGGTCAACTACTGGCTCATTTAATCCACGTGTGACAGCTAAATGCAAACAATAAATAAAAACACACGTTGAACTAATTACAAGGACATATTAAAATGAAAATTGCGTTACAACTCAAGAAAGAGCTGAATGAAATAAGAACCGTTTTGAACAAATTGAGCTCAATAAATGTTACGTGTTTTCATAATTTTAAAAATGTCTACATTGTGGCTGAATCTAGAGTAAAATTAAGGCTTTTTGATAGACGTCTGAGAAACAGAAATACGCAGACCAAATGTGGCCGTGGACCCCAGCCGAGCTCAGGGAGCCGTAGCTTTTTTTTCCCCCAGCAAAGCAGCGGCTGTATTGTGTAAATCAACCCCGCCTCCCTGCGCTCCCAGCCCGGCCGCATCAGACTCACCCTCGCCGGCCAGTGCGGGTATCCCTTCATTTTAGCGAAAACCAAATCTCCTGCCTTGTACTCCCGCGGCCGTGGTCGAGCCATATCGCTGGATATAAACTGAGGTTTGGGATGAATTTATAATCCTTTGCAGGGCCCTCAACACAGGGCTAAATTATCCACCATCAATGTTTTTATATCAAGACTGCAGTTTACACGGAAATAAATAATTAAAAAACGCGGAAAACGGGGCCTGGATGAGGGCTATTCTCTTACGCACAAATTCAGGTGTAAACGCAATCAAGAATGGCCTAAGTTAGAGTAGTGTACCTGTAAAGTCTGTCAAAATAGGAAAAATCTGACTTCCGCTCTTCGAAATAAAAGCATTAATGACGCACATGCGTTTTATTATCTTAAAAGTATGTCCTCAACTTTTATTAAAAATAAACAGAAGAAGAACTTTCCCAATTCCACTCATACATCTTACAAAAAGTAAAAATGCAAAGTATGATGTTACCAAACCCAACATAATAATGCATGGTAAATTTTCACAATAATGAATAAATAATAGAGATTAATGCGCATCATCAAACAACCCATTGTTTCCAAAGTGCACACACTTTTACATATAACATATAACTACAATTACTTTATTATTTTATTGAGAAGCGCCTGCAGGTTCTCTGAATTATTGGTCATCACATTTTACTGACAGTTAGCAGCCACTTGGTGGAAGCATCTCCCAAGCAAGCAACCTGATCCTTTATTGTAGTTGTTACCAATCCTACTTGTTTCTACCAATATTATTGTTGGAACAAGTTGAAGGGGAAAAATGACCATTAGAGAAAGCCCACCACAAAAGACAAGGGGGGGAAGAGAAAGCAGAATATTATATAATTTATTTCTAAATACATTAAAAGATATTTTACAGTTTTTCTCGATTACTAAGACACATTTCCCAAAACTCTAAACGTAAATGCACACTTATTTTCACAAACTTCAAATTTCCATGTAAAAACTAAACTCTCAACTCAAAACAATGTAATCTTAAATCTCAACCAACCAAACTTTGCCTTCAGACATCACACAAAATCCATCAAATACACACACAGACACTACAGAATAGCCACTGGTGCACCGCTACACACTGGTGAGATCAATTCAAAACACCACCATAAAATGTGCAATGAATAATGGCACTTGTAGTTTTCCCCCAGAACAACTTATTTACATAATAAATACAATATAAAGACACAACACATGGATTCAGTTTCAAATTTTTAATTCACTGTTCATTGTACTGTAGTACAATGAACTGAAATTAAGTGAAAAAGAGTATGCAAGGGATAAAGATTATAGAATACAGTAAAATAATTTCCATACATTTACCAATATAAAGCAATGAAAAAGAAAACAGTTTCTAGATAAAAAAGAAATCACATGTATTCTGCCACAGGTCTTTTTGGCTCCATTGTTCCAAAACAAGTGAACTGACCCATGAGCCTGTTGTCTATCTGTCCTGAGGTTCTGATTGGTGTGTGAACAATTTTGACTCTTAGTGTTTCCACCTGGGAAATTGTGTGTTAATTGGTTTCAAGCTGTAACGCCTTCAGTTAATGATAATGAATGCCATGCCATAGTGTTTATAGTTTTGGGAAATGGGTCTGTCTTGTGTTAGATGGCGTCACGGTTTAGGTTTAGTTAATAGGCCCAGTAATAGTGTGTAAGCAATCAAGAAAAACTGTAATTAAAAGCAGGAAAGGATGTTTTTAATGTGGTGGCTGTGGCTTAGGAGGTAGAGTGGATTGTCTACTAATCAGAATGTTGGTGGTTCAATCCCTGACTCCTCCTGTCCCCATTTCGAAATGTCCTTGGGCTGCCAATGGCTGTGCCAGCACCTTGCATGGTAGCTTGCTGCCATTGGTATGTGTGTGAATTCAGTTCAGTTTTATTTATATAGCACCAAATCACAACAAAAGCCATCTCTGGGCAATTTTCACATAGAACAGGTCGAGACCGTGCATTTTCATTTACAAAGACCAATCATTCCCCCATGATCAAGCACTTGGTGACATTCAGAGGAGATGAACTCAGTGCATCATGGGAAGTCCCCCAACAGTCTAGGCCTATAGCAGCATAACTAGGGGCTGGTCCAAGGTGAGCCTGACCAGCCCTAACTATAAACTCTGTCAAAAAGGAAAGTTTTAAGCCTACTCTTAAACATAGAGAGTGTGTCTGCCTTCCCTGTCTCCAAGGATCTAAAGTTAGAATTGTATCATTAAAGAAGATTGTGAAGCCGTTACTACTGAGAGCTATAGGAATATATGGATCAATGGAGTTTTTGGAGTTTCCATTGTCAGCCTGGCCAAAGTGCTGAAAAGGAACCTCAGGCTGTTCTTATTCTGCTCCATTATTGATGAGTAATAGGCAGTTCTGGCATTACAGAGGGCCTTCATATGTTTTAAGAATATCTTGCCAGACTAAGCAAGATTCTTCCAGTTTGGTGGAACGCCATGTCCTTTGAAATTTTTGCAATGTTTGCTTTAATTTGCAGGGTTGGGAGTTGTACCATGGAGCTGACCTCCTTTGTTTTATTATCTTTTCTTTTTTTAAGGGGCGATGGAGTTGAGTGTCACTTGCAATAAGCCTGCAGCACTATCAACAAGATGATCAATTTGGGAGGGACTTAAGTTAGCATAAGAGTCCTCTGGCATTGATTCTATGCTGATGGAATTGCTTACTTATATTTAGCTACAGCACTATTAGATAGACATCTAGTGAAGACATTTTTGTTTAATGGCGTGTAGTCCAGTGATAGAAATTCAAAAGTTAATGAGTAATGGTCTGATAAAATAGGATTTTGTGGAAAAACTATTAAATGATCAATTTCAATGCTATAAGGGTGTAGTTAAGACAGTGAGCGGGTTTATACTCATCACTTAAATTGAAATTGCTCTAGGAAGGCATCTCTTCACAGGCAGAATGTTTTTTAAAGACGTCTTCACTTTTTGTTGACAGTATGTTAGAGAGATGTTGATTGAACTCAATTCAAATGTTTGATTGCATTATGCTCATAAAGTGTTTCCAACAGTGGATAACATAAAATAAAAAACCCTGCAACTGTAACAAAGTCATCACATACCTCCTTAATTACCTTCCAGTTGAATCAACACCTCCCTGACATTGTCAAAAAAAAAAAAGATGTTTCATTTTGTAACTCTTCACTTTACAGTGACATTTAATATTAACACTAATACAATAAGCGCCTTTGATATCGATCAGCCAATCACTGTTTGATTACAGTATGATGTTTCTTTTTTTAAACGAAATCAACTAGTTTCTTTTGGAATATGCAGACGCTTTTTAAATTAGAGGGTTACCAAAATTGATAATGAATGCTTTTATTTTAAATTTTGTCAGCTTCTAATTTTCAATATTTTGTCGTTGTCTTTCGGCAGGAGTTGATGGTCCTTCTCCTGGATCTGAATTTTCATTTGAAAGTTCCTCAACCTCTGTGACCTTTTCACTTGGAGGTTCTCCCTGTTCAGAGTCAGCAACTGATGTGGAGTCCTCATCATTTTCCTCCATTCTCCCTCTCCTCAACACCCAGGAGCTCTCTAATATGTCGCTGATTGTAATGCGCCACTCAACAGTAGGGTGCAGAATGCTGTGGATAAGGGTCTGTGCCTCAGATGAAACAAACGGACTGCTTGGGAAGCTGATTTTATGCAGCCTTTGAATCTCCACCATCTTCCCAATGTTAGTGACATTAAAGGGCACTGATGCATACAGCATCATATACAGCACAACACCCATACTCCAAATGTCAGACACTTTGGGGTTGTATGGAGAACGACTCAAAACCTCAGGTGCTGCGTAGGATGGGGTGCCACAGTAAGTTTCACTCAGCTCTATCTGGCCATCCTTGTAAGTGAGCCTCTTGCTGAACCCAAAGTCACACACTTTGAGGTTGAGAAACGTGTCCAGCAGCAGGTTTTCACATTTTAGATCTCTGTGTGCCACGTCCCTGCTGTGAAGATACTGGATCGCCTCACACAGCTGTGTGAAAAACCTGCAGCTTGAGTGTTCAGGTAAGGCCCCTTTAATTTTGATATATTTCAAGAGGTCACCTTTTACACAAAGCTCCATCACCATATAGACCTACAAATGCAAAAGGGCACATTCAAGTGTATGCAGCAGAATAAGCAATTGATGTAAAATAAGATTAAGAGTCTGCAATCATGCTAACTGATTCAAAATGTCTGATGTATATGTTTGTGGTATTGGTTTCGTTGTTTGGTTAAAAGTTGTGACTACAACAGCTCGGGGCTGAAGCCAATGCAGGAGTACCTTAAAGTGCCATAGCACAGACAACCGCTAGATGCCCCAATTGATTTCTGTTCACAAAACCTCAACTTCTCTCTAGAAATAATAAGTCAATCATTTTTTTCCCATGAGTTATTATGGTCTCAGTCACTAAATTTTGGCCCTTTAACAAGTGCGCTGGTGGACCTCTTGGAAGTGATTGCTCTGTTAATAAGATTTGAAGACTTATAGTAGCTTTGTTGTCTGCTGTGTGGGTGTTGATTGACAGCTGTGATGGACAGTTGGCTCATCTGCTGCTCTCCTCAGCTCCGGGACTCACACTAAGTCAGACTATTGTCGCTAATATAATATCTCCCTAAGTTTACTGTTACTTGATAATGATACCTGCCCTGTTAGCAAAATTTAGCTAAAGTAGCTAACATTAGCCCAAGTGTGCAGCACTCAGTGATTCCACTGTAGCATGAAAGGCAACACCCTGCACTCCTTATTTGAAGGTCCTGGCTCCAAACGAAAAAAGATGGCGCCAACCATAAGCTGCTACTCTGGACTTCAAACCAGCTCCAATGCAAACCAACGGGAGACGTCACACCTCGCTACGTCCATCTTTATATACAGGCTATGGATGTAACACAAACTTCAGAAAAATAATCTGACAATTAAGTGAAATCAAAATCAAAGTAGGGGTCATTCTCTGGGAACCTTGGAACTATGGTATTTGTACAAAAGTTTCATGGCAATCCATCCAAAATTTCAATAAGGCACTTAACTAAAATCCAGAAACATCCTGTCATCACCATCGCATGCATTTCAAATGAAACTGGCCCTTAAATGTATTAATATTTTTCCATGTATCTCTGTGTAGACATACAGTTGTTACAGTAACAAAGAATAATTATACAATACCAGTCAGTGGTACTTACTGTCCTGGTCTTTTTCATTTCTAAAATCTGGTAAGTCTTGACAACGTTGGGATGGTTCAAAGACCTGATGATCTCCATTTCCCGAGACAGGAAGACTTCTGAGTCATCAGAATTGAACTTTTTCGTGTCTACAATCTTAATGGCAACCTTCCTCTGCCGTTGCGTTGAGTATGCACACACAACTTTGCCATACATGCCCGCTCCCAGGTTGCTCTTGAAAGTGTAACCATACCTCTCCAAGAACAACTTTTCAGTCATTGTGTATGTAATGATGACATAGTCAGCTGAGTTTTAGCTGTCAGCTTTACTCTACAAAAGGTTAGGCCAGTTTAGGTTAGGTTTGTAAGTGAGTCAGATATGTATTTGTACAGTTTGCAGAATTACATTACATTACATTATGACATCATTTTCTAGAAACATGCCAACAGAACTGCATTTAAATGATTCATTTGTCCTGTAGAGCAACAATATAACTTTTTTTTTAATGTCAACCATGTTTTAAAAGGCTGCAAATGTGTCTGAGTAGTAAGAGACACCAAAACAAACAAACATAAAACAAAAATATTAAAAATAAAAATTAAAAAAATATAAATTGTAAGCAATATAGCCTAAACAATACGATTAAAAAAAGAGAAAAAAGAGATTAACATAAATCAGTCTTGAGTCTAGACATTCATGGTCTATTAATTTGTACATATTTCAGCAGTTCTTTTGCTATTTTTAGTTTCTTCAGGAATTTACAGTACGATGCAAAATCATTATAAAAAAGCATTAAAAGTGGGTGAGCTTTTCATCAACCATACTTCCATTTGTTTCCAAAATAGTTTGGAGTGATGGCAAAGAAAATATGTTCCGTGGTTTCAATATCTATACTGCAAAATGAACAGCCATTACTGAATCTTACTTATCAACAAGGTTGAGAATATTGTGAGCAGAAGTCTGAACTGCACTTGTGTTAAATGCTTTGCAAACTGTGTTTTCAATGTGATAGTTGTGTCAGAAAGTACAGAAAACAAACACTGTGACACAAACCAGCAGTCATTAAAAGGTAAGTGAATGCATTCACTGCATTTCTAGTTTTAGAACTCAATTGACAGAAGTGCATCAAATCAATATTTATTTGTTTATTTATATGAGTATGTCTATTTGACCAGAGTTTTCTTAAAATTATGGCCATGTTTGAGATGTGAAAGCATGTGTTTCATAAAGTCTTCCAGCAGATGTCAGCAAGAAACAACCATTAACTTCATATGTGAGGTAAGATGATTGTTTCTGCCATGTTTGAACAATGTGTAATATGTTCTCATAGGCTCTGTTCAGACTGCAGACAAATCAGATCTTTAAGACAGACTGTTTGCACTGTTATTTGTAAGTAATCAGATCAGATTTGTGTGTCCAGACTGCATGACTGCACTATCTGCATGGGTTACTGTGGAAGCCTGAGAAATGGAGATCCATCATCCTCCCAAAGTGCCAGCAGGCAATTTATTCCAGTGTCTGTCCACAGACTGTTGTTCTCTGTGTTGTCCTCTGTACCGCAGCATATATTCTGCTCAGCTGCTCTGATGCACTTCCTGGATTTGACATTGTTGATGTGTGTTGCATTGAAAGTGATGCAAAAGACAATTTGAAATCCGATTTGAGCAGCCAGAGCATCCGGACTGAAATGCATCTGTAAAAATTCAATTGGAACTTTAGACCACCTCCTAATGTGGCTTGGATACAGTTAGCAAAAATCACAATCATGTGTTTTTTGCCATCCAGACTTTATCAAATCAAACTGGATACAAACATAGTTACTCAGGCAGAAAAACTAACCATAAGTATCTTTATAGCGGCCATTCTTGCATTGCACACCTTGCTGTGTGTGTGCTGTGGCAGCTCTGAGCCCAGGTGGATATTGTACTGCAGGTGGCAGCAAAGGCAAGGACAAATGTAAGACTTGCTGACATGGCTCTCGTGTGTCTGCTTCAGATGCAGTGTCATGTAGCGCTGTTATAACATCAGGAAACCATTAGCGAACGATTACCTGCCTTCTTCTGTATCTATGTCTCCAGCTATCAGTCTCTGAATACAGCCACTTATTCCTTTATTCATACCTCTCAGCTGCTAACACCTTGACAACAGGTGGTCAGATGAAAAGAAGGTGCTGTCAGGTATGTTAGATAATAGCATTAGCCGGGGTCACCGGTGTTTATCCTTGAAGTTTTTTTTTAAGCAACTATTTTATCGGTTATGAAATGATCTCAGTTTAATACTGTTGCCTCTATATGACCTACATAAGCAGACAAGACCATCAGTGATAAGACTGGCTATTTCTATATAGTTATTCTAAATGCCTGCCACCGGGTTGGATTTCCTGCAAAATCAGATGAATGGATTTATGGCACGCAGACCGGAAGAGCTTATTTTTACATTACACATAGCACTGTAGCATGAGGGAGTATGAAGACGTTACTATGATGAAGGGAGGACATTTCTCTTTGATTGATAACGTTAAAAGTAAAGTTAAACCTGTTGTCAACTTCCTGACACGTTTTTAATAAGATGAGAGAGAAAGAGAGAGCGCAAGCGCCAGCAGTGGCCAAGCAAGCTAAAGAGTAAATGAAGAGAGGGAGCAGCGGTAGCGAGAACAAAGCAGTGAATCAAAGAAATAAAATGTTATTTTCTGATTGCTTCATAGCGGGTATTTTCACAAATAAACAGACGCACACCTCCACACAACCCTACGGAAAGGTGCTGCATTGCTGGATCTGGTGTGAATGCAGGCTAACATGAAACCCAGCTGTATGAACAGAACTAAAACAAAGCTGATTGTTTCGCCATGCTCATATTACAATGATTAATCTTACATAGCCACAAATAGATACATTACCTCATCGCTATGCATCTTGCAGACAGCTGTGTTTAAAAAAGAAAAATAGTATTAAGAATAAGTTGCGTCTTTCTTTCACTTGCTTCCAAAACGATGGAGCTCATTGTAAATGCTGTCTTCATTCCAAGAAAACACTACCACTTTTGTCCACAGGGGCCGCCAAAACCAACACGACATGAAAGTTCCTTGTTGTAAATTTAAATTCAGAGATGTTCTAAAACTTTGTGTTTTTCTCTCACACTGCGACTGCTGTTCATTGATGCACAAAACCCAGATAAATCTGGCTTCTATGGCTGCCAGTAGTGCACTGTCAACTCCCATGATCCTAAATAGCCGTAGTCATAACAATGCCTGCGACCAGCCACAGCACTTCACAGCCATAAAGCCCCCCTGGCACGCTCAATTTATCATACATTTCGCACTTTCACACTGTTCACAGTAAGACCTTCATGTGGCATTAGTGTTAGTTTGTGAAGAGGCCCTCTGACACCAAGCCTGATGTACCTTCCACGGCTCGCATTCATGCCCAACCTGAAGGGAGAGGACCCCGGCACACAAATGTGGGCAATTTGGTTTGCGGCTGACACCCAGCGCTCTGAATAAATGATCTAAATGCTCGCCAGAGATTGTTTTGCCACTGCCGCCCCTCAGCGATGACACAAGGGGGGGCAACACACCCCCTGTGGCCCTGTGATGGCCAGCCAGGATGAATATGAGGAAATGAGGCAGACATCCAGTAAATAATAGTTGCCATTGTGCCCCTCAGCAAGCGGCAGGGCCAGGGGTGGGCTGGAGGGAGAGGGGGGGGCTCCGCATGATATGCCAGGGCCTGACATGGCACCCAGACCCAGAGCTGTCACCCCTGCGGAAACATCACCCTCGCCTCCACAATTTGTGCACTTAACACTTCAGTTGGCACATGACAGGTGCTTATTTCCCCGCACTGGCTTTTCCCCCTCCCAGTGATGCCTCCGAGCCCAGGGCACACACGGCATCTGGTATGGGTGTCTGTCCGCGATGCTGCTCGACGTGTAAGTGTGTGACTACACCAGTGATACTTTTCACATCCGCTCACGCTGCATTTGCAGCCCACTGAACATGGCTTCAATGTGTGTGAATGTGCCTGTATGTTCATGTGTATAAGGGACAGAAGAGTCTTGTGTCCGCAGAGGCATCATGAGACCTATATCTCATCACGCTGGGACCTAGATCAACTTGATCTCTGTTTGTCCTAATCTGTGTTTTGCAAAAATCACACAGGACACATCTCATACAAATAAAAGAAATGGATAAGGACAAATTTATCACATGTGATCATAGATATTGTTTTATGTCATTGGTGTAAAGACACAGAGAGAGAGAGAGAGAGAGAGAGAGAGGTATGACATGCAACAAAGGTCCCTGGACAATGCAGTTATATGGTGTGCATTGTATGCATCTTAACCATTGTGCCACCACATGCCCTGTTTTATGTCATATTGATGGCTTCACAGATAATGTGTCATACTGCAGTAGTAAATGGTGTGCTCAAGATAAATGGGGTATAAGCCTCCCACAAACCACCACTGTGCAAAATTTTGCACCAAGGCAGGGTATTTAAGAAGGCCACAGCAATGCCGACGACAGGCCTGTACACAGATGAATAGGGTAGCTTGTAGCTGAGAGGACGGGTTTCACAGTTTTTCTGGTCAGGAGCCTAAATGAACATTGTAACATGTTTTTCTTGCTGTCGTCATTCCTCCTCTTCATACTGAAAATTAGAAGATCCCTTCATAATGCACTTAAGTGATGGGGGACAAAATCCACAGTCCTCCATCTGTACAAAAATATATTCAAAAGTTTATCTGAAGTTAATATGAAGCCTCAGCGTCCAAATGAGTCAAATCAAGTAGATATCTTTCAATGTTACAGTCTTTTTAGTGCCAATGTTCCTCTTTTTGTTACTGTACTTCCACTGCAGCTCAACAGAGAAACACAAAGAGGGAATGTGATGCTAAAAAGACTGTAAATGTGTTAGATATCCACTTGATATGACTAACTCAGACTGTTGAAGCCTCGCATAAGCTTCAGATAAACTTTTGGCCTCTATCACTTACATTGAAAGCACATTTGAAGGGGATCTTTTAAGTAGTATGAACAGGAGGAACGATTACAGCGAGGAAAACCTTTTTCACTGTTCAGATGGACCCAAATGTTGTTTTAAGACAGACTTGAAAAGGTGTCCTTTAAGGTATGTATATGTATGCAGGTTCATATTTGTGTTCTTTATTACCCTCAGTAAGAAAACAATAATGCGCCTAAATGTTCATACTGAACCTTCCACCCAAGCTGCTGCTGTTAGTTTTTTTTCTGACTAGTTAACTGAAGCATAATAATCAAGGGAATAATCACAGAGCTAAGAATGGAAACAGCACGGTAAGTATTCACCTCCCCAGCAGCTATCGAATTAAACCCACATGTTGAAAATGTGCTAATACACACTGTAAAACAAAAATACATCTCCCTGCTATTGATCAGAGTTCACAGGTTTCCCATTAGGCCCGCATCACAGATTCATTTCAATTGATTCGTCACGTCTATAACAAACGCTACATAAATGCTGCGGCCTGTCAGTGTTGTGACAGGCCATCTTTAAAAAGCTAGGGTTTTGATAAAGTTAAGGTGGGTGGCTTATCGTTCATATGAAATTGGTTTATTGTAAATGTAAATAGTGGAGTTAGAGTCGCTTCAGTATCTGAGAATACATCTTCCTTGAAGCGACTGTAAGCTGTTTGGCCTTGAAAGTTCCCACTCTCCCCTGTGTTATAAATAATTGAATGTCCTGTTGAGACTGTCTCTTACCTTGGCGCCCTAAATGACTTTCCTGGATATTATAATCATACTTATCATGCTTAAGTCCTTTACTTCTTGTAGTCAAAGTCATGGTTTCATCCTTCACTCTCAAATCCCATGGCTGCGGTTGACAATTCAAAAACAGAAGTGGGACTACTCCTCGTTTTGTCCTTGTCAATCACAAGGAGTCCTGACTCTGTTCCTGCAGGCCACAGGCAAGACTGCGAGGAGCGATTGTCAGGTGGCATTACTGTCCCAGTAACGCTGCTAAAAGCCAGTTTTTTACATTACAAAAAAAAAATGTTGATGCATTATTTAACACAGAGATCAGGCGCAATTTCTAGGAGGATCTTGAGTTCTAAAACGGACGGTTGCAGCCAAGACTCCTGGGTGAGGCGGCTGTGAGGCACTGTGACAGGACTGCTTCAGTTTCTCTCTCTCTCTCTCTCTTCCTCACACACTCATACTTACCACACACTTTCTGTTCTTAAGACAACCTCCTATTCATTCCAAGGCCCCTAACTGTGACCCTCATCACCACATACCTCATGTCAACCCTTAACCTGTGTTCCCCTCTGTCCATTCATCACTTACTGATTTGACGTTATTTTGAATAACACATATTACTATTCAATATATTCTGTATTCTGTAGTAGTATTTTAAATGGAGACTTCATCAGTCGTGGGGGTACAATGTGTTTATTGCTGTCATAAGGATGTATTATTCTAAGAAAACAATAAAACCAATAATCCTTAAGGTCTTCGCCCAGTACTTTCTGACTTCCCTAATCTGTAAATTGCACTTGAGTAGCCCCGTGGGCTCCTCCTGAAGACATAAATCTTTCAAAACACCTCACAAATATATAGTTTTACTTTTTAAAAACTCCCAATAATTTCCTAAAACAGCTGGGCACTACTCAAAAAGGAGGAAATAGTGGGACTTTTTTCAGCTGTGGATTAACACACGAGTAGAGTTACTCCAAAAAAGGGCCAAAGTATATTTACTGTTTCAAGCTTTCAGTTTTACTTTGAAACCATCAGCAGTAGCAGGAAGAGAAGCTATAAAATACATCTGGTGCTCTAGTGTGGATTTCCAGCAGCAAGACAATGTATGTGGGATATACTAGATTGTGTGTCATCCAGTGCAGCGATGTGTTGACTCATGTGTTTAATAGTTTTTGGACAACAATTGAGCTCTATGGCACAGAGGAATAAGATATATCAGGTTTTGATACACAAACAGTGCTTGATAGCAGATCAATTCATGTTGATCTAAGCTAGCTTAGCTTTTCTGGGTGCCAGATCACGTCACTGGGCCTATCAAGACAGAAGATTGTCTGAATGTTGTTTTTAATGGTGTGATTCAGTGATCTTAGCTTGTTTTCATGGGAGCAGCCTAAATTAGACATATATATATATATATATATATATATATAAAACCAATCAAATGCGTAGCCAAGGCTATGCAAAACATAGGGATTTGAGTAAAACACTGCAACAGTCTACTGACTGCCTGTGGTTACTATTGATGTTATGGTTGAATTACTTTAACTGGCAGGAGTGAAAATTCACCCTTATAAATATATTTGGAGATGTGTGCCACATTATGTGTATTATAGATAAACATATCCTTTACAGGGAAAGAAAAGCAGACCACACTTCAGTCCTGGCAGACATCACTGGACCGGTGGTGAAAGCCAGTAATGGACTACTGGCGGCCGTACTGTATGTGACCTCTTACAGCTGCAACAATACAGCTGCATCTGATGGACTGGCAGCTTTTGAACTAAACTGATATTACCTTAACAAATCTCTCTCTTTGCACTCGCTCCTTCATTTGTGTAATCATCCTTGACGTTCAAAGTGCACAGCTCGGGCTGGTCTGTGGAATGAAAGCCTGTGGGTGTACATCTGTCAGCGGTGGATTTTATTGCCACCCACCACCACAGTTTCAACTTGTCGCAGACGTGGATTTTCAACACAAAGTGGCAGAATCACATCTGGTCCTACAAGACCACTGATCAAAGAGACATCTTAGAGGAGGAATGGTCAAAATCAGTGCGTATAAAAAGTCAGATATCCTGACTTTTAGCTCCAAAAACCTACATTTCCCAAAATGCAACTCAGTAGCTTCTATAGTAGAAACAGTCTGCTACTGTCAAACTCTGCATGTACATCATTCTGCAGAGTGAAACTCAAGCATCCAACTGAAGTAATAGGAGGAAAAACACATTGGTGTGTATGTGTGTGTGTGGGCTGGGGTTCAGTTTTTTTAGACCATCATTAATATAGAACGCATAATAAGCAGTTTCATCATAATACATTATTTGCAAGATTGATATAAATGTATGCTAATGCAGGAGAAAATGTCCTCACAGTATAAATCTAAAAGTGGTATCGCAGAATGACAGAAGAGAAACATTAAACACACACACTGAGTGAAAGTGTACCCCAGCATTAATAAACCATAGCAGACACAGGTTTGGTGGTGCAGCCTTCTAGCTCCTCTGTGGTGAACAACACAGGGTGTTGTGAGAGGCCTAGTCCTGACAGGTAGGGAGGAGAGGCCAGCTGTGAGTGATAGCCAGGTGGTCTCAGTCCCAAACCCTCCCACCACATCAGCCCACCACTGTCCTGATTGGCATTAATTGGTAGGCATTTGGGGTGGGTAGGGTAGTGGGTGTGGGGGGGACAAGAAAGACAGACAGACAGATTAACTGGAGATGAAGGGGGTTCAGAAGGACTCTGGTGGCTCTACTCGGCTGTCATGAGCACGTACCCATCTATTGTGGGACAACTTTATGTATTGTTATTTACTCTATTGTTACCATTTTAGGACATTTAAGACTCAGACTTGTTAGGCTCAGCTCTACATAGTCATGGTGAGAAGGAATGTGTGCTTCTCCACACTATATTTTGTGAGGAGGAAAAAGATAACTGCACAGCTATGGGTTGAAAGATAGAAGTCTCTTCAACACCCAACATCACAACTGGGTGCGGCCTATTATACTTGTGACCACACCTAAATGTGATGTAGTTTGGTATTACAGCTGCACAGGTTGTAGAGAAAGCGCGTTGCTACCACTAGTTGGCAGGGCAAGTCAGATTATTAGACTGTTGCTGTCTCAATCACTCTCTTATTCACTACTCCCTGTATAATAGACACTCAATAGTTTACTCAAAAGTGAGCACCAACTTGAGATTTCAGAGAATTACAAACCATCTTCATTTTTGCATCATCACTGACAACTGTAGAGATGCACAATGGTAATTTTTGAATTATTGCATTGTGGGATTGTTAGCAAAAAGTACACATACATGCCAAGGACATTACTTTTTTTTGTTGCATTGTGGAATTTTTGAGGGCACTATATGATCGATATATTTAGACACTCATAATTTGGACATTTAAATGGCGAAGGGTAAACACAGTGCACTATGTACTGCAGTAAATAGGGTCTCAAAACAGAAAAACACTGTTGCTGGGCAACTGACAACAAAAATGTTTTCTTTTTTTTCGCATTTTAAAATGAGTTTAACATTATAATATTGAACAAGCGGAGGACAAGAACAGACAAAGGTAAAAATTTATATTTTGTTATTAATTTATTTTTTAATCACCACGTCTAGGCAAAGCGTTGACTGGAGCGCCGCATTTTTAATTACAATACAAATACATGTGTAGTTGCGATTAACACCAATTAAAACTTCATAAATAATTTCTGAAATAAACTACATGCGAAATACTACAAACAAAAACTACATTTTAAGTTCAACTTGAATTTTATATATATATATTCACTTGGCCTTGTTCCTTGTGTGTTAAATCATCATGATTTTTGGTCAAATGTTTCCATTAATTTATCAGTTAGGTTTTTGTTTAGTTGAAAACAGGTTTATGATGTGTTAGAAGGGTCAGCCTGCTTTGTATGTTTTCAATTGCTCTGTCTGTGTTTGTCGGAGATAGATCAGCTGCTCAGTCAGGAATAGTGGAAACAGGTTTGCATCATTAGGTCCATTAGCAGGGGTCTGGGCATTGTTAGATGGAAAGATAGGTAAAACTCTAAGTAAATGACATTTGGTTGAACTTCTTAACTGTTTGTGTGCATGGTGTAGATTTTTATTGTCAGCAGTAACTATAAGGTGTTATGAGGTGTTCTATATGCTTTTAATGCTGAATATCGGTGTGGCTCAATCTCATACTTACCTGAGCAAGTGTTAGGTTCCAGTTAGGTGTGACTGAGAAGGTAAAATGCCATTCAGTGGTCAGTAAGGAAAAGAGTAGGTGGCAGCTTGCTGTGATGCTGCAGATTTAATTTGTTTAGTCTTTGCTCCAGCTCAAGTTATTTGAGTTGAGTTGAATTTGCTGGGGTTCATATTTGCCTCTGTTTCATTCATATTTTTCTTAATAAACATCATGGGCGTCGCCTGGCCTGGCCATTCAGGGCTGTAACAAGTCTCTGTAAGTTCCTCAATTAATGGGGTTACTATGCCAAATGCTAGCTCACATAGTCAGTCAGTGTGAGGAAAAAATGAATATATGAATATTTTTTTACTGGTAAAGGGGTTGAAATTGAAGCAGTGGCACAAACATTCCCTCATACTGAGTCAGGAAAACAAGGTGTGTTGTTAGCAATGATAGCGTAGTTGTGCCTCTCCTTGGTTAGCGACATCACACTAGTCTAGTCTCGTGTTAGATAAACAACTGAATCGAAATGATTTAGATGTGTCACACACACATCACTGGAGGTCAGTGTCAGGTAGCAGTGATAGTGTTCATGTGGTTCATATCAAGTAGATCCATCAGCAATGATTTTGCAACCAAATTATGACTCAGTCACTTTGAGTAGTTAGCTGTATTGTATTGTGGGTTTTGAGGATTTTCCATCATGTAAGCCTTGTAATAATAGTAGAGGGCATCTGATATGATGCTCATTTTGGTTTGAGACATTTCAGTGGCTGGAATATTCATATGCAGACTATATATCAAACCAAACCTTTCCTTCCTTCTCCAAGCAACCTGTAGCCCTCACATGCAAGGAAAAAATGCGCTGTCCAGCCAAGACCCCTGATAAACATCACCCTTTTTTTTGCACATACTCCGGCCTTATGGTGTTATTTCACTGCACGTGGTTATTGCATGGATCACTGTGATGCCAAGTAAATTTGCAAGTCATTAAGCATGAAAAGCATGGATCATCAATGTGACCAATAAAGTCAATTCAACTTAATTTGAACTGCTGTATTCATATTTGAAATTATTTACAACTGAGCCAATATGTTTCCTCTAAGGAAAACTCCACAGGATTCCCAAACTGCCAGTGCATCATTGACATTAGCGAATATGACTGGCCATGAATGTCACCGGCTCCAACACACCCACCTATAATGTATTATGCATCCTTTCTGATCCCACCCTGTAACCAAACATGCCACAAGTACGCCTGGTGCACCACTGGGTTCACGAAAATGGAGCCCAATGAAGTTCATTGTAATCTAAATGACATTTGAAGTGTCTGCAAATATGTATTCTACAAAATCAAGCACTGCATTCAAAACTATATAAACACTTATCAAAATCAAAATTTGCATCAAATGGCACACACTTCATTCACATTGCCAGATTTTTGTCTGACCTTCTGTGCTCAATCAAAAGCACTTTCATCTCTGGTGGGCTTTGTCATAATAGTAGTTGTGTATTGTTGTGAATTGTGCAGAGAGAGATTGTTCTACAGAAATATGTGCAGAAACAGAAATATACTGTTGGAACAAAACCTTTTTTTCTCCATAACAATTCTGCACAACATATGCACAGCATATACAGTATATGTTACAGTTGTGTGAGCAAAAAATATGATCTCCATTGAATACAGTAAACAGAAAAAAAATACAGAAAAAAAGTTTACCAAAAAAAAAAGACCAAACAAGCAAAAAAAAAAACCAAAAAACAGAGGATAGAAAAACACTTGGGCTGCATCTCTCGGCCTGTCTGGGTCTGGCAACAGCACCTCATCAACATCACAGGCAATATCTTCCCTGGCAAGACATCAAGGGAAGAAGCGCCTTGAGTGTCGTATCCAGCCCTGGACAGCACCCACATCAATATCATCACATGCCTCTTCCATTACATGCAGAAGAGGCATGCGCGAATAGGGCTGATGGTCATCCACCTTCCACCTCCATGTCGAAAAGAACTCTTCAATCGGATTGAGAAATGGAGAGAAACCAGTTTTAGACCAGGGCTGCACGATGGAAGCTGACATTCTCCCATGTCTGTGCTGCTCTACATCATCCATATGGTCCACTGCTATCAAAATGTTGTGCAGTCTGTCCAAAAATGTGAGTATGTGGATTGTAATGTATGGACCGAGGTTGGCTTGGCAGTGAAGGACACCATTATGTGTGATGGCAGCAAACATTGTGAGGTTGCCTCCATGTCAGTCGGGATTTAAAATGGCTCTGTTACCAGTGACGTTTCTTCCCCTTTCTCCTAGTCCTTGTGAGGTTGAAGCCAGCTTCATTGATAAAAAAATAAACTCATGTGTGATCACATTAGCATCCAGTGCCAGTACTCTCTGAAAAAAAATATTTGAAAAAATAAAAATCAGTCAATATGGTGTAGGGCAGTATACTGTAGTCAATCTTGTACTTACATCATGTCTCAGATCTTTGATTCTTTAAGAATTTCTCTAACATGAACCCTGCAAAGCCGCTTCATGTTCATGAGGCTGACTCGCCAGATGTTGCTGAAAAATGTGTTCCCCTTATGTTGTTGCTTTGAATCTCTTGGATTGTAATTTCATCATTTGCCAAAACCAAGTTGATTATTGCAGCTTCCTGTTTCTCACTGAATATTCAAATACTTCCACCATAATGTCTTTGTCGCAGTCCTTTAGAAAAAAGAGCCTAAAGAAGTTTTTCCCACAGTAAATTGTGCAGGATTCTTGTACAGTGAAAAGAGTGTATGACATGGCAGCCATTCATGAAGTAAATAGGTGTCACACAACTGATATATACAATTTGTAGAGTACTGAATAATGTAGAGTGAAAGAAAAAATTTGGTTAATTGCTAAAATCTAGATGAACGGACAACAGAGGCAACAGTAAATCAGCATTGACAACCTATGGTCATCAGAAAGTTGTCTTCTTCCTTGTCCTCTTCTTTGCCCTCGTCCAACATGGCTTCCATTGGTGAAAAAGGTACTCGGCTGTTGTCTTTTTATAGTGTTTACATCCTGATTGATGAGTCGACAATTAAGCAATTAGATGTTTGACCAGGTGGCAGGTGTACTGGCCAATTGGTCCATGGGTGTTGCATTTTGAATGCAGTGTTTTGAAATGGAAAACAAGTGACTTCATGTCAGATTCCTGTGTCTTATGTAGAGAACCGTGCACAGTGTGTTGAAAAAGTGCCATGTTGAATTGCAAACTGGGTGCGAAGCAGAAAATGTGTTTAGAGTTTTGGAGACCTGAGCTGAGGTTTTGCTCTCTGAGTGTCAGTTTCTATAATTATGCTTTATGTGTCATTTTAGTGTGTTAGCAACTGAAAAAAAAGCTGTAATTCATGCTTTGTTTCTTGTCTCCATAAATATTTGTGCTGTTTACATGCTGTAATATATTCTGTTTAGAATATGTTCTGTTCTGATTCTTAGTGTACAATGCAACCTTTGGAAAAGCATGGATGTACAGACTGTTTTTACAATGTAGAGAGAAATAACTGTTTTCATCAGTGTGCAGTACTGTTCTTATGTGTTGTGTTTGGTCAATATTCATGTGCTTTAACAATATCTCCGAAAAAACAAACAAACCCAGACTATATCATTAGAAAAGTAGAACAGCACAGTGAGCACAGCAGTGTGTAACAAACAGGATCAAATCATATGAACCATGTGTGCAGTATACGGTGACCAAATTGTGTTTTTATAAATTGTATAGTTTTGAATGAAGTGTTTCATTTCACAAAGGATCTGAAGTGTTCTGCTACTCGTGCCTGTGGTTGTGTGAATTGTGTGTAGTGTTTTCGACAAAATGAGTCCTGTTTTCAAAATGGTGCTTAAGCAATCGTAAAAAACTGTAAATCCGCCGTGGCTTTTAAGGCAGCTCCTCACAGGCCTGGTCTCAAGATAAACATAACCCTCATGACTTCTTGTAATTGTTTGTTGAACAGTTCAGACAAATCGGCTGAATGAACGGAGGCTCTCAATAGTGTCTCCTTGTCACTCCAGTGACAGTTACTTTGCAGGGACTGAAAAACATGTTTTTCTCTCTCTTTCTGAAGAAAACCCTTTTATCCTTATGTTTTTACCCATTTCTTTTTTTGCCTGAACCTGGGTGACTCAATCTTTTCTTCCCTCTGGGCTAAATTGATGGCAGTGCAGGAGTTAATTGTTCAGGCATGTGTTTGGCTTCCTGATGGAGAGTAGATGTGGATCAGGGTGGGGTCAGGGTTCACAATGACATGTTTTTTTCTGGGCGCTGGAAATGGAGAAGAGGCCATGGGAGAGTGCTGAACATAGGGGTGAATAGGAGTTCCACCAAGGCACTTAAACCTGTCTCTATACAGCAGCCAACAAAAGAGAAACATCGTCTTACGCATCAGAGACGATAGCATATCCAATGAGAGATGCTGCTTTACAGAAACTTTGTATGAGATGACACTTTTTAAGATGTTGAACACACAAAGAGCCTCCATTTGTCTGTATGAAAGAACGGTGACATACTGTAAAATAACCACAGAACAGTTGGCTTTCAACAGTGAACTCTCAGAAAACTTCAGAAACTTTCATTTATAATATCAGACAACTACTGCTCAAAGAATTCGATCACTGACATTTCTTTTTTGTCGGGTAGATTTTACTCTGAAAGGTCTATTTATGGACAAGTTAAAAGCAAAGACAGCTTGAAAGGAAGTGTGAAAAACACCCCCAAAGTGTGTTATAAATGAAATACCAAAAGATTTAAATGTTATCCCGTCTAATAGTCAGGGAAAGAAAATGCATTTTTTGGTCATGTTGTAAACCTGAAACCTACTTAATATGATTCATATTTTAAAATATGTCAATCCTGTACATTTATTAATTCATTTCAACACAGATACGATTTAAAAAGTTAGAGTTAGAGTTATTCTATATTTTTTTTATTGATAGCAAATCTCAGGAAAAGACCAAAACTGACAATGAACAGATCTACTAAGTATTGTGTGTCTATCAAAGCCTGATATATCTTATTCCTCTGTGTCATAGAGCTCTATTGTTGTCCAAAAACTATTAAAATGAGCCACACTGTTACACTGGATGAAAATGTTCCTTCATTACCATGAACACACACACACACACACACACATGCACACACACATCGCAGTTTATTTTGACTCAATCCCACACACACTGTTCAGCTGCCAGAAATACTCACTGGTGTAACATGGCTGAGAGAGCTCAATGCATTTTAACATTTTAACTAAATATGTAAAGCAGAAGCAAATGAAGGATACATCACCGTGACGCCGACATGTGTCACATTTAAGAAAATAAAATAAAATAAAATACTGCAAATAAATGAAAAAAACACGCAAATTAAGAAACACCTTCAACAAGTTGACAAAGAAATGGGCTGCAAATACAGAAACGCAAGCAGATAGAGAAATGTTGCAAGTTATACGCAACATAACATCTAACTGAGTCACGACAGAATTTTTCCACTACATTACAAAGTGATGAACACGCCCGGATGTGTAATTTCCGCTGTGATGAAAATCCATACACGATAATTCTAGCCGGAGTATGCAGTGTGTTCACATGGGAAAAGCATAGACTATTAGTCAAAATAGCAGACTGAAAGAGACTCTGGAAAACTGATTTTTAAGTGTGCTGTTGATATACGCTGTTCTCGCAGAACGCAATGCACAAAGGACAAGGGGTTGCTGCTCACAGCTGGAAAAATGAAAACTCCAGGAATACTTTTTGAAAACGAAAAATAGCATAAATCCTTTGACTGTCTTTTGGTTAAGTTTAATTGGCAGGAGCATCTCAGTCACAGTTTGACGGATCAAATATCATATTGTTTTCTGTGGCATAAAAAGTTAGAGAGAACACGTTGATTTCAGCTTCTGTGTTTATTAAATTATTATCATTTATTAAATTAGCTAATGGTTATTTTAGCTTTAACATTTTGAACATTCCCCCTTCGACAAATTACTTAAAGTGACTTGTTTTAGGTTGTAACTCAGTTCCATTTTGTTCTGTATGAGTTGCAGCGTTTCAATCTTTGATTTTTTTAAAAATGTTTTTTTCTGTATTTTTTATGCTGTTTATGTTCTAAACACATAAACCTCATTTTAGTGAATGTGTCATACATGTGTTGTCAAAGTGCTGCTTTGCTTGTCTTTTTTCTATTTGTTTATGTTGTTTGTGCATCAATCTGTTGCTGAAAATAGTTGTAGTTTATACACAAACTACAAATACCAGCTGAGAGACAGACTGTTGTTTTTTGGTCTTTTCAAGACGAGACTTTTCCTTTAATTGGTTTTATATATAAAGAAATGCAACAACATTGAGGGAAAAATGCTGGAAACAAACGTGGTAACAAAAGAGCTGAACAAGTTGTTTCACACTATACAGTTTGTGTTTCTGCATTTGTGATTGTTGGCTGAATTCGAAGGGGTAAAGATGTGGTTTAAAAAGTGCTACTTGGAGACCATACTGGATGAAGAATAGAGAAAAGATAGAAAATATTTAACTACCATTCATTTGACTGTGTGCCAACAACTTCTTGCGCGCGTAAGCCTTTATTTTTGTGTGTGAGTGTGTGCTGGCGTCCAGCCTGGGCTCAGAATGGACACTTTGGGTGAGCGGGCAGGATGAAAGGAGCCCCCCAGCTGGTGAGGCTGTACAGCTATGTGGTGGTTACTGTGGTGGTGGTGGTGGTGGTGGTGGTGGGGGAGACGCTCAGCCCTCCTCATCAGCTAGCTGCAGGACGGCCCACATCAACGAGCACAAGTCCAGCATCTCGTGGCATTACTTCAGCCAGCTTAAGCCATCTTAAGACACCAAATTGCACTGTAGCTGGACAATGATCCGGGGTTATTTGTCTCAGCGGCTGTTGTTTGGTTCCTTTAACTTAGTTCACCGTCAGTGTGGGGTGAGCGGAGTCAGGAAATCGCAGGGGTATTTAACAAGGCTTGTGTAATTGATTGTGGCAGATCCTGCCAGCAAACAGCAGGTCCACAGCCCCTTTCACTGAGCCCAGCAGAGGGCCTGCATTGATGTGGATAAGGGAATTATCTCTACTCTGGTGACTCGGACTGGAGGACACTGGAAATTCAATTAAACCAATCTATGTTCTCAATATCCAGAACCTGTGTCCTGACTGTAAGGCTGGATTTTGACGTCTACAGCGGTCTGACTCGGTCAAAGGTGGCTAAAAGGTGCTACATCAAGACCAGAGGAGGAACTTTAGTTTTGTGGAGAGTTAACGTGTTATTATGAGTCATATGTAAAGCTGCACTTCATTAGAACATGTTATCACATGTTTGGCACTTCAGTAGTAGTGACCTGCGGGCCAGCGCTGTGACTCACTGTGTGGGTGGATAATGTGGTTACTTGATATACAATTTACACAGCTAAACCATCTTTTGTCTCATGTGGGAGATTTGTAAAGCATTAACAGTTCGGTGCAGCGCTGACACCTAGTTAACCACGAGACAATCAGGTGGAGCTGGCCGCTTTGTGCAGCGATGGAGAACAGTGCAGATGATCCTAACTGTTAAGAGATCGCTATGGTTTCGCATTCAGAGGGTAGTCAGCTGGGAAAGAGCACATGATCAAACTGACAATAAGAATATCAATACAATATGATGAAAAAATGACAATTTATGTTAGAAATAATAAAGATTTATTTGAATACTATAATGAAGAATGAGATTTTTTTTTTACAGGGTGCTTCCACAGGACGCCGCTTCAAAGGAGAATTCCGGTTTATTTCAACCTGATGTATCCCATAGATACGACCATTGTGACGTTGATTACACAAAACGACGATAATCGGGGGAAGCTGCTGAGAGTTCTACATCTTTCCAAATAAACATGGTTTTTACGTGAATCACTTCAAAAGTTAGTTTCTGAGTCTGCTCGAAAGTAAATACAGAAACTAGCCAGCTGGTTAACCGCATAGAGAACTACATCTGGGGCAGTTTGATTTACATCTGTCCCTGTTAGAGAAGTAGGCTAGTAACTTAGCAGATACGTTAAATGGGTCTTGCCTGCAAGTTTCTAAGTTGCAAGGATAAAATGACGATAGATGTACCACTGGATGACAGAGACGTACACACTGTAAGTCCTCACACACGTTATGTGTTTAAATCACATTTTTTTTGGTCCAGCTGGCCCCGCTCTTTTCCTCCAGTTGATTGTGTGAAGGTAAAACAGTCTCCAGGATGACAGTGTTGATAAACCCTGTAAATCCATTTGTAGCCTGGCAGCGACAGGTCCCACTCTGTAGAAGAAGTTTTCATCTCGACAGGAGAGGAGAGCAGTGACCACAGGAACACCAGCAGTTTCACTGTACGTTGTCTGTCCTATTGTCTATATGTTTTATCTCTTCCCTCTGTGCTCTGGCTCAAATAAATATGGACACCAGTCATATTTTTAAAACAGAAAATGACTCATGATCATTCTCATGATAGTCCGGTCATTGCACTTAGTTTTTTAGTTTCCTTACAGTCTAATCGCAGTGAAAGTCAGCCTCATACATGTAAAAATGTGGATGAATATGTGGATGGTTTGGTTAGCTGGCAAGCTGTCTGGATGTAGTTCCCCATGCAGTAAGTCATATTTAGCTGTTGCAGGCGGCTAGTTGTGTGTGTTTACTTTCATTCAGACTCAGAAACAAACTTTTGAAGCGATTCATGTAATAATAATGTTTATTTGGAAAGCTGTAGGAGTCTCAGTTGCAGTTTGGCCTGATGTTCGTCGTTTTGTGCAACAAACGTCTTTTGTGAATTGACAGAATCTCTATAACAGAGCTGAATGGCCACATATATTGGACATATATCAGGTTCAAATAAACCAAAAATTGTCCTTTAAGTAATGAGAGAAAAACTGCAACTTTAAGGTCATTCTTTTTTTTTTTTACTTTGAAAGACAGGATGAATTATCTTCAGCTCGGAGAATACATTTGCTTCATGTGTCACCTCTCAAAGCTCTCTTACTTCCTTTCACATTTCCACAAGTTGAAAATATATCCTTTTTAAACTTCTATATCGGAATACAATGTTTGACACGACTGAACTATCCAAACAGGATAGCTTTAGTGTGATCGCTGTGCAACAATAAAGCAGCATATTGCCGCTACCATGACAAAAAGGGAGAAAAAAAAAAATCTAATTTCAACAAGCTCCTTTTCATGTAATAGAATTATACTTTTCATATAAGGACACATTTTTTTCTTATTGCTACATAACAAACTATTCCATTTTCATCAGAAACTTCTTGTTATAAGAAAATATCAGTTGATATATGTCTCATTAAAACGAGAACTATTTCTCATGAGAACACACCGTGACCATGACCAATCATTTTGAATGTAGTGATAACAAGGAAATTCACTTTAGCCATTATAACATGTTATGCTACATATATCATTTATACTGTGCAACGATATGTGTGCAATTGTATGTAGTTTCATGTGTTTTCACAAAACTAGCACATTTAATGAGATAGCCCTGAAATACACGATTTTTTAACATTCACTAAAATACTAAATTTGCATCTTCTTTCAAAGTTTAATGCTCACAAAACTATTATCTCAAATCATGCATAACTCTTTGCAGATAAATACTATAACTTTTTAAGTTGATAAATGTCTGTATAATTAAAGGCCCTGAAAACATATCAGTTTCCCATCATGAGGGATAAGGTCCACATGAACACAAAAACATTCATGTCACTGTAATGTTTGGCTAGAAACAGGCAATGTCACACATCTCTTTGACCAATCAGAATTAAGCAACATTTGAATCAAAATGTAATGACAGTTGTTTGGGTTGTTTGCTTGAGTCAGACCGATATTCAATCTTCAAACCACACCCACACAATAGCTGCAATTTTGACTGTTAACCTCCTTATAGTTAATAACTAACAAGTTGTTTTCATTCAGTGTTATTATAAGTTTTTATGAACAATTCCATAGACCTCAATTGTAGTCATAACTCAGCCACTATAAGCAGTGCAAACTCATTCATATTTCAAAATGAACTGTACAACAACTGTACATGAGCTCATTATGATTATATATAATATATACAGTTTATGCGCTATTGCATTAAAGTCTAAGGAGGCCCATTCAGTCATATTGTATTTATAACTTCGGATCTGTAAACAGTAAAAACTACATTCATATTTCAAAATGCTCAGTATTGTAAATTGATAAACTGTACATTTGACATATTATGATGACATGTACAGTTTCTGAGTTAGTAGTGTAACGTCTATGGAGGGCTGTACATACAGGAAAAAGCCATTCATACATTTAAAGTTAATGACTTCTATAATACATTCAACTCTATGGAGGTCGATTCAGACTTACTGAATTTATACAGTAACTCAGAACCTGTTCGCAATTCATTCAAATTTATGTATTAAGTTCAATGTATGAAGTGTTTAAATGCCACCATTCACCACTATACATTTTCATATGATTATAACATGGTCCGAAAAACACATCACATGCATTTTCTTCAGGAAATGCTTGTCTAGTTTGAATTGTAGAGTCTGCTTTGCACACATAATGTATAAACACACACACACTTACACACAGCATAAATGCAATATCGGACTGAGGAAGTATCACATGTCTGGGTGATAAATGTCACCCCAGAGGTGTCTGGCAGAGGTGTATTTGATAATGTTTAATTGACGTATAGAGTGCATGTCTCCACAACTGCAGCATGATAACCCAATAATGTTTGACTGGCAACCCCCTCTGCTCCTGTGTGTTGTGTTACACTCTGTCAAGTACTAACTGCATATTAATTCTTATGTTTCATCTTTCAGATCGAATCATTTCACAGAACCTGTCCTGCCTACATACCCGCTGCCAGTAAATGGATAATAGGCGGATAATGATAAAGTAAAAGAATATATTGGTTATTAAATGAATGAAGACTGGGCTTTTACATTTGTCTGAGGCAGCTACTTCGGAGGCAGAAATAATCTCTCTGGTTGAGTAAAACCTTAATGGGTGGAACCACAGAGCTCCACCCTGTGTCCCAATGCTTACTATGTACTAACCTGTACATTTACAAAGTATTAGGACAGTCATATGTTTTCTTATTAGGTTGTTTCTGTACTCTAGCACACTGGATGTAAAATGTTCTGAGCCATGCCACCGTGGCTGTGTGTTGGTTGAACACTCCATCACTTTGGTCCAGACTGAAAAACATTAATTCCAGTGTTTCTTGGCATACTGGACTGAGTAACCACAGTCCCTCTGACTTTGTTGATCCCCTGACTTTTCCTCTAGCGCCACCATGAGGTTGCCTTTTGAGGTTTTGAGTGAAATGTCTTGACAATAACCGGATGGTTCGCTGTGAAATTTTAGCATGGCATCCATCTCATTCAAGCGTCCTCTTTCCTTGCTCTATTCAGTATGTTTCATGTTACTCAAGTATAATTTTTATTTTTTTCCAATTTGAAATATTGTCCAACCAATTAGATAATTTTCGCCCAAAGCAACATTTTGCCCCCAGACATGTTTGTAGAAATAAAATACTTATCAGGTTTATGAAACATACCGGATCCAGCTGATGTAGATAGGAAATAAAGTAGAAGTGGATATGTTGCTATATAGTGTGCACACGTGGGAGGAAGAGCTTTGGTTTTTGTGTAAAGTGATTTCTACACAATGGTGAGTGAAGAGGGCCAGGACTGAAAAAAATACGTTTGGTTAAGGAGATCAGGAGTGATCATAATGCAGCAAGGAGATCACACCAGGGCACAATTCACCACAAATGGTCTAGTATAAGACCCAATAAAATACTGAACTCCTTTCTAACATACTGCACTGGCTGAGAAAACACACACACACACACACACACATATAGCACTAACCACCATCCCCCCTCACGTTTGTGGGTAATGGATTTTTATCAGGGCAACAGTATCAGGGCTGATTTTGACGAGTCCCTAGGCTGCTCTACAATTCCTTTTGAAATCCCTTTCTTTAGTAGTCTTGTTCAAGTAGCCTGAGGCCATGGCCCTCCGAGATCACAATGTTATTAATATAAACATGTCAAACCGCATGCTGAAATTCAAAACAGAGGTGCCAAAATGTCAAGGTGTCAAACTCCTGAAATATAAATTATGCTTTAATATTCCTAAGCACTACACAAAATATGCTTCAGCGCATAAAAAGCATGATGTGCACAAGTGTTTAATATTTCAGTGTAATGTCACCATTTGCAGCAGCAGAGGGGATTCGCTGACGGCCGCGGCCCTGGCTGTGATGTGAAATGTTCGAGAACCCAACAGGATTAATGAGTGGACTTGGTATGCCACCCTGCCATCCCCCCACCCCACTCAACATGTAATCCCCCAATAGAAAACTCAAGGACATCTGGTGAGAGAACAAAACTGTACCTAATTATCATCTAATATCCCCCATTTCTTTATTTTCTGGTGTATGTGCTCACTGCTGTGTGGAGATTAGATTATGTGATTTAATATGACAGACGACTGAATCTATTTAGGAAATGAAGCCCTCTCTTGAAAAAGCAAATGCATTCCGCTACAGTTATGAATAGTTTATTTTACTGGTCTGGCCCTTTCTTTCCCAAATTAGACTATGAGATACGGATGGTCAATAACTCACAAATATCACCAAACCTGACAATATGAATATCATGTACTATCTAAATTACAAACAGCTGATCAGTGTTGGGGGTAAGGCGTTATGAAAGTAATGAGATTTTGTTGTAACAAGTAACGTAATGCGTTACGATACACATTATCAATGTTTGTAACAATGTTTTAAAAATGGAAATGGAGCCGTTTTCCATTTAATTTTGTCCTCAAAATAGAATTCTGTGTTGTTTCCTTAGTAAATATTTTCATATAGTGAGTCAAACACGAAAAATCCAGTTTCCATTACTACAAAATGCAAAATTGGGGCGGTTGTGAATTATCTTTGTTATCAAAAGTTTATACCTAATATCCTCGCATGAAATTTGCCCTTTAATGCCCTCAGTGCTATGTATGAGCATCAACTTTCCACTGTCAAGATGACTAACGCGCATTCTGGCTGCGACACCGGAGATGATCATGGCCTCTCTAGTTGTGCAGCGTGTTTCAGAAGTGTCCCAGAAGCAGCTCTTTGGCATTTCACTGTTCACTCTGGAAGCACCTGACAGGCAAAATCCAAGCATTTTTCTCTGCTCCATTTGTCTGTAGACTAGCTATTGTATTGTCAACATGGCTGTAAATTGCTTGGACTATTCATAATTCTGTCCAATAGTTATGAAAAATCAGGATAAATTATAGCCAATGTAGTTGATTTTGTTGTCCTTTATTAGTAGAGTTATGATGATTTGTGTGAAAGCTGTCTTCACGTTCCTGTAGAAAACCAGTTTCTGCATGCAGCTCCTCCATTAGTGTGTATGTGGTGTGTTGTAGCAGTCTTGTGCTGATGTATGTGGTGTGAAGGTGTCGAAACATTTAAATCTGTTTCTTTGACTGGAGCTGCGCTGACCTTTGTGAGAGCAGCCAGTGGTTAAATAATACTGCTTGTGCTGTGATTAAAAATGGAGGACATATTTAAAGGTGCAATAAATGACAATGAGTGTCACTGGATGTCAGCAAACAGCTATTTGCTATATAAAGATATAGTGGAGCAATGGCAACCTGAGCAGTGAATGAAGTCATCCGTTTCCAAGATGGTGGCCGCATCACTAACTTCCACAAAGGACAGCCAAACAGTACACTAAAATATGTCCATGAAAACATTTGAGGTGAGAAATTGACCATGCGCAGAGTCTTGATCCATTTAATCAGAACTGATCTTAGTTTCATGAGCCGTTGGTGTTCTTATTTATTTTTTTCCAACTTCATTGTGTAAACGACTCACACATTTGTTTTGGTCTGAGATGTTGGTGCTATAGTGCGACATCTAGTGGCTGAATGTCATGTATTGCATCTTTAATAAGATATGTTGTAACTACATGACAACAAATCCTTTATTTGTCTGTTGTCACTTTAAGATTGAGACCAAGCTATGCTGTGTGATACTATGGCAAACTGAAGTGGCAGCAGCAGAAAATGCTTTTTTTCTGCTGTAACACCTGGGTCCTCATAGGAAGACACTTGAACACTTTTCAATATTACAAGATTTTTCTTGCCCTTTTGGACCTTTACAACAATGTTGCTACATTCTGAGGTCTCAGCAAGGTTCTCATTACCAGATGAAGTTGGAATAAAACCTTTAATACAAGCTGTGGTAAATGAGACAACTAATCCTGATACAATTTTTTTGGCCCTCCTATTCCCATTTTGTAATTGGCTTTTCTGTCAATGCAAGCAAGTTCATATAATAAGAAGTGTCCAAACCCTAAGATGTTGTCCTATTCAACATGAACAGGGCTGCTAATGAGCTTTGCTTTCTTAATTACGCTCTCCTTTTCTCCTGACATCTGTCCATCACATGCATATGAACACCTAATTGCTTTAATGACCTCTGAGGATGATAAGAGAGCCTTATTACCAGGTCAATATTTACACTACATCTCTGTTTTCTAAGGCTGGTAGCTACCAGGTGGCATCTGCTGCACCAGTTAACACCACTTAAATGCCTCCACTGCACACGTCCTACCTGGGAAAGGATCCTGTCACTTTCAATGACCATTAATGTCTGACGTGAAGGCATCTCACATCTGTGACAGGAAAGGGTGGGAACCATCCGGAAAGGCAAAGTTACCTGATATGTTTTGTCACCTCTTCCGGTTGCCTGAGCAGGCATTTGTGTTGGTGCGTTCGCTCCGGGGCCTTGGAGTGTCGGACCGCATCTGCTGTGGCTGCTCTCCGCCTGCCAGCTCCTCTTCATGACATCTGAAACTAGCCAGACCAGCGCTGGTTTACACATGAAATGCTCAGGCCACTCAGCCCTGTGAGAGCAAACTGTCAGTCAGCCAGCGTAGGACCTTGAAGCGCTGACCTGCTTGCTGAACTGAGCTGCTCTGCACACCTCTCCTGTGCTCGGAGTGGGAGTAAGAGTATATGATATACAGTCTTTTATCCCTTCTCTCAATCTTTGGGAATGCTGTTTTATTTCTCCTCCCTGAGTGTCTTGGGGAAGTGAAAAAGAAGGAGGCAAAGCTGCAAGAGTTCATACTGCAGTTGTTTGACTTCATTTTTAGACCCAATTAGTCTTGTTTGTATTATTGTAAAGAGACAGTCGGTTGACCCATAGTTAAAAAAAACAAAAAAACCTCTCTCTTAGATCTGTCCATGCAGATAGTTTTGGTTTTATTTGTCCAAGTTTTGAGATTTCTGCCTCCAACCCAATATAATAGAGGTGAATGGAATTTCATGACGCACTTTTTCAAAGTTCCACACATCTCTTTCTAGAAACAGTGTCAGTGTTGATCCAAAGAAATCACTGCAAACGTTTTCCATCGTAACTTCTGTCCACCAAAGAAATAGTACCTATGAAAAACTGGTCACATCAGAGCTATGGTAGTGTAGTGGTATTTTGCATGTTTGTGTTATTTGGGTCAACTAATCTCTTAAAGGTGCAGTGTGTAGAATTTGCTGGCATCTAATGCAATGGACTCGGCAGAAATGGAATATAATATTCATAAGTATGTTTAACTAGTGTATAATGCCATGAAAATAAGAATAGTTGTGTTTTTGTTACCTTAGAATGAGCTCTTTATATCTACATAGGGAGCGGGTCCTCTTTCGCAGAGGCCGCCATATTGGACTGCCATGTTTCTATAGTAGCCTAGAAAGGTCAAACCAAACACTGGCTCTAGAGAGGGGCCTTTCGTGTTTTTCGAAAGCACTGTAGTTTCTCCTACATGCTTGGAAGGGGAGGGGGAGGGGTATTCAGTTGGAATCTGCAACCTCACCACTAGATGTCACTAAATCCTACACAGTGGTCCTTTAAGTGAAGGCAGGTTCCTGAAGGGTTATTTTGTTAAGATAGAAGTTAGATACGAGACTGAAGTGACAGAAAAAGATTTGGAACATGTTGTACACTATACTACTTTTTGAAAATGGTTTGAAACCATGCTGTTTAACAAGTCCAATGCTACAAGTGTGGCATATATTTCTTATACTTTGGCGAAGATTGAGAGAAAATGTTTACATTTTGGGTAATGTGCTCTTTTGCATTCTTTACAGAAGTTAGATGAGAAGCTTTATATTAATACCATGTTTGTGCATCAATACGTTGACTTTATGTTATATTTAGGAGACTTAAAGGAATAGCTCAACGTTTGGGAAATAGGCTTAGTTGCTTTCTTGCCAAGGGTTGGAGCCTGATCAACAGGTGTACTTAAAGGGTTTCATAAAATAATGTAATAAATAAATAGCTAAGAAATACTCTAGAGGAAAAGTCAGCACCCCAGGAGGCGTACTTGACAATTGACAATTGATATGGACAATCCAGTTCGCGGTGCACTTTATTGGTAACTTTAAAAATAAAGCAAATATGATATAATCGTCATGAATGTAGTCTATGACAAAATACAATGCTGTCATCAAGAAACAAAACTGCCAAAACTTCATTTTCACACTGGACAAAAGCTTTCCTATGATGATCTGGAAATGTGAGAGCTATTTAAAGTCAAGCATCTGACATTGTTCACAGCTTATCTGATGCAACTCACACATCAGGCTCAACATTCACTGCCATTGTCAGGCTGTGACAAGCAGCATGCCTGCACCCTATCGGAGTAGACCCAGAGTGACTAATCAGCTGACATCATTTGAAAAAACAACCTAGCCTTAAGCAGCGAATAAAATAAAATAGCATGTCCTACCTTCAGTGTGCTCGTTATTCCATCAGTGTCCAAAGCCATATGAATGTATTTTTCTGTAGCCATATGAACACTTCAAGATGTAGTGCTCCTCAATCTGTTCTTGATCAATTTTAATGTTGAAAAGCTGTGCTTGCATGCCACTTGTGTAACAGAGAGGGTCAGGTCTGGAGCTCCACTGTTAAACACTGTCACTACATGAGCTAACGTTAGCATTATCACCTGCAGGAGGTTGTCATGCACCTTTTACTCGTCCTTGGCAGTGGCCTCCTCTTCATGCTCCTCTGGAATCAGCCTGCTCATCTGTCCAGACGCTTTCCTCCTCCTCGTCATTTAACGATGGACTGTTAATGTTATCACTGCTAGGAATGCTAATGCTAACAGGATTTTGCATGGTAGTGACATCGATATTTTGAATAAATGTGTAACTTAATACGTTGTACAGCATCAGCCATGAGATTTTTTTTTCTCTCAGGCCTTTTCTAATCCATTTGTAGAGGCTACTGTGATTTTCGATTCAAACTCCACTCTTTCTGTCTTGATTTGATTATTTCCTGCTTGACCTCTGACATTACATGGGCGGACACATCCACTTGAAGGAGTGGGGGATGGATGATGGTAGCACTTCCTGCACCTGCCTTACAGCATAAACAGCCTATTGACATTGGCAATATAACCCACAATCAGATCTGTTCCAACATCAATAGGGTAATTTAAAAAATATTTACATAAAAATGCATTTCAGTTTTACATTTTTACAGTTTTTTCTAGGTAAGATTTTTTTAATGTTAACAATAATATGATGATTCATTGGATATTATGAAACATGTAATGTACATGACACCTCCGATGTTTCTGTGTAATTTCCTCTCTGTGATGTGATTTTTTTGTTTTGAAATGTTTAACTGATATCAATCACATTCTCATATCGTCACTTTGAATGTAGAGCCTTCCTTCTTTGACAATCTAAAGAAGGAGACGGTCTCTGTTTTTCTGTTTCCTCTGGAATCAAGTTGTTGGTGAGGACTGTGTGTGTGCGCGCATGCGTGTACGTGTGTGCGCTTGCATATATGTCTAGATAGGTAGCTGTCTTGGTCTGCCAGTGAGTCCTGGTGGTGAAACACAGCCAGATGCAGCAGATCACCTCAAACCACTGAAGCTCACATTCCTCCTGAGTCCTGACATACTTATCTCCAACACATACCACTCTGTCAGGGGTCAGCTGCTGGCAGAGAGACAGAGAGAAAGACAGAGAGAAAGACAGGGGGGGGGGGGTGTGTTTGAGGGGAGTAGGTGCGTCATACCCCTGTGCCCCTCACTCTACCTGGAGGGGAACAGAGGAGAGCTTGGAGAAAGAGTGAAGAGACCTCCAACAGAAAGAGGGGTGAGTACAGTTTCTGAGATGAACCCCTAATTATACGTGTGTGTTTGTGTGTGTTGGGAGTGAGGTGGGGGGTGTGGGGGTGCGGGATGGGGTACTCAGATCTGGCCTGCGAGGGGAATCGCAAGGTCTATAATCCAGTTAGAGGTAAAAGGGGGGACGGCGGTCGGGTGGGTGTTTAGCCCCCAGCCCAACAGCAGGCCGGCTCACAGGTCATTGAACCCCCTCCTCCCTCCTCAGCCACAACCCCTCCACCACCAGCCTACCTCCACCCACCACTCCCCCTCAGCTGCCCCACCTCCTCCTCAGCCTCCCGTCGGGGAAGATTACCAAGAAGAGAATATCTGAGGTCACCAGATAAACAACAGCCTGAGAGAGATACAACATTCGTCTTTTTTTTCCCCTCTCTTTCATTATTTTTACATCTTCTATGGTGAAGGACTGATGGGAAGTGTTTGATCCTGTGGAGTTAAGTCCATTGCATGGACACTCGGAGCTTGGCTAAGCTTTTTGGAGACATACCTACAGGGGGCCGCGCTGTTGATAGCGAGGATGTGGCGGAATTTTGAAATGTGGGGGTGGGGGGATGCAAACAGATGCATACTCTACCAAGGCTCACTCCTCCCATCTTGTTTAAAGCTTACAAAATTGTTGTGAAATTGTGGGGAGATTTTCAAAATTATCCCCAAATGCACAGATGTACTTCAAAAGTGACATCAAAATACTTAGACTTAACACATATATCTTTCAAAGTTGGTAATATTTGATATAAGTGCCTTTAGCATTCATGTAAACAACACAGATGTGACCAAAGCGGCGTGATGCTGGTCTTTGATCCCAGCGTCTCTGCTTTGATCTGGCTCACAGAGTAAAACATGTATTTTCCGAGGGGGAATACAGACAGGCACCGCAGTGAAATGGCCCTGGCAGCATTAGCCAAACATCAGCTTAGGCTGCGGGTGCAAACCGCCAACACACAGCCCGACAAATTAACTAAACATACTTACCAGTCTCACATGTTTAGGGCAGCATGCCCCATGAGCCTTGAAAAATTGTGAGCCGCTGCTCTTCTAATAATGCATTTACAGAAAGCCCCCCTGCACCACATTTGGAGATTAATGTAGGAAGGTTGACACGGGTTATGCTGATAGCCTATTTGTACAAGTAGAGACCGGAAAGAGCTTACAGAAAATGAGAGCCACTGAGCTAATACATCTGACCTCCAGGACACCTCCACCGACAAGCGCTGGATTTTCACCACCAGCACGGTCGCAAATAATTTGCGCTAATTGGCTTTGAAGGCAATTACTGCGGAGAGAAGACACAGAGGAGGAATGCTGGGGAGAAAGTGGTGCAGGATGAAATGCATATTGATGGTTAGCATCAAAAGCAGGCCTCTTTGAAGTGCTGCGGTGGTGTCAGCGTGTGATAGGAGAGCTGATAGGAAAAAAAACTGGACAGGAGACAGGTTCTTCTTAAGCACATGGCTGGCTGCTAGGAGAGGTCAACTACCCCACAGCAGTGTGTGTGTGTGTGTGTGTGTGAGAGTATGCACGCTTGTGTTAGTATCGAAGAGAGATTCTATGTACTTAAAGGTCTAAATAAGAGTAGGTCAAAGGATCAGTATCATTTCTGAACACTTCCGTTAAGAAAGTCTGACTCCGGTACTCCAGTTTACAGCTTTTCCTGTTTCTTACGTAGGAAAACTTTAAATCCTCCAAAACAGGACTGTGAGTCCTCAATAACAGGATTAATGGGGAATGTGGTCATTTTGTGAAAACCTTGTACTAACAATACCATACTGGACTGAAATAAGATGTGCTACCAGCTAGACCAGCTAAACCAAGCCCAGAGTGACATGATATGTATATGAAGTTTAATGAGAAATTACATAATTTTCCTTCCCAGATTTCAAAAGATATTTAGAAATTTAACTAGTATATAAAATAATCAATATTACTATATAACAGAGGGCAGTTATATATATCTGGCTTTTGAAAAACTACAAACTGAGTACAGTAAGACAGGAGTCAGAAAGATAACTATATATGCATGTTGGATATGTCGGATCCCTACCAGATTTAAACTAAAGCAAGACTATGTAACATCTGAAAGAAGAAATAACACTTTCTTCCTCTTATAAATGAAAAGATGAATTCATAAGATTGGTCTGGTACGATCAGTAACATACAATGGTTAAACCTGCAGAAGTGCAGAACTTTAACATATAGATGAATGTCTGAAATATTCAAGCCCTTACCAAACAAGTTCACACACTGCACACTGCATTCCCGCGCTGGCCGTTTGGCTATTAATTTTGTGACTCATCTAGATTGTCCAAATGTTATCGGACCGAATGGATCAAATTCTGATAGTAAAACAAATCATTTCATGGGGATTTTATCCAATTTATCCACAGTTTTACAGCCACAACAGTATGGCCAGTGGTTTACTGGCATACTGGGACAAATCCTGGTGCACCAGTAGACCGTCAAAATCCGTTTTTACTGGCCCTCTCATTGGGGGTGTGCATGACAGTGTGCTGCATGCCTGTGTCAGGCTGGCCAAATCAGGCGTTGTGGCACACCGCTTGAGGCTTGAACAGAGGTGTGGGGGGGTGTGGGTGTGTTTGTGCTCTACAACATAACCGTTGTGAAATAATGTTTTATTGATTTGATTCACGGCTTTCTCCCCACTACCGCGCCCTCTCCTCATTCACTCTCCAGCTCACTTGACCACAGCTGCTGTCTCTAGTATTTTTAAAATGAGTTGGGAAGCTGACAGAAAAGTCTAACTTTACTTCTAACTTTATCAAACGAGAAGAAATGTCATCCGCTCGTCCTAGTACCATCTTTGTACTCAGGCAACCACAGCAAAGTGTGTTTACTCTCACTGCCAGAAGGGGGAGACAAAAGTTCCGCACTCCAGCTTTAATGTTAGCTAACTGAACCACTAGTTTGCTGACTTTGCAACTTATTTCTTCTACTACGCTATGTTTCAGTATATATCATTATCTTGTCTCCTTGGGTCCACCTTGTGTTCAACAAAAGTAACGGCATTAGATATGTGTGTATTCAAAGCTATGGCTATTTTAAGAAAGGCTTCCTGCAGTTTCTAGCAGACTTAGAGGACCTTACTTGAAATAAAGAGCATCTCTGCTAACATTATAAAATTTGAAATAAAACAACAACCTCTCTCACAAACGGTATATATTTATTGACTGTGGCTATTGTTTAGGCTGCCGTCTACTAACTAAAATGATCGTGAGACAAGATGTGTCAGGATCTGGATGGCTTATCACTTCTGCTTAAGTGCTTTATTAAAAAAAATTATTAAACATTATTAAAGACAATCTCTGATAAATTGACTCAAGTGATGTCACTCACAAATCTAGGGGTGTGGAGTTAGAAAGAAGTGAGGTTAGCAGGCCTCTGAAGCCCGCTACTCATCTCTGCAGGAGGCTAGCAGCTCCAGGCTACATTAACCGCTACTAGCATAACACACCCAAATTGCAGACTGAAATGTCTGCAGTGCATTGTAGGTAATGCAGTCACCCTGTTTTCATAAGTAAGAATAATCTACAGAATAAAAAAAGAAAATATCTCTGGTCCTGACATAAGGTGTAAGTATAAAAAGCATTAACTCTGACAATGTTACACATGTGCCATGCTAAAGCAGTGAAGTGAGAAGGTTGATTTATGTTAGCATCTGATCTTCAGTTCATGATCATTTCTTGAAAAGTTGGGACAAAAATATTGACTCAAAACTGTTCTCAAGTTCCACCAATATTACTTACATAAAACGACACTTAGCCATGAACAGTATTTATTTGTCATTCTGAGGGCCATGTTTGCCTTTTACAAGTGTTGTGCTTATTTTATGTATGTATGAACTGATGTAATAGCGGCCATCGGCCCTCAGTGTCTGTCACTCTGACTCAATGGCTAAGCTCTGCTGTAGCCAGTAATTTCTCTCCCCTCTTTCGCCCCTGGAGGGCAACAATAGGCTCATAAACCCAATGAGAGCAGGGCTGTGCAGTGAGTGAGAATGTGTGCTTGAAAAAGAGAGATGAAGTGTGTATGTGCATGTGTTTCCATATGTGTGTCTGTGTGTGTCTGAGAGAGCCTGGTTTAGTCCTCTGGAGCTGTGTATGTGCCTTACCTCTGGGCAGAATATGGGTCTCAGCTTGACAGCCGACACTATAATTCCCCATCGTGACCCCTGATAGGCAGGGTCAGTACAATATCACCATCACACTGGCCGCCATGGGCCAGCCTGGGGAGAGGTGGGGTTTGTTCCCTGCTTCCCCTCGCAGACACAATGTGAATCCAATTACCCGCTTTGTCTCTGGCCAGAGTGCAATCCAAGATGCATGGTGGGGAAACCCTGGGTGAGGAAGAATAACATCGCTGTCATTCCAATTTCACAACCCATGCTAAAGTGTTTTCTATCTTCAGTTTGAATAGGTGGACAGGAGATTTTGATCAGGTTAGTCTTAACATTTTGGAGCAGTTTGTAATATCCTTATTACTGTGTAATATCCTTCTTGATATTTCGCAATGATACATTTTGTCAAGGACACGCCTTACCGGAAATGATGCTCTGTAGTGAACTACATGCCACCTCCGCAATATGAAGGGCCATCCTAAAGGCTTTGAATTATTTCCATCCAGTTTTACCAATGAAACCTTTACTCAGTCCTTGACCTGGGAGTCTAGTTTAAAGTAATTTAGAAACAGTGTTTACATTACATAGTTTGTCCACAGGAGAACACTAACAAGTTGATTTTTCAACTGTAAAATTTCCCGCACAGTACTTATCTTATCTTTGTCACAATTCTTTAATAACCAAATGTAATGGATTTTCATCCCAAAGGTTTGTTTGTGCTACTATATGTAGTTATATAAGAAAAAGAATATTGGGCAATATATTATCTGATTTTTTTAGACTCTCAAATATCAATATCGATATTGGTCTCAAAATTCCAGTATCAGTTGGAGTCTATTCAAAACTTCCGTTGTCCATTGTTAACCTAAGTTCATATCTGTTATTCTGCCATAAGCTCATCATGTAGCGATGTAAGGACACAATCAACCAAAACTCTGGATGAAAGCAGGATATGTGTGGTAGCTATGATACGCACACAAACACATTATTAAAAGCAAGTATATCACAAGCCTTAAAGTTATGCTGAAGCCTGGTACTTATGTTGTTTGTACATGTTCAAAATCTATCTGCATGTTTGGGGTACATGAAGTCCACAAGAAGTGATCAGCTGTGACAGCTCAGGCTGCTTTGTGTACAACTATTGTTTGTTGACAATGCAGATAATATGAACCAGGTTGAAGAAAGTCAAATCTTCTGTTTTTCAATAAAGCAAATTTGAAATATAATTCTAATATAAATAATATAAACAATACCATGTATTGTGTGTGTATCCAAAGCCTGATATATATTATTCCTCTGTGTCATACCATTATTGTCCAAAAACTATTGAAAGCACATCAATGAACTTACTGCTGCACTGGGTGACATGTTCATTACCATGAACTCACACACTGTAGTTTATTTCGACTCAATCCCTGCTGCCAGATGTTTACTAGAGCACCAAATGTGGATTAATCCACATCTGAAAATAGTTTCCATTTAATGCACTTTTAATTTTTTTTTTATCATTCTTTTAGTAATATTTGGTTAAAACTACAGTGCCCAGCTGTTTTAGGAAAATACCTTTGTTTACTTTCGTTAACCATGACACTGTGTGTGTGAGAGCTGTTTCTAAAGCTCTTCAGTATGAATGGGTGCATGAATGAATGCCACAGATAGGGTAGGGAAGGTGGAAAGCATTGAGAGTCAGACTAATACATCGTTACTTTTGGCCTTTTCATTGTATTTGTTGACAATGAGAGAAATACAGAATAACAGTATAATCTTTTTTCTATCTTGTGCTGCAGAAGAGCACACTGACTGTATCATATAATTACCCTGAAAACATCAAGTATGATTCTGCCTCTACACTCTTCTAAAACGCATAATACAGTTTACATTTTAGTTACTTTAAAAATCTGTTTCTGAGAATAATACAGGCGAAATGTTAAATGTAAGATATTCAGTGTATAAACTGTCCGCCACTCATCATTGCAAAAAAAAAAAAAGAAAAAAAAAGTGACTTCAGGTCCATTTATTGACTTATTTTTGTCTCACAACCAAACATGCTCTTGGAGGCGCATCTTTGACAAGTGCTCTGAACACACTGTGCCTTACAGCAAAGTAAATATCACAGGCTCATGTTTCTGCAGCCGCCTCTCTCCGACCCAACTTATTGATTTCCCCCCTTTTGAAAAATACATTTGAAAAAAGCCCTAAGCTATCTGACACCGCTGTGGGCCCTGACACACATTGCCTAGTCTCGGAGCCCCTTGGGTATTTCATGGGACCCCAAGCAGCTCTGGCAAGAGGAGAGGTCAGGGGTCATTCTGTCAGGCCATGTCCTGCAGGTCCCCCTCCCTTGATACTGATGTCCAAATAAATCTCTAACCCCCCTTTCCCGACAATGCAACATGAAAGAGGGCACAGTCGTTACCGCCGGTTACCACAGCAGACAAGCACCACCTCTCTGTTTATATTTTACTCCTCCATCTCCTCTTCCTTCCTCCAGCTCTCGTCATTATCAGCCCATCTCTCCTCCGCCCAGTTCACTCCTCTGATTCTCCACTGTCTTCCCTTCCTGCGCCTGGAGAAATTGGCCTTGGACAGCCAGTCTGCTCTGACAGAAGAAATAAGAGTACAATGGTGCTCTGTGGCTTCCTGGGTCCCTCTATCTAATCGCAACACTTACAACAGCTCAAGGCTTTCCACTCACTCTCTGAATTTGTCAAAATTGCACTTGAGATTTTATCCATGTCAAGTTGTTTAGCAAGGAAAAAAAATGTTTCCAATTCCAATGGAAATCACTTTTACACAGTGGTTGGACATACAGCATGTGCATTTAAATTCATTGTACGTAACATTTTTTGACATTGACATTGTATTCTTGTTTGTGCTATATTCTCAGTTCTGGATTCTGCACAGGTTTAAAACTGAGACCCAATCCCAGCCTGTACCCATGTCTTTAATACCCGACCCAACTGAATCTGACTGGCAGTGCCAATCTTTAAAACTTAACTTGGAAGCTATTTATCTGCTATCTTTCATCCATTACTGACTCATGTTCAAATACATTTTGACTAATTTTTGCAATTGTCAATGGGAACTTTGCACCTGTGTCATCTGTGTGCTGCTAGTTTGTGGCATGGGTTGACAATATAAGCCTACCTGATTAGCTGTAGAACAAAAACGACCAACTAGCTGATTCACTGTGGATGGATTAAGTTATCTGTCTGTTTAATTATTTTTAATATTTCATATAAAAAACCCTCTACTCTCAGCAATACACTGAATTACACACACACACACACACACACACACACACACACACACACTTTCACACTGCCACACTAAAACTTGTGAAATCTTTTAAATCTTTTGTAAGGGATTTCACTCAAGGGAAGCCACTCCAGGATCCAGTTACACTTTTAGACCTCATCAATCCGTGTTGCCTGGTGCATTCCACAACTTATTCTGTGATGAAGTGTTTTCATTTTCTTTTTTATATACTTGCTTTTCCTCAACCTGCTTTGTCTACTTGCAGTGGGTGATCTCATATTTTTTTCCCAGAATGCTTCTTGACAACTGCCATTTAATTGAACACGCTCTTTGTAGAGATTCCTGTGAGTTAATGTTAAATAGCTTGATGGGCAATGCTCATACTGTGTAAACATTTCAAACCACCAGTGGTTTTAATAATCTTTGAATGATCAAAAATAGATTAATCTATGTGCTTCTATTCATTTGCACATTATTAAAGGTGGATAAATGCAAAATATTAAGCTATATCAATTCTTAGAAAACAATATCCTAATGATTGTAGTGAGTGAAGAGTTCAGAGTTGGGCTTTTAGTTGTGTTGAGTTTGGTCTATTGAGGCTGCTGTTTGTGAAGAAGTCGCATATGTCAGTATATGCACATGTATGTGCAACATAAAGTCACTGTATGTCTATCACCATATAGCTATCTATAAGTCTGCTGGAACGTTACATCATTTACAGTATGACCAGTTTACTGTCATAACAAAATCCATACAACAAAGTTAAAATAGATTGTTTAGTGATCCACATTTCCACACTACGCCCTAAATGTTGTGAAAATTAGATACTTTTATGGCTAAAAGTTTCTAGGCTATAAAATTCAACATTAGGATGAAATATCAGAGACAGACTTTTGCTACATGTTGTTGCTCTGCTCCACCTCTGACCTCTATGACCTTTTAACATCCACACCACCTGCACTCTAGATCAAAAGTGAATTGAAAATGTTATTAAAGGTAGCAATTTTGTGTCAAATTATGTGTCAAAAGGACGTCTTTGACATCTAAAATTTCAGTCAGGTTTTAGAGCTTTACATAGCACAGAAACTGCCCTCCTCAAGGTAACCAGTGACCTCCTTTTATCAGCCGACAGAGGAGAGAGCGCAGTTCTTTAATACCTAAGTGCAGCTTTTGACACAGTAGACCACACTATTTTAGTTGACCGTCTTAAGACCTGGGTAGGCATCAAGGACACTGCACTTGTTTGGTTTCATTCTTACCTTTTAGAAAGAACCTCCTTGGTAACCATCAGTTCCACATCTTCCACAGCCCACGTTACCTGTGGTGTACCAAAAAGCTCAATTTTAAGTCCAATTTATTCTCCATCTACATGCTTCCAATTGGCCAAATTATCCAACGACACGTTTCTTTTAATTGCTATGCAGACGACACACAGATATACCTTCCCCTGAGAACCCAAGAAACCTAGCTTCTTCTGTGGATTGTATCAACGATATCTACTGTTGGATGGCACAAAACTTCCTTCAACTCAAATACAGAAACCATATTGTTCAGTCCCCCAAATCCAAAAAACCTCATCAGTCTTGGTCCCCTATCCGCCAACACGAAGCCCACTGCCAGAAATCTAGGAGTACTATTTGATTCAGATTTAAGATTCAAACCACACATTAAAAAAGTTGTACAGCCCTGCTTCCTGCAAATAAGAACCATCTCCAGAATTAAGCCTATGCTCTCTTACTCTGACCTGGAAAAAATCATCCACACTCTCATTTTCTCCAGACTAGACTTTTGTAACTCCCTCCTTCTTGGCATAAAACAAAATTCCCTCTCTTGCCTCCAACTAGTTCAAAACACAGCAGCTAGGCTTCTTACCGGTTTTAACAGACGACATCACATCAGCCCAATCATGGCTTCTCTCCATTGGCTCCCTGTTCATTTTAGAATTGATTTTAAGATTTCACTGATGACTTTTAAAGTATGTCTGGGTCTGGCTCCAAGCTACATAACAGAAATGCTGACCCGTTATGAGCCAGCCTGCAGCCTTAGATCCTCAGGTGGGGCCCTTCTGGCTGTTCCAAAGCCGAGGCTTAAATCTAAAGGTGACCTGCCTGAGGAGATAAGGCTCGCACATTCAGTAACTTATTTTAAATCTTTCTTAAAACGCTTTTCTACAGACTCGCTTTTATGTGATGTCATCTTTTTTTTATCATCTTTTAATCTTTTTATCATTTCTTTATTGTTTTTCATTGTCTTCTACTGTTGTCTTCTTAATGTCGGACTTGTTATTGTTTTCTATGTTGTGTCTTTGCTTTTGTACTGTACTGCCTTTGCTTTGTCTGTCAAAGCACTTTAAAGGTGCTATATAAATAAAATTATTATTATTATTATTGTCATTTTAGCAACTTTTAAACAAAGAAATGAGGATGACCTAGTCTATGCATTTGAGCCACAGTAATATATGACTTTCAGCACAAATAATGTGGTCTAATTAATGAATGAATGCAAACAAAAGGTGGCCTAGGAAAACCAAGTAATTTAAAAATAAGTATCAATATTTTTGCAACTGTTAAACAGAAATAATGAGGGAAAACTATGAATGGTGTTAGTCTAACTGCTAAAAATATATTTATACATAAATGTTGATATTATAATGTGAATAATTAAATAACTTTTGCAAACTTCACATCATGGGATCATTAAAGTTTCAAAAATGCATTTACTATAACTTGAAAACATGATTTTTAGTCTCATTTCTGAATTTCACATTAGCCTGTGTAGTTTGGTATGTTATTGATAATTATTATAATTGATAATTTTCTACTTTTTTTTTTTTTTTTTTTTTTACACCACATTAGGAGGCCCATATTTTGTTGAAGTTCGGCATTCTCTCCTGAGCTCCGTGTCATCACGTTTTGGCCGCTGTCTCTTCTATGACCCTACCAGCCTGTGAGAAGTTCAGCTTCCTTCAACTTCCTTCAACTTCCTTCACGTCCATGCTACAGCTGCAGCCGAATATACTTGGAGATGGTTAGGATTAGGGTAAGAATATCAGGGTCAGAGGCAATTCAAGGCAGAGTAGGGGTTGGTCTTTGAAGAATTGGAGTGCGAAAAAAATAACACGTCCAGTTACAGTCGTAAGAGAAAATGTACTGCACATGTGCGGAGAAGTATGGAAAGCACGTTGGTACACTTTTAATTCAGCCAACACCTCGGTACGTTTCAAATAACTTGAATTCTTTGAATTGTTTGATGGTCAAAACTGCAGTTATTTAATTTTCACCATAAAACAACAATGTAATGCAAACAACGTCCAAGTTTCATTCCCTAAAGTGTGTAACACCATGCCTGGGTGAGTGCAAAATGGCAGCTAGAGTGAGAGAAGGTTTGTTGTGTGAAGTCTATGTATTGACCGGGCTATCCACAGGTGGTAGATTGATATATTTGACTGACTTTACAAAGGGAGGTGAGTGACCTGACTATCTGTCCGAAGTCATTAAGTTGTTTTGTAAATGATGGTGTCATGATTGGCATCTATTGATATTTATGGTTGGAGGAGCATGACAGGACAGTGCAGGGATTGCCCCAATATATCAGTATATCAAGCCAAGCCACACCCAACACTGATATCATGGAATGTAATAAAATTGAAATTTAATGTTTATGTTTGTAAATGTATGATCACTGCTAAAATGAATATTAAAAAGAAAACTCTGAGGAAAAATAATTTTCAGTGTATCCTTCATAGTGACACTGACATAATGATGAACTGAATAAAAATGAATTGAATGAAAAGAAGTGGAAATGTTTATTATTATTATTTTTTATTATGGTCAATTTCATAATGGTTGACACAGATTTAACAAACAAGGCCTGAGAGAATACTGTCATTGTAATTTTGTTTCATTTTTATTTTAAATAAGCTAAAATGATGACATACTTCAAACTCTAATTCAAAAGTCCAGTTTGCAGTCAGTTTAGGTTGCAAATTGTCTGCCAATCTACCATCATGGTATGCATTGTTTTAATTATATTGAAAAGAAACAACCATGCCGCATCTTACATATATTTAAACCTCACAGCAAGTTTCCATCATATGTTTTCTTCATATTACAATAATGAGAGCTCTCCTGAGACCATGCATGTTTCCCAATGCATGCTGAGAAGTGTGTTACAGTAATATGCTGATCATGTTTATTTAAAAACTTAATTTAACGAGTCGAGTGAACTCTCAGCAGTACATCCATTCAACTCCAAAGACTTGTTATGAACACAGCAGCGCAGCACAGATTGCAGTCAAGTGCACCCTGTGCACCTGTGGCGTACTAGGATGCAGGGTGAGATCAGAGAGAATACATCATCGTACATTAGGTGGACATGTTGGCGGCTGTGGTGGCCAATCATATGCACTGATTTCATCCCTTGTAAACGCAAAGCTTTCCCAGTCATGACGCATTGACAGTTTAGAGGAAATGTTTTATTGGACATGGTGTAAAGAATTTTCACATATAAACATGTGGCTCATATTTCTACCAAGAACAGATTGACAACTCTTTGAGTTTTGAGTTCACTCTTCTGGATGCGTTGATCCAGTAATCATCCGATAATAATATTTTTACTTGGCATCACAATGATCCATACAATGACCATCTGCAGTTAAAATGGACATAGAATTTAAAATGTGGTCTAGTATTTCGCATTTGTCTTTTTTTTTGTTAGAAAATATTTTAAAGTTTAAATCAGAGTTGACTGTCATGCATGCAGAAATAACTGCTGACATTTTGTTATTTATTTCATATTTGCATTGTGACATACATGCGATCCTGGTAATGATCCACCATTCGATTCAACCTTGAATGGTGCATTTGTATCTGACTTTCACATATTTATTTCAGACATTTTTACAAAGAATAAATAAAACAGAAATATAAAAAAATATATCAGCAATGAAGAGTGCAGAATATAAACAAAGTAAGTACATCTCACTTATAAATAAATAAAATATAACACAAACAATCCTTGTCACATGTTGCTCATCACGTGTACCCTTCCTGTGTGATTAAAAATGTGGATCAACTTGTGACCGACTCTTTGGCCAGTCCTGCTTATTTGCATTAGAAGCTGCGCAGAATAATTCATCATAACTGAGAAATTAGGTGAGCACATAAACATGGATTTTTCTGTGGTTATTTTGCAACAGTCTGGTACTTAACATCATTCTAATAGAGACTGCAGTTGACTCCTTCAGATGGCTGCCAAGAGGAATCTAGCTGTTTTAGATGACAGATGCTGGTGAGAATCACTTGTCAATGATGTAACCTCAATGCACTGCAGGAAATTAGCAGTTCGTCAGTGTGCTGACACAAAAATAGGGCCCTTCAAGTCAGGTGAACTCATGTTTATAAGTTCTGAAATGGACTAAAAATGAAAAAAATTAAGAAAGATTGAGAAAGGATTAGTTGATTCCACTAAATTCCTGAACGATGTTTTACAGTGTAACGGCCCCTGGCATGTACATTACAGGCCGTATGTAGTTGTACATGGAGTTTCATTATAACTGTTTCACAGCCATACAGCCTTTGAACTGTGAGTTGGTAAAATATATTTCATGCAACTGACTGTGCAGCAACAGTTCCAGTGGGTCCAGATAGGCCAAAAGTGTAAGTCCAAAAAGCACATGACGGTTCGAAGAGAGGTCAAACAGGCTGAGTCTAGTTGTGGAAAAAAACAAATGTAGACTTCTTTCAATCAAAAGGGAGGCAGAGAAAACATGGTGGTTTCCGCCCACAACTCCATACACTGGAAACCAGTACCTCACACCGCTCAGCCATATGTGTTGCTCTTAGCTGCTGCACAAACACAGGCTGCAGAGTCTGTCCCTGTCTGAGCCCATAAGTCACATTTTAGTCCTGACCTAAGGGTGCCAAGAGTGATGGCTTCAGGAAAGGGGGACTTCCTTTGAGAGTCAAGGGCAGCAGAGGGGTGGTGCTGAGGTATTAGTGGGGCAGGAAGCGTAGTGTGTGGCACTTTTGTGAGGATGGACTGTTCAACACTTGTCTCTCTTAGTGACCATGTACATGTGCTGCTCAAAGCGGACCTGAGGGAGAAGTGAGACGAACCCAGGGGAGGACGGAGACTCGCAGGAGAGAAGGCTAATTTATGCCTCAGTATGCCAAAAAAGTTGCCGCAAAGGACTCATCACATTCCCCTTATGGTTGTCACATGTGCATCGGTCAGAGTTCGGAGAGGACACAGCTGAGAGGAGGCTGAGGGAGAAAACAAAACAAAGGGGTAGGTTTCATGTTGCTGTCAGCTGCACCACTGAGTCACCAAAAAACATTTTACCAGAACTATAATCTATAAAGGTAAAAGTCTGTGATGAGTCAACAAACAGCTGAATCAAGTGATTCTCAGGTTAAAACACTTCAAACTCTTGAGGGGAGGCAAGACGGCCTTTAATAGTGCCAAATGTTTGCACTTTTAGTCTGCAATCCTCTCCCCAAAGCTTTGTGATAGTAACTCTGAGAAAAAGGTTCTGAACTCCAAACAATTACAGAAATAATGAACACAAATAGTGTGAACCAATTTATGTAAATCATGTTATCTTTCACCAACTTATCATGTCTAATACTGACTTTTGACTTTATGTTAACTTTAGGTAACTTATAAGAATAGTTCAACAACGTAGTTGGAGCATGGTTAGCTTAGCTTAGCATACAGACTGGAAGCAGGAGGGAACTGCTAGTCTGGTTCTGTCCAAAGATCAAAAACACACCTACCAGCACCCCTAAAGCTCACTAATTGACATGCTGTATCTTGTTCGTTTGTGTGGTTTTGTTATTTCAGGGGGAGTTGCGTGCTAGTCATAGAGAAGTTGCCAGGATTGGAAGCATTATACCTGTACAGAGAACAAAACCAGAACCTGTGCTCACTGACTGTATCTGTCAACCCACGTAGCCTGAGACAGATTACAGAAATAGTGGGCGGAAGGATGAACTGTTGTTTTGTCAAGAAATAGTTCCAGTACGTGTTTCCAGTAGGGTGATTATTTTAAACTTCTGACAGAGTCAGGTTAGCTGCTTCGACTCTTAATGCTAAGCTAGGCTAATCACATCCTGACTCCAGTTCTGTACTTAAGGAATAGTTCAACATGGTGGAAAATATATAGAAAGATCAATAACATTCTTATTGTCTGTCTGCTAATTACCGCACAGAGCTAGAGCCAGGAGAAGAAATAATAAAAAACACCTACCAACACTTCTAAAGCTCACTGAAACAATTAGTAACTTTCTAGTACCTCTAAGTAAGAAAGTATGAACAAATAATGAAAAATAATGAAATAATGTGAAGATAACATTTCATCCTCATCATGTTAAGTTTAGGCAACCTTAACAACTGAAAACAAAGTACAGACTGTTTTTATGGGTAATGAATGTATTTCACCTGGTGTGAAAAAAGCTTGTTGTTTGCATCATCAGGGATTAAACTCATTTTATAACATTTCATGACACTGCTCGTCTATCTTTCTCCAGACAGGATGGCCCAACATAAAACCAAAGATATTTTTGCAGATAAATAATGAAGACAGATTCTGGACAATTATTCCGCTAACACCCTCTGAATGTCAAGTGACTCTCAAGTCCTGAACCAAAAGGTCTTCATCAAAGGCTAAATCCTGATGCTTTTGACAGGCTCTCCGCCCAAGTCTAAACATCTTCCTCGTGCCTGCTCTGTTCTGGTCCTTTACCCAGACAGCCCCCACCGAAACGCAACTCGTCTTTTCTTATGTCTTTTTCTCTCTCTCTCTCTCTCATCCTCTGTTTGGATGGATCAGAAAAGGAACCAGCATTCAGCAGGTTGCCTTTTCTGATCCGTCCCAGGGGAGAGTGGGGGTTGCATGTGTTTTGGAGCTGGGAGTGGAGGGGTTGGTGGAAGGGGGTGGAGGTGATATGAAACTAGGAGGAGGGTGGAAGGGGTGATCTGCAGGTAAGACTGAGGAGAAATGGCAGCAAGAGATGATGGGGGAGGTGAGGGATAAAAGGAGGGGGGTTAAGGAGCGCTGTGCATGTGCTCGGTGTCATCTGACTTTCAGGCTGGCTTGCTGATCTCCTCTGATGTACAGTACATGACATGGGCCTGGAAGCCCAACCCCTAATCAAGGCAACAGCGGCTGCAACCTCCCCTCCACTCCCTCCCACCCCTTCCCTTGACACAGCCAGGGCCCACGGGAAGGAGGCAACAAACCAGCAGCTGTGTTCGCCTCCTCTCCCTCCTCTCCTCCAGTCAGGTGGAATGAGGGGATTGGAGAGGACTGGAAGTGGAACAGAAGGGTATCTGAGTAAAGCCGGAGATATTTGCATGCCTCCCAACGCTTCAGAGCCTCCAATTAGCATCGGAGGCCCCCGCTGCCGGCTGCGGGACCTGACCATGGCTGGGCCAGTGGTGGCATTCCTGGGCTTGAGGAGGATTAACACACCCCTCCTCTGGGTGGGGATGTGCCAGCGCTCTGACCCGACCATGACCCTGTACCCAGTATCCATAAGGTCACACTTTACTCTGTAACATCCATGTGATAGGCTGTGAGGCTTCATATTTTTTAATACTTTTAAGTTTCACAATTTTTCGAGTCTGTCTTAAGGTAATAGTCACATGTCCCATGAACACTGATACACGCTGTAAATGTTCCTCATGTTCATACTAACCATTGAAAGATTCCCTCCTAATGTGCTTTCAATATAAGTGATAAGGGACAAAATCCACAGCTCTCAATATATGAGGCTTCAGCCATCCGAGTTCATCAAGTGGAGTTAGAGGCTTTTCAGTAGAAACACAAAAACATTAAAAATACTTTAATTTTGGAAGATTTCCTCTAGATTTGACTGACTCAGATAGATACACTTTTGACAAGATTTTTACACAAAATGAGGACTTTATCCCCACTCGCACTTTAGGCACATTAATAATGGATCTTTTAAATGGTCAGTATGAACAAGAGGACTGATTATAGCAAGCAAAACCAGTTTCAATGTACATTTGGACACCTGACTGTTGTTTGAAGGCAAACTTGAAAAATTGTGAAAATGCCCTTTAACCTTCACATCACTTCAGTCATTAAGGAGAAAAAATAATAAAGAAGACTCAATTTGTTCTCCTTTTAAATTCATATAATAAAAATAGGTAGCTCTTTATAGGTTATTTTTTTCTGCTTATATAATTTATTTGACCGAAAGATCATTTGAAAACAATCATTATAATTCCTTAGATTAGCTATTTATGGCTGGCATTTGTTCAGCAGGTCATTCTATTTGCATTCTGTAGGTGGATGACTTAAGGGCACCAGATTTATTTCCATTTGTTTACTGTACATTTTTCTATAATGGTCCACCTGCACATGAAAAAATAACAACATTTATGGAAAAACTAGGCAATAAACATTGAAATAAATATATAAGGAATAGCTCACAGAGACAGTAGCAAAGCAATTGATGAAAAGTGACGATTTTAAAGCTCAAAGAAATGCTTATACATTTATATATACCTCAATCTGATTCCCACATCTTGACTATTTTGTTTAAGTCTCACTGCTCTCATAAACCTCGTCTCAGTAGGCAGCTGTTCTCGGTGAAAAAGCTCAAACAGCAAAGGTAGCAGCTAGTTGGTGTTAGCGGAGCATTTAGCATATTTTTGTTGGAGACCAAAACAGAGATAAAGGCAAGTAATACTGTCCTTAGATTTTTCAAACACTCCAAACGCTCCAAATGAATGTTGCTTTGTGTCTGCCCGATGTGTAAATAAGCAACTTTTTGCTCACATGTTCACCAGAACAACTTTATAAAGTGATAATATGTCAACGTTGGGTTTTACAGCTTGTTGCTTGACAAAAGATCTCACTTTCTCCCAGCTAATCTGCTTTCGTGTGCTACCAAACTAACTACATTACAGTCTTAAATAGTGTTACAGACTCATTCGGTACTGTGTGACAAAGTGCATGTGGTGACTTACTGATACATGCTTTCTCCTCCGGGGCTTACTTAGTGTGGCTGTATGCACTCTCTGCTGAGATTGTTCAGTACTACAAACCCGTACGCCGCTGACACCTGCTCTCCTACATACTCACTGCCCTCCACACTTCCCATACATTTTACACTGCCCTCTTGGCCAGGTCTCTCTTGAAAAAAAAGAGATTTTAATCTCAACAAGACTTTTACCTGGTTAAATAAAGGATAGAAAAAGACATGCTGAACTGCTGCCTGTATGCCAAAGAATACCAAAGAGACTGCTTGGGGGCTTCAGAGCTGTAAAGATTAATTCATGTACTGGAGTCAGACAGTAGACTCAGTGCTTGTTAACCTCTTAGCCTGTGGATACTGTTCCTGCTGAGACTCGCTGCTGCAGATTTTAGTGCCTGTTAGTGTTTGTAATTGTTTTGTGTATTGATTTAAATAGTTCTATTGTCTTCAGGTCCTTTCTTAATTCTGCTTCTCATACAGCATATATATATATGTTTTTAGATTTTTGTCTATATGCTGTAAAATATATTACGTAAGTCACATCTAAGTCACATCAACATGCAGTAAGTAAAGTAAAATGTCTTGATTTCATAAGTTATCAGCTTTATGTAGCCTGCAGCTTAATATTTTGGGAGGATAATGGAGTATAAATTGTTTTACTTCCACTCAATACCCGCATGACTTGTGTGTGTCCTGCACTATTGTAACCTCAAAAACTGGAAGTACTAGAAAAGTTGTTATTTTTAGAGGCCCAGACCTGGGTATACTGAGGAAATATAACACAGTAGTTCAATATGAGGATAGCCACTATTTTGTCAATATTTGTCATCCCTCAGTGGTCCTCATTACTCATTCACAGTCTTTGGTATGTGTGGAAGGACCAAAATTTTCTGCCTGTGTTCTTGTGGTTGTATGAAACTGTCAAACAAGAATACATCCAAGTAATGTGAATAAGGCATTTCAGTCCTCAAGTCCACCTCTGTCCAAGGGAAGAAAAGCAATAAGCAACCAGCAGACTCGAGCACAAGTACAAAGAATGGTGTTGAAGGGACTCAAGTTCCCAGAATCGCTGCTTTGGGAGTTGAAGCAGAGATGAAATGAGTGTCTACAGCTTAACAATCAATACTGTCACTGAAGAATGGCACTGCTCTAAGATCTATAAGAGCACCTTAGAAAAAGGACGCTTTTCAGTGTGTATGTGTGCGAGGTTGAAAGAGAAAATGTTTTATGTGCGTTTTTATGTGCGAGCATGAACACGTGCAGTCTATTAACACATGCACTCGTGCACTGTATGCTTTTGTCAGGTCTGTGAAGTGCTATTTCTGAGAGACAACAAACAGCCTTAATTACAGCACACACTGACACATGAAAGATGTCCCTGAGGCTTAGCCTGAACCTGACACAGCTCTCAAACATGCACAGAGAGACGGATTTTCCAGCTGTAAAAACATAAGCATTATTGGTAATGCTCATATATGGCACTGAAGGATCAACTGATGTCAATATGGTTTGTGCCAAGCTTGTTTTAATTTTTTTTTTTTTTTACTGGCTCTAAAATTATTTAAAGCAGCTATGTGTGTTGTTTTAAACATCATTGTATCATTGTCAAATTGTCTTGCCAATTGTATCACTTTGGTGTAATTACTGTAAACAAATGAGACCACAGTGGTGATGATTGATGGTCTCTGGGCAGTGGTATTGTTATCATCAATGTTTTTCATTTATCCCATAGTACATTTCCCATAAACCACATTGCTTCATGTCTCTCTAGCCAGCTGTGGTTCCACTTAAAGGTGCAGTGTGTAGAATTTAGTGTAATCTAGCAGAACAGACTTGGCAGAAATGGAATATAATATTCATAAGTATGTTTTAATGAATTTATAATCACCTGAAAATAAGATTAGTTGTTTTTTCGTTACTTTAAAATGAGCCCTTTATATCTACATAATGAGAGGGTCCTCTTCCATGGAGCCCACCATGTTGCACTGCCATGTTTCTACAGTAGCCCAGAATGGACAAACCAAACACTGGCTCGAGAGAGGGTTTTTCCACATTTTTTATGAGTTTCACCGCCACCGTAGGTTCTTGTACATGCTTGGAAGGGGTGGGGTGTGGTGGGGAGTATTTAGTTTGTTGCAGTACTCCACTTATTTAGTACTGCAATCCTTTAACATTGTGAGACAGTTTAAGGTAAAAATGATCAAAATCGGTGCGGCAGAACCAGAACTATGAGGCAGCATGATGGCTTGGTGGCTAAATACTGTTGCCTCACAGCAAGAAGGTCCTGCGTTCATCTTTCTGTGTGGAGTTTGTATGTTTTCTCTGTGTTTCGTGTGGGTTTCCTCTGGGTGCTCCGATTCCTTGCACCGTCAAAAACGTGTACATTAAGTTAATTCTCCTGTCAGCGCCCCTGACCAAAGGTACTAGCATAGAGCTGGAGTTGGTCCTGGGTGCTGCACAGTGGCTGCCCACTGCTCCTAATACTTATGTTGGGTTAAAAGCAGAGATCAAATTTCACTGTACAACTTCATGTGTGACGAATAAAGTACTATTAAACTATCGTCATTTTATTCCATGGGTTCTTCTTCCTTGTGTAAACCTGGCACCTACAGTACCCACAATGCAAGTCGACCGGCAACAGTTTGGCAATTTGGGTGTGTTATGCTAGTATTTCACCACTAACTACCTTTTTTATTTTTATTTTTTATTTATTTATACATTTCTTCTACAAATGTATTACCACAGAAGAAATGAGCAATAAACATCAAAATCACCATATTCAAAATTCTGTTATATCTGCAGTTTCTGCTACAGTTAAGACTGGTGACAGCTCATGGTTACTGATTGTCATAATAACATAACACACTTTCCAGCATGCTAGTTTTCCAGCTGCACAGCAGAAATAAGTCTGTCTGTTTGACAGGAAAAACTGTCAAAACCTCCCTTTTTAGCCAGTAATAATTAATCTTTTACGTTGTGTTAACTCACATTGCACATTTTAATCTGCCTTTCTGCATGGCCAGCACCTGTGACTTTTATGCTCACACTGTACAGACCAGTTTATTCAAAAAAGATGACCGCATTGTCAACAATATTGAGAAAAAAAGAAAAAGGCAACATTACTCTGAATTTCAACTATGAATGGAAAGCGAGAGGGAAAAAAATAAAGATATGGAGCTGCAGATGGCTTGAAGATGTAGACAATATGATCTGTTTGTTTTGAAGCTAAGTTCAGTTTATCTTCATCACAGCAGGCTCAGTCAAACAAACAGTGTGCATGTTTTTTTTTCTTTCTTTCTTTTTTTTTAATGTCTCTGTACCACATGTTTTTACCACAATTTGGGCATGAAACATACTCTCTCAAAGATTTCTCCCAAACATGTTTTAGTACATATAAAAATCCGCTGCTTGGAACAATGAATTGAGTCTGACATGGTTTTCCACAAACAATGTTCAGTTACCATGTTAAAAATCATCTTCTCTTCCATCTCATCATATCCAAAAACTATGAATATGCATATGTTTCATTTTAAGATTTGAACTGCTGGATACAAGATGTTTCCTACTTTACTGTCAAGTGTTTGTGCACTGGAGGCTTCAAGTTTGATACTGAACCTTGATTGGCTCCATACTATGTCACCAATCCTTCTCCCATTCCCCACTGAGGTACGCCTTAAACTCAGATTTAAGAAGAGCACAGAGAAACTTTCCACCTTCAGCAAATGAATGTGAAAACAGCCTTCTGCACATCCATCTTTCCACACAGTGAAGCTCAACTGAAGGAACAAAACAGTGTAAGAAACTTGTGACTTATGTCCCTTGACCTGTCTACTCAATAAAACATAGTTTCAATATGAATTTGTATAAGAGTGCAAGAGTGCAGGGGGTCATCAGGTGGGCACTATAAGAAGACTAGTGTTCACTGAGTTGAGCCCATGACACCAAGAAGGCTCAACAGATCCACCTCCCTTTTTACCTACACCCACACACTCAGCGTAATCCTCTGCCGTAGGTTATCTTCACTTTGTCTGCAATATCACCATTAACGGCATATTAACCAACAACAACCATCTAACACCATTTTAAGCTAACCACCATGTTTCTATTATGCTGCTTAAATCACCAAGCAACAGCCAACCAAAGACACTCAGCTACCTCATCTTAGCAAGCAACAAAGCATACACTCCTATCTACTAAATCACATTAGGCTAACTACCATGCTACCAATATGTTAGGCTAACATCATGCTGCCTGAGCATGGATGTATAATACGAGCTTGGATAGGGCTCTGCTTCTCAGCCTTGCAGCCAATTTTTCCCAGTGGTCATTCGTAGTATTGCAACAAAAAATCCCCTTGTGGCATTGTAAAAGAGACATCTGTAAAACTGTTGACAGGACACCTCGAACTCTTTCTATTATCAACTTTTGATCAATGGAGGTGATGTCATCACAATGTAAAGTCTATGGGCTGAGCGGGAACTTGCGGGTGGGGCCAGTGAGAGAAACACTACTGTGCATATCCAGTGGGCAGCACAACGCAGAAACAAACCCAAAAGCTAGAAACTTCTTTCGGTGTATGCGCATGCCAAACAATTCCTATAGAACTGAATGGACGTCATTTTTAGTCCAGCTCTAATAATACTGTATGAGTCACCAACTGAAACAACAAACAACCTGTTAAGATAGCTAGTCTGCTAAGCTAACAGGCATGCTAAGCTAACAGCACACTACTTGAATCAATAACCAGATCAAATAACAAGCAGCATCTTAAACCCTGGTGTGCTAAACTAACTAGCAAGCTAAGGCACGCCATGCTAACCAGTATGCTGCCATATAGCCATGCCAGGCTTCCACAGCTAGAAGCCAACCACATGTAAGGCTATCCACCACGCAACCATCATGAACAGCTCACATCTCAATCCACCAAATAGACCAACCCAGCTTCTTCAGCCACCTCATCCTATAAACCAAAACACCGTCCTCTCCATTCACTGTCTGTTTTAGGCTCTGCAGTCTTTCACCCAGTTCAGTTAGCAGGAACAAAACTATAGCTGTCTAAAACACTTGAGGCCTTTTTTGATTGAGAACAGGCCTGCATTTTTACTTGTAGCTGTTACTTATCACTTAATAGTGATATTAGTTGAGTTACACTGTATGTTGTATATTCTATATCAGTGTTATGTGTTTTCCTTAAGAAACTGTCATGGTGTTGTTTTAAGCCAAAATGGGTGCATGTGTTTGTGTTGTGTTTGGAGCAGGCATGGATGGGTGCCATGGAAAAAACAAATTACTTTTAATTTCACCACTGCAATACAGCATTACTCTATGAAATGCAGTTAAGTTCCTCATGTTAATGCATACCGATTAAATAACATTAAATCAAAATAGAATATAATAGATTAAGAACACTTCAATAGAAACACAACTATAATATTTTGCGAAAGTAAATGGGAAGGAAAAGAGGACAGGAGGAATCAGATGAAAATCACAACTGCTCCAGGGGCCTCCAGATGTATGGATACATCTGCTCCCTGTCATTTTGGTGACAATTGGTTGGTGCTCTGTGACCTACCTGTCTACCACCCAGACTCCATGGAGGTCAAGAATGCTGTTGAGTGAGGGAGAATGTGGTCAAACACCCAGATACACTTAAAGCTTAATCTATCCTCTTCATTCCCCCCTCATACCTTCCTTTACTACACACACGACCATGACATTAGCATCTTTTTCTGAAATCACATTTATAGGGCCCCATAGGTGCATAATTGACAATTTGTCATAAACTAAGCTCATACGTCATGACCTTCTCCAGCATGACACTTCAGCACAGAATTCTGTGCAGAAGGCACATTTCATTTTTGTGTAATTTTTTTTAATTTAAATATAATGCATTATTGGCTTTTCAGACCTCCTCCTCTCACAGACCTTGAAATTAACATTCCCCAGCAGGTGAACAATAAAACCTACATACCTCTTATCATCAACAAAATGCAATCACATCCTTGTGTTGCTTTGTAAAGAATGTTTCATGTCTAAGGGTTTTTTTTTCTCCTTTTTACAGGAGACTCACTTTCTGTCTTTGAGCTGAAGAAAAGTTTGAGAACCTATACAACTTGACATAAGTCCTTAGGCTACATCCTTTCTTTATATCAAGATGTGATCCTGCATGCTCTTTAAAAATGATTGAAAAAATGCCAGAAACCAGAACCAGAAACCAACAGTACTCTTGTACTGGGATACTGCCTCACTTAGTTTGTGGTAATTTGATATAACACAACTTCATTCAGGAAAATACACAATGTATTATAAGCTATCAACTCATCTCTCATACTTAAAAATAATGGCCATGGACCGTAAGACAGTGCCACAAGATTACAAATAAATGAGGACCCAATTGATATTGTATTTAAGTTCCCAGACAAACTTGCAAGTATTCATATAATCTAAAACTACTGACACCTAGTAAACCTGGGAATTTGGGGCCCCTGGGCAGTTGCCCACATTGTCTACTTGGTGAACCAGTTTTAACAAGCGGGTGTGTAATGACTGAGTAGCAAGTTAGCATAGCAGTAGCAACAGCAGCAGCAGCAGCTTCAGTGATCCATCTGCACTATATCATCTTTTATGTAAAATGAAAGAGAATAGACTTGAAGCATAAAAATACACTTGGTGTTGATGTAAATCGATGCGTGACCTATGTAGACAACAGTATCGATTAAAACAGAAGTGTATAGAAGCGGACAACAGCCATTACTCTGTGAGGTTGTACTTAAGCACAGCGGTGCTTTGAGCTAAATGCTAATTCATTACCAAAGTTCATCCTTGGGGCACCATCAATATCTGTACCAATATACCATCAATGGCAGTCCATCCAATAGTTCATGAAAAGGCAGGCGATGACCAATGTCAGTTGGATTCATCCTTTATGCAAAATTTCATGGTAATGTTGTTGAGATATTTCAGTCTTGACCAAAGTGGCAATATGGGAAAGATAGCAATGGTGGCAATGTCAATCTGTATACATAGTTGTCCCTATGGCCATGTTGCTAGCATGGCTAAAACATTTGGAAAAAAAAAAGAAAGAGGAACAGACAAATATTAGGTAAATGCAGGACAAAATGTGATTAAAAGTGAAGACCAAGAACCAAATTAAAGACCTGTGCTGCCATATATTTCCTTGTTGGTGTTGTTATGTATAGACTAACTTTTCCTGAAAGTTGAGATGAAGAGTATGGTAGGAAATTAGTATCTACTGTTTTTACAATACAACATGAATGCAGCATCTGGTCGAGGCTTCATTGTCAACTGGGCAAAGCTGGCAACTATTCTGGGAGCCAGACCCACAGTGATGCCAAGGCTCACTACATGTTAATTGATTTTGGTAGTATGATAAATTGCAATTTGCACCACTAAATTCTAATATGATCAAAGTCTGGTTTTCACATTTTTATGATTTTGGTGCATTTTTCTAGTGTTTTGTTGAGTCAAATTACCACAAAATAACATACACAAAAAAAATCTGCGGCCAGAAATTAATTTTCTAGGACAGGAGTGATGGCTGGTCTCTGTGTATCTTGGCATATACTAAGGCTGCCATACATAGTCTGCTGTGGCTGCAATGTACTTAATGGGAACTTGAGGACAACAGGGTACCTACACACTACTGAGAGGGCAGTAGGTGGAGGAAGGTGGTGGGGTGTCAACAGGGGGCCAACAGCAGAGCTTGGCCCCGGAGCACCTTAAAAGGTACAGAAATCCAGCCATGCATCTGGCCTAGCTGGTGTCACCTCAGTAATGAAGGTGTAGCCTGAACGTCACCTTGCTAATCACCTGAGCTGGTGATGAGCTGCAGGTGCTGAATGCCAGAGCTGCCTCCTGCAAAGCTGTGGCTGGCTTTGTCCCAGTTTGTACTCTGAACATGAAATCTGCTTCGTCATTAGATTTCTAATGAATGCATTGTCACAAAACTGCTCTCCTGAATCAGCTGTGGAAGTGCCAGGAGTCAACGTCCTCAATGAGAAATGTCACTGGTGAGTCAAGTACTGAATTCCAGCCAGAACTTAAGTTTTATTATTACTATATTTATTATTTCCATCAAAAGGGACTTAAAAGTTAAATATATTTCCTGGGATTATCAGATTCCAAAGTGTTTTATTCTTGCCAGATGGTGTTTTGCCAAATTCAAGTGTGGTTTCTGATGATAATGAAAAATACCTTGGATCTCAGTTTATGATGTTTATTCTTACCTTCCCCTTATATACAAAGGAGGATACATGATACATGATACATGTTTCATAAGCAGGGTTTGATGAGATGGTGTTTACATCCAAAGGAAGCGCTAAGCTGATTGGCATTGTTGGTAATGCAACTTTTTTTTTTTTTTTTTAAAGAACACAGTCAAAAATAAAGAATTCAGATATATAAATGATCTTACGTGACAGAGTCACTACAATGTACAAATGTCAATATCATATATATTATATATTTCCTTTGTGGATTCAGCTGGAAGGAATCAGGAAAGTAATTGTATAGTGATAGTGATTTCAAAATGTGGTCAGGGCCAGCCTGAAGTAAAAATCCCCAGGCTGCCGCTAGTAGGAATCAGTTCATTGTTGGTTTTGGTCTTTTCACTTCAGAAAAATATACATAATGAACTGAGGACTCCACATTTTCGTTTCGCATTTTGGGGGCCTCTGGTGGCTGAGTGGCCCTTAAAGGTGATTGGTTGAGTTGTGCCTGACTAAAGCCTGACATCCTTAAAGTACTGTTGAACTGCTATGTTCATACACTGCACAGAAGTTGTAGGGAGGTATTCAGGGTGGATCAGGGGTGTAAACAGCATAGACTGAAGTTTTCACTGAGTTCACAGAAGCCTTTGACAGCACCTCTCCGCAACAAGATAATACTTTGAAGCATATTACAACATTTGGTTTAATACTGAAAAGTATGTAACACAACTTGTCTCATTCTACTGTCACTCTCTGGTAAATGTCCATGTCTTTCAAACTCCATGCACCAAACATGTAGCTCAAGCTTTATGTCAAACATTTGAAGCCTCAAGGCCAGATCCTGAGAGACGCACCTAGCTGCAGCAACATTGCAGACTTCATGGTGGAGATCATGTGGGAGGTCATCCACAATGGTCATCCATACGCAGGACATCATATGACAACATGCAATGGAAGTGGTTCTTATTCACAGTATTTGTTACATTCACAAAATTGCTAATTTTACAAAGCAGAATGTTGATGTAAAACAATCATTTTTTTTAATGCGTAATGATTTTTAAAGTAAATCCTAAATGTTATTTTAAGATTTAAAATGAGAAATGACACAGATGCAGAAAAAAACACTCCTGACTTTGTTTGTTATTTAAAAAGTATGTGAGGGGAAATTCTACTCTTGTTTTGAAAAGGCAGAATGTTGTCATGTGACTTCCTTGTCTACATATGAACATTATGATTGTCTGCCATGTTGTTGTAGCCAGGTTCTCTTGGACCCACATGGCTATGTCAGGGCTCTGATGACATCATCAAGGTTATTTTCTCAGACTTGATAAACCTTCTCTAGAGCCACATAAGGCATTATACAAGTGTTTTCACAGGCTGAGTACTCCTCATGACAAGCAATATGGATTGTCATGTGTAAAATTGGTGGAATGCCCCTTTAATATCAACGGAAATATCGAAGGAATTTAAAACACAGGGCTCCAAGAAAGAGAAATCTTAGGGCCAATTCGGTTGTGATTGAGTCAAATTACCACAAAGTAACGGTCAGATTTTTTTTTGCAAGTGATTCGTATATATAAATGTCATCCTTGGGACACAGAGTCACTTTCGCTAGCCTTAAACTATCACTGTTATTGTAGTCAGAACTGCAGACCAGCACAGCCAGAGTGTACAGTAGGAGAGCAGAGAGTGAATATTTCAGCATGGTTGGAGGCATTAGTGGTGTCAGTATGAGTGGTGGGATGAAGGTGCCTCTATGTGTGTGTGTGTGTGTGTGTTGGGGGGGTGTAGCAGATAGCAGAGCACATCTGGTGGTGTGGCGGAGAGGGGGGGGGGGGGGGGGGGGTGGCGGTGGTAGTGTTGGAGGCGGGTGGGGGCCCAGGGTGCAGCCCGTGGCAGCTCCCCTTCCCGTACCAGCCTCTAGAAGGGAGCTGCCTGTCTGTCGCACCCTGATTTATACCCGGCTAATGTCAGAGGAAAGCAATGTGGAAACTGTGGCATAAACACCAAATACCAGCAGAGTTTAGAGATTATGATTCAGTGTCTGGGAGGACTGCTCCTCCAACACAGCTATGCCTGCTGCTTCACTTTCTGACACACACACACAAATGCACACACTGACACACACTGACACACACCAGCAATCTCCAGTTCTTAGAGCTTATCTCAACAGTGACCTACGGCTTGCATTTTTCAGGGTAATTTCTTGTATTTCTCCTGCCTGGTTCAGGTAATTGTGCCAGATCTCTTGTCTTATCAGCTCATGCTTTTTGAATTAAATGTTGCATTTATCATGCATGACCAAAACCAGACTGCTGCCACAACCCTGAATTGGTGTTATTTGTGACTGCACTCACAACCATGCCTCAGTGTCAGTGTTCAGATTACCAGAGAGAACAAAAAGTTTCAAGTTCTTGTTGCATCAGCTTCGGGGGTGTATTTGGTTGACTTTCCAAATGTGTAAGGAAACACCAAGTAAAGCTATTTATTGATACACCCTTTTGTTTTGTATGCTTGAGTGCGAATGTGTGTAAATCCTACAAACTACACCGCTGCCTTTTGTGTGTTTGCTGCTTATTGTGCAAGGCTGTGCTGAGGCCCTGAGTACAGCAAGCCAGGCAACGAGTTCTCTCAGCATCTGAAACATTAATGCAGAAACCTGATTAGTCATGCCATCACAGGCCTCCTGCTCCTTGCCTATTGATTTTCCTTCCGTTCACCCTCCCCTTCAAAAAGCCGGGAGGGGAGTCTCTTAAGAGCCAGAGCACCTCTCCTCCTCTCCCAGGCCTTCTCTGGCCCGGGTCTTCTCACCGATCTAGCCCTGATGATTTCTACTGAGACTTCGGAGGGGCTATAGACTTCTGACGATAACCCAAGGTGCTGTAGGAGAGGGCTGGGGGATGGAGGATAGAGATGGGAGGGGAGTGGGAGGCGGTGCTCAAGTCAGTCAGTTTGTGAGCTGTAGTGATCATGGAGGGCTGGATCAGCTTGATCAGTATGCTGGGGTGGAGAAGTGTACACTCCAGAGAGAGAAGCTGTGTAATCAGAGATGAAAGTTGTTCAGGGTCTGGTCAGCTTGACTCTCCTTCTCCCCCCTGGTTTCACTGACCTGGAGCGCTTTCACTGAAGGGAGAGATGAACATCTCTGATGGCTTAGCCCAGAGACACGGTCTATCCATACGGTTGTCTAGCTCCACGCTGTTGATCAGGGAACTTGGCTGAAGTTCCCTGGCAAATTAGGTGCAGTGAAAATGTAAACTAGACTAACTTTTTTTTTTTTTTTGGAAGAGTAACTACAGGTTCAAACTTAGCTTGAGTGAAGGACACCAAAATTTAGAATTTGTAAAGCAAAATCCTGACATCACTTCTTTTCCTTCTGTTCCTCGTAGCTTCTGAACACGATCTCTAATTGACCTTGAACGTTTTTCTGCTGTTTCCTATCCACAGCCTAAGAAAAATTAGTTTCCAGCACTTGCCCTTTGAACCCCTTCGTGATTTTAGCATAGTTGATCCACAGCTCCCAAAAAGGGGCAGCATGCAAACTATACTGTGTGTCACTGTAACTGTTTCACACTTTATTCTACTGTCACCTTTCCAACTTTTTAACTGTGATTTCTGTTGACTAAAAAACATTCCTGGTGATGTTTAAACCTGTGAGAAATGGTATGTGTTAAGGGCTGCTAATACAAGATGTATTAAAGCTGCACTAATCAGTGTTTTATATGACCTATGTGTGATATGAAAATTAGCATTTGTAGTGATGAATCCACACAGACTTATCATCTGACTGCAGTTCTTCTCAGCCCTGTGGAGCATTTTAGCCTCTTCTAGCTCATTATTTTGGTTTGGTTCTCAACTTCACTGTTTTGGTTCAGTCTCGTCACTCTTATCAACCATCTTTCCAGCAGCAGCAGGCAGATGTTTTCAGAGAAAAAGCTTTGATAAACCCACTGTACGCTACCTGCCCACTAGCAAACAGCAGACAGACACAGTTAGCGACTAGCTGGTGAACACAGTGGAGTGTTTACTAGCAAAAGAGCCAGATGGTTTCCTCAGGAGTTGGTGGAGACCAAAACTGAGACAAAAAAAGAATGAATATTCACAAGGTAGATACACAAATACTTTTGTTTGCTGGATGTGTTAATAGGCAACCGTTTGCTAACACATTTGCCATGTCAACATGTGTTTGATGTACAGCTTGTTGTGAAGTCACTACCTGGCCAAAGATAATTTAATTAGCGCTGCTTTAAATAAACAACCATATTGCTACAAGAAAAAAAAAACAAAAGAAATTACTATCAATTTGAAATCGCACTAGATATTTGTTCTGAATACATACATACATATATACTACTGTTGATTGCAAACAGGAGAATTCAGATCACATAAATTGAGATACTGTAGATGTTTTTTTTAAAGTAAGATATTTCAGTGCAATAGATTCAGTGGTATTCAAATTTCAACTGTTGATAAAAATATAAATCCGCCTTGTACAGAGTATATCATGTCTGTAAGCAGATCCGCTACCCACCACACACTGCGACTTAACTTTTCTCCAACTTAAAATCAATACCGGGCCATGCTGTGGCAAGGGACATCAGTGCCTTTGGAAATACTGAAATCACTCTGTGTTCAGTATAATTTGATATTTTTGAAGACAATCATACCCTGCGGTGCGAAATATCCTCTTGATATTTTGATTGTGTGCTCACCCAGATGAAATCACGTAGGAGTAAACCGCCTCTGCTTTAGATTTTCTTAACCAGCCCGATGCTTGGCCTCACTTCCCTTTGTGCTTCCAAACTGCATCTTTAGAAAAAGCACAATAAAGGGGAATGGAAATGAGCCCAAACTAACGTGTCATAGTACTTAAAATGACATTAGGATCAAAGAGCTTGTAGGGGAGCATTTTGACTCATCTGAACCATTTCTTTCCCTATATAGAACAGATTAGAGCGACCACAAGATGAGACACCTGAATTTGAATACAGTTTGTGCTCCAAAGATTTGAGTCTAACGATGACTAGACCAGATAACGGGGGAAAACGCTGTTGATTTGTCTGGTTGCTATTGTCTCATGCATAAACAGACTGTGTGTAGGCGTGTTAAAGTAGCTGTTAGTTGCCTCATGAACATGATACACACTCTGTAGAGAGCCCTACATAAGTAGAACAGAACTAGGGATGACCATCATTCCTGTATTTCTTCCATGAAAACAGATAAAAAACAAGAGTCCGTGTGTGTGTGTGAGAGAGAGAGAGAGAGAGAGCGAGAGAGAGAGAGAGAGGGAGAGAGCAGGGCAGGAAGGAGGGCAGGCAGGGAAAACCTGCGCTAAAACATCATTGCTCAAGGCATAATCGCTGTTAAATAGGTTGTTGACATACACAGTCGGCTGTGTTCAAACATCTCATTTGGCCAATTATCCCCTTCGACGAGGTGGTGTGGTCTAGATGAGGAGTGTAAGTGAGGATTCGGCAGAGACGGAGGGAGTAACTCTGTCCTGTGCGGTGTTAATGGAACTACCAGATGTGTTTTAAAGGAAAAGGAACAGGAGCGCTGGGTGGCCTGCCACATGTCCAACCTGGGAGTGTGTGTGTGTCTGTGTGTGTGTGTGTGTGTGTGTGTGTGTGTTTGTGCGAGTGAGAGCATGCATACCTTTCTCCACGACTGTGTCTATGTGTGCGCAGGTGCATAGAAAGGTTCTGATGTCTTTTAGCAGACCACCCCGGGGTGCTACTCACCGCGACCACCTCCTCCCCGAACCCCCTTCAGCCACCCCGCCACTACACACATACACACAGCAGCACACTGGCAGAGAAGAGCAACAGCTTCCATCACACTTGAAAATCGAGCCGATGATTGATGATGCTTGGCAGAACATGATGACTCACTGCAAATTTTGCTGTTATCAGTGTTTGCATTCCATCTGTTTCTAGGACTGATAATTGAATATAAGCGGATTGTTGCTCCAGAGAAGTGAGGAGTCCATAGCAGGCCCTAATGGATCTTGTGTTTGCGACTGTTGGAGATCTGAGTGCCTTTTTCTGATTTTCTGATAGTGTGTGATTCCCCAGTAGTGATAGATAGCTGGAGACCCCCCTCCCTCCCCCATCACCGCCCCCTCCACCCCTAGGCTGCAGGCCCCTCCTGCTCTAATCAATGACATGTTAAGCTGGCAGGCTTTTGAAGTGAGGGGTTCCAGAGGGGTGCTGAAGGGGTGAAGGGTAGGTGTGTGTCTGTGTGTGTGTGTGTGTGAGTGTGGAGGGGGGTTGACAGAGGAGTTGAGGGGTATTGATGATGTGCGGCGATGGGACACAAGGGAGAAAAAGCAAGGGAGGGAGGGATGAAGGGAGTCCAGAGGCAGGCTTTAGGTGAAGGGGGAGGCTGACAAGAAGCAAAGCCAGTCTGGAACTCATCACACGGACTGCAGTGACTGAACGGCTGGCTGATGGCTCACCCTGATGGGTCCCAACAGGTCACGCTCAAACCCGTCCCCAAAAAGACATTCCACCATGTGTCTTTTTTTTTTCTCTTCTCCTCCATCTACCTGTTTAACTCTTTTTGTCTTGCAAACATCTGAAGTTTATCTATAACTCAAGAGTTGAACCCTGTCTCCTAAAAAATCACATGCATATGCTCCTAAATGGTTTTGCCAAAAATGTTTTAGAGGAAATGTAATTACTGTGTGGAAAATGTTTACTGGCAATGTTTTTTCTAGGCCAGGAAGTGTTACGTTGCACTCCACTGAAGTTGCACTATAGGTCGGAGATGGTGGTTGTGTGTGCACAAGGCACAGGACCTTGACCAGACCTCTGACTGGCATTTGCATGCAATGTTCCGGTTCCAGTTAAGATTATTTAACACTTTGTTTGGGGTTAGAGAAGGATTGTGGTTTTGTAAAAATTAGGTGAAGTGTCTGTTAAATATTTTAAAAATCTTGTGCTAAGGGTGCTAACAAGTCTTGAACACCGAACCTTCATACTGAACTGACAAAAGTGAATCAACATAGTCACCATATCAGTAGTTTTTAACAGTGCACCTCCTCAAGGGTGACTGATAGCACTGTTGTCAGCTCAACTGTGATGAATAGTGTGTTACGTCTTTGTTAAAAGCTTATTAGAGAAATAATCATGATGTCATAAATCTTTTGCAAATAATAGGCTGCTGCACTATCAACCTTATATGCTAACAACCTATAGGCTAGTTTAGTGTTGAACTGGCTATGAACTGTTGAAGTGAAATAACAACACAGCTCAAATAAACAAAGTGATTAGTTAAATCCACCTCCACCATGTGAGGAAGCTTTGCAGATATAAGAAATTTTTGCAGTTTTAAACGTTAATGTAACAAAACAATGCTAAAACTAAAACAAAGCTCAGGATGGAATGCAAGAGCTACAGATATAGATGTTAAACTGGATAAACAAACAAATGACAAGTATGGAGAGAAACACAAAGTGTAATGGGGTGAAGCGGTGCAGTCTCAAACACTTTGTCACAAACCAAGACCACAATCTTTGCCCAACATTAACTAAGTGCTTTGAGTTGCTTAAACATAACCATTTAAAAAGGTTAATTATGCTTATTTGCCAGCAGTGGATATTATAAGAAAACAAATGAAATACACTGACTGATTTGTTGATTAGAAATGATGTAATTTTTTAGGAGAACAGGCAAAGTAAGAGCTGGGACCTCAGAGTGCAGCAACATTGCTGCAAAAAAGAAAAAAAAACGAACAGATAAGGCAAGAAACAGGCAGTCAGAAAGGTTGTAAACAAGCCAAAAGTTTATCCAGATATTCTACAACTATTTGGAAGTAAAACTGAATACTGGAATGAACACACCCAAAATGTTGCATCATGAATAAATACCTCACTGCACAGACAAACTGTGCACAATATAGTAAGAAACTATGTGAGTGCTATTTATTTGCATACAATTATGTTAAAATGTTGAATAATACACCACAATGTAATTAGTCTAACAAAAGAAAGTGTTAATGTATGTTGAATGAAGTATGTCTGAAAAGTATTATAAGTCATAGAAAACTGAAAGAAAAGTGAAAAAAAAGACACCCCTCCCCCCCACCCTTCCAAAAACATGTAACAGAGGATGAGTAATTTTGCCTTTGAGCAAAAAGTAGCACTTGTTACTGCTATCGTAGCTTTAAGTCCATGTAAAGCAACAATAAATATGTGTTCGGAGTTTGTCATGCCACAGAAAAATGTGTAATTAAACACTCAGCCAAATATGAAGGATTAAAAAAAAGCTGCCAAGTATATAAAGATTTCAAAAATAAGCAGTATTCTGCTGAAAGTGCAGCCAAACTGAACAGCCTCTGAATTAATAATGCTCATACCAAACTCCCATATAAAAATGCACAATTTAAAATAGGTCTTGTTTGTAGGTGTAAGGCAAGGACATGGATGATATTTTTTAATTCGGCCCATATTTTTTTAGGTAAATGCTTTAATGAGTAGTTAACAAATGATCCATCATAAATCATCGTTATGTTAAATTGTCTTTTTTTAATGGAGTCTGGTACACTTAATGTTACTGCTGAAAAGCAGCTTCATTGTGGCCGTCACCCTTGGAGCAAAGGACTCTCACCCCATGCTTTTTGGTGAAATACTGTCCAGCAAACGCTCTCCCTCCCAGCCACACAGCCGGTGATGAAGCCGAAATGGTAAAAATAGTAACTATGACTATGGACATGCTAGTAACCCCTCTATGTCATAGAGTCACTATTTCAGGCCCACCCAAATCATGAACAAAGAATTGATTAAAAACAGTTTAATGGTCTAACTCCACAATTCAGTACTACATAGTTCACAATCTTTTCATGCTTTCAGCATTTTTTTTTTAACAGGTGTGATGTGTTTGATAAGAAATCTTAATTTACGCAGACTTTAATATTGCTGTAACCAAATGTAATAATTAAAGGCAACCTTAATAAATGTAAATGTACATTTTTATCAACTCAAAATGTATGTACAAAAAAAGCAAAGGGAAAAACGACAACTCCACATAAAACCAGTCTTTATGCTAAACTAATAAGCTAAGCTAGCAATCTTCTTCGCTCTCGGCAAGAAAGTGAATAAGTATATTCCCCAAAATCTGAACCCTCATTACTCAAATGTGGAAAGAAACACAACAGACTGTTAATAAAAGCAGGTTTACTTATAATAATGGTAAATAAAGTCGAATAACTTGAGTTTAGCGAATTTGTTATCCTAAAAATCAAGTCAAATATGCACTTTTTAAAAAATGCTGCTATTGCTGCTCAAAATCAGAATCTGCGTGTTGAATTAGCACAACACTTGGCTGCAGAAGAGGTGAATCAGAGACAAAAGAAATCCATTTCACTGGTAAAATGTCCATGTGCTCGTTCCCTCCCCATCTCTACAGCTCTCAGTACTGTGAAAAAAAGAAGGGTATGTCACTGAGGAGCACGTTACAGGATATTATGTGAGCTTTTTGTAACTCAGCAAAGCTTTAGTTTGAAGTGAGTCTGTACTTTTTTGTGTGTATATGTGTGCATGTTATCTTACGTGAATGTGCTTGTGTGGGTGTGTGTGCATTTGTGGTTGCATCTGTGTGTATTTGTGGATACTGAATGTTTTTTTTGTGTGTGTGTGCAAATGTGTGTGACTATGGATGCGTGTATAATAGTGTGCATTTGTGTTTATGTGTTAGCCCATGTGACTGTGTATGTGTGTGTGTGTGCACCTCTGTATGAATATGTACTTTTTGCTCTTGTGTGTGCACTGTGACTGTGTGCGTGTGTGTGTGTGTGTATGTGCTGCAGAGCCCTGAGAACTTGGCAGCGTGTCAGCGGTGTGCTCCAGCAGTGAGGGGGAGCTGCTGTGTTTCTCTGCCCTGTGCTGGATCCCCTTTCAGCCTGACACAATCCCACAATCCCACAGCTCTGAGCTCTCAGCTGCAGCCTCCACAGCACCAGCGCTAACCCACCATGCTCTCATACCCATCCAGATCACTGTTTCAACACACCAGGAACCGGCCACTGTCGGTGTCTACAGTGGTGCTCCAGCACACTGTACTGTACTGTACTGTACTTTGGTGGAAAAAAGACATTATACTACATGTCTGTTTTTTCAACAACCTCATTTTGATATATCCTGTTTTCCAGATCCTATAAACGAGTTGCAATGTTCACAATGACTTGATGATATAATTAAGAGGTCAGTTCACCCAAGTTATGAAACATATTTTGTCACTTTCCTCTTGTAGTCTCTAGCCATGCAGATAGTTTTGGTTTTATTCGTCAAGGTTTTTAGATTCTCGTTTCTGAGATTTCTGCCTCTACCCCAATACAATGGAGGCGAAATGGAGTATTTCATTTTTGGTGCTACTGAAAATGATATTTTAAAAAATCCCTGCAACACATTTTTCCAGAGGGAATTCACCCTATCACTTTGGATAATTCACAGACTGTACTGTGAATAGCTTTCACTGGAGCTGTTCTCATGAGAACTCCTTCCTGAGAATATTAAGAAATTTCATGATAACTGTTTTGGACAGATGGACTACTATCCTTAGAAAAAAAATCACTCATTTTAAAATGTATTTTTTGTAATTAATCAACTGAAGCTTTTGTGTATCTTGATCACCTGGTTCCATGACAGAGATTCAATGGAGAACAGTGAGCAAATTATGTAAATTGCAACTTACGCAGTGATTATGTTCTGGACTAATCTGCAGTGCACAATATACTGTATGTCCAGTCCTAATGCAGGAAGTGGTGTGTGTGTGTGTGTGTGTGTGATGTATGCAGCGAGGTAGAAAGTAATGGCGCGGAGGCGGGGCTGGTGGATGGGCAACCCTATCACCAAAGAAGAATGTTGATATTGTATGATTCTGCAAACCCCTGAATGTTTTCAATTACTTTTTTTGGTTGTTTGTTGTTTTATGTTCAGTGTCAACATTTTTAAAATTCTTGCTTCCTAAAATGATATTGGTTCAGAGAAAGCTTGTGTTTATGGCATGGTACAGTTAGAGTTAGGCAACAAAAAAAAAAACATTTGGTTCAGGTTAGGGAAAGATTGTGGTTACTGTTGAGGAAAAGGCTAATGTTAGTTGCAGGTCCTTGCCAACCTCAGTGGCACTGAACTTGGGCATTGAACATCATCCAAATCATCCAATATGAATGTAACTCCTGGTAAATTGGGATGGGGAGTAAGCACATCCAATATATATATATTTTACAATTTCTATCAATGAAATAATTTGTACCATATTATCACACTTTTTGTATCATGTTCATGGATAATAATTTCTTCTTGATATAGATCTTCTATAATGAACAATGAGAAAAACTCCAGATGAGTTGTTACTGAAACTCTAAATGCTACGCTTATTATTTAAATCATGAGCACTTCAGCTGATTCGTCGACTCTGACACAAGAAGGTGGGATGACTGAGCTCTCCCATTAGTGTTAGTGTGTATCATCATCATCATCATCATCATCATCATCATCAGCTCTCCCAGATGGACCTCCACAAGATGGGTATTGATTGATTCTTCTCAGAGTGGTGGTGATAATGTGACAAACAGTAGTCATTTCCCACTGAAACATCACTTTGCCCCTCCAGCGAAGCCTTTATCACAAAGAGTATCAGAGGCTTCCTGGAAACGCTCTTCGGCAACTGGGGACCATGAGACCAATGAGCCAGTGGACGGATCAAATGACACAGTGGCAACTGTCTTAATGACTCAGTGTCGTGGCTCCAGGAAGTGACTGTGACAAGTCTTGGTTAGTAATAGTGGAACAAAGTAGCTTGTATGACTGATAGTGTGCTTTTGGCTTTCAGTTTCTTAGAAATGTGAAGTACTCGTCTGTAAGATTTCCATGGATTCAAAGAAGAGTCCACACGAAGTCAGTTTAATTTCTAAACGCATCTTCCTCAGTCCTACATCTAGATTTAAATGTTGATATAGCTGATCACACAGCTTTGGTCATTAATCTGTATTTATGTTGATTTTGTCAGCTGTCCCACTCCAGAACAGATGTTGGCTGTGATCTTTGTGGCTTGCTAACTGAAAACAGATGAAGGACGGAGAAGAGATGTTCCTGTGTGTGCACATGTCTACATAAATTACACATAAGTCATACACATGAAGTCATTTTCACACGAAAACAATGTTTTTCAAAATTAGATGGCATCATGTAGACGTAGTTGAAATCACATTGACTCAATTACCCATTCATTCTGGAGCTTCAATAACAATACATGGACCGTTATTCATTTCTAAACATAAACAGCTTTTAATTGTGGTTTTGTGGGACGTCTGTATGTACTGAAAGTAGTATTTTAAAGTTAAAATAGTCAGCCATAGTTGTAGTAGACGCTATAATAAACTGTCACTGTTACTTCAAACATACTGTATATCTGGCAATTGGCATTAAAGACACTTAGGGGATTAGTATGTTTCAAATGAGGTGTTTGTCAGATCATCTAACAGCATCTGAAGCCTTCTTTTTGTCCACTGTGGCTTCTCAACAAGTGCACCCACTTCAGGCTGTGGTTGGCTGATTGACCAGGTGTGTGGAGGTGTTAAAGTAGGCGGGGTTTACGCCCTTAAGCCCTCTTTTGTCATCCTTCATACAACTACTCCTGTCAGTTTTTGTGTGTACAACCAGGAGTAACACCACGGAGAGAGGTGGAGGTGGTGGAAAGAGGGTCTTGAAGTGTCAAGTTATCCCCATTTGTGTGATTTGTTGGGCCAAAATGACAAAAAACGCGCAAAAGACACAGACAGCAGGCTTTTTGCCTTGTCTTCAAGTGTGGCCAATCTCAACATGTTTACACGCCGTTAGACATGGCTTAGAGAACACGTTGTTCAAGATAGTTCATTTGAAGCATACTGAGACCCTTAGCTGGCCCTCAGGCTTGTCCACTTGAATCATATTTCTACCGCTAAAGTGTGTTTTCTTCTGTTTTACCTGCATAGCTACAGTGATTGTGCTTTGGACTCTGAGCACCGGCGAAATGCAGGTGACCTACACTTAATACTTTGTGACACTGACAAAGAAGTGAAGCTGCAGCTCTGCTGACATGCTGACTAAACTAGGATCACTCATGTATTCAATACCTGTGGGCAGGCAGTACTGCTGAACTGTGTCTTAGTTTGCTTTTATGAGCCAGTCTTTGATGATAGCTGCTCAGTGCTGGGGTGTTTCTGAACTGCACTTCCCAGAGATCACCTGGTAATTAGTGTGACATCTTTATCCTCTGATTTTCTGTTGAAATGTAGCTCTTTTATTTGCTCAGTATGGTGGTTGTTGTTTTGTATAGAGTTGCATCTACATTATTGATGAATCTGTTTTGAATTAACTGATTCATTTTTTACTCAATAGATATGACAAGGGCCCAATGTGATGTCTACAAATTTTTTCATGTTGCCTGACCAACATGATCCTCCTCCATCCTCAGACTTGGAGAAGTTGTAACCAGTGAATGGATGTGTAGTCATAATTAAATGTTGCCAAATATTCTTTGGAATAACACATTTTCCTGTTTTAGCTTGTCATGTCTTTCTTTAAGTATTCAAACAGCCTACAAGTCAAAGCAAAAAGCTCTCAGAGATTTGTCACACCTTCATATCATATCCCAGCTGAGTTAATATAATAGTGTTCAGGGAGCCACCCTACTGCAGACAGAGACAGTGCCACATCAGCACTGTGTGTGTGTGTGTTTCTGCATGTGTGTGCATGAGTCTCTCATCTGTGTGTGTTCATCTATGTGTGTGTCTATGTGCTCTAAATGCTGATTGATGTATCTCTGGCTTTGTCAGCCCTTTGGCATAGGTGGAACAGGTGTGACTCTGCCACAGAGCGTGGCTCAGACAAGCCATATCACGGCACAATGAGGTCATTGTGCAACACACACATTCCTGCGCAGGGCCCTCGGACTTTTACAGGCTAGAGGTAGCCATCTGTGTGAGTGTGTGTTGCTCCAGGTGAGGGGGATTTGGATGAGATTTGTTGTAAGAAAGAGATGTGTGCTCACCAGCTGCGTGTCCCTACACACTCTCAGAAACACCTCCAAGGCTCTAACACACACACACACACACATACATACACTCAGACACTCACTCTCACACACATACACACACACACACACACACAAAGACACACAGACGGGCCAAGTGACGATTCTCCAGTGTTGCAAAATCAGCGTCTTGTGTGTGTGAGAGTGGGCGTCGGGTTAAGTGGGGCAGGCTGGGTTTTTTCCGACCGTGTCACTCTCGTCTCTGATGCAGTCAAGGCTGCGTTGGTTCACGTGGACCCCGGGGTCCATTAGTAGAATATGGATGTTACTACGGTGATGAAGTCATCTGGTCTGACTCAGGCGGCTCATTCAGTGGCATCTGTGTTTGTTTGGATCCTGGCTGACACTTCAGCCTCCGTGTCCTAACACTGAGACACAGCACATGTAAACTACTCCCCCCCCCCCCCCCCCCCCCGACTCCCCGCTTCCCCCCCCCCTCCACTGCCTGTCTGCATTTTTCCTGCTTTCATCCTGGACAAGGGTTGGCATTTTTGGTGAGGTGAGGTGAGGTGGACCATGTTCAGTGTGTGTGTATGTGTGTGTGTGTGTGTGTGTGGGAGGGTGTGTAGTGCTATCCTGAGGGTTGGGTGTCTGGACTGGGTCCCTTCTAGCTGCTTTACAGTTTAACCAGCCTTGACTTGCTGTGTGGTGACATGTCTGCACTACACTGACTGAATGACTGGGAGGATCTTCTCCTTGTGTGTGTGTGTGTGTGTGTGTGTGTGTGTGTGTATGTGTGTGTGTGTGTGTGGATCAGAGTGGGTGTAAGGCTGGAGGCTGACTGCTGGGCTATGCTTGAAAGACTTCTGGCATGTGCTGGTGCCTGCATTTTTCACCCTTGACTGGAAGCATATGCTGCAGCACAATCGAGACAGTGTTAGACGGGCTTGGCGTGAGGGACCCAGGCGGCTTCCTCCACATCTGGCAGCGCTTGGCCCTCCTTCCAGGTGAGTCACGTCCCCTGGGAGGGTGGCTCTGCTGCGGCCCTCGGCCCCTCAGCACCCGGGCATCTGGAAGTGTCTTGATCCGTCTCGCAGTCACATCTATCTCCACATGCTTTTCCAATTTCATCACCCCACCACCACCTCCACAGCCCACAGCCACTCACTGACCCCCGCTGTGCCCCGATTACCCCCACCACCACACACAGGTGATGTGGTGTAGCAAGACAGATGACAAAACGGACAACCACTGAAGATTTGTACAGACAAGGCCACAGGGTTACATTTGCATTCATATTTTATTCATTTTAAGTTGTGAAATGAAAGAATTATTCTTGTTTACAACTGGGGTCTTATTTTTGTAGTTAGTAATACAAGTAAAAGGTCTTAAACAAACCTCCAGGTTAGCTTAATATATTTAAAAGAGAAGAACAAAGTGAAAAATAAAATTATTACCCAAACTGTACATTTTAAATACCAGTTCACACGTAAATCACAGTTTACAGACAGACTTCTTGGTGTGCTTTCACCTCCATTTGAATTGGTTTATATAATCTGGCTTAAATATTTCATAGAAATTTTAAAAGTATTTTCTTAGAGCAGAAGATATTTTAATTTAATTTACACTTATTATCTTTTGTCCACTTGCGGAAGCACATGTTGTAAATGTAGCTTTGACATTATCACCTTGAATGTTGTTATAGTGAATGTGTTAGCAAACAGTCAGCACTGATTTGGAGTTGTATTTTTGTCCACCTGAAGAAATTCAATATTTACTCTACTTTTTAGCTCTATTTTGGTCTCCACCAACTCCTGAGAAAAAATATATTGTCTAGTCTGCCTGCTGTTTGGTCCTGGACAGGTAGTGTACAGTGAGTTTATCAGAGCTTTTTAACTGAAAACAGCTGCCTGCTGCTGCTGGAAACAATGCTGATGAGAGCAATAAGATTGATAACGGTAAAGTATATAAGCTGAAAGAGGCTAAAACTCTCCACAGAGCTGAGGGGAGCGGCAAAATCACATAATAATACTGTATTCATCACTATAGCGACACCTTTACCATTACACACATCATTTGATGCATTGTTCTTAAAAAAATGGATTAATGGAACTTTAGGATATAGTAGTGCTGGGAATATGAACTGGCTCATGCTTTAATATTAATGTATTTGTATACTTTGTAATATATATTTAAAAAAAAAACAGTCTGAGATCTCATGATGGTCAAAAGTGCAAAAACAACATCTGAGTAGGAGATTTCTCTTGTTTGTGTGTGTGTGTGTGTGTGACTTTTCATACTTTCTATTCATTTCTATGAATTTCCATGAGTAAATAAGCCAGTCATGCATGAAGAATTGCGCGTGTGTGTGTGTGCATGCAAAGAGAAGGGAAGAAGAGGTGGAGGGTTGGGGGGCAGTGGGGGTTTAGCTACCCCCCCGACCCTTAAACAGGAATGTCACAAGCAGCCTGGGTAATTATGTCCCCTAGCCTGATGGCTGTTGGGGAGGCCCAGCTGTGTGTGTGTGTGTGTTGGGGGGGGGCGACTGATGGGAGTTGCATGTGTCAGAGCGGATTGATCATGACACAAACAGATGTATGTTGGTGGAAAACATGCGGGTGTCCGTGTGGAACGGGTCTATCCTGATCATTAAAGAGATGAAAATAAACATCTTGCTCTGATTAATGGCGGCCGTCCCGGCGGACTTGTCAGCCACACCACCAACATGCCACGCCAAGGCCGTACATATGTGTGTACAGATTTTTGGTTTTACATAAATGTGTTCCTGTTTAGAAACTGGTGAGGCATGCTGCAGCTGTAACGGGTGAGTGTGTGTCATCGTGTAGGCCTCTAGGCTCTTTTTTTCTGTGTCTAAATGGAGATCCAGAATAAATAAGAGAACATGTTTTGTTTTGTTTTGGTGAACAAACTTCTCTCATTGCTACCATATTCTCCCTCAAAAGCATCTCTCACTTTATCTGTTGCACTCTCTCTTTCTCAAACACCCACACAAGCGTGCGCGTGCACACACAGACACACACACACACACACACACACACTCACAACCTCACTCTCTCAGAGGCTATTTAGAAAGGAATGCTGCTGGGGTCTCACATTTCACTAAAGAAGCAGAAAAAGAGGGAGAGGGTGAGCGACATCGAAATTGAGGAAAAAGGGAAAAAAGATCAAGTGAAGGCTCATTTTAGTCCATGAGGTTGTAACATGTGTGTGTGTGTGTGTGTTTGTGCAAATGTGTCATTTTTGCATTGTTTTAAAAATTGAACTGCAATACTGTATGCGCTACTGAATGCCATTATAGGACCAGCATCTGGAGGACTAATGAAGTCAGCTCTTTGATTCACTGAGTGTCACACACAGGGGTAAAACTTGATTGGCAGAGGGTATGCCACATAGTGTGTGTGTGTGTGTGTGTGTGTGGGCCAGAGAGACACCCTTTCTTCTTCATTGTCTTCGCCGTCTTGGAGGCGACCCGATTTCTAGGCCCTGTGAGAGAGTGTCAGAGTGTCAAATAGAGAGACTGGCCATGTAGTAAACAATTCAAGCACACACTCCTGGGATTACTACTGTCTCTTTGTCTGCTGTACACGGCCTGAAACACATTTGCCCTGACTTTAAGTGAGAAAAACAAAGTCAAAATTGGCTGCGTCGAGTCCTGTGGATGCCTGCTGATATGGGTCTTGTTTACTGATAAGTTTATCCGAAGTCTTCAGTTCTGCAATGCCAGCCTTTCTAATGAGGCACCTCTCCTCTCTTATGTTGAAATGATAGCCTGAGAGAAGATTTTCTGTGTGCGCGCCATGTGAGCATCGATCAGCCCAGACTTGTAAAACAGCTTCCACAATCCAATTTTCTACCTTGCTGTATTCATTTCAAATTGCCTCACTGATGCCATCTTGGGTCAAGCTAAGAAGCACCTGTGAATTAGGGCTGTTCTCTCACTCACTCAAACATCTTGTACCTTGGAGTTTCAGCAGATTGTTGTTGTCTTTTCAACCACAGTGACTCTCACTGCTTCATGGTAAGTAAATGTGAAAAACATCACTTTTAATGCAACATGATTTTTACTGTAAAAGCCAACCAACTGTTGGGAAATGTACCACATTTTGACTGGCCAAAACTAACCAAACCTAAACCACAGCATTAGCAGATCAGAAAAAGGTCCTATGAATTGTTTTTATTTGTAAAGTTTTTGGAAGGAAGTGACAAATGATCTGCCAATAGGAGTATCATATCAAAAAAAAAAACAAATGTGGTTTTTCAAAAGGCAGAGAGAAACAACCTATTTTATCATTTAGTTTGGATTTTGTAGTTATATGAAAATCTGTTTGTTCCTCCAAACTATCCAATCATATTTGAAGAGTCTGTTCAACCAAATTACAACAACAATGACAACAGAAAAAGTAAAATATTTGATAGTTTTGGTTGTATTTCGGTAGTGACATACCTGTTTCTGAGATTTCTGCATTCAACACCAATAGATGAATGGATTTTCCCATTTGATGTGCTCACAGCAACTAAATATGACATCTTGCTGTCTTTTTCCAAACTTAACTCTTAATTTAATGGTTACCTTTGTACGAGCCCCAAGAACAACTGTTGCTCTCTCACCTCCCTACAACAAGAGTGACGAATGGTTCTGTCATCTCATTGTGGCGGCCCTGACACAGGCCACCATAGCATGCTTAGGGGCCTTCGGGTGCTGCTGGGCTCAGTGTCAAGACTCAGCTGCTACAAGTCCCAACACAGCCCTGACACAGCCGTGCCACAACACAGGCCCTAAGGTGATCTGTCTCTCTGTCTCTGTGCTTCCACATGCACACAGACTTCTGAAGCTTTAACTTGAATCATCAACCCCCCGGCAGCGAAGCAGACAAGAGATGGATTATGGAAAGGAGAAATAAAACACTCTCAAAGTGCAAGTTCAGCAACTGTGACTCCAGTTTATTTCATCTGAAGTATCTGAACCTGCTCTAAACTAAAGCTGTGATGTTTAATTGAAAGAAAATAGTGTGCATTTTATTTATTCTACAGTGCCTCTATCCCTCCAAACCACAAGCTGTTTTAGAGGCAGCTTCTCATATTCACAAGCTCCCTCCAGTCATTGGCTGAGAGCTTCACTTTGCCTGAAATTACACAACCAACAGTACCCCCTCTCTAGACTGGGAGCTTCCATGGAAGTTAATGAGGCATTGCATACTTTATATGCACAACTTTGCTCCATATATGCAACCACAATACAGTTTAGGAAAATTATTTACAAGCTTGATCTTACTGACACAGTAATGGATAATACACCTTAAGGCTATTTTGCAGAGGTAGACTTAAATAAGCATGTTTCCATACTGCAGTGTGCAGTTTGCATGTAAAGGATTTAATGATAAACTGTTTTGCACGGTTTTGGCCAAGATATTCAGGAGATCCTGTACAACTTGCTACATGTTGAAATATAGTCATAAAATGTCATTAGTGTGTGTGTACTGTATGCATATAACAGATCTCAGATTTTTTAAAATAACACTGACAAATCTTTTCACATGAAAGTTCCAAAACCACACCTTGGGTCTTATAATCTGCTCCATCTGTAGCGGTAAATTTTGAAAAATAAGACTAAACATCTGCAGCCACACTAGCAGCCCTGTACGGTTGTACTCACTGTTAACACGGCTGTCCTTTGAGTTAAACGCTAATGTCATGCTAACATGCTCTCAACGACAGTATTAAAATACTAATGTTTAACAGGTTTAATATTTACCATGTTCATCATCTGAGTTTATGGCATGTTCAAATGCTAACATTTGCTAATAAGCACTAAACATGAAGCACAGGTGAAGCTGTACATTTCCAAAAATCTGGAACCATGAATGTCGGTAGCAAATCCATCTTGTAGGTGTTGAGATGTATCACTGAATAAGTGAAAACTTTGACCTGCTAGATGGAATTATCATTGTCATGATGGCTCATCCACTGAAGATCATGTATGTCTTTACCAAATTTAATGACATAATTGGCTGACCAATAATGACGGAGATCTCAGAATGTGGGGATATCACTAAAAATAGACTGAAATAGGTAAAGAAACATGACCAGCCAGATGATCAGGGCTTTCAAACAAGCCTGCAAATTATCCAGATTATCTAAAACTCTTACTCAAACCTTTATTCGGAGGTATAGAAAGTACAGTAGGTCAAAGTTGAAGCAGGTAGTATTAGTATTATAAGTGATGGCTCAAGCTATGAATGTTAACGACGAGCCCTGCAAATTAAATGGCAAAATATTTTATTGGTCCTTGACCTCCAGAATGACACATAGAAGTTTTTCTGATCTGACGAATCGACAATCTGACGATGCTGTCAACAGGATGTTATCACCAAAAAATAAAAGCCATTATGATCTTACAAGTCTATTGTTGGGGTTTTAGTTGGATTTAAACACAAAAAATAAGTTGCTCAGGGTTAAAATTGCGACTTTGTGAGGTTAGGACGCTTGTGTCGTCACGATTACAGTAATAACCAATTAGTTATTGTTAGAGAATGACTGCAGTCTATAAAAACTGGGTTAAAAGAAACCAAAGTTGGTTGGTATGGAACAGGAAACGAACAGTGGCCTCTCTAGTTGTTGACCCAACCATTCACCTCGACCTCCTTCCGCTGTAGACTTTGTTGCTCTATAATAACGTCACACTATTTCCTCCTTTGCTCCAGGCAGACGAGTCATAATTCCAGTGGCCAACATAAAACCCACGTAAAAAAACATAGCTTTTCTCAACTTAATATCTTCATTGCAACAGAGCATAACACTGGCATTCCTAGTGCCTTGTTGGGTCTGCACCTAAGCAAACCGGACCAAAAGGGCTAGCCTACTAGAATTTTTTTTTAAAAACTTTGGTTAATAGGTCAGATCTTAACACAACCTCAAACTGTCCATTAAAACACAGATGATGAATTTAAAACACACACGAACAAACTGTGGTTGGTGGACAACCATTTAATCGTATTTATTTATTTATTTGTTTGTCTGCTTGTTCTGTATCTGGGAATCTGTTTTTTTTTTTACAAGCACAACAGAATATGCTTTCTGGCTAGCCTCTGCTTTTGGCTAAAAGAAGGCGATATTCTCTGTTGTAGGTCAGAGTGAGAGGCAGCAGATCAAAGATGAACAGAAGCAGGGGGGGTTAGATGTGGTGGTGTGTTTGTTTGGACCAGAGTTTGGGGAAAAGTGGAAAGTCCAGTGGTGGTTAATTGGTGTGTTTAGGTCTGAGGTCATGAGGGTGGCAACAGGAACACACCGCTCAGCCCTGAGCGGCAGATGGATACACAGCCACCACAGAGATGCTGCTCAATCTAATCACAACTAAACACTATGAAGACACGCACAGACCCTCTCTTCTTCTTTTCCTCCCTGACTCTCCCCCCTTCCTTGGCTCTCCTCTCCCCTCTCTGAGCTCTCGCTCTGCCAAAAGCCCAGGGGAGGTCACAATGTGTCACAGCAGCAAAGGCCTCTAGATGAACCTGTTGGTAAGACCCCTACCCCCCCGCCCCCACCTCTCAGCGCCACCTCCTACCTCTGAAAATACCCTCGAGCCTCATATGACCTGAGGGGTTCAAGATCAAGCAAGAGCAGAGATGATGATGAGATGAAGACTTTTTTTTCCCTCAAAAAATGTTTGAAGCCTTTGGGTTCATCCTTATGCTTTTGTAATTCTGTATTGATAAAGCAGCCGTACACAAAGCATGTTTCTGTCCATGATGTCCAGCTGGTCTGCTTTCTGAAGCATCGCCGCCTTAACACCTACGCGTGAATGTGCATTTTTATCTTTGTCTTGTATCATTATGTGTCAGGTTGTTCCACGGAAAGGGTTTGCCAAATGTCAGGCTGATTTGTAACATCAAAATCCCATCTGTGGTCGAGTCATTGTCCTCCAGTCTGATATCATAGATACAATGTTAGCTGTTGCCGTTATTTCCTGTTCTGCAGTGTATGGGAGGACTTTATGCCATGCTCACACAGGACACGAATAACGGAGATTCATGGGAGTGATTCATAACCGGTCTGTTTAGACAAAAAGGATATTTTAATGTACACAACATTACTACTGGCAGAATTCATTAGTTATCCCACAAATACTGGCTGGACTTATAGTTTGGAGGAGTATTTCACTCAATGTCTCACTATCTCTAAGTCACAGTAAAAACACTGGAAGATTTATGAATGTGGTTTTGCGGTGGTATGACTCAAAAATAGCTATCTATGATGTATTCGCATTGTTTTTCTGTAGAAATATATGCGGGGCTTATAGAGAAGACAGACCTGATGCCAAAATCATTGCTAAGGGACTGTGATCATTAAGGGTGCACTATGCTTGAAGTGACCTAGTATGTACAGCACCATATCTAATGGAAACCTGTTCTGCCAGGTACTGCCATACCTGTTCTGAATGACCACATGAAGGCGAGGTGAAAGGCCGACCATCAGAGCCTCCTTCTGGCTGCATCACACCGTCTCCCTTATCTCTCTCCAAGACCTTTGTTTTTTTTGTGTGTCTTTGTAGTCTCAACACAATACCTGGCATCAGTTGTCAGTGGAATAGTGTATAAATTCTATCAGCAGGACCACACGTGTGCTTGTGAATGCGTCCCATAATGTGCATCCATAGCATGGGGAAACGCTCATAAAAGCAATGCTCAGTAGTAGCATTATTACTAGTGGCTAAAAACTCCACAGGGTATATTTAAGGGTTGACAGTGTTACTTTTGTACTGAAGCTGTTGATAGCTGACATTTTATGCTAATTTTTGTTTTTAAATATGACTATTCTAATGCCAAAAACCACTTAAACTTAATACACATTTCAACTCAAAATGATGATGTTAAAAATAATAAATGCGTAAACACTGATAAAGGCTGTGAGATCAGGCTGAAAGCTCTGTGAGACAATAAATAAATTGACATTCAATTAGCATTTATTTGTTATTATTACCTACCATTTTAACTATTATTCAATACTTTTCAATGCTAATATTCAAACTCTAATAATTATAATAATAATGAAGACTGTGTGAGCCAGTGTGAGCTAGGATAGGCTGTAGCCCCCTATAACCCTGCACAGGATAAGCAGGTATCTATAATAGATGGATGGATTCTACAAAACATATGTATTCACACAGCATTTTATCAGAAGTAGATGACACTGAATAAGGACCAACCCCACATGTAGGACTAACCTTTGTATGTATGTGGCTCTGGGTACTCCAACCTCTGTCCCCCCTAGTGACACCCATGTCCCAGTTTGATGTGAAGACACTTGGCGAAAGCATATGAAAGGTGCTGCTCCCGGATTAAATTATTCCCTTTGTGAGTTGCTTTGTGACAGACTCTCTAACCAGCAGCCTGGCACAGTCTGTGTGTGTGTGAGTGTGTGTCAGCTAATTTAGTTTTCACTGAGATCACATGGCTGTCAGAAGTGGGGACAGAGAACGTAACGGTTCTCCCATCAAAAGCCCCAATCTCCTCTTTGAAGGGCAGCGCCACTTGTCGATACTGATCCTCCCCAGTGGTCAGGGCTGGCCATGCCATATGTACCTTTGATAGCACCACCAACCCACACAGCCGCAACACTTCATGGATTTTAGATGTTCTCAGTGTATCCTGACCTGAGACCTATTTTAAGATGGCACGTAGGCTTCCACTGAGATGTTTAAAGGCTATGTGTAGACAGAAAGGATTTCTGAAAGATGAACTTGATGTTAGAGAGTACTTTCACAAGCATTGCAGTAAGTTTTCCCAACCTAGCCAGAAATGTAATGTAGTGACTACTCGCACTTGTTTGCTGACTGGACAGTACCCTAAAGGAGGCATGAAATGTGAATGTTTTGGCACTGTTAGTACCTGAGTATATTGAAAAACCACTTTGCCTAAAATATGACTTTAAAAAGTTGTTAAAACTACAGATATGACAAATTTGTTTTCATAATTTCTACCTAACTATCTGGCTAGTGCGCCGCCATTTTGGAGTGACGTCATCACTTATGTAATGGGATTGGTTGGTTCCATTGGCGAGTGAAGACACTGAAGCATTTCTCAAATGGGTTAAACACACACTTGTTTGGAAATGGTGGAAAATGAACATGAAAGGCCTGTTGAGCCTGTGATAGTCACATTGCATATGTATTCCGCCCCTATGGTGTGGGAATCAAGCTGGTGGTTTGGGGTGAAGAGAGGGTTGGCAACTCTACCTGGTGTCAGTATGGCTGCTGTACAGCAATGCCCACCATATGGAAGTCCATCTGCTGTCAGGAGGCTGGTCTGGACCATGTATTGCATGGTCACTCCTGCATCACCATGGTGTGCACACTCAGCATACTATGCTGGGAGGTGGATGTGTTGGAGTTGGCAGTGCTTTCACTGAAAGATGTCCAAGCTTGAAACACTGGAGTGTCCTGTCAATAGCAGGTAAGGGAAGCTAGCTGGAACTGGCGAATGAACCAATAACATTAATCTTATGCAGTAAATAAAACAAATACATGCTACATGGTGTTTGTCAGAGACAGGAAAATAATGGTATGGAGTGCAAACTATTACATATACATAGTTGAGGTCTGACCAACATGTTTTTGTTTATGTCGCTCCCTCGGTACTAATTACTAGTTAGCAAGTTGGTGCTAACAGCTGTTAGCTAACAGTGATATTATCTAATACTCACTGGGTCACGTAGCTGACTAGGTTACATGCTTCTGTTGAACAAGCCAATGTGATGCAAAACATGTTGGAGAGGTCGACATGACAATATGATATACAGAATGCTATGCAATGTGTTTACAGCACATTGCACAACATGTTACAAAAGTGTTTGGGGCACCATGGTCAAAACACCTTGGTGTAGAGACAGTTTGATGTTGGATATTCAGACATTCAGTTGGGTTCATCCTAAATAACTATTGAGTGAGATCATCAATACACAGTAGGCGTATTCTGGACTCTGACAGAAATTATTCACCCTTTTGTTATTTATAGGCGGTAGACAATAATACATATATAATACATTAAATTCGTTATGTACTAGATTATATTACCAATGCTGCAGTACTAAACCCACCCAGGCAGTCGGACAGGACAGAATTCTGTGGCCCTGGGATAAAAATAACAATCAGCAGACGTTCCCCTAGTAATAGTAGCCTAATGCTGTCCACAGATAGGGGGGAAAGGGACATATCTGGGGACTGCACCAGGGGCCAGATGAATAAACCTCTCTGTTGATTCATGTGTGTATATGTACAAAGCCAGAAATATGCACATGCATTTTTTTCAGATTTATAAAGCTCTGTGTACACATGGTTCTGTTTTATAAATCTCAGTCATTGAGGAAGTGGGTACACATGCACAAGCCTCATTTCCATGTCCACTATAATAAATCAGTCACAAATGGATGAGGACACACCCTGAACCAGCCGTTTTCATATCGTTTTGTCACCTGCTCCACCAGTCTGTACACCTGACAATGAAACAAACTGGAAAGAAGAAGTGACATTTCACTGATTGTGGTGCAATGGTGAGGTTTTCCAAGGTCCAGAACAGCTCATTGTGCGTAACAGTTACGCATTACTCTGCCGCTCTTTATACCATCCATATCATTAATTCATCACATGGACTGTAAACCATTGTCAGCAGTGATATCTCAGAAATATGATCAATGATTAGTTTGTAGGTCTTATATTTAAGCCAACTATCAATAGCAAAATAAAATGTTGACTCATATGTAAATTGAAATAATAATAGAATTAATCACAAAAGTAATGAATCAGTGTTTTGTTTGTAAATGTGTATTTGATCATCATTTTTGCAATTCTCTCTGTGAACACACACACACACACACGCACACAAACACACACAAAAGTCAGACAGTCAGTGCAGCTGGTTGTCAACCAAAACAAACAATGTTTTAGTAAAAGATTCAGCCTCTTAGCTTTATATTTCATCTCCACCTCATCACATCACCCTCGGATTGCTTTAGAAAAACATGTGTACGCCTGGTCTGAAGAATATGTGAGGTGTGCACATTCTTACCTTTCATTCTGTGGTCATAAATACCAGTTTATGTGCGGGAAATGGTGTATGCAGTTTTTTTTTGTGCATACGCATCGGATATGCATCTGGCCCCAGGTGGATACAAAGCACCAAATCTAGGGACTGTCACCCTATACTATTAGCTTGTTGCACTACCAGATGTAAAAAAAAAAAAGAACCATTTTATGAACTTATAATTTTGAGACTGCATGAATAACAAACAGTTCTTGAGAAGAAATCTATGAACACATGTGGTTATACTAAAGCTAACCAATAAATTTCTTTTTCATCAGTCTCTTCAGGTTGACTGCATACAGGCAGTTTCACCTTTGGGCCAGGGGGCATTTGGGGGAGTTTGCCATTAAATATGATTTACTGTACTATTTCATGAAGTGGTTTAATGTGTATTTAAAAGCTATTAAGCAGTTTTGACAAGGGATGTGCTTGCATCATTAATAGCAATGTAAGAGGTGGTTGAGAAGGTTGAGGTACTGGTCATCATACTGGCTATGTATACTGTGACCATGGATGGAAAGTCTTGTATGTTTAAACGATAACTCTGTTAGTGAATAATGTGTTTCTATGTTTTATGCACGGCATAATTAATGAGAGTAATGGCTGTAGGGTAGAGAAAAACAGTGATAGATTTTTATGCATCACCGTTGCTTCAGGTCAGATACTGGCCCTTCTCTGCACCCTGGTCACTCTGGAACTCGATTCACTATCTTCTGAAACTATCTTCTGAAAGGCGGTGGAGCTAGGGAGGTGCCATAGATGCTAACTCCCTTCCTCAGAGGTGTAAGTCATTGTCTTGGTCATTGTCTCACTGGACACCCAGTGGTACACATTGGCAATGTGATGCAAGATTGAGATCCACTTCTCTTTTATCTTCATCACACTTTCCTGGCATGTTGTGACACAAAACCAGAGGTGGTTTGTGATCATTCTGATTCACTTAAACAACAAATGACTTTCTGCACTGATGGATGACAGTTGGTTGCCAAAACAGATATGGTCACATCATACTCCCCCAACTTGGAAAGTCACATCTCCAGACCATCCGCCTCAAGCCAATAACTGTTCTCACCTCGGTGACTTTTACAGTTTCCTGTGCCACCACCAACCTGATGTCGAGGACTGAGTAGGTTCCATATGAAGCATTGTGAACTGGACTGTCATATCTGGAGTGTCCTGACATGATTAGTTGCTCATTACATAAGGCACTTAGTACAGCATCATTGTGTGCTGTACAGGCATTGTGGACCTCTGGGATGACATAGGTCTTCTGTATGTTGAACCACTGTCTTTTTAAGATGGTTTCCAGACAAATGGTGGCACACACCTCCATGAAAGGACTGCACTCATTTCCAGTGACACATACTGTGTATTCTGTGTTCATCCTAAACCCAAATCCACTTTTGAAGACAGTTGGTGGCCTCATCAAACATTTGCCATAATGGTACACATGAAAGAGCTTTAACAATTCTTCTGCTGACACAGTATGTCTCTTGTGAGACATTTGGTTCCTTAGCCTTAACATGACTGAGACTTTTATCCTCATCAATTATGCTTTCATCAATACTCAAATCGTCATCATTGGTTTTATCTTGACTCTTCCAAACTCCCTCAGACTCTTCCCAGCTCTGACTGCTAAAGTCATGATCTTGCTCAGATGATGGTGTCCCAGCTGGGGAGAAGCCTTCCGCAGATGAACAATGTAAATGGTCATTGTTTATTACTCGGTTGTTGAGTATGTCGTCTGTCAAAGTGCCTGTGCAAATGCACTGCTTATTGCTTTACTCTGCTCTGTCCTGTTCAAATGCATTAGTCTGTGTGCTGACACTGACTGTCAGGGTGCGGACACTGCTTGTCTCCTGCCCTATCTCCATATCTCCACCAAATGCCTAACAAGTAAACATTTGGGTACTGTTTTAGCTACTCAAATGATGTAGTTTTTTTTTTTTTTTTTTTACAATAACCATGCATAGAAAACTGTCCAACGTTTCCTCTATTTTGTTGTAGTGGTGGTTGGGGGTAATTGGGTAATTGCTTTTGGTTGTCTGTCCATAGCAGTTCTGGCTATAGTGCTGTTTAGATCACGGAAATTACTTTTATTTGGTGTTTGATTAATATGTGTAAACAATGGGGATGTTTGCTGTGCTTCTGAGGGATGTTGAACAAATTTAGCAAAATTGTGATGATATCACATTTCCATTTCTTGTAGAAGTCAGGATACAGAATTTAGAAGCTGGAATCATATCTACAAAGGCAAAAGCTAGACTAGACTGAAACACTGAAAAATTGCTATATGCATAATTATATTATTTGGACCAGTGCAGTAGTGGGCAGGTAGAGCTGACATCAGCTAATCAATGCAACCAATGCTTTTTTTGTTGGGAGCTAATTTCGAGGTGGTAAAAAAACAACAAAAACAGGTCAGGCCTCCAGTGGTTTTCTGGATGGATGATTAGACGGTCAACACTTCAGGTTGAAAAAGTAAGATATTGTTTCAAAAGAAAATGACTGTGCCTTATGTTGGTTCATGATGGCCACAATCTATTTTTAATTTGCCGCTAGAGAGTATGACGCCTTTTTGGCAGTGGGGCCATGTGAAGGAACAGCTAGCTATGAAATATGCTAAAATACTTTATTGCACACATTGCAAGATGAAAGAAACACGCTGATGGTGATGAAGATAACAGCATTGGGGATAATGTCTGGGGATTATCTAATGTTTGGAGTCTTAGTCTGGAGAGTCTGAAGTGTGAGTCTCACTGACAGCTATGAAAAATGTGAAGTCATGGTAAGAAATTTTTCTTTGGAGGTTTGGATCAGTTGTGATGACCTTCTCTGGCTGAGGAATCAATTGATGTATGGTGTAGGTGAATACTTATGATTCATTTTGAATTTTACCAGTCATTTTGGCTGCTATATCGTATAGCCAAGCTTCCATCAGATAAATCCTATGCTGAAGAAATGCTATGGAAATCTTTAGGCTGCGTGTCGGAGTGACAGGGAGGGGGGGGTAACAGGTGTTCATAAATGCTGCTGTTTGGAAAGACGCTCATGTAGAATTTTGGGATAGCATGCAGTCAATGATGATGTTCATATCAAACAGCTGTGTTTCTGTGACAGACGCTTGTGAATAATGCTTATTTGGCATGGGGATGTTCAGGCCTGACCCGAGCCATTTTGGTGCCTTAGGCAAGATTCGGATTTGTGGTGGATTCAGTGCATTACTAAAATAAAAGTGGTTGAACCACAGACTTCTTACAACATAGTAACACGTGTCCTTAGGGTAAGTGTAAATAAAATTTCACAAAGTTATAGTCACTAATGGTAAAACTGCAATTTTTCTGCCACACAGCATAATTTTTGATTCACTTCATGCCATATTACAACAAAGTAATCCAGTAGAGACTCAATTTATTGATATCATATTTCAATATCAATTTAGCTTACTCCAGTGTGCTACAATGCAAAGTGGGTCATGTCAGCCAGAGGGCTAATAAGCATGGTAACTATGATGATGATGAACTCTATCTTTGATCATTGATTGGCCACTTGCCTTAGTTATGACTTTTTGTTCAAACTGGTGAGGTTATGCCTTAAGGAACTGTGGTACAACCGATTTAACTAGCTGATTTAGTTATAAACTAACTAGTACTAAATCTGCATTTTTATAGATAAAACCTTAGTCATTATCACCGATACTGGACAGTGAAACTTAAGCACAATGCCTTACATTCTAGGAAGGAACAGATAACAAGATAGCTAGCTACTGGCTTGCCATTCAGATACATATCCTTCAATTTGTATCTGAGTCTAGCAGCTATTGTAGCATTATTATCTAGCATTGGTTTTAAAGCTACTTAGCTAGCAAGCCACTACAAATGATATTCCTACAAACAAAACAATATTTTAATATTGAGCTTCTTTTCCCCCCTCCTCTTTGTGCTGTTTTCTTCCTTGGGCACTTGAAGGCTTGGACCTTTTCATTACGAAATAAAATTTGAAAATGGATATCTGCCTCTTGACATCTGTCCAACAGTCAGCCTAGCTATCTCTGGCACATCTTATGTCCCAGACTTTTGTCTGTGATGCACTTCAAACCATTCCCCAACTTCCAGTGCACACAGTACAGGCTAAGGCAGATGAAAAATTGTGAGGAAGAAGGGTGCAAAGTGTATTTCTTTCCTTCTTTCTTTGTTCATTTGTAACTTAAAGGCAGAAAATGAGGAGGGGCACCCATTGGTGAATTTTTATTAATTTTTTTATTTTTGTTTTTACCTTTTGAGGGTGATCAATGGCAACCAGAAGGTGGGGCCCTAGGCAACCACCTATATGGCCTATGCCTTTAGCCAGCCCTGGGCATAGTTGATGTCTCAGTAACTGCTGACCTCTGTGTGTTGCTAAATGCCCTACCTGTCTCTTCCCTGCCTGGGTGGCATGTTTTAGTACCCTCTCCCTGCGGCGGACTGATGCCTCTGTACCTAAGGGCACAGATCTCATTACAACTTAAGGGGGGACCACAAACATGGAATTTTCTTTCACTTTTTATTTTTCACTATCTCTATCTTTCATTTTCTCTACTGTTGTGTCTGTTGAACTCAGTCAAGCCAATCAACCCTGTGACATTACAAGTTAGAGTACTGCAAGATGGTGATGCCTGTGAATTTACCTAAATGTTTAACTTCATTTTTACATGTCAAAGGGTTGTTGTGTTTTCTAGAGGATCATTCTGCTTTGTGAGAAAAGAAATAGTCAGGTTAAGTAAGTATGCAAGCTGAGCTTTTGGATGAAAGGGTTGCTTTCCTGATTCAGTTGTCTTATATAGCTGCCGTCAAAGTGAGACAGCAACACCGTTCATGTAACAGCAGAAGTCCCACCCAGGTAAATAATCACCAGCCACCATTACCCTCCAAATCTCTGTCCCCCCAAAGGTCAGCACTGTCAAACTGGTTTGGAATTGTTCAGTCACTCAAATTTGTATGTTACAATTTATCAAACATTATATGAAAGCTCTGTGCAGATTTACATCTCCTCCACAATCCACTGATCTTTAGTCTGAAATTTTGCCGGTGGTCATATCTGCTCTTCACGAGAATGGGGGTATTGAGGTGTATCACATTAGGACACCCATTAAATTACTTGCTGAAAGTATTCTGTCCTGAAGTCTTCACAAAGTCTCCAAAGTTTTAGACCTGTGAAATGGACTAGAGGATCCTATCTGAACTCAATGTACATAAATTAATTAAAAAAGAGAGCCCTGATCCAAAAGGGACTGACCCGAGGACAGTCAGACTTGATCTGATTAGAGCTGAGGATAATTAGACCTGATCTGAAATGCGGTCGAGCAAAACAGACACAAATAGGGAGGGAAAACCGACACTGGGGGCAGCACGACAAGTCCTCCAAATGAAATCACAAAATACTTGTATCTTCCCTCCAGAATGACACACATAAGCATTTTCTGATCTAATGCTCCCATTAATGGGATGACATCATTTGTCTGGACCTTGTGCAGGGAAATTTCCCATTTTGACAAATTCATTTACTAATCCCAGTAACACTCTGTTAACTTTTACACTTGGGGGTCAGCATGCTCGCTGTCTCACAGGATTAATGGAGGGTTGATATCAGTGTGGTCTCAAAGTTGTCGTATTCACATCTGTGTTATTAGCTATGTAGCTAACATTAGCCACAGGTATACCTACATTCAGGAGTCACCTGATGCTAATTTACTTCAGAGTGGGAGGGAGTATGAATAGTGTAGCTGAGGGTGGGACTTCTAGAGTGCTGTGCGCAGTCACTGAGACTACGTTAATGCTAGCTGTTGGATGGTCAGTAAATCCTTCCACACTATATCCTGTTAAACCGCAAACATCTCAATTTCTGTTTCTACATGTGTTAAATAGAAACTATGCAGTGTGTGGGTGTGGAGGATTTTGAGTTGTGAAAAGTGAGTGAGTGAGTGAGTGAGTTGTCTGTGTCCATGGTCACGGTGCAAACAGGAAGTGCTAATAGCTAATTCGGCAGGTCTTTTCATGGTGACAGTTGTGTGCCAAAATTTAAACAAATACAGGCTAAAGAAACAGGACTTAGATTTAGCCCACAGCTAACTCCCACAGACTCCAAGGAAACCTTCCTTCCTGTCTGTTTCCCCTCAAGCATTATGGGAACTCTAGTTTTAAAATTTAGAACCAGATTATCCGCAATAACAGGCAAACAATAGGATTTATAAAATACCCTATCAAAATGGTTTTCATATTCCCAGAACAATGACACTCTCCTCCCTCTGTCCAATCATATGCAGAGTTTTCCCTGTGGAGTAAACCTTCGAACATACAAGCGCAAAACTGTTAACTTCTAAATTGAACAAAACAACTTTTTTTGTAGAAGCTGTTCTAAAACATGTATAGTACAACTCACAGAAAAATTGATGGCATTTCTGAGTAGCACAACATGTTCTGAAAATAACAATATATGGCAAGCCTGGTTTAGATTAGTGACTCTGCTAAAAACCTGACAATACAGCAATTGAAAACCAAGAAAGAAAGGGTTAAAGTGATAAGGTGGTGTATTTTATATCAAATCTTGCCTCATGCAGCTGTAAATGGTGCATGAATCCCCTCTCTCCTTCATTCCTCTCCCGCATCAGCTGTCTGCACAGAGGCTGGATAGGGGAATGAGGAGGCAGCAGATGTCCCAGTATGAGTCATTGTACCCATGAGTTGCCATGAGTTTTCTCAGGAAGTATTTTGCTAATGCAAATGGGAATATGAGTGTGTTTGTAAGTGTGTGTAAGAGAGCTGGGATGGAGGTGATGGGTCAAGCAGGGATGAAGCTTCTAGACACAGCACTCGCATATTCTCCTGGTCTCAGTCTGACTCACATTTCCACTTCTTGTATCTGGTTAGCTTCTATCATCTGCCTACACAACTAGCTGATGTTGAAAGCAAGGGGCTTTAAAACACGACTGAATGCTACTGACAGTATCTGGGAAATTGCTCAGAGGCTGTTGATGTCAGAAAGGTCAGGGTCAGCTACAGAGCAGCAGGCCAGAAGCCGGTTGTGTCTTTGCTCAGGGACACTTAGCAAGGTAGATCCTTGCATGAACCTGGATCCTCTGGTTTAGTGCCCTTTGAGTAATTGGCATACCGCCTGTTAAAACATGAAACAAACACTATAAAATGTGGTTAAGTTGCTATTAACTTACTATTGAGCAGGCGATGTAGCTGTCTTAATAACATACTAATTGTACACAGTATATACAACAGATGTAAACAAATACAAATACATTATTCCGTTATAAACAGATAACAGTGATATTTGTCACTTAAACAATGTTGCACTAAAGTGTGGCTCCATGCGTGACTTGACAGATGATAGGAAACTGAAAACTGGAATTAGGGACCGTCTCAAAAGTGCATGCAAAATGTCCAAGCTTTACAAATTTTTGTAAATAGCTTTCTAGCCCAGTGCTATTCTTGCTTGTATTTTCCCCACTGTCAAAACTTCTCGCTCTGTTTCCACTATTTATTTCCACCTGGACCATAGAAGTCACAGCTTTTATTTAGACTCAATTTAGGTTTACTTTATACTTGATTGATTGATTAATCTATGATCATTGTTAAAATACTGTGTTGTAAATGTAATTTGGTATATTTTGCTAGTCCTAACGGTACGCATGTGTCAGTAAGGGGTATAAATGGCAGCTGAAAACAACTAACACAGAAAATGAAACGGCACTGATGAATATATACATCATACATGCATACATATATACATAAATTTATAGTATATAAGATATAGTATACTGTTTTCAGTTGGTGTATAAGAAACCCATGTACTTCACAGTTTTGTGTACTAATAGGAAATTATGTGAGCGTGCCAGTTAATGTCAGTCAAACTGTGACTGCCAATAAAACTTCATTTGAATTTGTTTCCATTGAAATTGATTAGTGTGGTAAGGCCTTTTTTTTACAGCAGGTATGTAGGAAAAACGATGGTGTACATAATAAAATCAATGAATGATGGCTGAATTCCATTTAGCTGCTCCAGTTTCAGGCTTTTGGTTTTGTGCATGCTGGCTCACTGTCACACTGTCATGTTAGTGAGACACTCTGAATCATACAGAGCCATTTTTAACGTTATTAGTAACACCTGTTCTTTTATTACTGTGACAAGTCAAAATGTATGCTGTCGAAAAGATCTATTGATTTTTCATCATCACTGTCCTCCTCTCCTCTTGTCATCTAACATATATTAATCTGTTTTAGCCAAAATGCCACTCGCCCTGATGTTATGTTTTCAATTTCCATATGTTCTCCTTTCTTTTCATTTATGGTGCATATGCTTTGTTGTTTGTCACTTACTGTAGAGCTAACACAGAAAAGATTACAGAAGATATTCACAAGTGATAATTTCTATTGTGCGGTGTGCAACATTTCTGTTTACAGACAGCTAAATACACCATGCTGCTTTAAACAAGCGTGTGCACTTGTCCTTAAGTTTAAGTGGCATCTAGTGGTGACATTTGATGAGGTTTGCATCTAGCCAGTGTTTGGTTTGTCCATCCTGGCCACTGTAGAAACATGGCAGTGTAATATGACAGGCTCTATAGAAGAGGACCTGCTCCCTACTTAGATATAAAGGGCTCATTCTAAAGTAACGAAAACGCAATGATTCTTATTTTCAGGTGATTATACACTATTTAAAATATACTTATTATACTTATATGCTTATACTTATTATTTCATTTCTGCCAAGTCCGTTCCATTAGATCCCACTACACACTGCACCTTTAAGTACTGCTTTAGGAAATGTAAAAATTTGAAAGTGTTCATTGAATAGGTTTTAGAAAATGCTTATAACTTTTAAGATCAATTATTTGGAAATGGGACCTACTTTTAGAGCTAAAAGGTTTTACTCAAGAACACACAGACAGCAGTTGGATGAATGGGGGGCAGATACTGTGTTTCCTGCTGGTCTATTTCAACCAAAACACCTCCTGGGGATGACCTTACTAAATTACTGTGCACCTAAAAATGCTCCAACTACCACACACTGTGTGTGACGAGCTCATGATGTAACACCATAGGCCAGTCCTAGCACATTTAGTGCCCTAGGCAAGCTCAACCCCAGCCCCCCTTCACCCTAAAGATACTGACATGCCTTTTGTTCATTATAATATTTACAAAAAGAAATCTAATTACAATTACAATATATGACAAAAACAAATCAAATCTAAGTCAAAATTTACTTTCCTGACCTTGCTTGCTGCCAAGTCATTTATAATATCGTCATGAGACCAGAAATCTCATGGTTGACAGTGATTACAGCCTAGCGGGCTAACCTAGCGGGCTAACGTTACCTAGTGATTTCTAGTTTAGCTGGTGATAGCATCTACAATAGCTAGCCCACATTAGGAGCTAGCTAACAGGCATAGCTAGCTAGCGACATAGCATCCAGTACTTAACCAGCTTAGCTGATGTGTCAACAGACTGAAAACAAATCTTCAGAAAATACACACCCCTATGACTGGCACGCTTCTCCTTTTCTTTTTTCACTTTTTTTGTCTTGTCATCATGATTGGAAATTCTGAGAAGTTTTCATGAAAAAAAAAATTCTGCACTGTTTTTCTGAATCAACTGATAGGGGTGATGGGAACATACAGCTTGTTATGGCGCCCCCCATTACTGCCTTGGTCACCTATAGCTAGGACCGGGTCTGACCATAGAAGTGTTTATATGGTATACAAACCCAGACCCAGCTTTATACAAGCATTAATGCTTATAGTACAGATGGCTCACACCTGGGAGGAGTTCAGCACAGTTCCAGTTGTGCCTCATCATCATCACCCTTAGACCCCCCCCTCGCATACTCGCCATTCCATACACATGAAATATTATCATTACACATTCCTTAGTTACAACTGACTTCCTACTACAACTAGAAGCTTAGGGTAAAATTTGTCCAAGGGGTTGCAATTGACACCCACTTCCTCTCCTTTCTTCTCATCTGAGGTGATTTAACCTCTAAACACATTTTTCTTTGGACTGGACTGACATTTGTAATATGCCACTGTTGAACCTGATAAGTGGGGGTCCTTGATGAGTGCTAGTTTAGCAGTAACTTCCATATGGGGGTAAAATGGTATGCTGGGGACTGAGCAGGAGATCTGGGGATCAGTCGAATATCATCTTTCTGTTCTGTTTACTCATGTGTCTATGTGTGCTCATACTGGCTTTTTTTTCTCCCAGAGAGCCACAGGTTGGGTCTTGCATAGTGGCCCTGAGACCTTGTAGTCCACCCGCCTTTTATTTGTGGCCCTCAGAGGCTCCTGGGCCAGTGGTGAATATGTCTCTGTGTCCCCCGTCCCCCTGCTGAGAGATTCCAGAGGCTCCTCTCTTGGCCTCTCAGGGCTCTTGGGTCACTCGTTTGTCATCATGACCTTTGACCTCTGTAGGCCAGTGTGCCGGGAGGAATGTCGGAGATGTTTACCTTCGCTGAGACTGATGGTGTCCAGGTGGCTCTTTCTCTCTGCTTCTTTTTTTCATGCCTTGTTTTTTTCCTGAGCCAGGCATCTTGACAGCCCCACCTCTCTGCTGCAGCCAGTTAGCCTGGTGAATAATGCAGAGGTAGAGCGAGAGTAAAGCCCATCTTGTTGTTGTGGGGCTTAATACTGTTCCCATTACCACCAGTGCCCACCAACGCAAGTGTCCTACCTAGATGTTTAGTTTCAGCTTTGGCACGTTTGTAGATGGACTCTTTAGATTTGTGTCAGAAAGTATCTGGATCGGCTTGACTGGAAAGTAATGAGAGAGAGCTATTGATTGGCCCTCTGTCTGGGTCTGGTCAAGAGAGCACACTCATCCAAAGCTCCACTTCCCAGAGTTTGTTAGCCGTCAGACAGCCAGCCTAGCGGCGTGGCTAGACAGAGAGGGCATTCAGTAATAGGTAATGGACCCCCACTTCCAGCTCCCTCCGCCTTCCACTTCAACGTGGTGCCATCTATCACTCCCGCCCTGGACCTTCCCAGTGGCTCCTTGCTGGGTCCTCATCTACTGGAAACTCTTGGAAAGTTTCCTGCCCTCCCCTGCTCCCAGCCCCCTCAGCCCCTCTAAAGAGCCCATTAAACAGTGTTGTAATGCAAACAGTAAGTCCGAAGAGAGCTAGGGCCAGGTGTCGGGTGCGGAGGGGATGAGCGTCTAATGCAGCCATTACGAGTGGCGGGGAGGGTGGGTGGATTATCATAAAAGCATCTCCCCTCCCTCTAATGTGGACATGTCTGATCAATACCAGACTCTTGGGAGGGGATGGAGGACGGGATGGACGGATGAAGGATGAGAGGAAAGGGAGCTTTATTAATCTACCTCCCAGCCGAACGCTCTGTCGCCACACCATGGGATGGCAGCGACGGACGGAGAGCGGGAACAAAATGAGAGGGGGAAATAGGAGATGTGGGAATGACACATTTCTTTAGTTCTCTGATGCAATATCTGAGTAATGTGACAATGCATTTAAATATTTTACCAGAATGACCACTTGACTGTCCCCCAAAACAAGGCAATGGACATTTTTGTAGGAACAAAATAAAATAATTAAAATAAAATCCATGAGATACTAAAACACTTTATTTTAACCCTCCTAGTATTTGTAAGCAGTATATAATAAGACATAAATGCTTTATAACACAGTATAATGTATATGTAAGCAGTCATGAGGATTCTTGATGCATTATTTAACTATTATAACTTGAAACTGTAATTCCTCATATGAATCCTGGAGTATAAATACTTAATGAATGCTATATGGAATAATTGTAATAATTGTTTATGTTGTCAGTTTTAAACAGTGGATTTGTACATATGTATGTAACACTTTATAAATGTTTTATTCTTTATACTGTTCATTTTAGCACTCAATTTAGATTCAGTCTTGTGTAAATGTAAATTACTTTTACTTTTATTTTAGTCATTTTTATTTATTAAATTTACCAATTAATATTAACTCAAAATTAGTAAATTTTTTAATGTCTTCTTTTATGTCTTCGAAGCATTCTGAGACACCAGCTGTCACGATCATTATTATATATGGTTACCATGGTTAAAAGTGTTGGTTTACACGGCTCTATTACTGGTGTCTACAGCAGTAGACTGTAATGGTTAAAACACTCAGTGACCATGTCACTTTGAATCACTCCCTTTAATAAATCCAGCTTCCATTTAACAAACTCGGGCTTTTTTGAACGCAGCCCCTAACTCACTCTGTGTGGCGGAGAGCGCAGGTAGACGACAGTGATTAGAAAGTGTTGCTCTTTGTTCACATACTTACTGGCTTATTTTGTTGGACGATTAAAAAGCATTTCCATGAGGGGCCAAATTAGGGCCTAATCATCCCCGACCGGACGAGAATGTCTTTTTTGTAAACCTAACTGAAAGCACTGCGAGACTCGAGGTTACTACACTGTGGGTTTTGAGAAAAGTGGCAGCAGCAACATTGTAGCAATATCACATCAGCTTTTCTAGCATGCATATTTGTCATTCTGGAGCTGCGAAGACATAGAGCAGATGAAGATCAGCTTCCTTTTATATAAATGTTTATTATAGGTAGTAAAGGTTTCAAGTATCATAAGATGTTTGAAATTAAGCATTAGTACTCTCCACTGAAGGAGATGCATTTTTTCAGAGCTGCGTTGATATAGACTGTGTGTGTGTATGTGTGAGCTGCTTTGGTTCCCGCTAATGCCTTTACCTGCAGGTGTGTCCCACATGTCCTTTGGAAGGATGTCTTCACACCATTTCAGTGGCAGTTTTAGCAGACAGGCAGCTGGTTCCCATCAGTTTTCCTCATATGGGCCAGAAGCCTTTCCAGAACCCCCCTCTTGACACTTCTGCTCTAGACCCAAAAACTGAGATGAGCCATGTTGGAGAACATCCTCATCACAGAGGACCCTACATGTGAATCTCACCACTGGGTGGAAAGTAACATTTAACAGTGACTCATATGTTTAATGGCCGCTTAGAAAGTAAGTTTGACAGATAGATGACAGCTGAAGTGGGAATGCAGTGTGCTGTGTGGTTTCCAACACTGTCAGTAGTTGTACAACAATAGATTAGAAGTATTTCCTATTGAACTCCCCAAAGATGATCAGTCCCAGACAGAGTTTAAAAGAGGCCTGTCTGCACTGCAGTGATCATTCTCACTGCTTTCACTACAATTGTAACAGTGTGAACCGTTTTTATTTTAATAGGAACAGATATCTAGACATAGAACATTCTGTGAATGATTAATGCAATAAATCATATAACAGCCTAATTTGCAACACTTGTCCCATAGATGGGCTTTAACCAAAAAATAAAAATCTGATCTGACTGTTTAGGCTACATACAGTACATATCTATACTACATTTCCCATGAATTAAAATTTTAGATTAAGCCTTAAAAAATAATGATGGGGCGTTGTCTGAATGTGTATTTTCTTTATCAGCGATATTCTCATATATGCATAAAAGTTCATTTTGCTGCTCTCTATCTCCAACACGGATGACACATAAAGACAGTTTACTGTCTTGTTTACCTTCTGTCTTCCAAGTCTATCCCAGAGCACTGCCACAGATGTCACAAAAACATGCTTGTTGACTGTGACCTGATGGCGACCTGCTTTCTGTCAACATAACTGTGGTGTAGACAAACGTCACAGTTTATGGTTTATGATGTAGGATATTTAGAGATGATATGGCTCGGTGACTCAGCTTTGCTGCAAATTTATCCCAGTGGCCAAGTGCGGTACTACAGCGACGATGAAAAATCCCTCTGTGAACCAAAAAGCATATTTACTATAGACTGCAAATATAAGAGACATGTCTGTAAAGCTGTTAACATGCCATTTGTATGACACCTAAGCAGTTATGGTTTAATAAAATTAATTAAAAAACCTTTTTTTATGTACATGACATCATCGTCCCGTTATAGAATCTATGGGATGAGCTGGCAGCGGTGGCGGTTAAGAGGGTGTATGTACTGGGAGAGCAACTGTCCAGGTCAGGAGCCAGTTCAGTTAACCTGCTCACTAGCTAGTTAGCTCACTAGCTAACTTGTAATTTTCCTTAATTCATTCAGGAAGCAACGGTATAGATGTCATCGTTTTAATAGAGCTGTGAAGCGGGAGAAGCTGCTGATTCTGTATCCCTCCTCCGAATTCCCATTTCAGTTCTTTTAAAATCCTCAACATTACTCAACATAGAGTCTCCAGGAAAAATCTAATTGTTTGAGCTGCTGATTTTATTCTCAGTTTTCCCTGATAGCTAAATATTCTGCCAGCCGTTAACGGCACACATAACAGAATTTTAAACTTGACTATTTGGATGCTTCTTACTGAAATGCATCTTGGGAGTTGAAATTAAGTTCTTTCCTTAGGTTTTTAGGCACAGACTTCCCTCGACTTTTATTCAGCCTCCACATATCTTCGAACTCAGTTGCTTGTCTTTTTTTTCCCCGTTTGATTCAACCCTAGAGTTTAATTCCCATCCAAGCCTTGAATAGCTCCAACTGTCAGTCACCTAAAATTGTCTATGGAGAATATCCCTCCTGAACCAGGGTTTCCTGAAATAGCTCCACCCACTCCCGCAACTGTATTGACAGTAGTGGATAATGACATGTACGTGCACCGTGGGATTCCGAGCAAACCAGTTTTTATGAATCTCTGCCACAGATATAACACAAATCAGTCCCCTATCCAAGTTATGAAAGTGTTTGAACATTTGCTGTGCAAATCCTCAGGTTTGCAGGAAGCTACATGTTTTATGTCAAGAATAAAGGGAAGATGAACTTTGGAGTATGTATGACTAAGCCACCATGCCTAAACAGACAAAATGATATGAATGCATGTCAAAGATGACACACTACTGGACACACCGACAGTCACGTGATTTGTGTGGAGTGTGTAGCGCAGGAAAACAGCAGTGCACCGAAGATGGAGACAGTTTGAGGATCTTGCAGTTGAAATCAGTCATTTCTTTAATACTCAAACCTTGTTTTGCATGTCTAGCCATTAGTATTGCTCCCATTTATATTTACATCCATATCTACGCCTCACTCGGTAACTAAAGAGAGAAGAATATATTCATAGTAAGCTCTAATATCCCGTGGTCTTCTGTTAACATTTGAAGTGCACTCAGAGGCTAGCTCTGCTTTCACTAATGCTGTTTTATATAAAACCAATCTGTATGAAAGCCCTGTGCCTCCCACACACATGAACAGTCCTGACCTCCCCTCATGCAGCATGGTGAAAGTGCTCTCCTCACTTTTTTCTTGTTACACCGTTTTCTCCTTCACACATAACCACATATGCACTGTTGCATGACTGCAATCACATACTGCATATCCACACAGGCAGGAGTAAACAAATGACTCCTTAAATGTTGTTTATCAGTGCAAAAAAAAATATATATACCGTCATACCATACAACACTATTACCATTTCCAGGCTGCCAAAAAAATCACACAGCAAAATCTTAGATCGTTCTCCTTTCAATTTCAAGCAGCTATCTGAGTCTTTCTGCTTTCTGTGTGATTTACAGTGACCCAGTGAGAGTGTCTGTATTGAATAATGGCGTGGAATGACAGGTAAACCTCGAGCCAATTGGCGCAGTGGCCGGAGCCTGGTACGGACAGTTTGCAAGGAATGGGGAGGTAATCGCTCCCCTTTTGGCCTTTTTTTTTTTTTTTACTGTCAACTAAAGTGAGGAAAGGCAGGCCGACACTTGGATGACACACGTGGCATGTACACACACACACACACACACACACACACACGTACACAGGCACCTACACACAGCTTCCCTTGTAGTGTGGCTGTGTTGGGGCAGGTTCTGCATGACACGGTAGACAGCGAGGAGAGAAAACAGCCAGCAGAACTTAAAACAATGCGAACCAAGGCTGAACTAAAAGTGTATCATTAGAGATTATTGATATTAATAAGATATACTAATATAATGTAAATACAAGCTCAGTGTAGTTGTTTCTGCAACAATTACAGCTTTAATTATAATTGTTAACGTCATTTTAATTTCAGTAAACTTCCTCCCAACCGTAACAACACTGACTTAGGCCAAATGTTCTCGTAATTATTTATTCTCTGAAAAATTTCAAACTAGAGCTCAGACCCTTAGTAAATAAAATAATCAGAAAGAAAATGAATGTTTTTTTAAATAAAAAAATAATTTGCTGCTTTTCTTGATTTTATATCACTGTAATTGAACATTTTTAAGTTTTTAAAGACTTTGATGAGCATTTTTGACTATTTTCTGACTATTTAATAGAACAAATGATTGATTAATCAAGAAAATAATTTTTAAAAAGAAAAACAAGAATGAAAATAATTATTAGTAGCAGCCCCCATTTCAAAGTGCATTCTACACAAAATATTATATATCTGATTTTAATGTTTAATTTTTAAATCTGAGGGGTTTGACTTCTTTTTAAGGACAAAATGAAAAGGAATTGTGTGCTCATCAGGGTGGGAACTGCATTTGAATCATTACGGGACACCGACATGGTCAAATGAAAGCCATGAAATTAATTCAGGTGGCTCCTTAAATCATTCATGTGACATGTAGGTAACGCATCTGAATTGAAATGAAAGGCCTAAACCGGGGGGAAATAAATCATTAAAATAATAATGACGCAGAGCAAGTGTCCGCGCTGGTAGTATTTTCCTCGGCTTCATCAAATAAATAAAGTGTAAAGGAGTGTGTAATGCTCTCCCAAAGCTGCTCATCTGCTCAAATACTCAAGCCCCTTTCGCTTTTCCCTGCAGGAAGGCTAATGACAGACATGTAAGTAGGCAGCATGACCTGTTCTGCTGCACATGGAGTTTATTTGCTGTGGTTTTAGCTGCAGCTTCCACGCTCAGCCCCTGGGGCGCAAATACGTCTGCGGTGCTCCAGCCCAGGGAGCAGCAATCTGACAAGCAGTGCAGACCTAATCCAGGCCAGGTCTGGGGCTGTGTTTGGTATGCATCCCCTAGGTATGGAATAAATACAAGGCCGGTAAGCAGATCTGCTTGCCTGGACGACCGCAGGGGAGTGGAGGGCTTTCCAACCTTGCGTTACATGCCTTGACGGGATGTCTCTTATCCATATATGTAACCTCATAACATTTTTGGGCTTTTCACGAATAAGAACAGCTTTGATCTCCTGTGGAAAGTAATGCAGTTTTAATGTCCAACTTCAAGTGCCATTAGCTGCATTTTTATCAGTTAGCGAAGCTGCTTGGTAAATTTCTGAATGTCAAGTCAGGGGGTGGTGCTAGCCTAGAGGATAGAGAAGTGGGTTTATGATTGGAGGGATGTCAGTTTGAGATCCTCGCTGGGAGAAGGTGGGTGGGGAAAGTGGATGAGTAACACTCTTCCCACCCTACAGCACTTGAGTCTAGTTTCCTTTGAGCAAGGCATTGGACCCTCTGCTGCTTTAGTGGGTAAAAGTAGAAAAATGAGATTATGCAGGGAAGCTGTTGAATGATAAAGTACAAATGTGGTTTGTTACGTTTTTTGGGGGGAAAGCAAAGGGCTCCGTCGATACTGAAAGGCAAAAAAAAAAAAAAAACACAGAAGGAAAGTCTGTTTTGCAATTTCTACTCACTGAACCTTTAAAAAAGTGTCTCTCCACCTGGTGGCACAACCCCCCCATCCCCACCTCCGCCCCACTCCCACCCTCCTTTCCTCCCCTTTAAGCCGCCACAGGTATAAGCAGACCAGGTGTACCTGTTTAAACTTGCTGTGTAATTTGTGGATTAGCAGATGCCTCTAATGGCTAAAATCATCAGAGCTTTCCCTCTGCCACAGAGCGGGGAGGAGGAGGGGGAGGATATGAAAAGAAAACAGACACAGAAGCAGAAAAATGAACCAGACGATGTGAATGGAAAGAAGAGTAAAGGACAAAAGGTGACAATTCAAACATGAAAGATCACCTCAAAGAGCCAACTCAGCTGTCCTGTGAACAAATGTGCCGTAAATCCAGTAGACACTCATCATATTTTTTGACTACTACCTACAGCCTCTTTTATATAATCTGCAGTTTAGTAATGTCAAAGCTTTTGAAAGCTCTTTGTGTCATTTAAACTTTTTAAATAGTGCTACATTGATTAAATTCAATGCTGAATGAGAGAAAAATGAGTGAGAACTATTTTGATAATCAATGAATCGCTGGCAAATACACCTTATTGCAGCCTGTTAGATCTGGTGCTTTTATTTGTCTTGTGTGATAGTAAACTGAATATTTTAGCATTTTAAATTGTTGGATGGACACAACAAGCAAGTTGAAGTCGTCGCCTTGGGCTGTTAGGAGGCTGCGATGAGCACATTTTTCCACGGCTTTCAGACATTTTTAAAGACTAGAGGATTAATTAGCAAAAGAATCACCCCGATTTAATAAATATACTGTAGTGTTATCTTGTTGATGCAAAGTATTTTTAACCTTTTACAAGAATAGCTCTGCTCTTTGGAGTTTCCCACTGTCGTGACCCCTCGCGTCGTTAAAACACATGAATCCGTCCCTCCATCCTGTCTGACTCAAACGTTGCTTAACTCCTTTTGTGCTTTTATACAATTTTGATAAAGCATGAAATACGATCTATCCCTTTCTTTATCTACATTCACCATCAATTTATGTGACACTCTCCACTTCCTGCCAAACAAATGCCTCATTTGTAACCGCTGGTAATGTGATTTTGTCCTGCCACATGTATTTAGCTGTTTAGGCGTTGGAGCTAGGTATTGTTTGAAACGGTTTGACATCAGTGCAGATATGATACATGGGTTTTGGTAGCGATATCTAAACAGTATTACTCATTACTAGCAATATAAGGAAAGTCCTCAAATGTTTTTTTTAGTTGTACAAAAACAGGTTTCACGTTTCAAATCACATTTAAACTATCTGAGTAGGAAAAAAAAAAAAGAAAAAAGAAAGATCCGAACAGGCATTTGATACGTGTCAGTTTTCAATAATCTGTGCGTTATGGGCATATTTTGGTTGGTTCCCAGCCGTAGTTACATGTATTCCTATCACATATCACAGATTTAGTTTTTTTTTGTCATGTGTGAAGTCCCCCCTCTTCCCGAGAAACACTCAGCACAGACACTGACACATTCCTGACGGCACAAGGCATAACTTGTTATGGAGGCTGTTCACAGGGCTGTGTTAAGGTGAATCCAGACACACACACTGGGCTGTGTGCACCGAGAGGGGCAGCGTTGATTTAGGGCATTACTCAGACGGAGAGAGAGAGAGAGGGAGAGAGAGGGAGAGAGAGAGAGGGAGAGGGGAAAAGAGAGAGAGTCTCCCCTGACTGCATTAGGAGAGCCTCCAGCCTTTGTGATTCCTTTTGATCAAATCTCTGTGAAAGATGAGTGTCATGCCCTCTTCCAGCCAGCTGTGAGGGGACTGCCCTGTGACTCTGAGGGGGTAGACGTGTGTGTATGTGTGTGTGTGTGTGTGCACGCGTGAAAGAGCATGCACACCTCTACGTGTGTGCACCGGAGTGTGTGTGTGTGTGTGTGTGTGTGTGTGTGTGTGTGTGTGTTTTGTGTGTCCGCGCAAGGCTAGGGAGGGAGCAGGCAGCTCCTGAGGTGAGAATGCCGAGTGGGAGGATCTCATTCCAATCCCCTGTGCCCAGTTTCAACACACACACACACACACACACACACACACTCAGACACACACACACACTGAACATCTTGAGTAGTTTAGAGCCAGTCCACAGCAACATTAGAGGAGAGAAAGCAGAGGAGGCGTGTGCATGTATATATATGTGTGTGTGTGTGTATGTGTGTGTGTATGTGTGCGCATCTGTGCAGTGAGAGTAAAAGCACAGTGACTTCTTCTTCTCCTTTTGTGGAGTGAGTGTGAGTTGGTGGCTCGTTTTTTTTGTGTGTGTGTGTGTGTGTGTGTATGTGTGCGCGTGTGTGTGTGTGTGTGTGTGAGAGAGAGAGAGAGAGAGAGAGAGAGAGAGGAGAGAGAGAGAGAGAAGCGGAGTACATGTGTGCCTGTGTTGTTGAAGGAGACGCTGCTGGGTGTGATGGCTCTTTTGCTTTAGTACTTGTGCGGACAGGAGAGTTGGAGGCAGTTGTTTTGTGGGACTCGCGGGGAATGGCAAACTCCACGGTATCCTTGGAAACATCCGACTAAATGACAATGGCTGAGGTAAGGGAGACGGCTTTTCACTGCTTATTCTCTTGTCTGCTCCGGCTCTCTTCACACACAGCGACTGCACATGTTTAACAAAGACAAACTGGAAGCAGTTTTTGTAGATCGCAGTGACAGGCGGGAGTAGTGCAGACTTTTCCTTATTAGCTGCGCTGATTAGGTTAGTACAGATGTCATATTTTATCATTATATACATTTGGTACTTTATGTATGGCATTGTGAAAGAAGCAGAGTGTGGTTTTCTGGCACAACTTCATTGCAAAAGTAGAAATGTATCACACTTTAACTTTGCTGTTGTGTTTTTTTTTTTTTAATAGGATTTGTTGTTACAAGTTGTCACATTGCGATCTGCAGCGCTTCAGTACAATTTGAAATCTTTTGATACTAATGTCTTAACTCTGGTTTTGTATCATGATTGATACCAAAAGGATACTTTCTTTCTTTCTTTTTTTTTTTTTGTTTGTTTTTTTTTTGGATATGTTAACTTTTGAGGAAATAGACATCTTTTTCAACAAAACCCTGAAAAATAGCCCAAAGTTCTTAAATGTCTCAAACGTCTAAACACGAGCAGCTTCTGTCTAAACAAGATCTTCATTTAAATCAGCAGCTGATTCTCTGATCAAATAATAACTCACTAATACAACAACTTTACGGTACTTTGCACATTTTTGGGAAACTGGCAGTTTTCCTGGATCTTTTCAAAACTCATCCAAACCACAAAAAAAAAAAAAAAAAAAAAAGAAAAAAAAAAAGACAATGTTTCTTTGACTTTTAATTGCTCCCAAACAAACCCTTATCTGACTGATGAAGAAGTCAAAATGACCAGTCGGTGTAGACACAGATTGTCCTTACATGCCTTCCAAGAATCTAGAGACAACTCCCAATAAATAAACTCCACCACAAGACACAAGACACATATAAACTTCCTCAATGGTAATAATTATCTTCTATTTCATGCTCTTTTGTTAAATGACTAAAAGAAAAACCAACTTTCTATGAAGCAGTTTTATTTTATTGTGTCGTTTTCTGAACGCCACGTCTGCCTTTATCCTAAAACTCCTGTGACAAAAAGTGTCATTCAAACCATTAGAGGAAAGAGAAGAGAAGCAGCCTTCAGTCCTTACCTGGGCCTGTACTCCCATCCACCCGTCTGTCTGTACTTTTGGGGGGGGAAGCAGAGCAGCCCGGCCTCCTGTAGCCTCCTGGCTGCTGCCCACAGCCTATTGGAATGTAATTTAAGAGCAGCCTAATGTTTTGTTGCAGCCATAATGTAACAATTAGCAGAACTGTCTGTGTGGTGGTGGTGGTAGCGGCAAAACACTCTCTCCTGTGTGTGTGTGTGTGTGTGTGTGTGTGTGTGTGTGTGTGTGTGTGTGTGTGTGTGTGTAAACAATGCTAAACAGTTGGAGGAAAAACAATTGTGGTTATTGGCTGCTACACAATTACTGAGTGTCAAACAGGCTGGAGTTTAACTTTCAGGATAAAACCTGTGATGTTAAAATAAGACTTCATTCGGAACACAGACACTCTGAGGATTATTCTCTTATTTTGAAATTTCTTTTCTTTTTTTTTTTAGTAGAAATAAAATCAGGGTTATTAGTTTGTTTGTTTGAGCTAATTGACTTGATTTCACATTTTTATTTACGGTTATAAATCTGAGCAATTCATTTTTTAGCAACTTTGACATAATCACTGTTTTGAGCCTCACAATACACCGAATTTTACAGAACTGAGGACTCCAAAGATGCACTCATAAAACTGATCCAATGCTATAATTATATTACATTATATTACATTTTATCAGTGTTTTAAACTCAAAGTAAGTCGATAGCTGCAGTTGTTCATGTCAGACAAGTTCGTCTAACTTTAAATGTTGTGGAGCAGCAAAGTGTTTTCAAGTTCAGCCTTTATTTTACAAATATCAAAAATAATAAATACCTCCATAATAAATAGAATCTTAAAAAATATATTCCTGAATTATCATCAAGCTCTGTTATAATTGTGAGGTGTGTGTGTGTGTGTTTTTTTTCCACATATTTTATGTTCCTCTAACAGGTTGCCTTTTCCATATTCTGATGAGTGAGAGGCCCTGCAATCCATGAAAGTGATTTAGATTTATTTGTAGTGCGTGCATGCGTGCGTGTGTGTGTGTGTGTGACAGAAATGTGAGTAGAATGGCCCTCTGTGGCTTTCCTTTAACACACTCATGTCCTATCTCTTCATCCCTGCTGCTATCTCACTCTTTCCATCTTTTGTTTCCTCTCTCTACCTCCATCTCTTTCTGTGGGTGTCTCTCTGTTCTTCTTTAGTGCTGCAGGGCCCCGGGGCACAACACACACACACACATACACACACACACACACACTCACTCACATAAACGACACAGAGCTAGGGCCCCAGCTCATCTTTACAGAGTTGCACTTTGTTTTGTGTATGTGTGTGTGTGCGTGTGTGTGTCGGTTGTGGCGACTGCCGACCTCGTCAGCTTCATTAGGTTCATGATGGTCCATCCGTGAGAAGATGGGAAGGAGGGGGTGGCAGGGTGTGTGTGTGTGTGTGTGTGTGTGTGTCTGCTCCAGCCTTTTACCCCCTTTAGCGTCTCCTCGAGCTGTGATCTGCCCCTCCTGGCCCCAACCTACCCCCTTAACACCCCCAAACTCCACACACACACACACACATATAGCAGCTACCCCTTGCATCTGCTCTGCGCTGCCACCAAAAGGCTTGTGAGGATTTGTCAGCCAGATGTGACAAGATTGTCAAGAGGCAGGCGAGGAGAGAGGGAGATCTGATATTAATCAGAGCGTAGCTGGGAGCCAAACTCTCTCAGACTCAGTGTACTAACATGTTCCCCTCATTTACTCCCTCTCCGAGCCAAACACTCCCTCCGAGTTCCTAACGGGGAGCCACATTCACCAGGAAGCCAAGCAAAGTTTGGCTCCTTCTCTTCCCCCCACCCCTAAGCTCATCTCTCTCTCTCTCTCTCTCTCTTTTTTTTTTTTTTTTTTTGTCTTTTAAGATTTATTTTTTTTCTTAAAGAAGCCAACTATTCTCTCATGGATATTCAGGTAAAAGATTTGCTACCTTTTTGTGTGGTTTGGTGTTGAAACATGTAGTGTGTTTCTGTGTGTATGTGCTTTCTTGTGATTGACTGCTGGATGAGTATGAAATAATGAGTTTTTCACGCTGTCTTTGGGCTGTATGGACTCTTAATAGGCTCAAACACAGCCTGTCACTACTTGCACTCGCACAGGCTTTTTCTGGGTTTGTCTTCTCCTTTTCAGGTCCAACGCCGTGTTTAAAAAAGCGCTCATGTTTTTTTTTTCTTCCTCTTCTTCTTCTTCTTCTTTTTTTTTTTTTTTTTTTTTTTTTTTTGAAAAAAGTGAATTTCAACAGCTATTACTGACATGCAGTTTACTTTAAAGGAAGCTGATGAATTAAAGCCAGACTGGATGGCTTTGCAGCTGAGAGTTTGTGTATAAAAGTTCAGGATTTCATTTGAAAGTTGATGTAATCGTTTTGGAGACGATTATAAGTAAGTGATTTTGATCTGGTGCTGTGTGTTAGAGTGCTTCCTCTTTCTTAGCGGAGTGACATTAAATCATAAGCTGAGGCGGGATCATGTTTCCTGCTGAGCAGCTCCGCATTGTAACCTCACTTTAACTAACACTTGTCATCAATTAACATTTTACTACCTCGCTGTCACATGCACAACCCGGTCCAAAGCGTGATTTATTCATGAGACTCTGTGTGTTCTATGCTGGTATAGCACACACACACATGCACACATGCACACACATATGTACACACACATGCACACACACAGAGCCTGTGATCGGCAGTGGGTCCAGGTGTAGTCAGTGCAAGTTGCTGAGGTGGTTTATTGGTGGAAGTCGGCGTTATTAGCAGGCTATCTGAGCAGTACCAGGAGCACCGTCCTCCCACTAAATTCCTGAGTGTTTTCTGTGTGTTCTGGCTGGGATCAAATATTTATTTCTTCTGTGTGTGTGTGTGTGTGTGTGTGTGTATGTGTTTGTGAGAGTGTGAATGTTTTTCTTGATTACTGTGTTGCATTTTTCAAGTAGTAGAATCTGTCCTTTTAAATATGTATTTCTTTTCAATTTTAAGAAAGTTGCAACATATTTATTAGAAATATGTTGCACAGTTTGGTCATTAAAAGGGAATTTATTCCAAGTGTGTATATGTCATGTGTCCTTTTCTCCTTACTTTTAAAAGACGAAAATCTACTTTCCAAGACATTTCATGCACATTTTGAAAGAAGTAACATTTTCCATTAAGATTGACTGTTTAGTCTTTTAAATGTCAAAAAACAGAGAAAATGTACATCACAATTTAAAAGGTGACTTTTTGCAATTGTTTATTTTGTATGACAAACAGTCCAAAACCTAAATATATGAATTATGTAATGATAAAGAACAGACAATAAAACTGCAAATTATCCCTTTTGAAAAGCTGGAACCCTGAAATGTTTGGCATTTAATTCATGCATAAAAATACTTAATGATGTAAGTGATTAAATGTTTGACTAATGATTAGCAGCTTAGAAAACCAAACATAATTATCTTTATAAAAGGCTTATAACTGATCTATAACACATTGGTGAATAACTTATTAACCATTAATAAAGCAATTAGTTCCAAGAGTGATGCACTCTAATTTTATGTCTCTACACATTTGGGAAACGTTTTGGATGCAACATATCAATTTGTAGGCTCTCGTCCTTGTAACAAAAACATGTTCAATAAAAAATAGTGAGTCACCAAATATCTTAAAAGGACACAAAAAAAAAGAAAAGAAGAAAAGAATATCATCCAAATCTTTATCTCATTGCTTTCGTCTTTCACATGGAGTGTCAAAGTCATTTCTAGCAGAGCACTCATTAAGGAAAGCTACCTGCTTTCAACAAAATATGTATTTTACAAAGTGATCCGTTAGACTTCCCGTCAGGAAAACTCACTTCCTTCATTTCCCCTGTGCTGTAATTGTCTTGTAAACTGATTAATGGCTGATAGTAAAATCTGATCCCCTCTCACTTGGCCGTCAGTCTCGCTCTTCCTCGGAGCCGCTGATAGCCCTGTTGTTATTCACTCTTTGGCACCAGCACCACTTGTTTCCCCATTGAGTGTCAGTTAGTGCCGGGCTGCTGCTAATTGATTAGTTTTCCACCGCATTAGGCCAACAAGTCCCCGTCCATCCCTGAACTGTCTCTGTCCAAGCAGCTGTTCGCTTCTGCTGAGTCTCTAAAGCACCGTGGCTATTCGGGACATATGGCAGGATTTTATTTTAAGAGCCAGAAAGGACTATTTTATTTTATTTATTTCATTTTTTTTTTTTTGTTGGTCTGTGAAGGATGTTACGGCTGTGGCTCAGCGATGGGATGGAGATGATGTTCCACTTAAACCAGACAGAACATAGCTGGATTTTTTTTCTTATTTTTTTAGGCCTAGAATGTGTACTGCAGTTTTCTTCCTTACACCCCCAAAAGGTCACCATTTAGAAATCATTTTTAAGTTGCTAATGTCACATGTCTGCATTAGCGTAGAGTGGGTTAAGAAATAGCAAAAAAAAAAACCCAGGAAACAGCTGTGTTTGAATTGTTAATGAATCTAATGAAAGTGTCAGGTGAAGCCGCGCTCGTCCAACACAAACATCACCGGTGTCTCCTTTGCGTTTTCATCACTGTGTGTGTTTTCTCTCAGTGTGGAACGCTATTTCACACACACATGCAGGCACCTCCGAGTGTATGTTATCACTCAGGATTGGGTCGTCATGGTACACAGACGCTGTCTTTATGTCGTCTCTGCCTTTCTCTTCTCTTCACCTCGCGCTTTTTCTCTTTTCTTAACCTCACCTTCTCCCTCTTTAACCTCCCGTCATGGTTTCCATCCAGTCCGTCCTACACAGGCTGACCTTTGTGTGTACAGTCTCTCAACCAAGATGCCTGTACAGTTGCTCTGACAAATAGACGGACACTGAGGGACAGATGGCTGGCAGCAGGATCAAAACATACACAACATACAAGGAGTCAGATTATGCTTTCACATATAAATAAAAGGCTGATTTTGCATGCAGTGGCACACACGTTCATACACACATAGATAAAGAGAGTCAGAGAGACCAAGGCTAGATAGGTTCAAAGTATCAGGAGCAGAAAGTCACTTACAAAATGTCTTTTATATTGTATGATATAGTTTTTAATCCATCTACACTTTTCAAAATCATTAGTTTTTTTTAGTAAATTGATGTTAAATGAAGATTATTTTTGTCAAACTACTCTTTCATGGGTCAAAAATGAACTTTCTCCTACATCTCTAAACACTGTCCATATAAAAATGTTAATAAGCTCATTTTGGTCGCCTTTAATTATTACTGTGAACTCCCAGAAATAAGTATGACAAGCAGCACTAACCCTTCCCGGAGTGCTCCATTCCATACTTACACACTCATTCTAACCAGATTTTTTTTTTTATTTTTTATTTTTTATTGTGATCACAGATATATTGATATATTGTGTCCACAGTGGAATAGTGATGAAAGTAGAGTATAGTCAAGAAAGTCAGTATGGTGGAGCTACTCACATCTGCAAAAAATGACAATAAATAGAGAATAGTGATGAGACAGCATCAGGAAGATCTCGAAAAAAAAAAAAGTTTTAAATCTTGGAAAAAAAAACATTTTGCTCGCTCTTTTGTGCAGTTCAATTTTTCAAAATTGCAGTCTGACTAACAGCATTGCATTTCCTGACACTATAAAATAGCAAAATATGCTAATGTCTTGTGTAGTAACAGCAAGATAAGTATGTATCACACACTTTATATAATTAGTGTGTATGGTATGTGACATAGTGTCTGATTGGTGGAGGAAAAGCGCCACGCCTCCACTGCATATTTTTCAAATATATAAAAAAAACTAAAAAATGAATCAATATCTTATATTCCCTTCAAAATAAGCTTAATAATACAAGAAAGAATAGTGCTTCTTTTCACTTTCAGATGAAAAATACAACACTATCATACAATATCAGTCTTTATAAAAAAAAAAAACTGAATGTGATTTCTAAGTAGAATCATTTCATCAATAACACATCAGTTTACTGCACCTCTGAAACCAAACCTACACCATTTGTCATTTTATTCAACAGCATGTAGTGCCAAAGTACCTGCTAATTAGAGGCATGTATAATGTATTCAAGGTGTGTGTGTGTGTGTGGCGATCGAGGTGGGGGGGGGGGGGGGGGGTTGATGTGTGCCTACACTGTTATACATCACTGATATAAAGAAAGCAACGTTGTGTTAGCTTTGGCTTTAAAAACACTGACCCAGCCGCATCATTTTGTGCAATTAGTCTTCTTGTCATCGACTTCATTGATGCGTGCAAACAGCCGTGGCTTTGTTGTGACAACAGTAAAGCAAGAGAGCTGGTTTGGGAGTGGGGGGGGGGGGGGGGGGGGGGGCATGGAGGAAGGAGGGGTTGGTGGGAGGGGTGCGGAGGGGGGGGGGGGGTGTCCTTGGTCACCAAGAGCCACTGTAGGGTTGGCCTGTCATGTTTCCTCCTCCTCTTCTTCATAGTCTTGTTCTTCCTCTCAGGAACTCATGAAATGAATCGCTAATTAAGATAAATGACCAGGAGCATACTGTGCATTGGAATGTGTGTGTGTGCATGTGTGTGTGTGTGTGTGTGCTACAGGCTGGTGAGCAGGCAGGGGCACCTGATTGAGATGTATATTAGGGGAGCAGCAGCAGGAGGTGTGTGTGTGTGCACCCACAGTGGGATGGGATTAGCCTAATTGGGCCGTGTTGGTTCTTGGTGCTCTGTAATGATGGGATTATGTCGCTGAGAGATGAGCAAAGGGGTTTTTACACCTCGCCACTGTCCGGAGGAGGGTGAGCCAGCCGGCCGGAGATGAAACCCGACAGAGAGGGCGACAGAGAGAGAGAGAGAGAAGCGAAGCAAACGGATGTCACGGGACTGAAGGCCGGAGCTACCAAGCTGCGTTTCAAGGCTAGGTAGCTGCCGTCACCTTCATCTGGGGTCAGTTTATCCGTCCTAATGATGAGAGGTTATTGTAAGGTGAAATAATGTGATCCCAGATCTCAAGGACGAGCCCAGCCTCGAGCGCAGAGCCAAGCGACTGACTAAATGAGGAGGAGGAGGCCCCCTACCCATCCACCCACCCACACTTTTCCTCCTTCTCCGCCCGTGCAGAGGGAGTGAGCTCAAGTGAAGGAGCTAAGCATGCCGCTCATGTATACTAAAGCCCCACTGATCATGCATTATAGATGCAGAGGGAGAGAGGTGGCATAGCGCAGCCACTCCGAGGTTTTCAGCATGTAGCTCTAACAACACTCGCTTTGATCATAAATCTGATGATGCTTTTCCCTCAGTTCCTGGTGTGTAAATGATTTTTTTTTTTTTTTTTTTTGTCCAAGGCAGGGAGAGAGAGAGAGGGCAAGCAGAGTCATTTTGAGTGTATCAGTGTGCTGGAGTCCTCTCTGCAGGGTCTCTGCCAAGTCAGCAGCTACCCAGAAAACTTGACTCATTACTGCCATTCACTCCTCACTTGTGTCGGCGCACTTACTCTGCTTTCCCTGCATGTTTGTCCTGAAAAGATAAAACCCATTAGCAGATGAGCTAATGGACAGAGTCCTCTAACCTATGTGAGAGTGTGTGAGAGTGTGTGCCTCAGGCACTGATTGATTGAGATGGTTTTGGTGGTCCAGGTGTGTCCAAGACCTCTTGTTACTGTAGAGAGGACCTGCCCTGCAGCATTACACACACACACACACTCACACACAGACACACCTATGCTCACAATGGTCTCACAGGGCAAAGCAGGCACAGAGCGATACACAAAGGGGGAGCGAAATTACTTACGGCAATCATGCTCTTTCTTTCGGTTTCCGTGGGCAACTTGGAGCTTGTGCATTTTTCATGTCGCTGTGTAAGATGAGCAGAGCTACAACCACGCACACACTCCAGCACTCTTTTCCTCGACTGCACAGTCACAGAAGGGTGAGATGAGAGGGCATAGTTTTGATTGGTGCAATTATGGTGCATCCCTGTCTGTGCAGAAATATGACCACTGAAAGATATTACACCTTTGGAATTATAGCAAATAAAAAAAAAAGGACGTATCATCAATAATGTCATATTCTTTGATGTCAGGAATGTAAAAAATATGCTCTGCCCAAATGGAACTTCAACTTGTTAAACTCCACCAGCAGCTCCAACTCTAGCCATGATCTCAGTGTTTCCAACAATATACTGTATGTCTGGCTAAATTTTGGTCAAATGTGAATAAAAGGATGCAAGACATTCACTTTATTCATTCAGTTAGTAAAGTGTCAGATAGCTTCATAAAAGTTTTGGAAGAAGACATTGAATGTCTGTTGTTTGTTTTTTTTGTAAAGATCAAATGGATGAATATGAGTTATTGAGGAAAAACTCCAAATACATGAGACATGCTGTTAAAATGAGAACTAATGTGGTTGCTTCTAAAATAAAAAGCGGATTTTGCATTTTAACACTTAATTTTTTTGTGTGTGTGTGTGTGTGTTTTTGTGTGTGTACGACAGGCTATCTGCTGCACTTTGGTGAACTGTAACTGTGACAGCTTCAAGCCTGGGAAGCTGAAGAGGAGGCAGTGTGAAAACTGCAAGCATGGCTGGGTAGCACACGGTAAGAAATCACTGCAAAGTTCCTACTGCTGGAGAGGATCCTAATGCAAAGACATAAACTTACTGATTATATAAATAGTATGTTTAGAGATGGGGACGGCGACATAATTTATGTTTTTATTTTCCCCAAAACATATTTTTTTCCTTTTACCACTAGTATTATCTAGCAATGCACAGGTTTTTTTTACATATCTGTTTCTGAAATGTTTGCCTCCATCTCAATACAAAGGAGGGTGAATGGAATTTAATTTGTGGTGCTCACAGCCTTGAAAATTTACATTAAAAAAAAAATCTTCCAGCAACATCTGTTTCTGTAGATAATACACAAAAAAAATGCTGTGTTTGGTTTACATAGGGACTATTTTCTTTAGTAGAAGGTTTACAGTGTGTTCTGTGGATTCAATTTACAGAAATAATAAATGCTTTTTAATTATATTACGATCAAAAAGAGCTCGTAACATTTCAAATCAAAATGACCTGACGTGCCCTTGTACATTATGTTACTCCTGTGACACTGTTACAGTCGCTTGTCATTTCTCAACTGAATGTTTTGCATGTCGCCGTCTATTTTCTGTTGATAATGCCAGGTGTCGTCTGTTGTCTGTGTCGGTCGTAATTGGCTGCTTTCAGGAGTGATTAAGTAGAACTGTCGGGGGGGAAATGAAGAGTTGATTCATGTTATAACATGTTTTTTTAATCTGCGGTCAGTCAAATGGCTGAAGTCCAAGTAAAGTCCTGAGCCGTGTGACTTTGAGTCCACACTTCTGGATGTTAATAGTGAATTTCTGAATGTGATTTTCCAGTACTGAGCATCACAAAATAACGTCCGTTCAAGAGACAAATGTTTCAGAGACAGACATGGATAGATACCAGTAGAAATAAGAGTCTAATAATCAGTATTCTATCACATTGTACACATATATTTAACAACTGTAAACAAAGAAGGCTACATTGCTACTGTTGCTGCTGAATTAAGACCACAATCCCCTTAATTAAAACACATTGCTTTACGTCATAAAGAGGATTTTATTATGAAGGACGCTCTGTTTATACTCCGAGAGACTAGAAGTGAAATACAGTGTCGAGCTTTCCAGCCTTGCAGTAATGCGTACTAACGTCTCCAGCAATTTCCACTCATGCACGGCAAAGGGTGCTGTGAGAATCATCAACGTCTTCATTTAGTTTCCAAACCAGATCAGGATATCTGCTGATTATTAATACAGCCCTTTTTGGGAGTGCAGCTCTTCAAAATGCACTCCATGTCTTTATGTTTTCTCCATAAAAATGTCATACTCAGTAGTACATAGAAAGCGCCTGTCCAGATAATCATATGCAATCAGCGGCTAAAGCAGAATACCAGTAATATAATACTATTGAAGCAATATATCCACGGCAACAGTTTGTTTTGTTTTTATTCATATTTTTTAAATGTATTACTTATTGCCTTTACAGTATTTCAATATTTTGTATAAATCACATCTGTAACTCATCACTTTTTCAGCAACTAACCAAAACAGAATTTTAGTTTTGATCCATATTGCATTTAAATTGTTTTTCTAGGGTTACATGTAGAGATTGTTCCGTTTTGACTATTTTTACTCACACCTCAGTGTCCACCTTCAATCAGCCTGGCCAGTTCAGGCGTACTTCAGGGTTAACTGTCATCGAAATGACACACTGTAGCCTGTGCTGGACATTTACTGCAATACTGACAGCTCACCGCTAACATTTTCATCTGCTCTGCTTGCTTTCACCGTCACTTTTCTGCTGCTTGCTCAAACCACACGCTCACTACACGCACACATGACACACTGCCCTATTCCTTAACGGAGCTACGCTACTCTTATAACTTTCATGTAGATGTCCTTTGAAGAATGAAGAGAGGAGGGAGGATGACCCTAAGCGATTCCATGGCAACGTAGGGTGTTATTGTGCTCACATGGTGTGTGAGAGAAATGTTAGCAGCCCACTGATATTAATGATGAAATTTTAGCAGTAGTGCTCATAATTTCATGGTGGTGGTGTGTCGCTACGTAACATTTCAAAGCCTAAGCTGTTTCTCATTGCTGTGTCCTTTTCTTATGTATTCTAGCTCTGAGTAAACTGAAACTGCACCACATGTACCAGAGCAGCCAAGTGGAGATCGTGCACTCCAACGTGGTGTTCGATATCTGCAGCCTGATGCTGTATGGCACCCAAGCCATCCCCATCCGCCTCAAGATCCTCCTGGACCGCCTTTTCTCCGTCCTCAAACAGGAGGAGGTCATCCAGATCCTCAACGCACTCGACTGGACGCTGCAGGACTACATACGAGGATACGTACTCCAGGTGAGCCGCAAGGGGGGAAGACTCTTTTGGATGTGTGTACGTGTAGTTAGGATTCAACCTCAGCCTTTATACACACACCAGTGCAAAACTAATAGATGATTTAAAAAAAAATTTTTGGAAAATAAGCATATTTGTCTTTTTCTTTCTGAGAGGGAGATGATGTAATGTCTGAGCATTAAGCATCAGAGTCAGGATGTGGTTAGCCTAGCTTAGCATAAAAACTGAAGGCAGGAGAAAACGAGCTCTGTTCGAAGTTAAAACAACAACAACAAAAAAACATCTAAACGTGTGCAGCTTCCTGAAATCTTGTCATCACAGTGAGGTGGTCAAGTTTAATACCGTCATGTCTTTAGTAACCATGACTAAAGCCTGTGCTCGCCCACCGTATTTGGCAACCTACCCTAGAGCCTGAGATCCTATATTGAAGGGCGGATGTCGGCTGTCATGACATTCCCCCTAAAAACCACAAGTTGTCACTTCTACGTTTGTTAATGAACGGGTTGAAGAAAATACATGCAAATGACAGCTTTACAAGTGTTCATAGGTGTGTTTTTCTACTTTGGACATCTTTTTTTCCCCTCTGCTTCCAGTTTCTCATGTAAATCCTCGCATCTCACTCTCGGAGAGAAATCATAGAAGCGTATTACAAAACCTTAAACTATTCCTTTGAATATTTAAACAATCCAAACACAATATTTTGTGTTATTGTTGTCAGGGTGAAAGAAAAACTTCTAAAAACAGCCTGGAAGCCAAAACGGACCCTGAAAACCAGACCGCTTCTAAGCGAGGCCATGGCAGCGATGGGCCGAGCAAGAAGGGGACGGGAGGGACAGAAATCATTTCTGAAGGAAGAAGGAGGGAGGAGAAGGAGGGAATAAAACTGAGGAGAACAAGGTTGAAGACAGGATAGAGGAGGGATGTGATGTAGCAACCGATGCCATGGGGTTGCTGTGGTACCACCAGCTCGGGGAGGTCTCCAAACTGTGTTGGGTAGATTTGTAAATATTATGTCTTTTGCTCAAGATTTCCTCTCAAGCCGGAGCCAAGCCAGCTGAGGCCCGGGCTGCAGTCACTGTGTCAGCGCCAGCTCTCACTTCGATTAGTACATCATCAAGTATTCAAGTTGGGCCGCGTTTAATTCATGTTAGCTCATCTAATGGCGAAAGTAGAGTCAGAATCCTCGACAGGCGCCCAATGAATGCTCTGTGATGAAATATTAATCACGGTTACGGCACGAAGCCGCTCCTCACTTTCAAAGACGCCCAAACTCACATGTGATTACTGCTGGGCTAAGGGAGAGAAGACCCGCTTGATCAATGTGAAGCCCCCTCTGATCACCCCTCCCTTTACTCATGTGTCTATGTGTGTGTGTGTGTGTGTGTGTGTGTGTGTGTGTGGTATGTCTGTGCACGTATTTATTTTTGCATGCCTTTGGGAGTGTGTATATGAGTCTACGTGCCTACAAGTATGCTCAAATGCATGTTCTCACCATGGTGTGTGTGTGTGTGTGTGTTTTCTGTCTGCTACTGCTGATGCAGAGCGGGTAAATCCACATGATTTAAATGAAGAGAAATGACCTGCAAGATGAAACGCAGTGTGTGTGTGTGTGTGTCTGTAAGTAAGTAGGTTTTAAAACACGCAGTGACAAAGTGCTTCACACACACACACACATGGCAAATACAAATGATAAATAAATAAAGTAAAAATAAATTAGAATATAAAACACGGCACAATGAGAAACGGACCAAACTAAAACGAAACCAAAACAGAAGACATGGATGGAGCTCTATAAAAAGGCTTGTCTTTGAGGATGGGGTTTTTAGAAGCTGCTTAAAACAGTCCAAAGATACAGTGAATCTGATATATTGGGGGAGATAATTCCAGAGGGTTAGGGCTAAAACTGCAAAGGCGTGGTCACCTTTTGTTTTGCAGTTGGAGTGGGGGATGGATAAAATGTTTAATGAGGGTTCTCAGGGTTCCGGGCTGCCTGCTTGTATTAATACTCCATCTGATTCCTTTATTTAGCTGCCCTGCCAGTCTATTTTATAGGGTGTGTCACCTAACCCACTCTGTGAATATGTATGAGCAACCCAACAGACACTTCCAATGCTAATGATGAAATTGCTCTCTCCCTTCTCCCTTTTTTTTTTTTTACCACTTCCCCTCTCCTCAATCTGTTCCATACCCATGCCCTCTCCCCTTTACCATTTTCCTGTCCACTTTCTTCCTGTCCTGTCTGTAGGATGTGGCTGGGAAGGTGCTGGACCGGTGGGCCATCATGACATTTGAGGAGGAGATCGCCACTCTGCAACAGTTCCTGCGTTTTGGTGAAACCAAGTCCATAGTTGAGCTGATGGCTCTGCAGGACAAGGAGGGCCAGTCGGTGTTGGTTCCGAGCACACGCACCAACTCAGATATCCGCACTTTCATCGAGCGCAACACCCCACGCACTGCTGCCAACCTCTCCAAAGTGGAGAAGCTGAGCGGCAACAGCATGCACCACTTTGAAAACTTTATCAACAGCATGGCCTTCATGCTGCCCTTCCAGCTGTTGGGCTCTGTTCCAGCTCCGTTTCTGGGCTCACCGACAGGGGCGCTTCAGCAGCAACACCAGCAACACCAGCAGCACCAGCAGCCGTGCCGGGGGTCAGTGGAGCAGCAGAGTCAAAGACGAGATGATCAAGGGCGGGATGGTCTAGGGAGGGACAACCCCCTCTCTCTTTCACATCCTGCGGAAAGCAGCCTGCTAGGTTCCAGCTCTGTCTCATTCACTGCCGATCTAGACCGAAGCGGAGACAAACCAATGGACAGCCTGTCCACCACCACAAAGATTGAGGCTGAGGACTTCTCCACTAGTGACAACTACTCTGATGGACCATCCACGCCATGTACGCCCTCGATGAGTTCTGATGTAACACAGATGTCACCTGAGGGCAAGCTGCGCTCCATGGACAGGAACGGGAGTAGTGGTGGAGGGATCTCAGGAGGTGGTGGGGGAGGAGGATCTCTGAAGAAGGGTCGTGTATTTTGTAATGCCTGTGAGAAGACGTTCTACGACAAAGGCACACTGAAAATCCACTACAACGCGGTGCACCTGAAGATTAAGCACAAGTGTACCATCGAGGGCTGCAACATGGTGTTCAGCTCGCTGCGCAGTCGCAATCGCCACAGTGCCAACCCAAACCCAAGGCTGCACATGCCCATGAACCGCAACAACCGAGACAAAGACCTGCGGGGCAACTTGTCTAGCGACGAAGGTTCTCAAGGAGAAAAGAGGCCTGAGTATGGCACCCCCATCCCCGCCTGCTCTGCGGAAAGTCATAAATCAGTTCCCAGTTACATGGTGAGCCATGTGGACACTGGTTCCAAGCTCCACAGCAGCTCCTTCCCCAGCATGGGTCACAGTGGCATCCTCTTTCCCAACTTGAAAACAGTACAGCCAGTCTTGCCTTTCTACCGAAGTCTGGTTACCCCAGCAGAGCTTGCCAACACCCCAGGAACATTACCTTCTCTCCCCCTCCTGTCCTCCTCTGTTCCCGTCAAACCTACCACAGCTCCTGAACTCTGCACAACAGATCCCATACCAAAGAAAAAGTCTCGAAAGTCAAGCATGCCGATCAAAATCGAGAAGGAGGCAGTGGAACGCGAAGAGCAGATGGATAAGGGGAGCAGCTCGGAGGATGAAGCTCCATTACAGGGCAGGGACAAGGAAGAGTACGACGGTATCAGAGCAGAGGGGCATATGTGCACAAGACGAGCTGGGGAGGAGAAAGAGGAGAGAGGGGTGTACATTGGTGAGGAGAGGGAAACAGAAGGTGCTAAGCGTATGCTGGACCAAACCTTGGATAGAGAGATGACGGAGAGGGACGACAAAGATGATGGGCCACAGCAAATCGAAGCGGGTGTCATCACTTCCGCATCCTCCCCCTTTGAAAACAGGCTGATCGAGAACCTTCGAGAGAACCACTTACTCTGTCAGGAACCCAACGGCAACGAAGAAAGGGAGGAAAGAGAGTGTACCAACTTGCTGCATGGAGCTGAGAAGATTTCGGAGCTCAGATGGGACGAGGGCGAGCACAGGCTTACCAACGGGGGCGCCCTCCAACTCTCAGACCATGAGAAAGAGGGGTCTGATGGCTGTGTGGATGACTACGGCGACTCAGACTTGTCTCACCTCAACCCTGACGCTGACCTGTCACACCACTGTGAGATCTGCAATAAATCCTTTAAGAACCCCTACAGCGTCAAGATGCACTACCAAAATGTCCACCTGAAGGAGATGCACATGTGCACAGTGGACGGCTGCAATGCTGCCTTCCCCTCCCGCAGGAGCAGAGACAGGTGAGGGACAATCATATTTTCTTCTTGTTTCAAAGCAGATCGTTAGAGTAATATAGCATTTGAAAAGCCGTCTCTTGGGCCTTTAAGCTGAAATCCATGTAGCCACCAGTGTAACATAAATTTGTGCGGAATATGTGCACATGCAGCCAAAAAAATGTATTAAGACTGTACAGTAAATGCCGTCTGCACATGTGGAGACAGATGCAAGCAAGGCATCAGTTGTGGAGTATATCTAGCTTGTTATAGCCAATTCTTACATTCATAGACAAGACACATTATTTAATAGGAAACATATATTGATAGTTTGGATTTGACTCCCCTGACTTGTTAATGTTTTCTGTTCTTTTTACGCTTGCTGTGTAAACCACCAGTAATGTAGAGGGGAAAAAAAAGAAATGGCAAAAAGCTGCTGGCTCAAACCTCATTAGCATATCTGAAAGAACACAATCTTGCATTTTTCTGTTTCTTTTATGGCATTTTAGGGTGGATGGTTTCAGTCAGATGAGCATGGCAAGAAAATGTATGTTGTTGAGGGAGGTACCTCAGGGTTTTTTGGAAAGAAGACATCCACCATGTGGTGTATAATACAGTTAGCTGATTTTTTATGCAGATCTTTTTTTTTTTAATCTACAGGCACAGTGCAAATTTGAACCTGCACCACAAGCTGCTGACCAAAGACTCTTTCAGCCCAGCCAATGTCCTCTACTCACCCTCATCCCACTGCAGAGACAGAGACTCTGTTGGCCTGGACTACTGCCAGGACCAGCGGGACAGAGATCTGTCCCATCGAGACCCAACCAGCCAGACCTCCGTGATCTTCCGAGGACACAATCGCATGGGCCTGGTCTTCCCCATGAGCAAAATGTCTACCACACCAGACAGCGCCGAGGCATCTCCCTTAGGAGAGGTGGAGGGATTAGGAGGAGGAGGAGGAGGAGGAGGAGGAGAAAGTGGTGGTGGTGGTGGTGGGGAGGATGGGGCGGTCCTGGACCTGAGCACCTCCTCCTCTGTCCCACCTCGCAGCGGTGCTCGATCTTCCTGGGACTCAGATGGAGCTGGTAGTGAGGAAGGAGAGGGGATTGAAGAGGATGAGGAAGCGCTCCCCATGGAGGACAGTGATGAAAGCTGCGATGGGATCAGCGTGGGGAGGCCTGGGGGCGAGGAGTTGGCACTCGGGGGAGAGAGGAGCCTGGGCTGCGTTGGGGGAGGACAGGGTGGGCTCCAAGGAGGTGGGGGCGGATCTCCGATAACCTGCCACGTCTGCCAAAAGGTCTACAGCAACAAGGGCACATTCAGGGCCCATTATAAGACTGTCCATCTGCGACTGCTGCACAAATGTAAAGTTCCTGGTTGTGATACATCTTTCTCCTCTGTACGAAGCCGAAACAGGCACAGCCAGAACCCAAATCTCCACAGGAACCTAGCTGTTAGCTCAGGTGCCTCTATGGACCAGGAATAGAGATTTGAGCTGATATGCCAACATGACTGATTTCCTTCATTCCAATTGTCTTGTTGTTGTTGTTGTTGTTAAAGTTGTTTTACTTTTTGGGCACCTAAAAAAGGCTCACCGATTAGCACTTTTTAAATTCCATACTGTTGTCCATCCTGTTGTCATTATTATTTTTTTTTTGGAAAAAAAGAAAGTACAATCAGTTTATTTGTTGAGGCAACATTCTCTTTGAACAAATGATTTTTCTGAAGCAAAAATAGATAAAACATTAGATGCATCCGTCTATGTTTACACATCAACATATAAAGAGCAACCGAAACACTTCCCTGTCATTAAATTAATTTTCAACCTTGATGAGTCTCAATCTTTTGTTGAAATGCAGTACTGATTTCTTTGTATTGGTTTGCCTTACAGCCCAGTTTAAACCTTACAAAATTTCATTTGTATGAACTGAATTTTTTCCATTTACTGTCCAAATGCGAATCGATCCATGACACTGTTGTACCACGCAAGTAATTTTTTCTGGTGTTTTTGTTGTCAAATGTCCACATCTTCCTTGTGAAGCTGTGCATAATGTATTGATCAAAAGCAGTAGTGAAGTAACCTCTACATGTGTCATTTTGTTCATTTTGGACAATGGTCTTCAAAAAGAGTCTTTGTTGAAAAGCTATAGTGTTGTGAGCTTGACCAATAAGTTATTGTATGGTGTTATATGATCTGCAATGTTCCCTGTCTTTACTGTTCTGGTTGTTGCATACTGCTAATGTTGGCCAAAGATTTTTTCATCTACAGGTGTGTATAAAAACCCCTTCATATTGTATGAGGGGTATGCAGTATTAAAAGGGCCCGCCCAGTCTTTTCTCATCTACTTTGTGATTAACAGCAGTATTCAGGTTTGGGCTCTGTTGTAAAATAAAATAAAACTTTACAGAAAAAGAAAAAAAAATCTACTTTTGACGGGGTAAAAAAAAAAAAAAAAAAAAAAAAGTCTTGATTTTTGGTGGTGCTTTTGTAAAGACATCTGCTCATGGGACTTGATTGGTTAAGGCACTGCTCTTGTATTGTTTGTGTGGTTGCTTGCAGTATCCTGACTGACTGGACCGGAAGATACCCTGTGTCTGGAGGCTAGAAGCATGTACTGTGAATGAGTCAAACACTGAGGAATAATAATGAAAAAAAAAAAAGCAATTTATAATAATGGCCCCACACGTGAGCACACCCTAAAAAAGAACTGGTAAACAAAATGTTTATTGAACTGTATATTCTGTGAATAGAGTAATTTGTTATCTGAAAGAAACCAAAAAATATACTGTTTAAAATAGGTTAATTTTACCACTAACATTACATGTTTTTCTTTTTTCTAAAAATGAATGAACAAGAACATTGTGTTGTACATGTCCGATTATTTCATCATGGTTTACTGTTCTGGTTCTGCTCTGTATTCTGCATATTTTTTTCAGTCTGTATTTAAATGCAATGGGCCAGATTTAAAACCCCATTTGTTTGTTGTTTGGATTTGTTAAAAAAAAAGGAGCAAAAGCTGACACATGTTGATAGGTGTTCATGTTTCCTTTGATTTAATGTTACAATATTCATTCCAATTAAATAAAAAGCCATATGTTTGCAAGTGTCATCCCATTCAATTTTCTATCCAATAAAAATAAGCACAATCATCACTTTTATCATGTGAGGAATGAAATTTATTGTTCTGTAAAATATAAGCAGAGCTTCAGCACATATTTTCATATGGCACTCTATCTATCTATCTATCTATCTATCTATCTATCTATTAGTATCATCTGATCCGGGCTGACTCCCCCGAGGCCCTGTAATACTCAGTGTTAGGCGGAGCAACTCTGATGAGGCACAAACAGACACATCATCAAGCAATGGGCTGCTGGGTGGATGGGGACATGCGGGCTTCACAGCAAAAGATCTTCTTAACAAGTCATTTAAAATAGAAACAAAACGTGAGTTTACCCAAATTACAAAACAACATCTTACTCACCTCATGCCGTATAGCCATGCAATTAGTTTAGGCTTTATTTGTCCAGAAATTTGTTTACAATGACGGTGAAAAGATATTAATTTATGTTTCTTACAACACTAAACAATTACATAAAAGAATTTAAAAACAGATCACTTGTGATCAGTTTTTAGTGGAACCACTTAAAGAAATAGTCCCTATGAAAACTAATGACAGCACAATTGTTAACAGGGGTAAGTGAATAAATATTCCTTTTTATAATTTGGGTGAAATGACCCTTTAAAAGTAGTGAGGGAATCTATCTAATGAGTTGGTTCTAGTGTAAATGTGTTTGTTTGGGAAAAACTCATTAATCATTGATGTATTAATTGAGCAACCTGCATTATTTCACCTCATTTTAGGCTATTTGTTCCACATTAAACACATTCGATTTTAAATTTTACAGGAAAATGTTTCGCTTACTTTAAAAAGTTAATAAGCAACTAACTGGCTCATTAAGCAGGACTTGTCTTCAGAGGTTATCTTGCCATCAGGCCCTGCTGACAGGCTGAGTAGGGTGTGGTCCACTGAATGACTGGGTTCAGGTCAACCTCTGCTTGACCCCTTCACGACTACACTACCCAGACTAAGCAAACAAACAAAACAGACACAAATACAGCTAGAGACATAGAAACAGACATATAGGCACACACAGGTGCAGCTGCAGCAGCGTCTAAACCGAACAGAACACGGAGAAAGAATGCAGAAGCAGAATTCTTCACGTCTGCCAGGCATGGAGATATCTGTCAAAACTTGATGAAGAGTGTTTTGATTGCATTTTGATTTTTGCGATCTTTTCTTTTGCTATGATAAAATGGAGAAGTTACTGTGAGGGTAGTCACATTCAGCCCTGATTAAAATTTGCATTGCTACAAAATCGCATACACTACACTACCTGAAAAAAAAAAGCTCTCACAGTCATTGAAGAGGTGAATTAATCACTGCAATACTGCTATGCAAAGTTAAAGGGCATGGATGGAAATGGACCAGGGACAGTGGAAGTATCGTTGGGCCCACATTGAAAAAGCGAGGAGGACAAATCTGTTACGCAACATGCCAAAGTATTGCACTATTACAGAGGGCTGAAAGCCTTGCATAACTCAACAATTCAACCCACCCATCACATTTACTGTACATTAGCGAACCTGCAGAGCTGTTCCTCATCACTTACGAGCTGAAAAACCCAGTTCTGACAAGTGGCCCCCATCATTTTTCTCTGGCACGTTGCAGAAATCTAGTACCACTCAGAGAGGGCACAATGGGTTATTTCAGTCCCTCCTGTGTGCTGTATGTAGGCGACAATATTCAGCAGAGAACCTGGTTGATCTGTAGAGGTGGAGCACTTGCTCAGCTTCCTCCACAGAGCTGTATCTGTATCTGGAACGACTTGCATCTTCAGGGCTATTTTTAAGAAGCAGTGGACCACTTTCAGAAACTGTTCAGTGGTAAATATGGAACAGACTGAGGAAAGTATGGAGCCTTTGCTGCAACAGTTTGCTGAAATACACCTGCAGTGTTTAGGGAAGATTGATTTTTAGAAATTTCAGAGAAAAAACAATAATGTATTTGCCACCATGTCCTGATATTCTTTAATTCCTACAATACTCTTACAGGTGTGTTCAGACTGAATGTGAAGAGTTTGAGGCAGCCCAATTGCATAAAAAGTCAATGAAAGGACACTAGAGGACACTGATTCGCCCTGGGCCAACACATGACTTGAAAAAGTTTCAACTTCAGCAAAAATGTTGAAATGCTTATCCAAGGCTCCAATATCCTCGATATTATACAAAGACAAGAAAAAGGGGTAGCTAGCTTACAGCTAACATTGCTACTGTGATGCAATAAACACAGACAGATGTCAAAAATATGTAGTCAGACTTTAGCAGTCAGACAGGTTGGAAACAAAACCTTCTGGTTAGTCAGACTTACTTGGGAGAGAGAAAAACAACCCAATAAACCTGTATTAAACCTGTAAATTATTACCCACACATGCGAATGTTAACATTCATCACTGCTTACAGGCCCCACTTCATGGTTTAACCGCTGTAACTGTCTTGAATTTTGAGGGATGCTTACACTGCAAAAAATATCAATCTTATCAAGTAATTTTTATTGAACCCTAAAAAACATGTTTACTTCAAAGAGGAGAAAAGATTGTTTAAGTAAGACTATTTAAACCTGTTTCCAGCACCCTTCAAGAAATGTGAACAGTGACAGTATCTAAAAGAAAAAAACTAATTGTTTCACTAGAATCAAGAAAAATTACATTTAATTCTAAAAAAATCCTGAAATAAGCTTATGCATTAGAAACACTTTGATGTCGTCCTATTGCACTGGCAGAATTTTCCTTCTTGTTTTAAGTAAACGAGACTTTTAAGACTCAATAGAATACAGCAATGACTTCAAGCTGTATTCATTTCTTTTTTGTCCACTTGGGGGCAGCTGTGGGCCTAAATACATCATTTTTAGCTGATAAATGCTCTACTGTGTGGATCAGCTAGTTGCTAACTTTGTCTGCTATTTGGTGCTGGGCAGGTAGTGTCCAGTAGATTTATCAGACCGTTTTCACTGAAAACAGCTGCCTGCTGCTGCTGCTGTTGGAAACCAGGCTGATGAGACCAGAGAGACCGAACCAGAACAGGAAACAATTGTGGGCCATAAAACTCGAAAGAGCTGCAAAGTTGGTGATAATTCTCTGTGGCTCTGTCACTATTAGCGAAGCCTTTCACATTATAGTCATGTGATCTTTTGATTATATGATTTTTTTTTTGATTAGTATAGCTTTAACAATAAAACAGTGAAGTTGTCCTCAGTTCTCAACAACAGTATTATTTTAGTGAATTTAATGTTATTATAGCTGATAGAAATAATGGCCAAAACTACAAAAATAAGTTGTAAAAAACTGCTATTAACCTTTAAAATAGTCTGACACTGTTTTGTATTATGTTGACCATTAGTCTGGGTAAGTTTTAATCTCCACAATGTACCCAAAAAATCTAAATAAAATAAACAATTCTCATGCTTTTCGTGAGAATACATCAGATGACGGCTATCTGGGAAGTTAGATTCGCTCTCAGCCAGCACCGGGGAAGCGATGGATACGTGCACGCTACTGTGAGAATCCCAAACAGTGAAACTGAGCCCTCTGAACAACACTGCTGCTGATCCCCCCACATGTTCCAGAGAGAGGGGTCTTTCTGGGGCACTGACACCGGATCCCACCTCTCGGCCCTGGGATGGGGATCAGGGCTGGCGGGGGGCAGAGGGGTGTTGGTGGGGGGGAGCGGAGCGGGAGGGTAACACAGAGAAGGGGGGAGAGAATGGATTGTCCACGGGTGCTTGGGAAGCTGAGGAACATGAGGGGGTATTACCGCCCGGCACAGCGGCCAGATGGACAGCAGATGACTTTTGTTCTTCCAAATACTCTGCAGGCTGAGGGAGGAAGAGGACGAAGAGGAGGAGGAGGAGGTGGAGAGGAGTAAAAGCAGAGGGGAGGAGGGTGGAGGCATGAGGAGACAGGCTTAAGTGAAAGTTTTTGTTTTACTGGGAAGGTTTTTTTTTTCTGGACTGTAACATGTTCATCAAAGCCATTTGTGTGTCCCAACTTGTCCTGCTATGATATCCTCTACGTTGTAATTACATCCACCATTATCTGAGCTGTGAAGTTCTAAGCAATTAAGAAAGACACCACAGAACACTCATTTCATAGATAAAATCTCCATTAACTGACTATCATAGAACCAGTGTACCATCCTACAGCCTTAACTCATCGGTGCACACAAAATAAAGTCTGATCATTGTCCAACTTCTTTTCAGCAGGCGTGCCAGCACAGGAGTAGGAACTGCCCCAAGACTGCCCCCTGGATACTGGAAATGAAATCTCTACTAGTTCCTATCTGCTTCTCTGCAGGTTTGTAGTGCCCCCTTGTGGTGTAGAAAACCAGTCACAGACTTTCTCCTGATGTTTCTATCTCACAGGATTTAACCCTGGTCTTCAGTTTGCATGTAATGAATCTGTATTTTACACATTTAAAGTCAGAGTTTGCAAAATGTGCAAAATTCTTGAAATACATTTACAATTAAATACAGTTGCAGTTTTAGGGTATCAAGGTAATGCTGCTGAGAAGAAGAAAAGCATTCTCTTTACTTATACTTCTGTAGATAATGTATTAACCTTTATCTATAGACGTAGGGGAACACGTAACGTAAATACAAACCGACTTATGAAGGAAACAGAATTTAACAGAGCACTTGTTTCACAACTATCAGTGTCGGTTAAAAGGTTTGAAGAGGAACTACAATGTTTTAGGAGTTGTCCAGTAATTGAGTATTACATAACAGACAGACAGACAGAGTAAGTAACCTGTAGAAGCACTGTATGTTCTTTTTTAGGCTTGTTTCTCATGAATTGTGAACTGCTGCTGTATCAGAAGGTGGCAGCAGAGTCAAAGTGGTGCTCATGAATTCCCAGCAAGACTACCTCATGCTACATGATATAGTAATGTGACTACTTTCTGGTCAGTCAAATCAAGTAGATATCTTTCAACGTTACAGTCTTTTTAGTGCCAGAGTCTCCTCTTTTTGTTACTATACTTCCACCACAGCTCATGCTAACAAGACTCTATATGTGGCAGATATCCACTTGATATGACTAACTCAGAGTGCTGAGGCAGTAGTCTTTTAATACCTCTAGGATTGGCCAGGCATCTGTCCTCATGCGAGCTAATGCAAGAGTGTTGATTTTGACAGCTCTGCCACAGCAGAATCACCTCCAAAGTGCATCCACAGTCCGCAGACATGTAATTCTTTTCATTGACCAACTGAATTAAACTTGATAGCTGACCTTGAAATACATTATGGTCAGACACTTTTTCTTGATGTAAAACATGTTAATGAGGCTTCATTGATAAAGCTAAAATCTTGCTTAATAAATACCCAACCTTTATGAAAATAACATGTACAATAATTCTATTTCTATAGGAACTTGATGCAACAACTTTTAACAATTGAAAAAATTAGAGCATCTTTTCACAACAGCTCATCCATAAATTTATAGTGCAAACAAACCACATATTATACCATTTCTCAGTTGGCTCAACATGTTTGTGACCTGCTGTTAGCCGGAATGAGTGAATGAATAAAGTTCTCCCTTCACCATCTGCTGCCTGGGTGCAAGACTGTGGTTGCCCACTACTCCTAAATATTTAGGATACAGAGGTCTAATTCCTGGCAAATGTAAAAATGTACTTGACAATAAAGACATTCAGTTCTGTTCCATAATGGTGACATAGAATAAAGTTTATTAACATTAGATCTTGAATCACTATTATCCTCAATTTGGGTGCCCTCTGACACCAGATGATGTGTGCCAGAAAACAAGGAGCTGGTGTTTGGACCCTCATGGCTGACTGGCCATAATGATCATCAGGCCCTGTCTTGAGCATCCAGTGGCAAGGCAATGTCTTCCACCCAAGCGTACCCTGTGTCTTACCACTGCTGTTGGCTGTGCATGGATAGCAGGGGTGGCAAATCCTTGCCGTCCTATGGATGGCTCTAGATCTGATAGTTGCCAAGCTAATGTTTGTGTAGCAGCCAAACATATGTAAGGCTGTGATGATCTTGGACGGATTGTTTTTGAGTTTTTTTTTTAAAGCTTTTACTGCAGCTACTGCTGAGGCTGTGAAAGATGAGTCATCGTTGATTATAGCTGACAGTTCCAGGCACATTTCAACAAATCCTGCTGCAGTGATAACATAACAGAGTAGCTATGTTATCACTGCAATGCCATGAGACAGGGCTTGGCACAATGGGAACTGCAGGTAAAAATGAAAAGATCAACATATAGAAGGCATCAAACCGCCTTTAATGATTAAAAAGTAGACAAAGTTTCAACGCAAATGGGTCTTCATCAGATCTCCAAGAGAAACACTCAATACATTGTCAGTAATGAAGATGTTGTTCATCCTCCAACAGAAAGATGAACACGTATGGGGTTGTATGAGGACAAAAAAGTATAAAGGACAAAATTGGTGGAGGTTTTGTCACAGAACCAGATGACTCTATTACATCAACTCAAGACCAAAGATTATTTGAAAATGACTTACTAAATGTGAAGATCATTATATAGACCAGAGTTCAAAGAGTGTATACTGACTGAATACCCTCCTCTGATCCAACCTATTGAACCTCTTCAGCCACCATCACCAGATTTGTCTCTTCTCACCAGTTGTCATCGGCAAAGTCCAGGTCTACAACAGCATCTTTCCCTCTTCCTTCAATGGCTGCAGAAACTGGAGAGAAACATTATCTGAAAATGAAACAACATGATATAACAAAATGAATGTTACACCCTCTATCAAGTACACTATTGCGTCTCTAATACTACACTACCTTTTGGTAAGCAACTTAGACATTAAGGGAACACATTTTCACACAGGTAGGTAAACAAGATTTCAATTTGACACATGCTAAATGGCTCTTTCTTTGTTTACAGGAAAGAGGTGTTTTGTATTTTACTTACCACCAGTTGCTATGTTCAGTGGTTTCCCCCTCATCTCTGCTGTTTGTGGCAGGAAGTTGGTACTGGGGACTGGGGGATGACAGCTGCCTGGTGTTTGCAGGGCCCACCAATGCTACCCATGGGACATGTGCACATCTCCAGGTGTATGTTTATGACATAGATTTTTCCAGGAGTGGAGGGGCTTTTGACTTCAAAGTGGTTGGCATCAATCTATGTGGAAAAGTAACAATAGAGAGCAATGACAAATAGAAAGGTGAACATTCATATATATATTCACTGAAACATTTCTTTCCATCTCCAACTTTGTCAGGGGAATTTATTCACATATACTATCCAATGTTACTTTGTCTCTTACCAGGAACCCTGACTGCTACAAGCCTTCCCAGTAGCCAATGGCAGCATCTGTCATTCTGGCCTCATAATAAGCACTGAGACAAGTGGTCAGAAAGTCAAATAATTGCAGTTGCGCCCTCTATCAAGTACACTATTGTGTCTATACTACACTGCCATAGCCTGTACTGACACCTTTTGGTAAGCAACTTAGACACAACAATCCTACTTCACCTTCGCCCTCATTGCAGCCTAGCTGTAGTGGTTGGTGTTTACAATTACAAATACATTTTACAATTTCATTTAGCAGACGCTTTTATCCAAAGCGACATACATCTGGGACTGATACAACACCAGAAGCGATCTAGTCAGGAGACAATAAGAGGAGTTTGAGTCCAATATGGACTTAGGTGCCAACAGGCGGTGCACAGATGTGATGCCAACCTGTTAAAAGCCGAGCTCTCTCAAGCTTGATGGCAACAGCTGTGCAATGAACTTTCCTGCCTGGCGTATAGCAAGTTTTTGATGACTGCAAACACTGTGGCACTGTCTGACATACTAATGTCCTTCTCTTTGCACAGCAGCCATCTCGATACAGCTTGCAGCAGGTGAAATGAGCAGAGGAGAAATTTGGCTTGCAGGAAGGCTCTGCTTAGTGCTGTTCTCTTTGGTCTGCTGTCATCTGTGAGGAATATCATGAGCCCTGACTCTCCCCTGCCTGAAAAGGATTCTTCAGTAAGGGGGGCTCTTCAAAACTTCTGGGTCCTCAAATATGACCTGCTCTTCTTCAGACTAGATGATGATTATTCCAAGTGGCAGGCCACAAGCGCACATGTTTAGCAGATGACCACCAAAAACCACTTGCCATTGGATAACTTTCAATATTAACAAAGCATCAATGCTATAATTGGGCTTTTCATCTAGTAGTCTTGAAATCTAATTCTTCAATGAGATTCTCAGACATTGGCTCTCAGCAGCCTGTACTGAGACTGTCACTTTGTAGTGAACAACCACAACAGTAAAAGAACAAAACTTGTTTTTTTTGCTGTCTTTTCCTCACAGGTAACAAAGAACATGTTTATTTCGAACATGCTTTGTCAGTGGAGTATAAACTGAAAAGATTAAGTTCATAATTTTGGACCCTATTTCCTATGTACCAATGATGTTGATCAGCCAAGTCCTTTCTCAACACAATCCATGCTGTTCTTCATGCAGGATACCAGTAGCTCCGGTTAGCTAGCCTCAAAACTAATTCAAAGGAGCCAGTCTTAAGTCTGTTCAAGCCCTGAAATAAATGCTGAAACCCACTTTGGGTGCACTGTGGAATAGGTTGCAGCGTTTATTTAAGGGGTTGTACAGACTGAAGTGTGGCCCCTTTGACTTTTCATTAGCTATGTCTTTAACTAACTGGAGCTGCAAGTATCCAGTATGAAGAACAGCATGGATTGTGTTTAGAGAGGACTCTACTGATAGACATTATAGTTAAAGTGTGTAGAATTTAGTGGCATCTAGTGGGACAGACTCGGCAGAAATTTAATATAATATTCATAAGTACATTTTAATCAGTGTACTTGAAAGTAACAATCGTTGTGTTTTTGTTACCGTAGAGTGAGCCCTTTATATCTACATAGGGAGCGGGTCCTCCTCCATGGAGGCTGTCATGTTGCACCACTATGTTTCTACAGTAACCCAGAGAGGACAAATCAAACTCGGTCAGTTACATTGCTATCTCAGCTTCTCTCCTCTGCTCCTCTGTTACGTCCATTAGCGGGTCTCAACTACGGGACGTTATGAACCAGAGGCGGTTTGAGCACTTTTCTGCTATGTAATTTGTATTTGCTGTAATTCTGTGCCTGTACTGTGGATCTCTCTCTCTCTCCCTCTGGGCTTCCTGCTGTGGTGTCTAGATTGGATTCAGGTGGGCTGGGGCTAATTGAATGATTGTGACATTGTGAGTGTGTGGGTTGTTCCAGGGAGCTGATTGGTTCTAGCCCCCAAGCTTGCAGTTTTAAGGCCAGCTTCTTCCAGCTCCTGTGTGCTCATCTCTCTCCATTTCCTACCAACATGTTTCGATGCTGTATGTCGTTTTGCCCCTGCAAAATACCACCTCTGGTTTTGTCGGGGTGGGTAGCAGTTTTGTTTAATCTTATTTTCTCCTGTTTTTTGTCATTTAGATCTATGGGAAAGACATCAGTAAATAGGGTCAGAAATTGTTGTCTTGTGCTTGTGCATTAGTGTGATCCCTCTGAGTGAGGGTAACAAGCTACATGACTTATCTTTTGAATTTATCCATATTTTAGTATCTGTATATTACCTTTACTTTTAATACTTGAATAAGTACACACAATAGAAATGGCACCCAGTCTCCAAAACGCTAAATTGCAGCTTTGTGCAGTTTTGTCATATCTGTTTAGTTGATTTAGTGGAGTTTTCTATGTGAAAATATTCTACTTTTAGTTATAGAGAGCCATAATGAGAGCCAACAGGTACTCATGTAAGTCTTTTTGACAGCAGACATTTTAACTTGTCATAGTAGAAAAAGCACAGGTGTTACTATTAACGTGTGTCAGCATGCACAGTATGAGGGCCCTAAAACCTGCACATATCAATGGAAGTCAGCCATGATTCATGTTATTAATTACACCCGTGTTTCTCCTGGAGTGACATGTTAAAATGTCTGACATGAAAAATGTTCTATACCTGGACGCTGAAAGGTTTTTAACATTTTATTATTTACACCTGTGCTTCACCAAAGTGACGTGTCAAAATGTTTGAAAAATGCATTTTGTTACTGACGACACTAGATGGTAGCAATGTGTTTCATGACACACATGCACACAGGCACACACACACACACACATAAATTGACTTCACTGTAAAAATTGTATTATTCCCTCATGTTATATGTGAGGACGACAACAATGGTGATGATGATGGTGATGACTAAAAGTCCCATTGCTATAGCTATAGATCCAAGACCACATAGTAGAGGAAAGTGACTTCATACATTTAAGTACAGCTCTGCAACACTATATTATAGAGGAAATATTTTACTCCAATCCATTTATTTGACATCTGTGGTTATTAGTTACTTGTAGGTTCAGGTTTCACATACAAAAGATATGATCAAGTTATAAAATATAACACATTTGTATAGATTAACTACAGTCGGCCAACATAAAATAGTTAATAGTAGCAATGCCTAGCAAATTCCTGTGCTATATCACTCTTACTGTACTCTTCTGTACATGTTTTTGTTTGTCTGATTGTTCTTGAGTGTTGAAATATAAGATTTTATTTTTTTTACATTTATAAACCTAACCAAACATAAAGCACATAAGAGCAAAATAAGAAACATGCAGTAGATTACACAGCTCCACTTACCCGATCTATCTATCTATCTATCTATCTATCTATCTATCTATCTATCTATCTATCTATCTATCTATCTATCTATCTATCTATCTATCTAGGTATTGTAGAAAACATGCCGTAGTCCTTTAGTAAGCTGCAGTTGTTTTGTTAACGATGTTTTTGGTTTACTGCTGATCATGAACTATTGTTGTTAGGACATATCAGACGCCTTTGAAGTCGCGTTTCTCACCGCTGCGGTTTCCTCCGCACAGTAGCTGCCAGCCAATAGGATTTGAGAAGTGGCGACATCTCTGCGATTCAGGAAACCCTCTCCTCCGCCGTCACACAGTATAGTAAGCAAAGACAACGTAAGTCCCACTACCGGTCTCAACTTTCAAAATAAAACCTTAACGCCTCATTGGCTTCACCTTTTCGGGGGTAGCCTGGGAAAATGACTGCAATTATTGTATAATAAATTGTATATACCACGTATACTTAATAACTATAAAGAATGGTTTGATTTATGAATAGGCCAAGGCTACTTAGGCTAAACAATCTAAACACTTCAATGGAGAGGAGTATATTTGAACATAGGCTATTTATGTGTAATAGTGTACATGAGTACATGAGGCCTTTAAACCTTCTATCAGAGCATTTGTTTTCACTTTGCCTAGTTTTAGGCACATATCTGGCCCTCCAACAAAAATATTTGGCCCTCTAAAAAAAAAAGCTGAAGTTTTCCCTTTTATAGATTGCATCAAATCTTTTACATGACTCTTCGTAGATCTTCAGTAGATAACAATGTAATCACAAGGCTCATGTCAATCCCAATATATTACAAAGTCAAATCTATTGGGATTTACACGAGCCTACTGGATACTGGATGAATAACAAAGCCTACATAGCATAATTTGGCCAATCTGAGCAGAACAGATTTGTGGCAGTATCAGTATTTTGCTTCAACCATAAATGAAGCAGGCCACTGTTTATTGTCTGTGGATAAATTATCATTTATATTTTAATTCTTGTAGTGTAACACACAGAGGATGTGTTCATGTTTATGAGTCCTTTTTTTTTTAGTATTAACATAAGATACTATCTTTGAGCCCGTACTTACTGATAGGAAGGACAAAATCTGCCCTCAGACACAACCCTAAAACTTATACAAATCAGTTTATTCTTGAATGAATTAAAAGAAATAGACAGGTCATCTTAAAAAATATATCAGGCTTTGTTTTACTGCACCTATATTTAGTTCCCCCACCCAATAAGTAATGCTGAAAAACACTGGCTCATGGTTGAACCTAATTGCTGACCCCTGCTGTCCACAAAATCACCTATTATCTAAGTCAGTAATTTTTATCTCTCTTTGCATTAACCCAATATCAACTAATACAAGTTAAGAAACAAAGTGTCAGTTTTAGTCAGCAGTTGACACTTTTGTTTTTACGACTTCCGGTGCTGTCGCCCCTGCTTTGTGTTGAGCTTGACTCGGCTCAGGTCTTGCTGCAATCTTGAACGGTGGTGTTGGTGACTGATGAGTGCAGTGCTGTGGACTCGACTGGCTCTTTCTCTATCGTAGTCGTTTCCCCCAGTTTTATTCACTGTTTTACGGAACATTTTCTCCAGAGGTGAAGCGCTTGTACTCGGGTTTTATCGAAGATGTCTGTGGCCGGGCTGAAGAAACAGTTCCACAAAGCCAGCCAGGTACGGAGACGCCTGTTATTGCTCCTTCATAACAACAATTGTTTGGATGTGAATCGTGTTTTGCAGCTAATGGTACACTGGATTTACGCTTCATGGCTGATAAGTAACAAACGAAAAGTAGCCAACTTCAAATTCCTCTTATTTAATCGACTCAGACATTGTTTCAACGCATTTGACGCTGTCTGGGAAACGCTACTTTTCTCATTGAGGTTACTTGTGCGCGGAGACAACGTCACACCAAACTCCCTTTAAAAACCTGAACATACCGTGTATCCTTTCACTTATTTAAACTCATACAACTCGTTTGACTTCATATAAGCTCATTTACCAATCACTGAAATCCCACGGACATTTCGGCGTAGTTTTTGACGGATAAATGATTTACCTGGCAACCCGTTACTTTAATAACTCCTCAAATGTTAGATGAACTGGTTCACGTTGTTACCAAGCTACTAGTGACGTTAGTGATGTCATAATATCAACAAATGTTACAAGAAAAGTGAAAAACTAATGAAATATTTGTTTAATGAGTATGAAAACGTATCGTCATTATTTTACCAGCAGTGTTACCAGGCTACACCAGACGTAACACCTGACGTTTCCTGTTGTAGTTTGGCGTGACGTTATTCTGAATCTCTGCATTTGAGACCTTGGTAGGAACAACACGTAGGCTACAACGGCTTTATTACAGTAGCTATTATAACACCATCATCATACAGGAATCAACAGTAGCACATCTGTCTTCTGGAGACCAGACAGGTGTTTTAAAACTTGTCAGACCTGTAGTCTATCTTGGATATTAAAAGATCCTCTTCAAATGTGCTTTTTAATGTAAGTGATGGGGGGGCCAAAATCCACAGTGTGTCCACGCAGTCGTTTAAAAGTTGATGTGAAGCTTTTATATGAGGCTTCAGCAGTGTGACTTAGTAATATCAAGTGGATATCTGACACATTTTACAGTCTTTTTAGCATCAAATTCCCTCTTTGTGTTTCCCTGTTGAGCTGCGGTGGAAGTATAGTAACAAAAAAAAGGGACTTTGGCACTAAAAAGATTGTAATGTTGAAAGATATCTACTTAATTTGACTCATTTGGATGCTGAAGCTTCTTATTAGCTTCATATAAACTTTTAAATACATTTTTGCACAGGAGGAGGACTGTGGATTTTGTCCTCCATCACTCAAATGCATTATGGAGGAATCTTCTAATGATTACAGCAAGAAAAATGTGTTTCAGTCTGTATTTTGGGCTCCTGAATGTTGTTTTCAGATTCACTTGAAAAATCATGAACTCGTCCTTTAACTTTAAAGCTCACTAGAATAACATAGAGCTATTAGAAATATCGCAACAGGCACAGCATGGTGATTGTATCTGTTATTTAATGTCTGATTGAATATTAATCACATCACTCATAAAAATATGATTTTAAACAGACTGGTGTGTTATTCCCCACTGCCTTCCGCCACCAAAATACATCATGGTGGGCGGCAGTGAGTAACTGTGAGCCAGTTCTAACATTTATCTTACATTTCATTGGAATCTAATGCAGCTTGGTGGATCATCTGTTTGTCTAAATGTCTTTTCACCATTAAAACCTTTTGCTGGTAATGTAAGTAAGCAGAGGCCGGAGTTCCAGGTGGAAAGTGATTAGACTGGAGTTTGGCATGAGCTTTTCTTCACAGGTTTGCTGTCCATCTGTTTGGGGGGTTTTTCATCATACATGTAGCCTGCTGGTGCATTTGGTTATTGGACACAGTGGGATTCTGCTACCTGACGACAGAGTCTTGGTTGTTGGTTTTTGGTTTGTGTGGTTTGGTTGTGTAGAGTTTTGAGACTGGGCCAGGTTTGAGTTGCAATTTTTTCCTATTGTTTCTATTTCTCTTGCTGACTGTGGTCTGCATCCATGTGTGTCACGTGTTTCACAAAGATAGCAAATGGGTTGCATTAGCGTGGCAAGCTAACAGTCAGTAGTGCATGAAACAAAGCTTACATATAGCCTTGAGCTGGGTTCAGGTCTCTCAGCACCAGGGGTGGAAAGTAACATTACTAGTAGTATTTCCATGTGATGCTACTTTACACTCCACTATATTATAGAGTGAAATATTGTACTTTCTACTCCACTACGTGCATTTGGCAGCTTTAGTTACTTTTCAAATGAAGATTTGACACAGTGGATAATATAACAAGCTTTCAAAATACAACACATTGCTAAAGATGACCAGTGGTTTCCAGTCTTTCTGGCTTGTGTATGTAGTCAGGGTCACATTTCAGATGTCTATGAGTTGTTAACAGCTCCACTAAATAGTAAATTTCCCTCTAAACTTCTCTCATGGTTTCTTTTCAATAAATGTTCAAATGATCCAATATTTCACCAATAATCAAAGATTAGAGAAAAAGTCCAAAAACTAAAAAAACAGATTTGTGTATCAGAACTTTGTTTTTTCTTCTTTCCTCCCCCATTAATCATCTCATGACCCCTCACATTTATCTGATGACCCTTTGGACTGGCCAAACCGCAGGCTGGGAACCAGTGGTCTAGCTAGCTAACTAGTTCCACTTCCAGCAGCTACAACAATAACATCCTGCTCTAACACTGATGCTTCACTATTAATAATCTACTGATGTCATATATAATAATATATCAGTCAGAGGAACCAAACCACTACTTTTACTGCGATACTTTTAATACATCAAGCTCATTATACTCATGTACTTTTACTGTAGTAGGATTTTTCATGCAGGACTTTTACATGTCATGGAGGATTCATTCAGTTTTCAGTTAAAAAAAACCTCTAAAACCCAACTGTACACTACCTGTCCAGCACTAAACAGCAGACAGACGAAGCTAGCTGGTGAACGTAGTGGAGCATTTAGCAGCCAGGAGTTGGTGGAGACCAAACCAGAGCTAAAAGGAGAGCGGATATTGCACTTAGATTCAGTTCTAATGTTGCTCTGTGTCTGCTGGATGTGCTAGCCAACAGTTAACTAACAAGTTTCCCCCCCAAAAATTGAAGAGTGATAATATCTCAGTGTTGACCTACTTACTGTGCTCTCTTGCATCCATTAGAAAAAAAAAATCAGTTATTGTTATTATTGTCGTAACAAACAAATGCTTCATTGTGTAACAAAGTAACTCCTCACACATCGTGTCTTATCACCTAAATCCTGCTAGAACAGTTTCTTTTTTAAGCAGCTCCGTTCGGCCTCTCTGCGCTTCACAGCCTCTCAGTTGTGTTTTCAGTTCAGCAGCTGATCAACACTGGTTCGCTCAACAGAGAGCAGAGTGCAGGTCTGGACCTGTCTGATTGGCTTCATGTCAAATCAACTAAATATTTCAGCTCCTCGTTCACATCGTATGTGACCAATATTCATGTTGTCAGTTGTTGATACAGCAGACTGCATGACAGGACATGTGGAATTTGTGACTTCAGTGACAAAAATACAAGATATGAAGACTTATATATAGTTATTAAAGAGCACCGTCATATTATGAATATGCACCTTCACTTCTAAATCTAAATATTGCTGTTTTTGAAATACTTTTTGTATCATGTTGTAGTCAATTTCTTTCAGTATATAATGAGTAGTTTGCCTTGGAGACATGATTTAGGGCTGGTTTTTCCCACATAGTCACAACAGGCAAACTGTGGATGAATGTATCTGGATTTTTATGAACTTGGAGGAGTCTCTCATTGGCACTAAGAGAACACTTAGTTGCTTCATTTAAGCAGTCCACCCTAACTTTGAAAAGTCTTTTTGCTGTTGATTTCTCTAAAAAAAAACTTATTTTTAGAAGTTGGCTTTTCTCAGACTAACTACCATAATGTGCATTTCCAGACATATGAGTCATATCATACTCATTCTGCACTCACTTTGCTTTTCCTTTCAGTTTTGTAGTCGGTGTGAACTTTCTGTCAGTGAAACTATACAGATGTTTCAAATTAAAAGCCCACCAGTGAGAGTGAGAGTTTATGGCCTTTAATTTGAAACATATGTAGGAAATGTTGAGCTTTTTTTTGCTGTTGTTGTTTTTATTTTAGAGAAAAGAACATGAAAATAACAAAACAAGAGTATGATGAGAGTCTACTGTGGAAACAGGAAGGCTTCTTACTAATATATGACTAAATCAACCGGGGAAATCAGAAACAAAGTCCTGTCTCTGATGCAGGTGTGATCCAGATGTCTTTTTGTGCTGTTATAAATAAAAAATTTAAAACAGAATTTAGATCATTTACAGTATATTTTTTATTCACAACTGCAATATTGGCAGATGTTTCCCTCAAATCCCTCAAAGCAATACCTCATCTCTAGTAGGAACTCCTTCCTCCCACTCACATTTTAACTCGCACAGTGTCTCGTGTGTCTTTGAAATTCCCACAACAAATAGCATCAGTTATCTAACTAGAGAGCGCTGACGTTGGCGACGACCTTAGACTAGTATCTGGGTGAATCATAGATCAGGGCACACGTTGGGAGATTTATTGTCTCGCCACTCATGAGTCTCATTCTCTTGTCCCTTCGCAGCCAGAGAGGCAAATCTCATTTTGTGCATCTCAGCTCATGCAGGGAGGAATATGAGCGTCATTATGTATCCGATTACTTATGAATTTATTCCCACGTGCGAGAGCTAAATGTCAATCTGCCACATCCTGTTTGCGTCTCTCTCGGTGCTCCTCATAGTAGTCAGGATAATGAGAAAAAAGCAGTTGCTCTAAAACGGAGGTCACGCCAGGATATCTACTCCCACTTCACACTTTCACATGTAAATATCGCCCCTGTACTGTATTTTCTACACGTTTCTTTTTTCTTCCCGCGGGCGCCCCGTTTGATCTTGGTGGCGTTGTTCTCTTGAGTCATGCAGTGACGAGCGAGTCAAAGCTGCAAAACAATTCCGAGCTTTTCTGACATTTCAGTCACTCTACTAGTGGTTTCCTGCTAGTGGAAAAACTGAGAGAGAAATATCTGAAAATAACAATCAATCAGACTTGTCACACACCCACAAAAAAAAAAAAGAAGTAAACAATAGATCAGTTTTTAGAACTAGCTATATGTCATGTATGTCAAAAACATTGTTTGGTATTTCACCTGTTTCCTGGAGTGGAAATGGGATGGTGAGCAGATGTATGAATATCTCTCGAACACTGCAGAAGATAACTGGGAAGGGAAACGATGTCAAATCCTGTTTATTTCAGTCTTTTTCCACTATTATTGGATAAGAGGCAAAAAAAAAAAACGTGCCGGAATATGATCCACACCCTATTTAGATAAATAAATAAGTGCACGTGTGTACTGTGAAGTGTGCTTTGCCCCAATACAGAGTAATATAAACACAAAAAAACTGCTACTGCACTCTGTGATGGAGCTTTGGATCAGAAACTTTTGGTGCGTCGTTTGGTCTTTAAAAACTTGGACACCTTCAAATGTCTTGTTTTATCCGACCAAAAATCCAGAACTTTAAGATATTCAATTAACAAAAAGATATTCAAGAGACAAAGGCAGCAAATCTTCACATTTGACAAGCTGGAACCAGAGAATAATCTGCAGTTTTGCTTGATGAAATCCATCCAGAGTGGTGAATCGGGAGGAATTATTTTGTGTTTTGAGTTCTTGAAGTAGAGCTGCAACAATTAATCGATTCGTTGCCAACTAATAAATGAATCACAAACTATTTTAATATTCAATAATTGTTTTGAGTCATTTTTTTAAAAGAAATTCACGTCCAAATTCTCTGATTCCAGCTTCTTAAATGTGAATATTTTCTGGTTTATTTAGTCCTCCATGACAGTAAACTGAAGATCTTTGACTTGTGGACAAAACAAGACATTTGAACACGTCATCTTGGGCTTTGGGAAACAGTGATTGACATTTTTCACCGTTTTATTTTTACATTTTATGGACCAAACATCAACAACGATTGCAACCCTGTCTTAAAGTCAAACTCACTTACATTTAGAGCACTTGACAGCTTGAACTGGCATGAAACTCTCATGATTGAATCACCAGTACAAAAGATAAGAAGCTGTGTTAGAAAATCTGCAGTTCTCGGACAAGAAGTCAAAAGGACAAGCAGAGAGGTAATTACAAATTACAATCATCATTTTTTTATGAAGAACCCTCCCAATAACTTAGCTGCAGATTGTCTTGAGTGTGCCACTAACAACAAGCCGGAGCCAAGGATCACACTTTATTACTCTCGAATCAGTTCCAAACCAGTGCTTATCTCCTAAACGTCCCCCTGGCGTTGTCCAGGAAGGATTTTCTTTTATTTATGTGAAACAAAGATCTGAAGTTTTTAATCAGCGTGGACAGGAAAAAGCTGCATGAAGTCCCATTTTTCCAATCTCCACCCTGACTATGAGGATGTTTGGTACAAAATCTGTTCCTGAGGCACAGAAACTATGGTCTAACATGCTTGAGCTTTCAAATCAGAATCTGTCTCCCCCATAATCAGACTGCATTGCTGATTTGTTTTCACCCCGTTATTTAGTCTGAAATTGTGTTCATGTTATTGTCATTTTCGTCGCCCTAACCAGTCAGTAGTGACTTGACATATTCATCCTATCAACGTCAACGTCAAGCGTAGTAGTAGTGGTTGCTAGGAGCACTTTTGCCACATTATGTCACGCACATATGTTGATTTACTGGTTGTTGATGTAAAACAACCGGTACAGTTGTTACCATCTCATCCATGCTTGTTGCCATTTTTGTTGGGAACAGATACTGGCTCTGGATAATAATAATAATAATGATAATGTCTTGTCAGTTTATACAGGGTTTGGTAGTGTGTACGTGACAGCAGGACACAATAAAAGCCATGAATTTAAATAGCTCACTTGAAGCGATTGAGGCAAAAACATATTTAATATCTTACATTTATTCACATGCATCTTTTTCAAGGTCACTTTATGTATGTTAAGTTGGTCCGGGATAATTGTTATTTTCAAGAAATGAACCGTCATCCAAAAAAAATGTGTACTGTGAACGTGAGAAACTGTAAAGACATTTGTTTCTGGTGTGTTGTGATCTGACACTGCACAAGAGCCCTATCTATCTTGCCTTTATCCATGACTCGATAACAGCACTGTTATGTCTCATCTAGTGTACAAAGTCCACAGTGACTCGTACAGGTGGAGCCCACTGTCTGTTACTAATATACTCCCAACGTCTCATTAGGAGCATTAGTAACAGGAGGCAGTGTAATAAAAAAACAATTCAGTTTCCTGGTTTCTCTTTCCTCCACTACGTAGGTTTACTATCTCAATAGATTCATTGATAATGAAACAAGTTAGCTGCAGGTGTAAATAATCAAAATGATTTGTAATGTGCTTATTCCAGTCTGTAGCTCCCATTAGCGCCATTACGTCATACTTTTTTATAACTGATTTTAATGTGCACTGGTATTGACTGTCAGTTATAATCTGTCTCAGTACAGACAGAGCAGACCTTCTTTGAATATCAAATAAATTGAGTTGACTGATTCATCGACTAACTCCCGGCGCTTCACCTCTTGTCTCAATCATGATGCCTTGTCAGCTAACACCAACTGAGAGCTCATTTTCAGAGTCATTTTCAGTCTGTTCCTCTCTTAGATGTGACCATTAAATTCACTACAAATGAGTCCTGAGTCACCACAGCTCCATTAACTATGTTACCGTGGTGAGTCAAGACGGCTCATGTAGCCAGATATGGTCTACGTTACCTGCTGAAGAATCTTTTTTTATTACATTTATTGCCTTTTATTAGACAGTAGAAAGTGCAGGGAGACAGGAAACAGGTCTAGAGAAGGATGATTATCAAGAAATTCTAATTAATCAAGTTAATTCAGTATATCAACCAGCTACAGAGGACGCAACTGTATTTATCACTGTAAAGCAACATGGATACATTGGGGTAGTGAAAGACCAACTCTATTAGTGTCTTGTGAAAGTTGTTGAGGTTTGTTAACTGTCCGTTAATTGCGTCTCGCAGCATTAATTAACATGGACATGTGAAAAGCTAAGCACAAGTTTTATGGAGGTTAGATGTGATTCTCTTTCAGTACAAAGGTAGAAATGGTTTGCTGATATTTCATTTTATGGACAGCTCATTCACCCCTGAAGCATTCAGGATGTTGTAGTCACTTTTACACTTGAAGAGAGACAGAATATGAAAGAATAGAGCGATTGAGAGAGATGTTCAAACCTCTTATTGCATACTTTTTCATCTCCCCACCTGCTCAGTCACTGCATACAGAGGTGATGTTAGAGTGTTTGATTCGGAAAGCTACAGAAATTGTTGGACATAGCCCTCTCACCCCTCCACACACACACCTCCCTATCCCCCGGAAACAAGGTTTAAAAGACTGTTTGATGACCCAATAAGGACTTCAGCAGCAACATAATCAAGCCTTTATTCACGCAGCATTTTAGCTTCCTTTGTTAGCAACTTAAACTAAACTCAAAACAGTGAGAACAGTGTGTTTGCACGAACCCCTGCAGGTCAGTTATCACAGCCTACAACAGAAGCAAAATGCCAGCAGGTAAGAGATACAGCTGACACCTCAGTAGAAAAGAACGCATCCATCTTTAATGACGGAGTGATGGAGGGACCGAGCCGCAAGTCGCCTGGTGGTCTGGCAGGCAGGCAGCTTTTCAGCTCATTAACATTTCAACAGCTCATCATCATTGTGTGACGCAACCCCTCCGGTTAATGTCGGTGGTTCTACATGAGACCCTTCCAGCTGAATAATAGCTGATAGACGATACACAGAAACAGGGCGTCTCCTTGGAGGATTTCCCCAAACAGTAAAATGTGATACCAGTAGCTTTACTTTTCCACAGAGTAAAGACTGTTTATATCACAGTGGTGTCAAGCTGCTGTGTTCAAAAGAGGAAAACTAACTTAATAGTTTCAAAGTGAATGGATATTTGGTGTCATTTTTGGCATTAAAAAAAGGATTTTCTCAGCCTGGCGGGGAGAACACTGGTGGAAATCCAACAGTTTATTAACCTGCATGCTCCACAAGCACCAAACTACTATTTGATAGCTAATGTCTTTGTCCCACTGAAAAAAAAACTGTGGGAAACTTTAACAGAAATCAAAATAATTTGTATAAAGACATGGAACATATATATAATGGTGTAAAAGTAGTACGAGAATGTGGGTGCAGCCTTCCGTAAACAGACCCAAACCTTTATGTTTCTGGTTTAGAGTTCCTTGATGGAAAAGATACTGTTTATGCTCTTACGGGCATACAGAGAATGACAAACAGGGGAAACGAGTAGGTATCGTTTCCAGTAGCAGGTTCTAGTTCAAAGCCGATGAAATACAGTTCCTTGGCGTAATTAAGCTCAGAGTCTACCGAATCTCATAGTGTATCTTTTATCTCATAGCTCCTTTTTCATATTAGCAACGATCAATGTCTAAAATGTTCAGATAACAGGCTTTTCAAACTTTGTCAGCAGATTTTATTAGCTCTATCTAATTCAAGTCAACTCCATAAACATACTCCATACTATCATAAAGATATGAGGTATGGACTAAATGAAACTCTTGGCTGTTGTCTGGGTAATGTTGCCTTCATGAGGTTAACCCGCTGAACGTCTGTGTACTGAAACATTATTAAATCTTCTGTAACTGCAAGCGAAGAAGAGTTTGTTCTACAATAGTCGGGCCCCTGTTCTTCTCCAACACACCTGTCCATCTACAGGAATGCAAAAGTTCTGCTCCTTGAAGTTTTTCAACTTTTGAAATGTCTTGTCCAATATTCCCTCACTATTCTTACCAAAAAAAATGTTATTTTATATCAAAAAGTTACGCTATATAAAACAAGCGATATGAGCAGGCAGTGGACACTTTTAACAATATCAGGCTTCTCTCACATAAAATAAATAAGAAATAACAGCGTACATAAATAACAGTATAAATATGAAATAACAGCGTAGTATCATGCTTGATTCTTTAGCAGCTGTCACGATGATTTCTCCTTCCACTCACACCACGGGGCCCCGAGTGAAGGAATTATAATGACATTAGTTATGGCCAGACCTCAACAGCTAACAGCTCTACTGATGGTAATGGACAAGTGTGTCCCTGCTCTGGACGGGCCTCTAATGAGGCAATTACCTGGAATAGCAGGTTTAACCCAGGCATGACAGCGGAGGATTAATGCATTAATGTCATGCCATCCTGTCTGATGTTTTTCCTTTTTTTTTTTTTTTTTAAATTAATCTTCTTGTAAATCCTCTCGAGTGTCTGTTTTCAGTAGACAGCCTTTCTAAGTCAGACGATGATTTTTTATTTCCAATCGTCTGACAGTTGGCGGTTTTGATCTCTCCCGTTAGCGTTAGGTTGGTTTTGCATTTTGCTTTTTGGCGGCGTGGCGTTAGATACATCTGCCTGCCTGACTGGCTTAAATGGATACATAAACAAAACCGTGTCTGCTACACTGCCTCTTCCTTCCTGCACACATTGACTGAAACTAGAATGAAGAAAGTTCCACCCACGACTCAACTGCCTGACTACACACACACGCACAAACACACACACGCACACACACACACTTATAAATCCAACGCAGCACAACACAGACAATGTTGTTGGGTAGATAAGTGTGTGTGTGTGTACAGTAAATGCTGAATGAATGGCTCTTTTCATGACGTTATCTAGCCAAAGACAACTCGCAAGCTTTTCAACTCACAGACGTCTCACACGGACACACAGAAGGTTTTGTGTAAATGACATATGAAGTTTGGATTGTGTAGCGTTCAATTGCACAGCTGTATGCCTGCATATACAGAGATCATAATCACTAGAGTCTTCCAACTTCTCCAGCCAGCTTTAAATAAATAATAATGACAAACTATTCACCATTTGGGGGGAGGGGAAGAGAGGAGGAGGGGGACATTCTTGCCCATAAAACCATGTCATTGACCCCATCGAATCAATGAAGAGCAATTATTCTTACTGAGGGTTTGTTTTCATTAGATAAACACACACAGTCTGAACCTCTATCAGAAGATTCTCTGCTTAAGCACAATGGAATTTATTACAGCTTTGGTATGTGTGTCTGCCTTGTGTAATCTAAGTGTGTCTAAGGTGACGACTTAAAATAATTCTCCCTCAAACAAATGATGATTAAAGCTCCACCAGTCCATATGTGCTATATATGATATGAAAGGTCGTACATGTTTTGTGGCCAAGGTTGAACCCACAACTTTTTTTTTTCTCTAGTGTGGAAGTTATTACTTATGTCTGATTAAATGTTAAAATACACCCCCATCCCCTCCCTCCCCTCCCCTCCCCTTTTTACCTCTGCACTGCAGCTCCTTAGAGACACAGTTGAACAATATGTCTCTGCGAACACCACAAAAAGACACAACATCAGAATTCCTGCGTACGTGTTAGTGTGTGTGTGTGTGTGTGTGTGTGTGTGTGTGTTAGCCAGCGATTCACCTCCAACAAGAGACATTGTTTTCAAGGGAAACTGCTGTTTACTCCAGCAGAACGTGTGGTGACAATGCAATGTCACTTTCCCTCCTACCAATAGTATGTCTCAGCTGAGACGGAACATGTGGTTTTGCGACAGACCGACAATGAATCACATAACAGCGAACAGACGGAGCATCACACTCCGCCATGTTTTTCCATTCTCATACGACCCCGTGCATTCTTTCCCTCCGTCCGTACCCTGCAGGCAGACAGGCCAGCCTCGCTGGAATGCCTTATAACTTGTCCAGACTAATTTCCCACAAGATCCGCCGCACTGCGAGACAAAACACGGCGCCGAACATTATCTCGGCTTTACGATAATTAGTCAGAACCAATGTTAACACCCTGCCAAATCTGAATAATTGAATTAACCTCGCTGTCATTACATCCAAATTTTCTTATTAACCTTGAAATCTTTAAGTTAAATCTCCTCCGAGAGGTTGAGACCATTTCACTTTTTCCCAACGTGCGTCAAAATGTTTAATGAGTCTTTCAGGATAAAGTGACTTTATCTCAGTGTTAGTTTGATAAAAGTTTAATGGTCAATTACATAACTTGTTAATATAGACATTTTTGCAGTGTAATCAACACTAAATTTAGGTAACTGAAAGTACTCACACACACGCACACACACTTCCTCATGATGGAAGTATGCGTATATATACAAGCTTCTGATCAGCTGCTGCTTTTACTGGGATATTTCTCTAATAACGCTGTATAAACCACCATATTAATGTTGGTTAAGAGCCAACGCGCACTGGAATAAGTCATGTTTGTTGATTTTGAAATATGAACAGATTGAACAAGTCGTGTTCTGATAGGAATGTGTGTTTGACGCGACTCGTGGGAGTATTAAATGACTAGTTATTTGAATAATTTGGCCCGGTGGTCTTTGGACATCTGGAGCTCAGTGAACATAAAGTACCTGTGCTTCCTGTTAGACTTGGCTCACATGATATGTTTCACACTTTTCATAGCTAAATGTGCCATACAGTAGCTACAGATGTGGATCCCGATGTGGCATTTTAAAAAAAAAATAATATCCTTGTTTGCCAAGACTCATCATGGTTTGTTTAATGTGTGTGTGTGTGTGCTTTTTTTTACACATAAATCAAGCCCTATCTCTGTAGTGAACACACAGGCATGAAGCAGATATCGATCTTCTTATCTGACCTTTTTTCCTAAAAGGTCAGAGCGTTGCTTTTAACACATGATATGAAACTGCGGTGAGAGATAACATTGTGTTTTCACGCCAGAGCTCGTTCAAAAAAAAAAAAAAATCCTTTCAGTCATTCAGCGTAATGAATCAGATTTGTTATGTTAGGCGTGTAATTAGGTTTGTCATTCAGGAAGTGATCTTTGAATAAGCAGTTTGTTCTTTGATGTGATCTTCCTCACAGTGATCCATCACAGCTCGGCGAAGAGCGCCGTCGCTCACGTTTCCTTTACATCTAGGCTGCTGAAAGCTGTCGTGGGTCATGATTAAATTACCGACTTTGTCATTAAAGTGTCAAATAGACAAATCATCATAATAGTGATGTATTGCGATGCGGTCTTTTGTGATAGATTATCAGTACAACTCGGGGTCGAGGTGGTATGATACACAGTATGTCTCATATAATGTGGATGAGAGATGGCAGATCTCGCCGCACTGGAATTGTGGAAAACAAGAAAAAAAATGAGTTTGGAATAATCAAATAAACGAGTGAAGCTTTATCATGAGCCATGGATGTATTAAGGAGAGCTCACCACCGCCCTGCACGACTCTTGAGTGTGCACATAACTTATAGCTGGCATCGTAGAGAGCTGACGAGCAAAGCAGACTCACTGGAAGTGGTGCCAGTTGTTCAGTCTTTACATGAAAAGCTGAAATTTCATCTTCAGAGACAATCTTCTCTCCTCTATCAGCGAGTGGTTGTGTGTGTGTGTTTGTGTGTGTGTGTGTGTGTGTGTGCGTTTCTCACATTTTACAGCCGACTGTCTGCTTAACGAGACTCAGATTGCCGCAGGATGTTGAAATAAGTGTAGAAAACAGTTGCACTCATTAACATGCTTTCTTTCTGTTACTCATAATATATCTGTGCTTAAATCTAAGCTAGCAGCCTCCGACTACGGATGAGGTGAAAAAAAAAAAATTACTTTGTGAGAAAAACTTAGACGCGATGTCACCGTTCTGAAACATCCTGTTGAAATCTCAACTGTGCAACAGCAGGTTGTTCTTACGTCTCCAGTTGCAGCCTTCACTCCAGGTAAAAATGCGGTGTAAGGAAACTGGCATCAGGTAATGTTGTGGCCCCATACCTTCACCAATCAGAGCGGATGGTCATTAATAATGTAGATTTTATGTAAATAGCTTCCAAAACAGCAAGCTGGAGGACAGAGGGGGATCTGGACTGTAAAGAAAGATGGATGTAGAGAACTTTTGGTGAATAAAATATCAAAATATGTTTAAAATAGACTCAGTATCTATAAAAATGAGTCAAAAAAGGCCATAATACCAGATCTTTAGTAGTGAGGTTGCAGTCCCTTCAGTATTAAACCCATGTTCCATAAATTACTAATAAACTGTATTTATATTCACAGGATTGTTGCTGTTCGTCAGTTGTTTCATTGGTTGAGTTGCTTCCTACAACTCTGTAATTGCTGGCTATGCTAGTCTTGGACGTTACAGTTGGTTGCTACTGTACATAGTAATCTATTTAGCTTAATGTTTACCGCTAATGTTAGAGCAGATGAACACATCATTCAATACGTTCCTTTCGCTATTGTGTTTAGGAAACACTCTGGATACAGAGAGTCACTGTCAGAACCTGCTGTGTCTGGTATATGACTGAGAGTTGCTGGTCAGGGAGTGGTGTAGTAAATGGTCAACTAACTTATTGTGTACAGAGTTTTTATTACTCATAGGAACGATGGCCAAAAATAAGACCCAAGTTGAAATAAATTGAAATAATCCTTTAACGGTTAAGTATGGAAACTGACTGGCAGATGTTCCACAGTAATGTACAGTACTGTGCAAAAGTTAAGAGCACTGAAAATAGTAGTTAATAGTATATATTAGTTTTTATTTCTCATTTAACTTCCTGCACAGTTGAGTAAACAGCAGAAACCGAAATGAAATCAATATTTGTTGCGAGCAGCTTTGCCTTTAAAACAGCAGTAGTTCTCTTCGCTTCACCTGCACAGGATTTCAGGTACTTGTCGATTGTTCCTGCGTCTCGGAGAAGTCGCCGCCGCTGCTCCTCCCAGACCGACTCCATGATGTTGAGATCAGGGCTCTGCGGGGGGCCCAAACCATCTGTCGTGCAGAACTCCTCGTTCTAGTTATCATTGGTGATCGTTCTTTATGACTCTGGCTGGATGTTTTGGGGTTGTTGCCATGCTGCAGACGCCTCCCTCATGGTGGTGTTGCATTATAGATAAGAATCTAAACATCTAAATTGCCTAAAACTTGCACAGTCTACTCTGTTCCAGTATCATTGTTTGGCTGCTGGGTCATTATTGAGTTTGTTTAGATTAAGCAGTGCGAGCAAGAAGACAAAGATATTGTGCTGCTGCTATGTGTGTGTGTGTGTGTGTGTGTGTGTGCTCTCTGCAAAGGAAGGAACAAGCAGAGTGTGTGTGTGTGTGCGTCCCCTCTGCTCCCCCTAGGCCCATCTGTAAAAGACTTGTGTTCAGAGTGCAGGAAGAAGGAACACACAGTTCCCTCAATCAAAGAAATGACTGTAGATGAACGCACAATGCTGGCGGCGTCTTTTGATCTGAGACTTAAAAGAAAAAAAAAAAAACTTAACATCCTCACAGTGAAGACTGCAACTCGCTGTAGAGTCCCTTCAGGTCCATGCCACCCTATCGATCGGAGCAGTTTCACTTTCAGAGTGACTGTTGGGCCTCATGTTCGCTCTCAGTTCACTGCTCAGGATAATTGCAGCTCTAATGTGTAGATTAGACGGCGTCAGTGTGGATTAAAAGCAAAGGGATGTGCACTCTTGTCTGCTGGGCCGGCAACAGTCATTTGCTGCCCCAGATGTCACCTGCTGCTGCAGCCTGTAATGCATCTGGCACTAGAGAATGTCATTGTCCCAGTGTGCACTGCTGCTTCCTCCTCCCTCCCTCCCTCTAATGTAACACCATGCAACCCGAACATTATCTATCTATTTAAAACGAATGACAAGGAACAGTTTTTTTTATCGAAATCATCACTAAAAAAAAACACCTAAAAATGCGAAAGTATTGACTTATTGAATCTGCGCCAGATGTGACTGGAGGCGTGTATTGTCTCAGTTTTCTTTACGATATGTAGAATAATGTAACCGAGCGTTTTCCCAGATGTGGCCCCCGCTGGAAGGTGAGGAGTCACCAGTCAATGGCGGTATAAAAGGCATTATAAAATATGTTTTTCAGCAATTGTGAATCAGTGCAACCACGAGAAGTTCTTCAGCATAGTCATAAATGTGCACCGAAAATGTTGAGGCTGATGGGTTCAGTACTATGCGAGATTAAATGCAGTTTTTGCAGTAAAGCCTGTAAAGCTGCACAGTGTTGTGTTTCTCTCAGCACACTCACCCTCCTCTGCTGTCCTAGAAAGGCTGCGGCAGCCAGATTGGGCTCATTTCTCCACTCTCAGTCTGCTAATTTTACCCGCGCTCTGACCCACTTGCTGCCTACAACTCTGTAATTGCTGGCAGCACTTGTAGTGGAGCCCAAAGCTCACACACACACACACACACACACACACACATACACACACTCACACCACCTGTACTGGGACAGGGCACAGTTGGGCCCTCTGTTTGGGGTTACCAGGATGGCAAAACACCTGACTTGAAGACAGTAAAAGCTACAAATGTAGTCTTTCGTCAGCCAGCTTCTGGGCTTTGGCAAGATAAATGTATATGTATATATTTAACAAGGTGAACGGTTGCTCTTGAGCTTTAGCTTAATGCTGACTGTACATACTGATGTTTAGCAGATAATGTTTGATATGTTCGCTCTCTCGGTTTAGCGTGTCAGCATCCTCGCACTAATCACAAAGTCCAACTGAAGCTGATAGGAATGCCAAGAGTTTGAAGTATTGAAACACATTAATATGGGAAAACCTGACGATAGTGCGAGAGGAAAACTGTCACAGGATCACCAAAGTTATTAAGATTCCTCCTCTGGGCACCGTGAATGTCCGTACAACACCTAACGACAATCCATCCAGTAGTTGTTAGGATATATCAGCGTCGCAGAATTAATCAAGATAAGACGGACTTGTATTGCAGATGTAATTGCACTCAGTGCTTTACATGATATCGCTGTGTTGCTCCGCTGTTCCGGTGATTATTAGGATTCAGTTAAGGGAAATGTAACGTCAGTGAAAGGCAGAACAGCGCGCTAAACTGTGCTCAATGTGTGCGATGATGAAACCCAGTCACAGCGCACCGTGACATTCATTAGACCTGTGTGATTTTCTCGGGAAGCCGTTCTCGCCTGCCCTTCTCCTGCTCTCGTTCTTTATGACATTTCAAAGCCCGAGTGGCCGCGTTTCCTCCTCTCCTCCCGCACTGGTGCGACAGCTCATTATACTGCGTGACCTCGTACTGTACATTGTTTTGCTGATGCAGTCTGGTTGCTTACATAAAGCCTGGCATCAGCAACACTGACTCCAGGAGGTGATGAGCGCAGCTTCCCACTCTGCTCCTCTCTCACTTACTTACTCATCGAGCCCAGCGTGACTCACATGACTTAAGATATTCAATAGGTGTGCTGGTGTATCGGTTTTACTATAAACCGCAGTGAAACACTCTGACAGTAAACTGTCAAGAGTTTCTGTTACAGTCATTATTATAGTCGGGTTATGAGTTTTATTCATGATGTTTATTCAGAGAGCTGCGTTCTACATAAAAGAGGAAACTCCCTGCGTTCAAATCGTTGTTTCTTTCCCAGATATTGTGCTGCGTTTAAAGTCATTTCCAGTCAACTGTCTGAAACTTTTAACAACTTTTAAAAGCTTTTTTTGTTTAGTGTTTAAATTTTAAATTGTGGTTGTCTTCTGTAAATTTAATTCCAGGAGCCAGATGCATAAAACCGTGTGTTGAGTCACAACTAAAACTAAATCTCAGTCATTAAGGAAGTGGGCGAACATGCTTGAGCCTCATTTCCACTCCCACAATTAACCGTGAACGTGTGAAAAACGCCCTGAACCAACTGTTTTCATACCAGTTTGCCGCCTCCTCCACCAGCCTGTACCAGTGTGGATGAGACAAACAGAACAGAAGTGTTGCACCGGCGAGGCTCTCCAACAGCAGAACAGCTGTTTATAGCGTCCGTATCATTAATTCATCACATGGACTGTAAACCATCGTCAGCAGTGATCAATGATTAGTTTGTAGCTCTCATATCTAAACTGACCTTTACAAGGTGTGACACAACTAAGGATAAAATAAAAAGAATATCAACAATAAAATGTTGACTCCATTGTTAGTTAAAATAATGATAAAAAAGTAATTTAACCAATGATACGTTTATAAATGTGCCTGTAACTGGCATTTTATATATATATATATATATATATATATATATATATATATATATATATATATATATATATATGATATATATGCCACCTGCGACTGTCCCGTTTCTGCTCCCGATGACCCATGTGGCCTGGAAAGGTTGCATCATGCTGAGTACGGCAGTTTCTCTTGTATAATTGTAGAAATAATAGTTATTAATGTCTGTATATTTCTTAGTATTCCCTGTTGTTAGTTAGCTTAGTTGTGAGCCAGTAATTCGCACCTGACGAAAAATGAAGCCGTCAGTGGACCGCAGCTCAGCAGCTATTAAACAGTGTTCATTTTTTATAACATTCATATTTGTAAAGTCCTGACTGAGGGGAGAGGAACAATAATTCCCCAAGTCCCACTAGGAAATGCTTTGGCAGTGCACCACTTAGCGGTAGCATGGATGTATGCTAGAACCTGATAAATGGATAAATTCTCCATAGCAAGACACATACAAACTCCAAACAAACAAAAAAGCAAGCAAACAAACAAACATAACTCATGGCACTTTGTAAAGGACAATATTCTTATGTTAGGTGAGTTAGTCAGTTAACGTTACCTAATGTAGCTAATGTTAGCAAACAAACAAAGACCACAGGGAAGTACGCCATCATTACTCTGCAGAACATACAGCTAGGACCCGGTCTGGACCAGAACCCATCTGGTACCTACACACGGTAGCACCGTGAGAACATTTCAGGTCTGGCCTCTTGAGTAGCCAGCCAATCATCGTAACTATAGTAACAGCATGAGGAGACATGAGAGTTATGGTAGTAATGACAAACTGCTTGTTTTGGACAAGTGTTTTATTTTGATATTGTTTTATGGCAGAATAAAAATAAGCATGTCTGGTCTGATCTGATTTCAATGATACAGCTCTATTCAAAATACACAGTGCTTTCCAGAGGAATGGAAAATAACGTGCAATAACAAGACAGCAGGGTTCCATGAGGTTGCCAGCATAAAGTGAACAAAAACAATAATATTTGGCCAGAGAGAGATAAAATGATAACATTTTCCTATAGCAGGTAAAACACCTAAATACAGTCACACAAAACCAAAAGATGAAATAGAGAGTTAACATTGTTACTAACATAAGGAGCATAAAATACAATGTTGATGTGACAGAGCACTGTGGCAGTCTAAACAAGAAAAGAACAGCACAGGACTTCAAATTAATAGAGCGCATTTAAAAACAACTAATGTTGATCAAAGTGCTTAACAGATTCAAATTAATTTAAATAATTAATTAATTGAGAGATCATTAGTCCAGATATCAGGATGTCTTTGAAATCTGGGGGTATGTTGTCTTTAGTTTCTTCATTTTTGGCACCAAAGAGCAACCAGTGTAAAATCTTTCATTTAGCAGGATGTGACTGAATCACCACAGTAACGTGTTAAAGCAGTCGCTTAAAAAGATCAACAAAACAAGACTGTCATAGATCTTTTCTTTTATTAGATCGGCGATATGCAGATCTTATCATGTGAGAGATAAGCAGGCTGCGATATCACAGACGCAGCATCTGCCTGTGACGACAAGACTGACACTCCACCACCGAAGCTTGACTGCTGAGCGGCATGTGATGCCGTTTACTTACAGCGCTGCACCGAGGACGTGCTGTTGAAATGATGACTAATTGGAGTTGTAAATGACATGTAACTTTCCGGGTTTTAAAAAAAGGAATCAGAGCTCGAACTGCTACATATCACTAAATTCAGCGTGAAGAGATGAAGTCAGAGTTTGGCAGGAAGTTGATGTCTAGCAGATGTAGCGTTTATAGCATTGTTAGCCTTTTCTTTGACACATTGTACCTCCTTGTTTGTCAGCCCAGCGACGACATTATAATTAGCTCCTGTCACTTCAACAAGAACAGCAGAGATGACTGCTGGATACTGTATAATATTAGACTTCTCACCTCGCTCAGCAGTGAGACAGAATACCTCTTTCACCTTTCATATGGACACCTTTAAGAGACACTTGGAAAAAATTGTGGGCCTATCTTTTTAATACCAATATTTCATATATGACACCCACTTCCCCCTGTTGACTCTCTGCCAGTCAGCATCCGTCACGATGACTCACGTCTCTTCGCTATTCTCGCTTGATCTCCAGGTTCTCCCACTTCATAGCTCCCTGTTAAATGTTCTGCTGTGAGCAGAGCTGTGAATTAGACTTCCATTAGCCGGGCTGCCTGTGCTGATGCACCCGTCGTCACTGTCTGCTCTATATATAACCTGCTGTTGTTTTTTTTTTTTACTTAACTGCTCCTAAAAGTGGATTGGTTTGGACAGAGAGAGAGAGATGGACAGCCAGGTTGGAGGGCTGCAAACATAACAGTCATCTGAAAAGCTTATAATCCTCTTTGTGGTATTTATGGTACTTTCTTTCTGGGTTCATTTCATAAATTTAGTTCATGAGAAGTCTTTCAATATACATTTTTTTTTTGTTTTATTTTATGGTTACTCATTTTGGTGAGAAGTGTGGTGTAAAGGAAGCAGAAGTTCAGGATGTGAAAGTAAACTATAACACACAATCGCTAAATAATTCCCACAATATTTTGAAGCGTAGTGACCAACACTGTAAAAACGCAGACAGTATGTGTGGGATGATTTTTTTTTTCAGTCAAAGAACATGGACTCAGTGACTGACCTGCAATCAGAAGTTTCTTTCTAAATTGCCAACTGCCCTAAATCTTTCAGCATTAGTCCTTTATTTGTGCACGCAGAATTTTAATCCTCTTTAAATCTGCCAGAGAATGGTGTCGAAGTCTCATTCCTCTGTTTGACACACTTCTTAAAAACCATGCGGCCTCAAGTAGTATTACTGCGAATCATAAATAGAAAGAAAGGGAAATCTACACCCCTGTTCTACATTTCCGGCGCTTTCTGCTGTTCAGATGGTTTAGAAGAGTAAAGTTAGTGGCTGCAAACACAGGAAACAATCTTCTAAAGATGAACATGCAGAGATTCAATTGACTAAATAAAGAAGTCATTGTCTCAAATGATGATTAATGGCGATAGTGGGTTCTTGAATCAGTGTGATGAAATACTTTTTCATGCGTTTAATACGTCAAATTAGCAGAAACAGACATTTCTATCTACTGTTTAAATCTCATACAGCGTGATGGATGATTTTATCCATATTGCCCACTCCTATTAATACTGTCATTTCTCAGTTCACATTGTTTTATCTGAGATTCATCACATGTACTGATCATGTCTTCAGAGAACACTTTTTAAAGTCGACGCATAGTTTGAGAAATGTATTCCCGCTCAGTGTTATTTCAATGTTTCCAGCCTCGAATCAGAAAATGCACATATCCTATTAAACCCATAACCGTGTCCCAGCAGTTGTTCTATTATTCATAGTCCACCATCTCCAGGATTTGTCTTTAGATGACATCATCCCCAATCTGTCTCTCTGCTGTTCAGTTTGAGGATCAGATTCCTACAGTTAATCTGAGCTCTACAATACTATAGAAACAACATGCTGTACTGCATATGAATTCTTTCAAAGTGGATTCCCTCAACACATGACTAATATTGGCATGGATCCTACATTTTCTTTTCATGGAGTGTTTTTACATGGAGTGAAAACACAATATGTGCATCCTTGAAGTATTACAAACACGTCGAGTGCATTTCCTTCCTCATTTGCAAAGCCAATGTTTTGGAAACCGTCATCGTTCACGTTCATGTTTACTAGCTGTCAGTCTTCTTCTTCCTTGCTTGTATTGTTGCGTTGCTGTGTGTTCTTGGGATACTAGCAGATCAGTGGAAGAAAATGAAACCATTGGCAGCAACCATTGTGCACATGCATCATGGTGTTTTTGCACTAGAGCAAACAAAACCCACTGATACAAACATTGCTCCATAGCACCTCTAGTGGTGAAAAGTTCCCACACGGTGTACCTTTAAGTTGCGGACTCAGTAAAAACTTGGACAACACCCACATTGTAAAAAAAAAAAAAGAATATTTCCTTCATTGCACACAGCAAAACACTACAGAAACACTGTTCACCCCATGTTACCAAAGCAACAAAACACTTACACATGATGTGAGACTTAGGTTAATGCATGTTCTTCTGCCCTCCTCCTGTCCACGTGTCCTCTAGTGTTTTTTTTCAGTCCTCCTTAATTCTCTCTCTTCTCTCTCTGCGCAGCTACTCAGTGAAAAGATCAGTGGGGCAGAGGGGACGAAGCTGGATGAGGACTTCATGGAGATGGAGAGGGTGAGTTCATTGCAAATGCGTGTGCTCAGCAGTAAACACAGTCTTATGATGGATGTATAGTGTTACACTGGATTGATCTGATATGAGGAGAGGCAGGAGAGAAGAGTTTTCTAATACAAAGTCCTTCTCAGCTCATCTTTAGATTAAAAAACTTGATGATGACAACAGATTTCAAAAGTTTTCACCTTTTTTTTGTCAACGGCTTTTACTGTGCCAATATCAACACAACTACCTGGCTGAAGTTTTGATTAAAATTAGAGTTTGGTTTGTGCAAATCATGAACTTTTTACTGAGACTAGAAGCAGGGAAAACAGCTACCAACACCTCTAAATCTCATTCATTTAATTAAACATTTTTTATCACGTTTATTTAGTCCAAAGACAAACAGAAGTTTTAAAATGCCAATTTTTGGTTTTAGAGGGGGTTATGTGCTGGAACTATTTTGTGACAAATAAGAATATATCCATCCACTCAGCACTACTCTGCCAATGCTATTCCCCCTTGCTTCCAGTCTTTATGCTAAGCTAGGCTAACCACATCCTGACTCCTGCTCTGTAACACTCACATGAGACATGAGATTAATATCACTCCTCTCATCTTACTCTCAGAAAGAAATAGAATAAGAATATTTGTAAAAATGTTGAACTGTTCCTTTAATAGTGTTGCTAAATGATGTTTCCTATGAGTAAACAGCAACATCAACTATGTATTGACACAACGCAACATTTAACATTCTTTAATATCCTTGCTTCCACCAGAAAATTGAGGTGACCAACAAGTCAGTGTTTGACCTCTTGTCTAAAACAACAGAATACCTGCAGCCTAACCCAGGTAAAAACATGGATGTTTATTTTATTATATAAATTTGCTGTTCTTTTATCCATTACTACAACACTGCCTTTAGAAATCAATCCAATATGTGGTACAATCTATTCATTGTTTTCCTCTGTAGCCTCTCGAGCAAAACTCAACATGCTGAACACAGTCTCCAAGATCCGAGGGCAGGTGAAGACCACTGGCTACCCCCAGACTGAAGGTCTTCTGGGAGACTGCATGCTGCGCTACGGCCATGAACTGGGCGAGGACTCTGTCTTTGGTACCAACACTCATATACACTATGACAAACAGTGGCTATAAAAACTATTCATTCTGCCTTATGGTCTCCTTCTTTGATAGACAAGTCCAATATGAGGACGGAGTAACAACGTTGCTCCTGTAGTTGCTCTTCTTTGCATTGGTATTTGCTTATATTGGTAACTTTGTGTTACCAGGACTTTGTTCTACATTTTATTGCCTCTCTAAGTGCACTCTGTCCCTGTCACCCTTCTTGGTGCCTGAGGTATATTTCTTTAAGATCTCTCTCTGCAACATGGCTGTAAAAAAATGTGGTTTGGGTGCACTGCCAGTAGAGCTGAAATAATGACTCAGCAGATATTTTAATAATCAAAGAACCGTTCAAGTACTTTTTACATCAAAAATGACAAACTTTCTTTATCTGTAGTTCCTAAATTGCAAGGATTTCCTGTTTTTCTTAGTCTGTATGTGATAGTAGTATGCTGAATATCTTTAGGTTTTGATGTGCTGGTTGGACAAACGAAACAATTGAACGATCAATCAAGAAAATAATCAACAGCTTAATCAATAATTGAATAATCATTAGTCGCAGCCCAAGCTGTCAGTTTGAATTCCAAAGTGAATTCATGTGAAACACAAATTTCAACACGAGTGTCTTTCATACAATCGGTTGGAAAAACCATTCAGAAAAAAAGAACGCACAGACACACAACTCGACCTCTGAACTTTTTATGTAGCTACTGAGCTGAAACTAAATCACGTTGCATGTCTTCAGATGGATTCTATGTTGCAGTGTCCGGCTGGAAAGACTACGTGTTAACTGAAAAGGTGCGGTGTCTCTGTGTACCATAGGCGGTGCTCTGGTGGATATGGGTGAAGCCATGAGACAGATGGCAGACGTGAAGGACTCCCTGGACATAAACGTCAAACAAAACTTTATTGACCCCCTGCAGAGTCTACAGGACAAGGACCTCAAAGAGATCACAGTACGTTACAGCAGCCTATACACTAAACTTGCACAATGTGACAACAGTCACTGACGTAGAAATTCCCTCATTCCTAAATCATAAGACACTTTTATGATGAGAGAACTGTCCATTTTATTCCACAGTGAAAGACCTTGACATCAAGTTGTAGTAATTCTTACAGTACTTGCAACACAGGGGAAATGTGACAACACTTTGAGGAGGTGCCAGGATTTCTGCAGTGCCTTTGCAACACTGGTTGAAATATGTTATGATGCCAGTGTGAGAATGCACCTTGAATGTAATATAAATTTTACTTACAGAACACGTAGCATGTATTTTACAAATTAATGTTTGTGCTTCACGATCCATGAATTAACTTTGAGGTTTTCAAAGTTTCAATTTCAATCCATGAAATCACAAGTCACGAAACAAATTTTAGGTGAATTAGGATTTCATGTAATGAAATAAGTTTCATCATAAAAGTTTATTGTGTGCATTAGTCTCAAGTTGTTTAAAGCTGTCTTATTATCAGCCATGCAAGTAAAGACTGATCAGCATGCTAAAATGCTAACATATTGATGTTTAGCAGGTAATGTTTACCATTTAATTTTACTGTATAAGCATGCTAACATTTGCTATTTAGCACTAAACACAAACTACAGGTGAGTGCAACTTGAAAGAGACAACTGCTAACCGTTCACATAACCTCATACGATATACTGTATATGAGCTTATGTTTCATAATACAGTAAACGCTAAATAAAATTCTGAAGCAAATTAATGAATAATATTGCATTCGGTATGCTAAACTGGCAGTTTCCTTTTTATGTTTGCAGCACCACCTGAAGAAGCTGGAGGGCCGTCGGTTAGACTTTGATTATAAAAAGAAACGTCAGGGGAAAATCCCTGACGAGGAGATCCGCCAGGCAGTGGAGAAGTTTGAGGAGAGCAAAGAGCTGGCTGAGAGGAGCATGTTCAATTTCCTGGAGAATGATGTAAGAGAGTACACAATGTCTACATAAAGAATGGACCAATAGGGTGTATTAAAGATGAGGCAACAGGGCAATACAAACATGGGAAATGAAAAATAGAGAATTTTGAGATTATGCACACATTCTGCTCATTGCCTAGTATGACGGTGTCAGGCCTTTTTAAAGAATTTTATGTTACTCTCACAAAGGGTTATACAATATGTAATGTGTATGTGTATGTGTGTGTGTGGTTTGGCCAACAGGTGGAGCAGGTGACCCAGCTGTCAGCACTGATCGAGGCGGCCTTAGAGTACCATCGGCAGTCGAGTGAAATCCTGGAGGAGCTCAGTGGACAGCTGCAAAGGAGGTGAGGAAGGTTCTCTGCCGAAGTGGATGTAATACCTCACTTTGCTGTCAGTAATTATTCTGCAGCTTCTGTGGAATAATCACAGTCTCATTCTGTTCCTGCTTTTAAAAAGTAATTTCACTCAGAGTGGTTTTTGACATTAGAAGCATGAATACCAATGGTGACAGCTGGTCTATGAGCAGTAAGCTCTCTATTTTCATGAATTAGTGGGCTGAATTTGGTGCAAGTTGGTGGCATTGGCTCAGAACATGTGACCCACAGCATGCAGGGTGAGTGAGAGGAGCCATGACTAGTGCTGCGTATTATTCCAAATTGATACATGTGTGGGACTGGGCAATATGTCGATATTTGACCAATATTGTGGTATGAGACTAGATATTGTCTTAGATTTTGGATATCGTTATGTCATGATATGCCATAAGTGTTTTCTTTTTGCCTGGTTTTAAAGACTGCATTACAGTAAAGTGATGTAATTTTCTGAACATACCAATAGCTGTTCTATAGTTTGCCTTTATCCACTAAGTCAGTATATCCACATTACTCATGATTGTTTATCAAAATTTTTTTATGCTATAACAAAAAGTTTATAAGTTTATAAATAAGTTTCCGTAGTATATAACTTATGATTTTACCCCAAAAATCTTGACACAAAAATAACTGGATTGCAGTTGTTTCTTTGAATTTCAGTTAGTGCTTCTCTTTTCTTTAGCTTTCGGCAGTCTGTAAAGTTTGCAGATAGCTCCGATTTCTTGTTGAACAGTCAATCACACAACAGCTCTTTCCCATTGTAGATTTGTTTGTGTTTTTTCGTGGCTCATTCAACTTTGTGCCAAGAAACTGGACTGCTCACATGTGCCACCTGGTGGTTATTGGTGTACACTGCAGCTACTGCTGAAATCAGCTGGATAAAATACCTTCATCCTTTACTGCCGCCGCTGTGCAGCTTTACTGCCACGGTAACTGTGGCAAACCAAACGAGTGACCTCTGTATGAACAGCCGACATTGTAACATTGTATATGTGACTGAAATTAAGGAAAATTATAATAGGTCCCTTTTAAAAGAAAGCTGCTTGATGCAGAGCTGGTTATAGTAACTTGAGTGTGTACTGGGCAGCCGTGTTAGTTAGATAAACAGAAGTATTGGATCGGACTCTATTGACAGATACATAATGTTGAAGGTTGAATCAAGATTGGGGCCCAAAAAACTTGATCAGGACATCCCTTGGCAACTATGTGGTTCTGACATGTTTCACACATGATGAATTGTAATAACTTTAATAACTCTCATCCAGCACCATCATCAGGTCAATTTGAATTTGTCTAATACTTTGGGTTATCAACAAATACCTGCAAAAGTAATGACATTCTCATCAGCTCAGCTGTACTTTGTGTTTAGTGCTAATTTGTGCTAATTAAAACATGTTAATTTGAGATGATGACCTGCTAGAGCCTCACAAAACTGCTAGCATGGCTGTTTAATGTTGTTCTAACACAAGCAGCCTTTAACTCTTGATACAATACAGTATAACATGAAGTCACAACATTAGGATTGAAACCAGGACATATATAATAATGTGTTCTCTCTGCAACAACACACTGGCCTGTTATGTAATGCATGACAAGAGTCACATGTACCAGTACAAAGCAGCACATAGCACATAAAGAAAACCCACAGTCTAAAACATAATGCTAAGCTATTTATTTTGCTTTATAGAACAAAAGGTTTTTCACTATGCTATCTTCTCACCCCAGGATAGCCACAGCCAGCAGCCGACCCAAGAGAGAGTTCAGGCCAAAATCCATCAGGAGCAGCATGGAGACCCTGGACAACAGTCAGCACAACGGCCTGTCCTACAGCTCCTCCATCAAATCAACCGGTACAGCTGTTCACCTATCCGTTTTCACTTTGTCTGTGTTTTTGCCTTCTTTTCTGTAATTTTCTCTATCAGCTCCATCTTCATTGTTTGCTTTAAGTTCTACTGTATTTTTTTTTATTATCCCTTACAGATATCCAGATCAATCACACAGTCAATGGGAAAAGTAGGTATTCCTTCATACAGTGTTATGATGTGAGGCTCCCTGTTACTCACCATATGGCTTTTTTATGCTACATTATGTGTGCTTCCATCCACCTGGCATTAATGTCTATCATATCTAAATATGATGGCGTTGGATTACATTTAAACCAAACATTACATGCATTAAGTGAACAGTAAGCAGCTCATTTCACTCGTTCTAAACTTTTATTACTATGCGAGTTGTCTGTATGGAGGGTTTTCAAGAGGAAACTGTTTAGTGGGTGTAAAATCAGCTCGAGTCAGGATCTGAGAGAGTGCAATGACACATTTGTGGGCATCTAACATGTGAACACAATACTGGTTTTAGCGTGCGCTCAGTTCCTCATATGATCTATTTTTCTGCAGCAAAATATAGCAGATAATAACCAATAGTTGTACTCCCTCAGATATAGCTTTAAGCATATGTCATATCAATATTTGAAGAACTCAGAGCTGAGCAGCAGGTTGTCTTGTCAGTCTGTGAAACTATAATGTTAGCTGCTGGAGAGATTCCAACAGCATCAGTTGAGATAAATTTTAGATGGTGTGCAGTCATAGCTAAATATGATTCTACTTTTGTTTGTAATGATGATGATTTTTGAAAATAATTGTAATTATGAGCTATCTGGTCTGTTTTTCTAGATGCAAATGAAGTTTTTTGAAGCTGAGAAAAACACAAAGGAAATTTGTCAGTATCAGATTTAAGCCCTCACTAAACACAGGATATATAATATAGGAGGATACTTTCTCACCCTACTGTTCATCCATATGATTTTATAATATCCAAAAGTGTTCATTTCTGTGTATATAATGAAAGCAATATTACTTTTATGTCTAATATAATATGTCTAATATTAAGTCTTATATCACTTCTGTATTATTTTTAGCACTCAGTGGGCCACAGCTGTACAGTTTTCACAGCATTGTTTATTGGCCCAGTGTGTTTGTCATTGGGATATGCATGAGAGCGTACTGCATGTCAGGCGATCATGCAGCACCACCCCCTCTTTACTCTCACTGCCAGAAGAGGGAGATGGAAGTCCTGCACTCTAGTTTTAACTCCTATGTAACTTCTACCTGCTTCACTTGTGTGGCTTCATTGTTGTTGTACTCATATGCAGAGGTCCGATTTACTCTATACACACATACGGTGTAGCTAAATGCATGCTTGACGACCTCTGGAGTGGAGTCATCGCAGTTACAAACACAAACGTCAATAGCAGGTTAAAATAAGGTGGAAGCTAATGCCAATGGCGTCTGAGAAACAGTCGTCGCCCTCTAGTGGTGAAATTCGGTCACAACCAGTGTACATGCAGTATGGTGTGGTATATTGTGGCCCATTCAGGAGTGTGTTCTTCATCTTGTACCAAATGTGTGTGCATTATTTTGTGTTGTCTTGTGCTCAACTCCATCTCCATGTGTCTTCACATCTTACCCAGCTGATCATATAACCTCTGTTCCACTGTCATGGCCTGAGAGCCCTACTACCAATGGCAATAATTACCGTGAGTAACACACACTGACTCTGCATTTATATCTTACTGCCTTAGGGCTAAAACTAATAATTGATTAGATGACAGGAAATTAATCAACAACCATTTAGATCATTGATTAATTGTGTCCTTATCAAGCAAAAATGCCAAACATTTGCAGTTTAAAACCCCTCACATGAGAATCTTTGGGTTTTTGGATCATACAAGCTATTTGAGTTGGAAAGGTCGCAATATTTTGACAAAAATTCTGAACTCAAGGTCCTTTAGCTTTTTCCATAAACTTTCAACCCTATCTCACGGTCTTAATCAGCAGATTGAGTTTTCTCAGTTGTCATGGAGATTACATAGTATTTATACTGACAACTGAGCAAACTTCATCCACTCAAGTTCCGCCTACAAGCTTTTACTGAAACTTTCAACCACGTTATATGATCTTCATCATCATGGAGATTGCTCAGTATTAGTACTAGCTAGTGACAACTGAATAAACTCAAGAATCTACTCAAGGTCCACTGGCTGGCATCTTCTGGTACTTTCAACCACATCTCGTGGTCTTCATCCATAAGTTGAGTCTGCTCTGTTGTCATAGAGATGTCTTAGTATTTAAACTCAGTACTGACAACTTAGTGAACTCCTTCCATTCAAGGTCCACTCATGAGCATTTTCAGAAACTTTACGTCCCATGTCATGGTCATCAGCAGATGGGGGTTACTCAGTTGTCATGGAGATTGCTCACTATCAGTATTGATGAAGACTGTGAGATGTGGTTGACAGCAGTTGAAAGTTGTCACACTGGGCTCTGGAAACATATAGTAGCATATTTCATTTACTGACCAAATGATTAATAAATAAATCTGAAAGATAATTGAGAACTCGCTTGATGATGAACATGATTATTAATTTGCAGCCCTGTTGTATATAAACATCACATGAAAGGTAGGAAAGTTATTTCTCAAAATAAAATGCAAGAGCGAAGCAATAATTGAATAATTCTAAGTGTCTTCCTGTGTTTGGGTGCAGAGTTGGAGGTGTTGGACCAGCCGTGCTGCCGCTCCCTCTACGACTTTGAGCCGGAGAACGAGGGCGAGCTGGGCTTCAAGGAGGGCGACATCATCATCCTCACCAACCGGATCGACGAGAACTGGTACGAGGGCATGATCAACGGCGAGTCCGGCTTCTTCCCCGTCAACTATGTGGATGTCATCGTCCCTCTGCCTCAGTGAGACTGGTTCCTCAAGTCCTGCGCAGACTCCTTCCTGCCTCATCACACTCAGCCTCTGTCCTCGACTCAACTCGGGCCCGAAAATGCACGGGGCCGGCTCAACGCGAAGCTGAAAAAATATTCTGTCTTCTGAATTTCAAACAGAGCCAGAGAGGTAGTAGTTTTGTCCCAAGCCGACGTAAGATCAAATGTCACTGATTGCATTGTTGTTGTTTTGTTTTGTTTTTTGTTGTTGTTGATATTTATGGACCTGAAGCCAACTGAAACCCAAGCCATTAAGTGGGACACTCTGTCTGGTTGGACCCTTTGTGTCTGACAGGGGATGTAAATGTCAAGAAGTCATCAAATTCTGTAATCATCCTGTGAATTCTGTAGATAAGGCTAGAGGCTGATGTAAAGGAATGACAGGATGATTACGTCCTGTCGTTTCTTCTTCTGAGGCCGTTTAGTGTTATAAAAGTTTATGTCATTGGGCTGTCTGCCTGCTTTTGCCCCCCTCGCCACAACGTGAGACTCCTTAACTTTCGTTGAAGTGCACAATGGACATCATGACTTGCATTGTTGGACCATTAGCTCTTTTTTGTTGCATTACAGCCACATGAGGAACATGACAAACGTTTTAGGGTATTATTAATCCTCTAAATTACTATTAATGATCCCCCCAAAAATTGAAGACCATATTTGTTCTCTTACCTAGTTTTATGTTTGAAAAGTGACAAAATTCAAGGGATAAGTGAGAAAATATATGTATTTTTTTTATGTAATTTGGGTGAACAGACCCTTTAAAAAGACAGCCTGAGAACATTTGATGAGATGATGGTCAGCCCATATGTTTAGAAAAGCATGACCTCCAATATGGTTGCTACAATCCTGTGTTCTACGGATTTTACGTTTCATATTCTAAAAGCATTTTATGTCCTTATGTTGATATCTTAACACGCCTCACGCACGAGTGTTTATGATGTCCTTCCAGTGAAGTCTTGCCAAAGTAACGGGATCATACCAGTTTATTACAACTTGGCTCTTATTTTTGTAGTTTTGGTCTGGGAATACAGTGACATTGCTATAAGAAGTCTGATGGGGTGAGAAATAATCAGACAGGTTTTAGAAAATTATCACCCGACTTCATATTTCCCCCTCTTTAGCGTCTTTCAGCTCACTGTTTCGGCTCCATGGTCAATGACTTTACTGTTTTGGTTCAGTCTCACAACTCAACAGATCAAACTTGTTCTTCAGCAGCAGCAGCAGGCATCTGTTTTCGGTGAAAAAGCTCTGATGAATCCACTGTACATTACCAGGAAACATCAAAGTTAGCAACTAGCTGGAGAACTCAGTGAAACATCTAGCAAGTTAAAACCATGTTGCTCAGTAAACACGCTTATTAGCGATATTTGAGGTGCGCTCAGCAATTTATTAAGTGGTTTCTGGAGTTATAATCTGGAGAAACTGTTAGATTTTCTGATTCTTTCCTTGTTGTAGTTATGTCACCATGTTCTCAGATCCCAACAGTTAGTTTGATGCATACGATGTCATCATAACTAAAAGAAATAGTTCCTAAAACTACGAAAACAACATCCAATGTAATGAACCAAAACGATCCTTTTAAAATGTGAAATTCAGCTCTCACTCTTTAACATTTGATCAATGTTGGCTTTAGCTCGATGGCGCTCTTCCCTCACACACACACACAAACATTCCACTGCTATTTATTTTCTACATGTTTTTATCATGTGTGTAGTTTTTGTTCTTTTTAAATCCTTTTAAATCCGCAGCCGTTGGACAGTGATCAGGCCTAAAAACTCACACAGTTGAAGTCTCACCAGTGTCTGAAAACCTCACATTGCACTGAGATCATGGTAGACTGTACGTGATGTGTATTACTACTCCGTTAGACTCCTGTGTCTGTGTCCGGTTCAGCCTTGTCTTGTGTTGTATCTCTGTACCTTTCTGTTCACGTCTTTCCTCCTCTCCACACTGATGTTGCCTGTTTGCCTGCTGTGCTCTTAAGTGTTGCCCAGAACACGTTTTTATGACTGTGAGGAACTGAAGTGAACACTCATCTCTCTGAATGTCCCTCTCTTTCTGTTTACATGCTCTGACTTATTGTGACATGATGTAAGGATTGTACCGCCCGCTCTGTCAGATAAGGATGAATGCCTTGACACATTGAAACCATATGAAAGTGCTTTTTGAAATGTCGTCTGTATTGCACTGAAGCTTTAGAATATACCTACCACATATGTTTATGGACATGCACCTTTTTATTTGTTAATGTTTTGTTCTTCCTCTTCTTCAGCGTTGCACTTTGTCTTGTTCACACTGGGGTAATAATCACTACCATATCAGATATATATGTGAAGTCAAAATGGTAGATAGTTAGATTTATATAACCACAGATGTTCATTGTACTGTGCTGTGATGAATCCACTATCTCAATTGTTGTAATTTAGATCGGAAAAATGGTTGTATCACATCTAAAATCAGACATAGATGTCTGTGGAAGTAGAGGATCCTGTTACCTTGTGAAACTCATTCCAGTTCTCTTATTAGCTAGCGATGAGCAGTAGAATAAGTAAAGACCTGCAGTTATGGTTTTGCTGTGCTGATAAACCTGTTTATTTAGGAAGTTCCATCATGACATGAGTTGGTAAAACACCTCGGTAGCCTGATGATTAGCAGTCGTCTCTCCTGATAACATTCAGTTTAGAAAAGAGGGTGATTACCTTAAATCCTCCAAAATAGGCCAATGCCTTTAATTATTTAACTTCGAACCAGACCAGATTAGATACGCACCTTTATTTCTAATTTCCTTATATTTTTTTTACTTTCTTTCTTTTCTGAGATTTCTGAGAAACCTCCCTGTTCTCTGGTCTGCTCTTATTTTGATATCCACAAAAACACAATATACGTTTTCACAGAATTAATTTAATCAGTACAGCAACACAGTCATTTCATAACCAGCATTTTATTGCTCTCATTTTCTCCTCTGACAGAAATACTGTTTTCTATCCTATTGGTAAACCTGTTCCAGCTACTTTTACTTTTGCAGGGACTTTCTACTCTGCACAGATGTTTCACATTAAAAAGACTTCCAGCATCTGGAAGTCTTGAAACATCTGCAGGTAACTTAGCAGTAACTTATCATTGCTCAAAAAAGCCCCATCAAAGTTGAAGAAACAGCAATGAATTAGTGAGCAGTGTTCATTTCATCAACAAAGACTACGACAAAAAATATTAGTTAACATTTTTTGCCCAACGAAATGAGACCAAACACAAAATTTAGTTTTACAAAAGTAACCATTGAAAACAAAAAACTAAGACAAAATTAATTATATATTTCATCCACAAATAAAAACTAAATGATAATGTGACAGACGAACAAATGCACTAATTACTGTTTTACTGCATAATAAATATAAAACAGATATTTGACTTAACAAAGTTGTGCTGATGGAACTAGGGCTGTGGTAATATATATTATACAGAATGAGTCATTATGTGAGCCACAGTAACAGGTCTCTGTGTTTACCAGCCTTTACCAGTAGCCAGCTGAATACTAGCCTTAATTTGACATTCTAATGACACAAAAATCATTTTTTCTCCGGAAATTTGTGAAGTTCTGTAATTTAGTTTTGTACACAGTTACTGTTAATGTGAGCAGAAATAACCCCAGACCTAAACTCAGGTTTTGGGTGTTGGTTCCAATGCGTACTAGATGGACTACGCTCTTTATCTCCATTATTTAGTTTCATCTTTTATTGTATGTGGACTAACTGTACTTTATATACAATAGAGAGAAAATAAACAAAATGTATTGGGATACTTGCTGTTAGCTTGCAATCGCTTAGATGTTCAAGACGTTGCATGATGATGATTTTACTAAAGATTGTTATGATGGGTTTTGGATACTGGGGAATTCTTAGCACAGAGTTTCTACCTGCAACACAGAACGGAAGGAATCACAAGGTTTAATCCTGCATCCAGTCTTAAACTATTCTTTGTAAAACAATCGAAAATATTGGCAGAAGAAGCTCTTCTCATCAGGTCCCTGTGTAAATGCAGTTTTCATGAAACATTTCCAAAGCCTTTGACTGGGTTTACAGATGATTTAACACTGAATTCAAGATCAGCCTATTTTCACTCGTTTTTTCACAATTAGCCCCACAGTATGAATGACTGACTCTTTGATACACTAAACCAAGATCTATCAACACTGTACCTCTGTTTGCCTTTGCAGTCCACAAAATTTCTCTCCTCAGTATTCGTTTTACAACCAACTTCTAGACAAAGGAAACTGGCTGTGCATCTCTGTGTTTTATTTTTTCAGTAGCATAATTTATGCAAGAGGTGTTTTATAGATGTTGTAAATGAATATATTAATAAATATATTGCGTAAATAAATGACAAGCAAATATTGAGCCGCTAGTCATGTGTTTTTCATTTGTGTGAATTTCTATCTGTGATTTCAATATGACCAAAAGTATGTGGATATGTTTTTTGTTAAGTAGCTCTTCTTCCTGGTTTGGGCCCCTAAATTCCAGTGAAGGGAAATCTTAATGATCCAGCATACAGTGATATTTAAGAGAACAGTGTGCTTCCATCTGTGTGTCAAGAGTTTGTGTTTGGCCCTTTTGTGTTTCAATACCTCTGAGCAGCCGGCTAGCTCCATAAAGAACTGGTTTCCAAATTTGCTGACTGTCAGCCAAGCCTCATCACCCAACACTGATGTTGGGTGATATGAAACCTCACTAATGCAGTCAGGTAAAAAAAAGTCTTCAACAGAAGAGTGAAGGCTGTTGAAACAGCAGGTCAGTGCCCATGGTTCTGGACTTACATGTTCAACAAGCATACAAGGATGTAATGTCCACATACTTTTGGTCTATAATGTACCTTAAATCATTTGGAAAGCACTGTTTTAAATGGTCAATGGTATGGTTTAAATGGTATTAATACTCTTTACTAACCAGACATCTTTTCATCCAGTGCTTTCATCCAAAGTTTTGATGCCCAAACTCACATGGTACAGTAAATCACACATTTTAGTGACTTCAGGCTTTAAGACTCACCCAGAATTAGCAAGTATTTATTGGCAACAACATTTTGGTCTCTCCATTCAGTTGTTATTTTTCAAGGTGGTGTTGAAGCTTTAGTTTATTAACTGATAACTGCTCTGTCCATCCAGGTAACAATTTTGTTCCAGGAACTCTGTATGTGAAAGGCTTTTTCTCATCCAATTGGAGAGATGCTAGTTGATGAAAAAGCAATCCAAGTCCATTGTCTCCCCTGGCTCCAGCAATATCAAGGAATGCAGATAGTTTTAATTTTATATGTCTGTGTTTTGAGATTTCTATATCTGAGATTTCCACCTCCATATCAATACAATGGAGATGAATGGAATTTAGTTTGTGGTGCTCACAGCTTAAAAAATACATTTAACATCTAAACAGTAATGTGTCTTTATTGAAACAGTGTCCTGGGATGTTACACAGACCTCACTGTTCACAGTTTTCATTGGAACTACTTTCTACTGAGGAAATAGTCCCTATAAAAACAGTTGACAGCACGTTCTATGGATTATCTTGGAAAAGAGCACCATTTTTTTTTTACCTTTCTTACCTATTCAATCACCTTTTTTCAATGTTGTGAACATCCCAAACAAAAAACTGCAAACAGCTAGAGGTAAGAATAAAAAAAATGTTTCTTTGTAATTTGGGAGAAAACCAATCATTTTGCTGGGGACCCTTTGAATTCCAAAGTGAGATCCATGGGTAGATGAATAAGGGCAGCCACATGGTTGTAGACTATATCCAGACCTCAGCACTCCTCTGTTTGGACCCTCTAATTTCCCTCTTACTCTTCAGAGGTTGCCTCTCTCCTTTCTGGCAGTCTTGTCTCTTTGGTTGTTCTGGTCTTGTCTCTCTGACCTCAATCTCCTGCATTCTGCCACAGTTGGCAGCACAGGTCCAGTTGGGCTGGTGACCCACCACCAGGTCCAAAGTGGGTAGGGAGGTGGTACTGGTCATGTCCCTGAAGCCCAGAGAAGAGGTGAGAGAAGGACTATCTGGTGGGAAGGTTTCATATCCCCCTCTCATACCTGGACAACCCCCCCAGGACGCCCTCTCCTTCAGCCTCACCACCTGGCGGATCTTCTTCCAGCCCAGGTGGTTGAGCTCCAGTAGGTTGAGCAGGATGCAGAAAACCCCCACAGAAAACATGAAGAGCAGGAAGATGGTCTTCTCTGTGGGCCTGGAGACATAGCAGTCCACTGGCTGGCTGCAGGGCGCTGAAGAACACAGGAAATGGACAGGCACCTGAAAGCCAAACAGCTTCCACTGGGCCAGGACAAAGCCCACCTCCAGAACTGCACGTAAACACACATGGAAGACATAACATTTGGACAGAACCCCTCCAGAGATCGTGTGACCCTCTGCAATCCCCTCCTTGTAAGCGCCAGCACGGACCTGGCTGAAGGACACCATGTTGTTGGGGTCTCCCCTCTGTAAGCTCTGGGCAGTGATGCCCTCCAGGACATCTGCTAGGCTGTGACCTAGATGCTTATGGGAGCGGATGGAGCAGCTGTCTGAGTTGCAGCTCCGATCATACGCCTCCCGTCCACTGTCTCGTCCAACATCCGGGCCTGCCTGTCCTGTGAAATCCCCCTGTCCTTGCCCTTGCCTCTGGCTGGCATTGTGGGGCAGCTTGGACAGGTTGTGCCACGTGTAGATGATGAAGCAGAGGGACGGTGTGGAGACGCTGATGATGTGAAAGACCCAGAAACGAGGTTGCGAGATGGGCGCAAACGCATCGTAGCAGACGGTGGAGCATCCTGGCTGCAGCGTGTTGCACACAAACATCTCCTGCTCGTCGGTGTACACGTCTTCAGTCGCCACGGCAACAATGAGAAGCCGGAAGATGACCATGACGGTGAGCCACAGGCGACCGATCATGGTGGAGTGCTGATGGACAGCATCCAGGAGACGTTTGAGTAGGGTCCACTCCGTCATGGTGGCCTGTGGCTGCCGGCTGCCTCGAGGAGGGACGAGCTGCCTGGAGTAGAGCAGTCTGCTCTGGACAGATCCACCTCTCCTCTTTCTGAACTCCTATCTTGTTGGACTTGATGACACCCTGAACTACCCTGCAGAATACCTGATCTTGGCTAAACTTGCTCACCTAATCTACACTACCTTCTGTTCTCAAGTTTCTCTCAATTCTTCAAACTCTTGCTTGTCATTTTTTAGTCAGAATGTTCTTCTTTAACCAGACCACCTTCCCTCTTTTGCTTTAGCCTGTAATAGACTTCCTCTCTGCCTGAGTGTTCCCCAGCTCTGCCCACTTTCAGAGCAGTGGAGCCATTGCAAGAGAGAGCCACCCCATCTTTCATAGATAAGGATGTCCACTTGACATGAGTCGCTTGGCGCACTTACTTCTCTCTTGTCTTTAGGATCCATTTTAAAACCAGGAGACATCACCCTTCCTCTACTGGAGGACTCACTGATAGTGCTGAATGATAGAGCATTCTTCACAGATTAGTCCTCTGAAAGCTAATGGGCTCTTCCTTTAATGGAGAGGCATATTTTAAATGCTGCAGTGTTGATGACCAGCGCAGACGGGAATGCTCACTGTCACATTCTGGAAAACCCTTGGATGCTGATATACACAGAGAAAGGCCATGAAAGATGTGTCTAGATACAGAACTGAGTAAAAAAAAAATCACAAAATTGGGTTTGAAGCGGTGAAAATAAGGCCTTCCAGAGCTCAGTCTTAATACATCATTGGTGTCTGGTGAGGTTTTCTGTTCCGGGTCTTGTTTTGACTGCTCCTCTCCAGTCACTTGCCAATCCTCTTATCTGTGTTTTAAAAAAAGACCCTTGAAAGGTCTGCTAGCATCAAATCAGTGTGTCCCCCAGATAAAACACTCAATGACCCCTTTCCTTACTTCAAACAATCCTGGCAAGCCCCCGTCTGAGTGTCTGTCTCAGTGCAATGCCCACTTTCTATTTTAAATGTATGTATACTACTACTACTACTACTACTACTACTACTACTACTACTATTACTACTACTACTACTACTTAATAATAATAATAATAATATTACATCTTATTGTGTTTTTCAGGGTATGCTACAAAAGTTGATCACAGAAATTATAGAAAAAAAACACTAAAAGTGCACATCACAGACTAAAAGCATAATACACACCATTAATCACAAATTAAAAGCAGTTCTGAAAAAGTGAGTTTTGATTGGTTATTTGAACATGAACAGATTGGTACAATCTCGGATGTATGGGGAGAGAGTTCCAGAGGGAGTGGGCAGCTATGGAGAAAGCTCTGTCACCCCAAGTCCGGTGTTTTGTCCTGAATGCTGGAGACAAGAGTTTGGCATCAGAGGAGCAAAGGCTGTTGAAGGGAGTGTGATGGTGGAGCAGGTTGGTAAGTTAGGAAGGGGTCTGGAGATCTTTGTAAGTGAGGAGAAGGACTTTGGATTGGATCTGTTGTGGGAGTAGGAGCCAGTGGAAGTTCTGTAGGATGGGAGTTACAGGAGCAAGAGTGGGTGGACAGACAAGCAGCAGAATTTGAATGTACTGGAATTTATTTAGGACTTTGGATGATGTTCTTAAAGAATGCTGTTGTCAATTCTGGATGTTTTTAAAGCATGGATTAAAGTTTCGGCAGCAGAGGAGGAGAGTGATTGGTGGAGATGATCTATGTTTTTAGGCGGAAAACGGCAGTTCTAGTGATTTGTTTGACATGGCGTTCAAAAGTTGCTGTCAAAAATGATTGAGTTTGCAGATGCTTGGGGAGAGAGACAGAGCAGAGTTGTTGATGGTGAGGCAGAAGTTGTGAATGGTTTTGGTGAGGGATTTTGGACCAATGGTGATCATGTCTGATTTACAGTTTTTTGTTTTTTTTTACAGTTTAATGTGAGGAAGTTGGCTTGCATCCATGATTTCATGTCCGTGAGACAGTTGGTCAGGGTGGAGTGAGTTACAGTGGTGATAGATTTAGCGGAAATGTATTGCTTGACATCATAGGCGTAGCAGTGGAAGTGGAGGCGTATGATGCTTCCAAGGGAGAGCATGTAGAGGATGAATAGTACATTTCCATGACATCAACTGCATCTCTAACTGCCCTGACACATTTGTTTCTCAACTGTCTAAAGATCTGCTATTCCATAGAGGATTTTTGGCCTTGTGCTAGATCACTTAACCCTGACATTTCTGAGATTTCAGGTGTGAACCAAGGATTTGCATTTCTTAAAGGGAGCATATTTATTTGCTAAGGAATTAAACACATCGGTAAAATTGCTTAGGGCTAATTCAGGGTCCGTAATAGCACATAACCTTGTGATATCACTGAGAAATAAATCATGAAGAAAAGCCTGCTCTCTATAATAATGTGTGATTTTTTTTGTCTGGAATCTCTATTCAGACAATGATCATTTGAATCTAGTGCAAACACACCACTGGCTGTAAATGTATGTAGTTTGTTAGTATTATATCTATCAGGGTCGTCAACACAACTGTCAGCATAAAAACTTGCAAAGAGGCAGGGAAACATATTACCCATGTCAAAGATGATCACTGTTAATCTTTGATTACAGAACACTGTCATCGGCAAGATGTTTCTTGTATTGATTCCTCTTTAAAAGTGGGCTGTTTTCCTCCGTCTTTTGCTTTTGGCATTTCTGCCTAATAAAGTTGATTGATGTTGAGATGTTTGAGCAATGAACACAGTTTAACTAACACCTAGTCTCACATAGCCGAACCTATCTTCACAAAACTGTGCCAGCGCTGGAGAATGGTCTGGCTGCACCTTTTGACATTTCTGCTACAGGGGAAAAAAACAATCTGGCTTGTTTTTATTTCTTTAAACCACACGCCACGTAAAACAGTCAAAGACATATTTCAATATATGACTTTTAGGCTACTGATAAAAGAGACAAACATAACTTGCAATTTTCAGCACGTAGGTTGCTAGTTTGGAGGTTGTTGTTGTTTCATGTAGCCATGGAAATTTTGAAAACGGTAACATACAGATAGCGGACGAAGAAGAGAATGATGACTGAAATATACCCACAGTCTACATCCTGTGAGTCAGACTAGCTAACGCTTTAGGATTAAAATCTAAATCAAGTGAGTGTGGTTAGTAATATTCATCCTCTCTCTGTCACACTATATCTAAATAGCCATCTTCACAGGAAACACACAAACCTCTGCACCTCTGCATGAAGTTAAACTGACAAGATGGTTGAGATTGTTAAAATATTTAATGATATAACATAATAATTTGGAGGGGAAATATAATTCAGACATTGGTGGGGTCATGACCCTACCATCCATATCCAACTCTACACTTATGTGCAGAGAGAGATATGAGATATGTGGAGAGAGATCAGGGAGACAGTGAGATGCAGCCATGTGTCTCCCTACCTGCTACCACTTCCCCAGTGGCTCTCTCCCTCTCTGAGTGGAGACAGATGTGCTGGAGTCAGAGCAGAGCCCCACCAGCTGCAAGCCGTCCTGTAATCAAGACCTCTACTTTTACTCAGCCCTGCCTGAGCCACACTGCTAGATCATAGCCTCTGCTCAGTCAGTTTGTGTTTCAAGCCATTACTTCATGCATTTGTCCTGCTCTACCCAGCTTCCACAGATTCTGCTCCAAACCTGCTCCCTTTGCGCCAGCCTGTCTCAGCCCCTGTTTCCCAGCTACCAGTACAAGCTTCCCCTGGCCTACTTTAATAAATATATGGCCTTTTCTCCTTGCCTGTGTGTCCTTGTCTAAGTTCCCCCCACATAATAACTTTAGACTTGAGATGAGATCCTACAAACGTACTGAGACCTTTTTTACTCTCACCAAGAATGACTTCTGTATCTGCAAGGATCAGGTGCAGCGGTATCATCTCTATCATACCGGTGGTGTGCAGGTGAAGCATGAAGCATGTGTGTGTGTGTGTGTGTGTGTGTAAATGTCCAGACAGCCTCCTACAGTGCTTTTGTCTGCTATCGATCCAGACTGAGGCGCACACTGGATTAACATCTTTTAATGGCTGTTATGGGGCCTGATGAAGCGAGGGATCGATAGACTGGAGAGTGGCCCCTCACTCCTGCCCTGAGCAGGATTAAAGAAGGCCCCCGTCACATTTAACACAATGCGAAAGGAGGAGAGGGGGGGGGTGAGGGTTCCGCCGAACGCAAATAGACCTTGACTAAAGCCCAGACACAACATCAGCCGACCCAGACCCGCAGCCAGAGGCAGTGCCCAACAGACTTGCGTCCAACGCCAGCCATGGAGAGGACAGGAAGTGGCTTTTCTCCACAGCGGCGTGACGGGGCCATGTGTATGTTTTTATTTTGGACGGTAATCCCACACGTCTAGGGCTCTGCTCTCCTGCCGCTGTCAAAGGAATTATCCACCCTCTCAGTCTGTTCATGAAGGAATTCCCAATGATGTGCGTTCCCTCTGGGCTTTGTCAGGAGCAGCCTGGGAATGAATAACAGACAGGATTAGAGGGGGAAGAGGGAGAAAGAGAGGACTGGTGCTCTGCCAGTCACAGAGAGTCCTTCTCTTTCTCCCCTGTGCTTAGGAGTTATTTTTCATCAAGACTTTTATCTGAGCTTACGTGTAGAAAGAGAGAGCAGACCATAAATATGAATAGGAAGGCTTTCTTTAGAACACAGTCTGGGCTCCTAATCTCCCCCGTACTCAGACATCTTTGACTATTCCTATGACCAAAATAAAAAAAAAAGTAGTTCTTTCAGTGTACATAACACAAAATCAGTAGATTATTGTCTAAATAATGATCATAGCAGTGTAGAAATCCATCACTGTTTTCAATTTAACCCTGCTGATAAGCCATATAATGTACAAATTGTCAGTATTTTTTTATATTTTCATGGTGGAAAAAAAATGACCCAAAATGATTCTGCATTACAGATGTTATTTTTTTTCACGACTTCATACTTGTGTGGAATTCAACATCTTGTGAGAGTTGAAACTCTGGCATGGTTCTGTGTTGTCCTCAGGATTTTTAGGATGCAGGGAGGGAGGTTGACTGTTTCCATCATCAGGACCAGACAGGCCAAGTTCCTGACAGTGTCTCATCACCCATATAAAGAATGTACAACAATGAGAAAACAGAAAGACAAATGAAATATTGTTCAGGTCCATCACTTCCTAATGTTTCTTGTTCTTCCTTTCATGTTCTGAGACACTTATTTTAGTTACTTATATTGAGGTAATAATCAGTGGTTGATTATTTTCTTATTCATTGTTCTTCATACTGTATGTGCTGAGTTGTTTTCTTGCCTTTTTTCATATTTAGCTGATCTGTTGTGGACGGACTGAAAGACTTAAGGTCACGATAGCTTTGCAACTGATTGGTCTCAATCAACTGGAAGTGCACCAATAATTTTTCCCAATAATCACTCAGTCAGTTTATATGCTTCTCTCAAAAGAAAGGTGTTAGGAATTATCAGGACATGCAAAATGAAACAAGTACAAAGTAGCATCAGTAATAGCAGTGCAATAATAAACAGAGGCAGAAAGAACAAATAATAAAAAAATATATATATCTGTTTTGTTTTGAATTCGAAGACTAGTTTAAAGCTTAATGAGATGTGTCTTAAAGGGCAGGTTCACAATTTTTACAAGTCTTTTTAAAACAACAGTCAGGAGCACAAATGAACATTGAAACATGTTTTTTCTTGCTGTAATCATTCCTCATGTTCATATTGACCATTAGAAGATCCCTTCATTATGCACTTACAATTTAAGTGATGTGGACAAAATCCACAGTATGCAGTAATCCCCAAAATGTATGCAAAAGTTTATCTGAAGCTAATATGAAGCTTCAGCCGTCCAAATGAGTCAAATCCAGTAGATATCTTTTAACGTTACAGTCTTTTTAGTGCCAAGGTCCTTCCTTTTGTTACTATACTTCCACTGCAGCTCATCAGCTCAACACTGTCTGCGGAAACACAAAGAGTTTGAGAGTTTGATGCTAAAAGGACTGCAAATGTGTTGGATATCCACTTGATGCGACTAACTCAGACTGCTGAAGCCCTGTATAAGCTTCACATCAACTTTTAAATGGCTGTGTGGACACACTGTGGATTTTGGCCTCCATCACTTACACTGAAAGCATATTTGAAGAGGATCTTTTAATAGCCAGTATGAACAAGAGGAATGATTACAGTGAAGAAAACCTCTTTAACTGTTCATATGGACGCCTGACTGCTGTTTTAAGACACACTTGAAAAACTGTGAATCTGTCTTTTAAACTATATCTGCCCTTGAAATGATTCAGGTTGGGAGCAGAATTAAAAAAGCTCCAGTTTTCTTATGACTGTATTTCTGATTATATAATAAACCTACAGTGGAGGATCTGAGTGAATGTGAAGGCACATAAAACAATGAAGGCAGCAGCTTCTTAGAGCTTTACATACACGTAAAGAAACATTAAGATCACTTCTAAAGAGAACTTTAAGTTCAAATGATTGAAGAAGAAGAACACAGACATACAGTACCCCTGTCTTAAAGAAAACACAACAATAACACAGCAGCTCCAGCCTACATTAGCATAGGAGCTGGGAGGCCAGTGAAGGGCTCGCTCTGCTGCCTGCCTGGTAGCCCCCTAACAGGATTAAAAGGGGGATATGGTGAGGTGGCGCTCCTGGTTGGTGTAACTCACTCTGATGTGATTTCCATTTGTCTGGCCTGGCCCTTACTTTCCTCTCTGTCTAATCCCTCACTATTCTCACCGCCGTCCGTCAGCCACAGTAATCTGCTGGCAGGCTTTAGGAGGAGAAGCCTCCACACACACACACTCTCTCTCTCTCTCTGATAAACACCGAAGGAAACGGCTGGTTTTCACTGTGAGGGAGCAAACACCATCACAGAGCACTTGTGGATGTCAAGCTGGTGGTAAGACGACTGTTAGACATTAGCTTGTTACTCTATACAAGTTGTTGTTTGGAGCCTATTGGCTTAGCTGTCATTAGCTCCATGTGTGAGTGGCTCTGCAGCAGTTCAGTGTTGTGGTTGAAGTGTCTCTGCTTGTGTTTGTCATAAGCAGCTTTTTGTCATAAACAGAGTTTGAGAGTTTTTATTATTTCAAAAGAAATGAGCTGTTGCCCTGAGCTACAGCCCTGTCTTTTTTTTTTTTTTTTTAATAATAATGTACAGCTGAAAAGAGAGTGTGAGCTCTAGCGCAAATGTTATATGTGTGTGTCTTGACTCACTGCTAAGCTTTACATACAGGTTTACATACAGGTTTACATTACAAAAAATATCCATTGTATCAACTGGCTAGAAAGAGTCCTAAAACATATTTTCTATGTATATATGAAAGATAGAAAACAAGTGACAACTTATTTCCAGTAGAAGTCAGGTTAGAAACAAGTTAAAGAACTGATTGTTCACTTAAAAAAAAAAAAAGCTGCATGAACTAATTTTTAGTCACTTGAAAGCAGTAAAACAAGCTGTAAAAGAACAGGGTGTTGTGGCTAAGGTGTTAGCAAACAATACTGCCTTTTAACACATCAAACAGACACAGGACAACATTAGCATTGATGAAATGATGTTTCTGGCTACCTGACAAATCTATCAGTCCAATATTTGCTCTCCTTTTAGCTAATAATTTAGCTAACAACTATTGCAGTTTAAATAAACCAGATACAACAATAATATATAAATACAATTGATTAGTGAGCTTCAGAGGTGTTGATTCAGAGCTAAGCTAGTTTTTTACCACTGTTTCCAGTCTTTAATGCTAATAGGCTAACTACTATGTCCTGACTCCAGCTCCGTACTTAAAATACTCCAGAACAGAAAATGTGTATTTTCCATTTTATTAAATCACAACTTATTATATGGTGTTTTTAAGATGACTTTCATTTTATATTCAGTAGAGTATAAGAATGAAAATAAATGAAAAAAGACAAAATTGTTGTTGAGAATGAAACTCTGGTCATACTGGCTCCGGTTTCAAACAAATTCAAATTGCAGATGCTGTATGTGTACATGATAATCATTGCTTTGAGTTTACCTCCTACACGGGCTACCTAGCTCTGAGTATGTGCATTTATTATCACTCTTTGAAGCAGCATGTTAGTTTTCTGCCTCTACAACATGTCAGATAAAGGAGCTTGTAATTCTACTACACCTCTCCAAGAGAAGAGGGAGAGCGGCCAGCTGGCTCTGAACCTCACCGTGCTCCCTGCTGTAACATCTTATGTGAGCTGCTCTGCTGGAGCTTGGATAGAGCTGACTTATACTGCGCAGATATAATGACATATCATGCGTGTCCAGGGGTGTATGGTATATCAGTGAGGGCTTATTTATTTGTTTTTATGGATTCAAATATGTGTACACTAATGTCATTACCTAATGTCAAAATCTAAAAACACAGCGTGGATGCAAGCTCAAGACAAAATCAGACAGTATTGTGTCTGAAGGTGGGAACTCTCTTCCCTCTGATTTAGCTACAGACTATCATTATGAATCATGTTCAAATTGGATGTCTGACTTTTACACTGGAGACCAGAGTTCAACTCCTGTCACAGACCTGCAATTAACTTTTTTAATCATTGTGACCACAGTCTCTTTCCTGGCTTTAAAGATACCATAGTTACAATGCTATTGAGAATTTAAAAACACTGACATTGGACAAACTGTACATTTTATTATGTCATTGAATGAAATCTGTTTTTTGCAGAATCATCCAATATCAACATTCTTGTCTGACAGTAGAAGTTGTATTTCAACAAGTCTTGCTGATGAACTGACACTTACTCAGCAATATCAAGAGCCTTGGGTGTCTTATTTAGAAAGGTTTATTGACAACTTAATCAATTATGGAGAAACCTGAGGTACAATCAGAGTGCAGTCCTGTCACTGTGACCGTCACTCCAAAAGTCTGCAGGAAAACTCTCTTGCATGCCTAGTTAAACTTTCAGAAAAGGATTAGCTTCTCAGACGGCCTTAGCTCGAGACAAAACATAACACCCCGAAGTGAGGTACAGCTTGACCCAAGAGGGTACAGCTGGCCGACATACTGATATGTGAAAAAATCCTTCACAACAGTCAACAATGCCTTCGGAGAACATCCCTCACCCAGCAGCTCACTGATGACTTGATCAGAAAGCCCAGTAGGAAGCTCGTGGTCTGGGATGGACTTTTCACTCTGTTGTTTCTGCTGTGTTGGTAGCACTACTCTCATTTATTTAATACTTTTATAAACAGTAGTAGGTATATTTTTTAAGCTGTAGGCTATTGTAGAGCAAAACAACAATCTACCAAATAAACCTAATTTAATCTAATGAAATATTTGTAATATTATACATAAAGATGGGATGTATTGAATGCTTGCATGTTTCATCCTGTCTGTCTCTGTGTGTTACAGCAGAGGTGATGCTTCTGACATGAGTGAATGGCCCCTCATATAGCAGACATGACAGCAGAGGAACCCCTGGGCCCCTGGGTGTCCAGCTGTGTGGGAGACGTCAAGTTAATGCCTGAACACACACTGGAGGAGGAGCTCGACAGCTGCAACCAAGAAGTTACACACTATCACACAGACACGCCCTTTGAGGACTCTGCAGCCGACAGGTAACACAACACGAACCCACTTACCTGCCGCATCTCTGATGTAGAAGTGTTTGATGAGAAATTGTACCACAGTTTTAGAAGGAACTGTCTGGAAATGTACGTGTACGTTCTGTCTTTTTTTAAAAAGACATTTAAGTTTGTGTTTGTCTGAATTTATTACAGTATTAACATCCATATCGATACCATCTCTACCTTCACCTGCTCTGCTCTGAACTGCTGCTCCATCTCTCTCTCTCTCTCTCTCTACCAGATATAGTGTCTTGTGTACATTTTGCGTCTTTGATTGCTCATTTAATCTCCTTTTTGTTTGCCATACACATGTTTAGTATTTCCTAATGTGTATAGTAACTTGACATATGTCAGAGATAGTGATGGAAAGTCATTAAGTACATTTACTGAAGTACTGTACTTATGTACAACTTTGAGATACTTTACTGGAGTATTTCCATGATATGATAGTTACTTTTCAAATGAAGATTTGACACGATGGATAATATAACAAGCTTTCAAAATACAACACATTGTTAAAGATGGAACCAATGGTTTCCAGTCTTTTTGGCTTGTGTATATAGTCGGGTGCACATTTCAGATGTCTATGAGTTGTTAACAGCTCATAACAGCTGGACTGGCCAAACCGTAGGTTGGGAACCACTGGACTAAACTAGCTAACTGTATATAAAGTAGTTGAAACTAGCTCCACTTCCAGCAGCTACAACAGTAACATGCTGCTCTAACACTGATGCTTCACTATTAATAATCTACTGATGTCATATATAATAATATATCAGTCAGAGGGACCAAACCACTACTTTTACTGCAATACTTAAACTACATCAAGCTCATTATACTCATGTAATTTTACTGTAGTAGGATTTTTCATGCAGGACTTTTACATGTCATGGAGGATTTTTACATTGTTGTATTGGTACTTCTACTGAAGTAAAGGATCTGAATACTTCATTCACCTCTGGCTAAAGATGATGATATCAGAATTTTATAAGTAATATATGTTTTCTTTTTTTTTTTTTTTTTTTTAAAACTCCAGCCAAAGATAGTATTTTTAAAAAAAATCAAGATTAGTCCGTCATTATTTCTATTCTGAGCTTAATGATCTCATAACACTCTAAACTGCACTTATTAGCTTTCAGTATATCAGGTTCAGTCCAGGAGCTGACTGCGTGTCTGACAATCTGAAACCATAATCTATCAACCAAACCCACTTTAGGCAGGTGTGTGGAGGTGAGAAAGTATGCAGGGTTTATTCATTTCTCTCCAGCTCTCTTTTCATTCTTCACACAACTATTTCTGTCATTTTTTTGTGTGCGAACAAAGAGAGCGCAACATCATGAGACTGTCTAAAAATGTCCGCTGTTACCCCCATTTGTATAATGAATCACAACGAGACTACAAAGACACACAAAAGAACTAGTGAGCAGCGATGTCTCTTCTGTCCTGTGACATGAATGTTGTGTGTTATGTGTGGCAGTCTATGCAGCGAGGATCCGTTCTGTAGGATCTGCCATGAGGGCAGCGTGTCGGGGGAGCTGCTGTCCCCCTGTGAGTGCTCTGGCAGCCTGGCCATGGTGCACAAGGCCTGCCTGGAGCACTGGCTCACTGCCTCCAACAGCAGCCACTGTGAACTCTGCCACCACCACTTTGCACTGGAGCGCCTGCCAAAACCTTTCACCGAGGTAATACACAGCAATGTTTCAGAACTCTCAGAAAGTGAACGAGCACATATCCCAAAATGTTGAATTGTTCGTTAATGTGACGCTGAGTCCTGCTGAAATACAAGTTTACACATCCACCCAAAAGTGAAGCAGGTGACAAACCAGACGGTGCCACCTGTCCATCCAATAGGCCGACTTCTTTTTCTCAATGAGAAAGCAGATGTCACCGTCAGTGGGAGGAGCCTCCTCATGAGTCTCTGCCTTCACGTTGGAGTGCCTGCTGCTGTTAGCTGGACCGCTTGTACCACTAAAGCCACTTAACTTGACAGCCAGATTAGATGGTGTGTCCCCCCCTCCACCCCACCCCCACCTCCTTGGTGCTCTGCAGAGGACAGGACAGGAGGGTGTATTAGTGGCTTCCTCGTCTTCCTGCTGCATGTGTGGTCATGGCCAGTAATCTGCTGATTAAGCACCATGTGCTCTGCCAGGTTAAGCTACACAGTACTGAACGGAATAAGCCTGCTGTCAGGCAATACTGGACACATGCAGAAACACAGTGCATTACAGTATTACACAACTACTACTACTGTAGTGCAGTTAAATATAGGCCTCAGAGACTCCAGCCAGCTGCTGTACAGCAGGCTTTGTACACCCACAAAGGTATTTCTCTTATTTTGGCTGTTTAGACGTCTGGCTGTGTACAGACTGTGCAGTACATCAACCTGAGCAGAGGTCTAATCAGTCATAATGATTGAAAGAACCTGTGAACCTGTGAAGCTTTAACTTTTATTGGCTTAACTATTATTAGCCAAGAATATTATGGACACACTTTAGTGTGTTGATTAAGAATAAGAATGCTGTATTTTGATTGATTATAATTTTTTAAATCATGGGCCTTGTGGGGAAATCTGACCACAGTCAGACAACTATACAGTATAAAGATGTAACTGTGGTTATAAGAAACATGGATTTGTAGGGATTAAATGGTGTGCTCTTCTTCACTTTGTCACAGACCTATTTCCCTGTTTTACAAGCAGGTGAAAATGTGTGTTTTCTTCTTGTTCTCTGAGCTGGATGTTTGAGCTTCAAGGTGCAGAATGATGTTTGTGCAGAGTTTGTTTTTACATTCATCTGCTGACGGGGGAAAAGTTTCTCTGTGCTCATTAAAAATCTTTTGTTTGTGGGTCGGCCCATGAGCATGATTTGTGACATCACAACCACGCTGCTATTAAGGCTAAAACTCTAAATAACTGGCAATGATAACTCATAATTACCTCAGAATTTCTAACATCCTGGCCGTTCAGTATTATTGCTTAATCACCCTTAGTGTCATTTTATCATAATATAATAATATCTTGTCATTTTCCTGTTGTCTGAATCAATAATTCCAATATGTACTCATATCAAATATCAGATTAATATGATTAAGAGCATTAACTTCTACACTGTCACTAATACCACTGCTACCTCTGCTACTATTGCTAACTGCATCCAACAGTTCACAGGATCCAATAACTTAGCACCACCTGCTGGTCAAATTTCATATTGGCAAGCAGAAGGTTGAACTCTCCTGTTATATGTTGTTAACAAGCCTTCACCCTCCTCCTCCTCCTCTTCCTCCTCCTCCCTGCAGTGGCTGTGTTCCCCATCCATGCAGCAGCAGAGGAGGACGCTGTGCGGTGACGCAGTGTGTTTCCTGTTCATCACACCTCTGGCCAGTCTGTCAGGATGGCTGTGTGTTCAGGGAGCCATGGACCTCTACTACACCAATGGCATGGAGGCCCTGGGGCTCCTGGTCCTCACGCTGGCCCTCTTCACCATATACGTCTTCTGGACAATGGTACATTTAGAGAACATATAGAGACATCCAGATACAGATTATTGGTACAATTGCATTTTATTAAAATAATGCACCATTTGCACTGAACAGTGTTGAAATTAGAAGATATTTTACTATCAGTGCATGTCTGTGTTTGGTTTGCAGTGGAACAAAACAAAAAAGTTGTTAAAATAATGAATTCATGCTTATTCTACAAAGACATTCTAAACTAGCCTGGACTAAATTATTGGTACCCTTTATAGGCTGTAAGAAATATTGATTGATTGCCATCAAACCTTAGATAACTGGAGCCGTTTGCTGTAGAAGAGTAGAGCGAACTATGAATGGAGAAGTGTAGAAACCTTATTCAGAGTTACAGAAAATGCTTGATTAGATTATGTTCATATATAAATATGTATTTCTTCATATATTCTGGATTTTTCAATGACAAAAGAGTAGAACTGCCTTGTGAAAAATTTATATTAGACAGAAATTATTCCAAGCAGAGCGATTTAATGTGTGAAAACATGTCTGGAAGGGATATTTAAGTGCAATCTGGAAATGTGTAAAACCCAGACAATGAGCTTTAGTGACGAGCGATCCCTCCAGACATGGCAAAATACTCTGCTTTGAATAATAATTTGTCTCGGATGTTTTTCCCACAAAATTTCGATTACCTACTTCATTTTAATTCTTACCTCGTTCGTAAAATGACATCCAGTCCTTCTCCCTAACTAAACAAATCCAGAATGAATATATAATTATTTTTCATTTTCAAAACTTTATCTGCTGCACTGTGGTGTCTCCTACTTCAATGTAAAGTGTTTATGCACTGGAGGCTTCATGTTTCCACATCACACTTGTGTAAGTTGCATACTGGACCATGACTGGCTCCAAACCGGTAGTGATGTCACAAATCGACTGTAGTTAGATATCCTATCACACTGTTGATATGCTTTGATTCAACATGTAAAAGTAAAGCGTTACCTGTGACTGTATACTGTAGTTGACCTTTACCAGCTGTACTGAAATATACCGGTCATCTGTTTCCCAGGTGTCTGTGCGCTACCACATGCACCTGTTCAAGACGTGGAAGAAGACGGACCAGAGAGTGCGACTGCAGATTCCCCTGCCTGGCCACACCACACACAACCAACACCGCCTGTCCATAAACGTCCTCTGCAAAGCAACCAACAAAGAAACCATGGTGTAGACTCCACTCTACATTACCGAACACACCTCACATACGAGAGGAGAGAGGAACAAAGCTCAAGACACGTCCTGATCCTGGCAGCAGCAGAGTTCATGCCAGGGTTAGAGTGCTTAGAGACCGATACACCAGCATCTCACCCTTTTTTCTATGAAACTTACTTTGGAAAATGAGTGTGGGGTACAAACTGTGTGTAACAAGCAGATGTCTGACTTCTGACATCCTAGTCTGTCTTACAGTGATGTCATCTTGCGACACCGTCTCCATATCAGTCATCCTGGCTCCAGTGGACATGCTCAAGAATTCAGTCCACAGTGACAATCACTATCATTTCACGGAGAAGACAATGATGCTGCTCTAGACTCTGTGACGATCTAGTCATTTTATTCCTCCACTTGGAATCAGCTCAAAATCACCAACTGATGACAAGCTGTTATTAGTTCTAACAGTTACAGTGTAAATTGTGCTTAACTTGTAAAAATGAGAACTGAATTCAGTACATCATCTGTTAGATCGCCTCATTTTTTAACTCACAAAGTCCATGCAGTTAATTTTGGGTTTTATTCATCCAGATTTGGAGATATTGGTCTCCACACCAGTTTGTTTGTGGTGCTCAAAAACTGAAAAGTGCTCAAACAATGAATAACATCAGAGAAGAAGTCTTTCCAGAGATAGCCCCTCTGTTACTCTGGTAGTCTACAGATCTCATTGTGAGCAGTTTTCATCGGAACAACGTTCTGAAGAAATGGTTTTGGCAATCAACTACCTTTTACATAAACATATTCAAGAAGATCAAATAATGATTTGAGCACTTGTTAATGAATTTGTCTCTTGACTTGTGTATTGTTGTGTTATGTGTTTTGTATCAGCTGCTACGGTGATAAAACTTGATAACATGCTACAATCAAAGCAGAGATGTTACAGTTACGTAACGTACAGCCGACACTCTGCTCTTTTTACTCTTTTTGGGTTTTGAGGAGGCAGGAAATGAATGCTTTGGCATATTCCTCAACACCAAAGTGTATTCAAAAAACTGTCTGAATATGTCTCAAGGACATTGCTGTCTCCTAAAATCTGGACAGTTCAGTCATTGAGTGGTCTGTGACAAAGCACAAACTCACCAGATGGTGACCAAAAGTCTCCATTACAGTCAATACAAATGACAGCTGTGTGTCTGATTCTATTCTACACACTACGTGCATACAGTATGCAGACTATGCACACTGTTCACTGATCTCAATTATATACTAAGTCTACATTATTCAACATATCAACATTAGACAGCCACTGTATTTTTTGTTTCTGAACTTTTTTATCTCACATGGCAGAATGTGAGAATAATGGAGAATAACGTCCGGCAGCACAGTGAAGTCTGCATACTGGATTTAGGTAATTCACGTAAAATCAAAGATGGCACAGGTTGTGTTCATCTCTCACTGACGTGAGTGCTGCTAGTGATAGCCAGAAGCTAAATTACAGAAAACTAATGAATAAAATTTTAATTATCTCCCTCCTCCCCTCATCCAACAGTTTGATGGTTGAAGCATACAGAAAAAGGAAGAAAGAGGGGGGTAAAACATGAAAATATTGTACAGTGGATGAAATATTTATTCATCCAGATGGTTGAAGGAGTCTTTGAAGATTCTGGGAAATACCTTCAGATGGTTATATATATTATATGACCTTCTGGGCAGAGTGTTTTAGAGGAATGAATGCTGAGCTCTGTGACTCAAATGTAAAGCTAATACACGAGGGGCACATACCAGGGCTATTTTATCGATTACTCAAAACCACTCGACTTAAATCATTTCCAGCCACCACTGAGCAGCCCTCCAGTCAATGAGTGAAATGGACACATTTTGAAAATAAGTTGTATTTTTCTTGTTTTGTTGTTTATGTTTGTAACATCAAATGAGTTCTGATTTTTAAACCTTCTTCGGACACGAAAGCAGGTGAATGGAAACACACCTGCTGTATTTGTTGCTGTTTTTTTTTTTTTTTCTCATTTCTGTGTGCTGTGAGCATTTTCATTGTGGTGAAGACAAATCTCTGAGCCGGATATTTTTTGCAAAGTTTTCAGACATGTGTGAGTCACTAGATAGAGATCACTAGAGGCAGGTGAAAATAGGTTTTTGAGTTAGGGTGAGCTCACCCTTTAACTCTTGCTGCTGCAAATTCTGTCCAGCTCACCGACTCCTTCCTGCTATGAACTGAACATGAGTGAGTAAGGACCGGTTGTGAAGCGTCTGCTTTGTGCTGCAGGATCTCTACATGCTGCTTGGACTCATCTGGGGAGCAACTTCAAGCACAGTGCTTGTCCCCACAAATTCAACTGTAACTATTTGTTGCAAAAAAAAAAAAACCAAAAAAAAAAAAAACCCTTCATACTTAAGAGTCATGTGTCTGACAACTTTATTTGTTTAGAAAACTTTATTATGCCAACAGTTTTATTTCTCACACCCACACACACATACACACATTTAAATGAGGCCAAATCAAGGCAAAGCTATCTTCTTTTGTGCAGTTAGAACGATGAAACAAAATGAGGTGAACTGAGGTTGATATTGTTGCTTTAAGGCGTCAAACTAACACATGTCCGTGTCCTACTGTGAGTTGGCAGAGTTGAGGTGGTTGTATAAGTCATAAATCGGAACTGGACGGCTGCAGGAGGTGCCGCAGACCGTCCGGGTTTCACCAGGCAGATGTGAAGGACAGAGGGAGATGGACAAAGCAGTCACATGACGGCACAGCTGGCTTCCTTAGATAGTTCCTGAAGACAAAAACAGCAGTTAAATCAGTTTGAGTCATTAGACACTTGCTGGGCTAATAGCAGCAGCCTGGTTAGCAGTGAACGTGCAGTTAAGGGGAAAGCGTGTCTAATGATTCAGAGCAGGAAGTTACTGATGGGCAAACAGACTGCTGTCATCATGTGGAAACCTCCAGAACTCCAGACAAGTCTAGTATCGGTATTCAAAGCATCTATCAAACCGTCTTATGAACTTTTCCCTGTGAAAATAATTATATACATATGTAAGGTTGCTCATGGGGAGGGGGTTCCCTTTAATGCACACCAAGCTTAAGCAAATGCACACTGAGCAGACAACTTCTCCATGACAGTAACAAACTGAAGTGAAAGTAAAGTGATTGATGGCAAAACATAATAGTTGGCTGGGTTAGAGGTGAAAATATTTTCCAGTGAAGATGTCTTTTAAAAAAAAAAAAAGAAGTGGAGGGAGGCGTACACTAATTTCAAGCCCTTAATACAAAACGTGACAAATGAAAGCAGAAAAAAAAAAACCCAGTAAATTAGCAGAGAAACTAAATGCAAAATTTCCATGCAGCTCTTGAGGGAATGGTTTAATGAGGCTGAAAATTATAAAGAGTCACTTGTTCTTCAGTCACGAACCCAACTGAACACCTATGGGAGATTTTTGGGAGTCCTGTGCCAGACAATGTTTTCTATCCATCAAAACACCAAAGCACCAGAGAATAGCTTTTGAAAAAAAATGCTGTTGATCCCTTCAGAAGAGTTCTACACACCTGAGAATTGATGACAAAAAAAAAAAAAAAAAAAAAAAAAAAAAAATCAGTGAATCTGTTCTGGAGGCTCGTGGTGGGAAAACTCCTTGCTATGATTGGGTTTTAAAATTTGCTTTTTTTTTTTTTTTTTAATTTCTCATCCATCTATGCGTCACGTTTCCTGGGAATCTGCATCACTACCGAAGCGTTCAGTCCACACTGAGTCAGACCTACACGACTACTCAAAAGTTTGGACCACTTAGAAATATTTAATGTTCTTTTCATTAAAATAACATTAACATTTTTCAGCAACTAACTATTGTTTCAGTGGCACCTTGTGCTAGCTAATCAAAGTTTATCATGTTAAAAGGCTAATGATCATTGGAAGGCCATTGTGCAATTAGGTTAGCACAGGAGATTAAAACCGTTGTGCTGATTAAAGACGCAATAAAACTGGCCTCCTTTAGGCTAGTTGAGTATCTAAAGCATCAGCATTTATGGGTTTTGATTATAGTCTAAAAATGGCCACAAAAAAAACTTTCTGAAACTCGCCATTGTCATTCTTGTTCCGAGAAATGAAAGCTATTGAAGTGTAAATTAATGCTTCAGGGTGCAGTTATGCCCCTGAGAGATGTGTGCAGCCAGTGCAGACAGCTGCATAGATTACTATGACAGCGTATCTGCGGCGTGTGACGTGCACCTGAAAAAGGCGTGTGACACACTTGCTGTCTACACACAGGGTAACTTTGAACTACTTCCATACAGTCCGACATCATAGCTTCCACTTTTCTGATTGCTCGAAGGAGAATTCTTTTATTTTGTAAAATCACCTCACCCTTCCTCGCTCAAATTACATAGCATGTTTGTCAGCGGTGCAGGTAAACACTTTCCAACCCTATTTCACTCATGACTTCACTGTCATTTTAATTAGTGATTTGTAGCACTCAACAGGTGTAGTTTTATTCATTCTGCTCTAGTTATTTGCCCGGCATATCTAGAATAATATTTATCAGCTGTATTCATTCAAATGTACTATTTGTTTTTCCACAACATGTAGCCCGTGATCAGGCCACCACCTCAGTCCAGCCTATTGGTGGTCATGATGATGATGAGGGACATGTTGCAGGTAAATGAAGCTAGTCAGCGTGGATTGATACATTTGATAAAAATGGAGAGATGAGTGATGAATATCGAAAACTCTGCGTGGATTGCTCTTTAGGAGAAATGAGCTTCCCTGTTGGGTTAGAGTTGTTGGCATGTTGGTGAATAAGGCACAAAGGCAGCAGCTGTATGAAACAAGCCATGCATCCTGAGAGAAATACAGAGCAGACAAACAGGGGGGGGGTTCAGCAGGACAGCATCACCCTCCTCACCTACTGTACAGTGTGCACTCAAGACACAGAACAACACTTCTTCTTCTTCCTCTTTGGCTTCAGCATTGGCAGAGGAAACAAAAACAAAAAAATCAACAGACATCAGGGTTTCATACGCTGCAGTGTTTGTGCATCTGTAACAGCACTCTGCACGTCTTACTGGGGGATATGAAACATTTGTTTACCTGTCTCCTGAAGTGCTGAATGTCACTGCCTGACACGAACTCTTCATCAAACTCTATTTCGGTTTCCTCTTCTCTGCTCTGCAGGCACACCCTGCGCTCGGCCATCTCCTGAGAAGATATTACATGTCTCCACTGAGTTACACTGTGAGATTGCCGTGGCGACAGGATTTGCAGAGGGTTTGACACTTTCATGCTTTTAAAAAAAACATGTCTCAATTCACTGTAGTGGTAGAACAGTGAGTACAGGTGTTTGCTGAGAGATGTAGTTTGCTTCACTTACCTCATGGTTGGGATTCAGGAGGATCACCTTCACATCGGTGACAGGGCCCCAGGTCCTGTGGCCCTGAAGAATCAGGTCCCCGGAGTCAGCATCTGCCTCTGCACCTGCTGCCCAGATCTGTAAAGTGGGCATGCATGCGCACACACTTTAATTTGGTGGTTTTCATGATCTGCCCCTGTAGACTGATTTAAAAAAAAAAAAAGAAGGTAATACAGTTAAAAATTAGCAACGCAAGTACTCACAGTGAGTGTCTGCCCCCCAGCCAGGACACAGGAGGAGGGGATGTGAAAGGAGATGTCTCCCTTGTCTAAGTATGTCCTCCGAACCACCCAGCCACCGAGTGCCTGCTCCTGGAGGTGCACACATGAGGAAAAGCAACAGTAATGCTATTTTTGCACTTCTGGTTAGATGCTAACTATGCTAATTAGCAGGTGTGGAAACAGGCTCAACTCAAGAACCAGCCCTGCTTTTCACAACCACTTTCCGTTTTGTTACTTTACTATTGATTTGGGTTGGTTGTCACTGTTAGTCCCATTTTGTTTTGGTCAGTTTAGTCGGCAGCTTTATTCAGACTATGGACAATTTGCACTGTTATTTATAAGTGATCAGATTGGTGTCCAGACATCACCAACCTATCTGCATGGGTTGCTATGGTAACGACATACAGATGTCAGATGATACAGCTTTCTAACATGGAAACCTGAGAAATGGAGATCCATCATCCCCACCAAAACACAAAAGACAATTTATTTCAGCGTCTGTCCACAGACTGTTGTTCCCCCGTCTTGTCCTTTATGCTGCGCTGCTAGTAGCAGCATGAATTCTGCTCAGCTGCTCTAATGCACTTCCGTTACTCTGGATTTAACGTCAACGTTATGCGTCATGACGCTTTGAAATCCAATTTGCGCAGCCAGAGCATCCGGACTGAGAGGCGTCTGCAGATGTCTGATTGGAATCACATTTCAGACCACTTCTTAATGTGGCTTCGATCAGATTTGCCAAAAATCACGTTCCATGTAGTTTTTTTTTTTGCTGTTCAGACTTTCTAAATATCAATATGCCAAAGAACAGATTTGGGCTGGCAGTCTGTGTTCAGTCTGCAACATCAACCAAGATAATTTTATTTCTGCACAAACGGGAACCATGACACGTTAAAGTCACTGATCTGTGTCAAATGACAACTATGTCATGATGATGGAGAGAAACTGGGACGTTAAAATTGGGTTCTTAATAAAAAGCCATTACCCCAGCTGAATCACATTCTTACAGTCTCGGAAACGTTCTTCAGTCTGACGTATCTTCCGTCCACGTCAACCTCTGCCACGCTCACGGCGCCGCGCTCTGTTGAACGACTGGACATCTTATAGGCGGGTGAGCTGCCGGAGGGTCCCTCGTGTTTTCTCTTCTTCCCTCGGAGCTTGCGGCTACTGTGCTCGTGTGTTCGCTGTACGGTGGTACGCTGGGAGGGGCTGGGTGACAGCTGCAGTCTGTCAGGAAAACAAAAAAATGGATCTGTAAACCAGGAAACGTGTTTCTGACCGACGGGGACAGACAATAGAAATGTATCGTGCCTTGCTGAACTGCTGCATGATGAAAATGTGTCGATACCTCTGTTCCTCCACCTCCAGCATCTTCCTGTAGGCATTGATTTCCATGTCCAGAGCTAGCTTGACGTCCAGCAGGTTCTCGTATTCTTCCAGCTGGCTGTACATCTGGCTCCTCATGTTCAGCAGATCCTGCTCCTTCTGACTAAGTTTCTGCTGCCAGATGTTCCGCTCCTGGTCCCGAGTCCTCTCCAGCTCCTGGAGGCGGTTCTCCAACACCATTTTCTGACAGAGGGGGGGGAAGGATGGGGAGAGAATTGAACAACCTCATTACCCAGACACCATGCTAGAACAAAGCTTGGCATAAAACTACACAAACAGTTGCGATACAAGAGAGTCAGTTCAAAATAAACTCACTTTATAATGAGCCAGAAAGAAAGAAAATGATACAAGTAGCCACACTTCAGCTAAAATACTCAAGGAAATAATGCATCTAGATTATAAAGGAGGTAAAAATTGAATAAATAAAATCAATAGACAGCAATGGCAACAGAAAGAGCCGCTCTAAAGGCTAAGAGTGTCACACCTTGACTCTGGGTTCAAACTAAAACTCTTCAGAAATCAATACTAACAAAATCTCCTACAAATCTTCCAAACCTCAGCGGAACAACAGCACTATGACTACACAGGCAGAGTGATAGTGAGTTACAACACAGAAGGCAGCTGAAACATTTAGTTATTTTTATGGGTCCCCCCCTTTATTCATGCAAAAAAAAAAAAAAAAAAGGATGTCAGTGTAATGTGAAGTAAATCCACATATCTCCATCCAACATCAAAACACTGCATTAAAAAAAAAAAAAAAAAAAAAAAAGTCTATCTTAAAATAGTCCGGTGCCCAAACTGTAGTAACATTCAAACAGGTTAAGCTCACTGAGATTCCCTCTTGATGTGTTTCCAATGTATGTGATGGAGGATAAAATCCACAGTCAAGTAAAAGATTAGGTTTATGTGATGCTTATGAGGCTGCAGCAGTCTGAGTTAGTCATATCATGTGAATATCTTCCAAAGGTTTTTTTCTTTTTTAAAAAATGCATAAAATTTCCTGTTTTCCCTGAACAGTGTTTCCATGTTGAGCTGAAGTGAAACGACAGAAACAGAGATAGTTCATTTTGCACTAAAAAGACTCATTTTGAAGCCTCATTTGAACTTCTAATGGTCAGTATGAACAGGAGGAGTGATTAGTGAGCAAAACCTGTTTCACTTTTCATTTGGGCACCTGACTGTTTTAAGGCAGACTTGTGGTTATATGCCTCTGCCAACCCGTCAAGTAGCATTTTACATCCATGTCTGTCCAGACTCAATATTTGTACTGTTCTTTTATATTCCACACATTCTTTTTCCTTTTCAAAACCTGGCCTCACCACAAAGTTGTCATTTCAGCCGGTCGACTTACTTCAACCAGAACAGTTGTGTAACTTGCATCCTCGCTTATAATCCGTCCGTAGTTTCTCCAACAACCAGCAGATCAGATCAATAACACCAGACATTTGAAATCGCTGAACTTATCCAACATGTGGACTGTGAGGTTTGGAACCGGTGGGGTTATGTTGTCTACACACCTCTTCATGTGTTATTGTTGTTGTGGACTCCACTTACCTCTTTCTGGTACTGCTGGAGCTGGGAGCTGAGGGTCTCTACTCTGTGTTTGGTTGTCTCCAGTTCATCTTTGGTGGCCGACACTACATCGCTTTTCTCCAACGCAGCCTGTTGGGCGTTCTGCAGCTACAACGCAGAAAGAAAGAACACAACTTTCACAAACTTCATATCGAGAAAAAAAAAAAAAAAAAAAAGAAGTTCACCAAACCTGGAGATTTTTTTTAAACAAATCGTGTAAAGTTTTGTGTTTGTACCTTTGAGCTGAAGGTCTTGTCAATCTCTTCCTTGTACTGCTGCAGCTGGGACTCGTGGTCCTGGCGGAGTTGCTGTATCGTCTTGGCCAGTTTACTCTCAAACTCTTGCTGTCTTCCCGTGTCCATCTCCACTAAACGGCTCTCGTGTCTGCTCCGCAACTCCATGATTTCCTACAAAAAATAAATAAAAATAACACCTGTGAGTTGTGCAAGGGTCAGCTTAGAACATGTTGGATGTGTGTGTGTGTGTGTGTGCGTGCGTTACCTGCTCACTGATGTTCCTGTGGAGCTCAAGCTGTTCTTTGAGTGTTTGCACCTGGTTCTCCATGTCCACCCTCCTCAGGATCTCAGAGCCCAGCTGGTTCTTGACATCTGCCAGTACACCCTCTACCTGGTGACACACACATCGTCTGTTAAAACATGCAGTAGCACCCAAAGCAATCACAATACTATGGAGTATTTTAGTGGATTTTCCTAGTAACAGTTAGCAGAAATCATGGTTGAGAAGTTTAAGTGACCTGGCTCATGGTGAGTTTGTGTCACATCGCAAGAAAAAGAGGGAGACGTGCTACAGTAGTTACTACACTACAGTGATATGACAACTGTTGTCCATGCTAATTTTAAAGTAGCTTTCACTTTATGTTCTCCCATTCAATCACTTCACTACCAACTCTTTATACATTACCACTGCTTTATTTCTAAGAGTGAGATGAGAAGATTGATTTCAATCTTATGACTGTGTGTAATGTACAGAGCTAGCAACAGGACGGGGTTAGCCTAGCTTAGCATAAAGACTGAAAACAGGGGGGAAACGGTTAGCTTGCTTCTATCCAAAGTGGAAAAAATACACCTACCAACACCTGTAAAACACAATTCAGAAATGTAACAACTATATCTGTTTTTACAGGCAGTGCTGTGCTGGAACTATTTCTTAAAAAAAAACCCCAACAACAATAAAACAACATGTATCCATCCGCCCAGTACCCAGGTCTGAGTATGAGCACAACAGTATCAAATCTGGCAACCTCAACAAGACCCTGGGAAGTTGCGCACAGTCACTGCACCTCACTGCTGCTCAACAAGAAAGTTTCAGCACATTATACCCTCTTAAAGCCACAAATAGTTGTTTTACATGTGCGTATGTGAATCAGTGAGCTTTAAACGTGTTGGCAGATGCACTTTTGAGCTTTGGACACAAACAAAAACAGCAATTTCCGCCTGCTTCCTTTATTTATGCTATGCTAGGCTAACCATATCCTGACCCCAGCTCTCTACTGAACGCTCAGACAACTCGGACTGAAAGTGAAAAAGTGTCTTTCCTAAAACGAGGTTTTAATGAGGTCATATCTGCAAATTAGCTTATCAGTATATTGATGTAACCAGGTGGGACTACAACAGTTAGCTAGCCAGATAACTTTCAAATCCTACGAAAAAAAATAAGGGCTTTGGGGAGCTATAACAACTAGATAATCTTCACGTCTCCAGACATCCCTCTATATGTTCTCGCCTGTTTAAGTCTGGCTGTAGTTCATACATTTTCCAGCTGGCCCTGCAGGTCAGTGAAGTCGTCGGTCAGTGTCCTGTTCTCTGACAGTAGCCTAGTGTACTCAGCATCCTTGGAGTTTAGAGCCGATTCAAATTTTCTCCATTGAGCCAACGCATTCGCCAGATCACCCTCCTTCTTCTGGTTCCTGAAGAGGGACAACACAATTATACGCACCATAGACGACGACTCATATCATGGCAAAATTAATTCAAGTATGACTTATTGACATACATGGTTTCACACAACTTGTGAGCCTTTTCTTAGTGTAGTCTAAGACTGTATATTAATAAAACCTTGCTAAAAACCTGCCGTCTCCTAACATCTTTCAAACTAGAAATCCATTCTTCAGGAATTTTATACTCCATAAGTCAAGCTTGTGCGATGAACTGGTTTGTTGATTTGACATTTTCATTCACATCACATTTTGTGACAACAGGTGCTGTACAAATTTAATGATAAAAGACAAAACCCAATTATGTATCCCAGTGTATAAATGTACATTTTTACACCAAACTCAGTTCAGGAAACTGTCAATTGAATGTTGCCTCACTTGCCAACAGGAATAGACATGGTAAAATGTGACTCTGGTATATTAAGGACCAATGCTCAGTTCGGCAAACATACAATTTAACTCCTCAAAGAAATGTAAATTGAAAGTAGTTTTGCCCCACATACTGTAAGGTAGAAATAGGCCATAGAGGGCAGTGGGAGATATGCAAACCTGTTATAAAAGTGGGTGACTTTACTGTTATACCTGCCGTTTGGGGTGGGTAGTTTATATAAATGTCAATATCTATATTCTGCAGGTGTGAGTGTTCAGTAAGGTAACATTAAATAGGCAGATTTGTGAGCGGAGTCTGGTGTTACATCTTGGACTTGCAGCTGTGCTATTTGCCTGCTACCTGGCTTGAAGTTTCCTGTATTCCTCGCACAGATTTCCATAGTCAATCTGCAGCCGGGCCCTCTCCCCGGCCAGGCCATCCAGCGATGTTCTGACATCGGCCAGCTCCTCCTCGTACAACCGCCGCACATTGCCCATCTCCCGGCTTTTAGACTCCTCTTTCTCCTCCAGCTGAATCAGCATGGAGGACCTTTCGCCTTCCAGCTCGTTGACCCGCTGGATGTAGTTGGCGAGGCGGTCGTTGAGGTGTCGGAGCTCATCTTTCTCTTGGATGCGGGACCGGCAGGTCGGGCTGGTGCTGGATGCTGAGAGGCCGCCGGCGGCTGCGCTGCGGCGGCTGCCTGAGCGGCTGGCGCGGCTGCTGGAGGCGGCAGGGGTGGAGGTGGCGAAGGCCATGGTAGCGGTGGGCCAGGCTGGTACTACTGTAGGCACAGTCCACTACAATCCTGGTGGTTTAGACGATTCTTAAAATATACAAAACGACGGGCCGCAGTAAGGTACACTTAACCGAACGCACGCGAGCAACGGATGCGCAATATTTGAAATAAAATAAAAGTCACATAGAAACAGTCCTATAGAGTTGACCGCGGCACAGAAAAACGTGATATGGCCATCAGGACTAAATTAAATGGACGTATCCCAACATTAACGGCGTCCACAGCTGAAAGCAATCAAACTAGAGATTTGACGCACCGAGAATAAGTGAAGTGCGGCGCCAAGCTAGCCAAAGGATACCGTTTATTTCCGGGTATGATTTTCAAAATAAAACAATTGACGGACGTGTTGGTGTCTAAACGAACTGTTCATAAACGACCTCTAATGCAAACATTAGCATTATGGATTCGCATTAATGAAGTTGTTGTAAGATGTAATACAAACTACTAAAGTAAAAAATAATATTATATTCAAGAAGAAATCTGCACCACATTATAACACAGTTGTGCAAAAATATCCATATTGCAACATCATACGGTCATTACGGGCTTTAAGTTGATCATCTTAAAGAAAATAAATACATTTTCTGGTGTGATCACTCTTAAAATATTGATTTGTTACCCTTAAAATGTATTTTCCATACAATATACAATCTTTACAAAACCACATTCTTTTAATTCTTTTAAGTTGCACAGTAATGGGTAAATAAAAGTGGAATATTATTTAGCATACATACCGATCTAAACCTGTAACAAACAATAAAAGTGAGAAATTCAATGATGATAAATGGAGTGAAACAAAGATCAACTAAAGAAACAAAAAGCAAACAGGCAACGTATGAAAAATAAAGTTAGCCTGCTGAATATGTAAGATAAACATATATATATAAACACATTTCTTAAGCATCCGTATGACAATGATGGAAAAGAAGCAGCAATATAATGGCACTTATACCACAATTCACAACAGCATCTATAATTGATTTAGCTACAGCTGCAACCGCCTGTGAGAGCTGGGATTAGTACTGATCATTGAATTTATTAGGAAAATGTAATAAATTCTATAAAACTCAATAAATAAGCTAAGCACCACTGTAATCCTAATAAATGGGCGTTTTCCTGACACGCTGACGACTTTAATTTGATAACAAAACCGTACGACTTCCGTCAATTTGGGCGTAACTTGACTTGAAAGTGAAATTCCTGCAGGACATCAGCTGATAGAGATGACTGGCCACGAGCCGGTAGGTGATGTCACTTATCACAAGACGTCATTTAAAGGAAAAGTTTGTTTCCTTGAGTTTTTAAAACTCTAAACTTTAAAAATGTGTATTTATTATATATGTGTATGGCCACATGCGGCAGTATGCTATGCTATCTTTAAAAACTGAATGCATTAATGCATTCAATGAAAAAAGGGGTCCCCACTAGGTCATGTGACATCTCATATTGTGACACATATTTTAAATAAAAATAAGTTAAATATGAGAAGTTGTATTTATAAAGGTGATAATTCCCATTAGATAACGTGTGACTGAATTTCTCTTTGAATGTTGTTGAATGTGTCTGGATGAAAGAGGGCGCCATACCTCCATCTCACAGCCCAGGGGTCTTTTTAGAAAAAAAAAAAAAAGAAAAGATTTCATTTTAAAAGACTGAGCGGCATCATCTATACATGTGCTGTATTAAATATTGTCTGGCTGCCTCTGCGTTACTGTCAACTTCTGACTGACTAGATATACAGTTTCTACATTACTGTGTCATTCTATAATAATGCAGTCAGTTGAAATACAGCTTATATGAGTTCAAAAGCACCTTTCAGTCATTCATCCAGCCCTGCAGATGTACAGTATGTCTCCACAGAGCTGAGTCGTGCACAGTGGAGGTCTCTGAGGTCGCTGGCTGACTGAAGCTTTATGATGTTCTCATTAGTCAAAGTCGAGCCCAGTCCCTTCATACACTGCCAGCTTCTATTCTTCACCTCATAATAAAAGCCTCGGGGTAGTGTGTGTGCCGGGGTGTACATGTGTGTGTGTGGGAGGTGAGCCTACACACACACTCTTTGATCCCCCTTGTTTGATGGCCGGGAGCTCTGTTTGGCTGAACTATGGGAATAATCACAGTGTGTGTATTGCACTCAGGTGAATGATGGACGCTGACAGAAACCAGGCTACTGGATGTGAAACTGACCCAGTGAGACCACATCATTTCACTATGACTTCAACCCTCAGCTGCGTCAGCGTTTCATCTTAAAACATCCACATGCACCTCTCTGGTAATTTTCTGAAAAATGGGCTTGCATAGAAGGTTCGCTGGTGAGATGATGATATAGATGGGTTTTTTTTTTTTAGTAATTTTAGCAAAATGATGCTCTGGAAATAGAAGTTGTGGAAGATGTATTCAGAGCATTTATACTACACTGTAAAATTTCAGAGTCAAAACTTTTTTCTGAAGTAAAAGTGCAAAAGATATCAGGAAAATTGGAAATATTAAATAATAATAGTATGTAGTAATAATAATAATAGTCATTATACTGGCACAATGGCTCTAGTCAATGTTATGTAAAATTAGATTATGACGCTCTGATAAGTCAGTAGAGTTTTTAGTGGGAGTTGTAACTACTTATACAATTCTATAATCTATAACATTACACATATAATCTATAACTAATATCACATTGATCATAATGTAAACTATGCATCTGTAACGCGGGCATGTGAGGCAAGAATTGGCTCCTGGGTTTCCCCGTTCAAACTGTACATTACTGTTGGAACATGATGGTGCTGGGTGTACTATGTTTTAATTAAGCAGGGCCCACCTTAAGGCTGGTAACATCAGTTTGTGCTTTAGTTGACCATATTCCAATATTTCCAAACATCCAATCAAATATCACACAGTACAGCTGAAGTTTTCAGGGGCCCTGGCTTAGGGCTCTCATAGACTCCTGAGACAGTTGTCCACTTATTAGTTTACCTACTCCTGAGTACTGTGATCACAATGTTCCTTCATATTTCACTGTAAATACAGTATCAGTATACTATTATGAATATTTTATTACAGGGAAGATGTGTGTAGGAGACATATGAGGCGAATATATAAACTGAGCATCACACAGAATCTCTGGAGAGCATGTATGTTGTACACTGACTCCACACACTAACTACATTGGTATGATGGAGATGACTGCTCCTCCATATGCTCTCTGCTCCTCCACACTGCATGGGACAGAGGGGTTGGTCATCAGGCTCGCCTACGCAGCGCTGCGTCAAGCTGCTAGATACAACCAGGGCGGTGCCGGAAACCCACTGATGTACCCTTCAGAATTAAAGCGTATTTTTATCACCTCGGAAAGAGCAACACAAAGTGAGTGTAGCGTACAGTAAAAAACCAAAACGTAGCACAGTCACTCACTCAGTGGAATCCTCACTGTCATCTATAGAGCTACACATGAATAGTATATTTAAAAATCAGGGAGACTGGTTTCCACATGAATGTGTGAGTTAGTCAAATGGTTTTATGCTTTACATATTAATAATTATTACAAGGTATGTTCCAGAGTTGGCCTAATTAGTATCTATATACTAGAATGTGAAATGGTTCTTCTTGCAAAGCTGAAAAGCACATAAAACACACATTTAATTACAGTTTGACTTTTCAAATGACACAATGAAATAGAACTAAATGTAAACCTCCTGCTGTGTTTTTACTGTCTAATAGCCAAACAAAATATGACAGTGAATAAATTACACCTTGTTTAATTAAGTAGCAGGGGCTTGATGGATTTTTGACCACATTTTATCCTCAATTAACCTCGTAGGATCTGTGCCACAGTGGGTTTTATGCGGGGACAGGGCCCATACTCACCGAAAGGCCCCGTGAAGAGGCCAATAATAAGATAAGATAAGATCAGGTCACAGGCTACTTACTTATATATATATATATATATTTTTTTTTTTATAACACATGTAAGTCAGAAAACATAAAATAACGTAAAGTCTGATGTGATATCATACAGTCAATTAGACATTTGCCATTTTTTCTGTTACTTACCCATGCACACTGATAGTTCACTTTTCAGCTACATGGGAATGTGATACACACACACACACACACACACACACACACACAAACACACACACACACACACACACACACACACACACACACAGTCTACATTTAACACATGTAGGTACACACATGGACATGTTGAGTGAGCTTTTACCAATGTATGATGTATTACTAAAGTAAGTAAGAAAGTAAATAAACAAATAAATAATGATAAAAAAATACATACAAACAAAAATAAATATATTTAGATAAAATAATACATGAACAAATGAAGAGAGTAACACCAGCTAAAGCAGACATAACAGTTGTACAAAAGTTATTTCAGCGCGTATCTGTTTTACGTTGATAGCAATGGGCGGAAGTTGTATAGCAGTGTCTAACTTGACTCTGGTCCCAAGTTGTGTGTCAGGCTGGCAGACGGTCTGTGCGCCGCTCGGAGCTGGAGACGTAAAGTACCGGCGCGTTGATCTCTCTGACAGCTCGTCGCTCTCAGTCGCTCACTTTTTTTTTTTTTTTTTGGACGTTTCTGTGTTTGTCTCGCGGTGTGGACGGCGGGAAATCTGGGCTTTGAGGACAATCGGACTGTTTTTGGAGAATAACTGATGTTGCATCTCCACATGAGCTCATAGGGAGCGCAGAAGGTAAGGTGTTTATATCTCCCCAAACACACACACACACACTCGCACACACTCACATCAGGCTGGCAGCAGCACCGTTTACCTGCGGCTTGCTGCTGTTAGTTATTTGCCAAAGAAACTCTGTCAGGTCTCGATGCTGCTGATGCGCATGATGCCGTGGACAGATCCGGCTTCGCTTTACGTTTACAAAACTTACAAACTTGCTGAGATCTATGCACACACTTCATGGCACTCTTAAGAAAAAAAAAATACATGACAGACAAATCAGCCCCATGCCGTCACTGTGGCTCTGTACAGTCTTCCTGCAGGTGAATTTCCCTTTCAACACCAACAAGACCCCCTTCTTCCCTCCCTCCCTCCCTCCCCACCCCCGTAACACACTACTCCTCTAATGTTCCCAAGGGGGCTGCTGCTGTGTGACTTTGGCGGCTGGAATCGACTTTACCACTAGCTATCATTTATTTTCATTATTGGATCATTTAATTATTAAAGATTAATCATTAATAATTGAATCTATAAAATGTCAAGAATGATGAAAAATGCCACAAGCTCAAATTCTCTAAACTGATGTTTTGAAAGAGCTGATTTTGCCTGAAGAAAAAAAAACAAACAAACAGTCTAAAAGACAGACAAACATCAGCTGTTGACATCTAATGTTTGGTATTTGCTTTCCTGTTAATAAATGATATCAATGATTAATTGGTTATCAAGTTTTAAGTATCTAGTCATGTATGTTGATATTTTGTCTTTTGTCTTGCAGCAGAAATAAAAAGAGAATATTAGGAAATCAATAAAATGTTTAGCTTTTCATTGACTCATCGTAAATGACTTGTAAAGCAGGATTACTAAGCAGGCAAAGTGGGCAGCTGCCCCAGAGCCCCAGACCACCAGGGGCCCTCAAAGGCTCCTGGTTCACTGTGTGTTACTGTGATTAGATTGGGGGGTTATTTCATTAATTGTACAGCTTATGAGTTTGTTAAAACTGTATGCACTGCTAAACGTTCATTATACACAGAAATGATAAATGCCTTAAACTAACACCTGCATTTTTATGTATGTAATCTTGAGGCCCTACGTTGTCGAGGGCCCCTGAAGTAAAATCTAGTTTTATAAGGGTTTCAAGGAGTGATATTGCAGTTCCATAAAATTGGCATACTTGCAAGAGACAGATTTTTTTTTTTTTTTAAAAAAAAAGTATGGTCAAAATTGATGGAGCAGAGACTGACATCTTTAGTGTTTGGAATGGGGGAAGCTCTGGATCCTACATTTCCCATAATACAGCTCATAAAGCACTCGCATCTTTCATTAGACCCTCCGTTTCTGGCGAACGCCGACGTCTTTCAAACTCCACAACCCCAGCGTGTAACAGGGTTTGTGTTACAAATTCATAGCCTCCGAGCCTATGTTGAGATAACGTCCGTGACATCACTATGACATCATCGGGGTTATTTTTCAGTTTATTTTTCTGTAGCTGTGGGAGCTTCAGAAGGCATTATATAACTGTTTACACAGGCCGAGTTGTACTCTGCATGTCGAGTAAACTGAGCTTCTTATGTAAAATTGGTGGAGTGGCCCTTTAAAGACTTTATTGTTTTGTTTCATATTAGGCTTACATGATGAATTTTTTAGGGGGGGGGGGGGGGGGGGCAACTTGTGGGTTAATCCAGCCCTGTTAACTATGTGTTTCATTACTGCTCACAGTACTGTGGTGTCACTAATATCACTGTGCTGCTGGAGATGTATTTTAATTTGATGTGCACACTTCCTGTACACAGGTTGGGGCTCACCCAGCTGTAAAGAGTCCCTGACCTGGGGAATAATCCAGACGAAGATGGTGTCATTCATCCTGCGGAGGGCTGTCCTCATCTTTCTCATGCTTCCCACTGCACAGGTACTGCAAATGGATGAATGGATGAATGTATGATGGAGGGATGGATGGATCCAGACACCACATTTACCGACTGCGAATGATTAGAAACACCTCCCTGATGCTGAATCGGAGGCGGAGGAGTGTAGACTTTTGCTTTTAGCACCTGGCTCACAGTTGCAGTGGATCATCGCATTCGCTGATGAATCAAATGAACACGGAGCCAATTAGAGAAACAGTGTCAGGGTTCACACACTGCACACCTGGCCTCTGACTTTTCACTGCGGCTGCTATCAAATCTGTCGCTTAATTTGGTCCGACCCGTCCAAATCAAATTGTTTGCACGGGTCAAAGGGGCTGCAGGGCTGTGTGGAGAGCCTGTCGCAGCCTCTATACATGTGTATGAGCTGGGGTGAATGTCACCTCCTTATATGAAGCAATACTGAGCCCAGGATTTTCTCTGGCAAATATAGCAGCCACTTAATCCCTGACAACAGGCTGCTGTGGACCTGGTGTTCTCCATGATCAACTCAGCAAAGAGATCTTTATTTGGATCACGTCTGTGTGCATGAGAGTGTGTGTGTGAGAGAAAAACACATTGATATGTTTTTGGGCCGGGTTTGATTTTGTTACTTTGTTCCCTGTTGGGCTTGAACTCTTCAGGGAAGCAGGAATATTTGTTCCATCTAGTCAGGGGGCTGGGACTTCAAAACTTGCTGTGTTTACTATTGATTGCTTGCTATTCTGGTGAACAGGGAATTTCAGTTTGAACATTTGGACAATGTGTTCATAGCTCAAGAACTGATACACACCCACATGGAATTTGTGCTTTTTTTTATTTTGAAACATCAAATGAAGATTTTTTGCAAATAAAGTTGTCACCTAAAAGCATTAATACTATTAAAGACATTAATTTTAAGTTTTAAATCACTCAATTAAGGCAAAAAATTAGCCTACAAAAGCATAGTTAAACTCCAATAGTGCTCCATATTATTAGCAGCAGTCCCAGTAATACACAAATACAAGGAAACAGCCAGTGATGATAAATATACACTGTGTAAACGGTTAAAATGTGCCATGTTTAGGTAAAAATGTGTGAATAATCCAATGTGAATATTAAAAATATGAATGAGCAGGATTAGAGAGTTCTGTGGGGAGAGAACGTTGCATAACTGACTAATTATTGCTGTATTGCGTTTCTAAGGATTCGTCCTTTCTCCAAACTAAACCACAACAGTTCAGGCCCTGTGTTGGTGTTGTCATGAAAAAATATACACAAAATGATAAAAAAAAAGACAGTTTGGAAAGTTTTGCAGCTAAATAATATGCTCAAGTGATGCACACATTGTTTTGACAGGAGGAGAGAAGAGAATAATTGGCAATGTACTGTATACTAGAAAGACAAAGTCATAAATATGTGAATATTTCAAGACAATATTTTAAATATGAAGTTGAAATATATGCGCCCACACTAGACTTTGGGTCTGAAACACACCAATTAACATTTTCTTGTTGATGATCAAAGCTGAGGCGACGGAGAACGTGTTACACATCCTGGTGATGGAGAGAACAGCAACATCACAGCTTCTTGCTTTTTGGAAGTGTTTTGATAACAGCTCTGTGTCAGTTATACAGACACGTATCGATAATGCTGCCCAGCGGGGCGGAAGCTTCAAGGACATTCAAGCCACATGCTTCCTGTACTTCATCATTACTTGATAGATAAGTTCCTGTTGCACTTTGTCATGTTTTGCTTTTCCACCTCATCCAAGCTTCTTCTTTTTTTTTTTTTTGAGATATTTCAGTTTTTTCCAATTTACCAGGGTTTTTCTTTTCATGTGCAAATTGAAGAAGCTCATTAAAAAGGGTGGATGGAAAGCTATCTTTGAATGGCAGTTGTAAAAAAAACAAAAAACAAAAAAAAAACACAGATCATCCGTATCAAAAACAGGGTTTAATACAATGACATCTTAAAAAAAATAGCCAATTTTTAAATTAGACAATTTCTTGAAGGTTCTATAGTGTATAGTGTTTTGTGTGTGTATGTGTGTGTGTGTGTGTGTGGTCATGAATGTGTCTGTTTGCATATACACTATTACAAGAAGCTGTCTGACCTTCATCAGGTTGCTCATCTTCATACCACCTCCTTCAAATGATCCGTGTTGACATGAGCTGTGCATGTCCGACCCTTCGTAGGTATTTAAAGGGATAGAAGTTAGCAGCATGAAAAGACAGCGGAGTGAAGGAGGAAAGACAGATGTTTCCATTGAGGCTTTCCACCCTGCGCTCCAATTAGAGTATCACACACACACACACATACATACACATGGGCTTCTGACCTCACTATACCCTCACTCTCTGCTACCTGCCAAGCCTTATCACACACCTGTGGATCAGTTCACATCTGAGGAAAAAAAAAAAAAAGCCATGTGTTGTGCACTGTGTGTGGAAGCAGGTGTGTATGCGTCAGTCTGTGTGTGTTTGTGTCATTTTTTTTCCAGTAAAAGACATAATGAAGTCAACATAATTTGATGTGTTATTGAATATGAGACCAGCTTTAAAAAAACTTCACAGTAAGAGGCAACTCAGAGTGAATGTTCATGCTGGATAATTTCTCCCTGATGACTGTGTCAGCATATATCCTAATTAATGTGTCCCCTTGCTGACTACAGTTTGTACCCACTCCCACTGATTATTACTCTGGAGCTCTTGCATCATCTGCTTCTTTATCTCATTTTAATTGTGAATGAAGAGGAAAAAACACTGACACACTTGAATCTGCTTGAAGTCCTATAAAAAGGTTCCACAGTCCGTGTTCACATGGCAGCGTACTGCTGACTGTATCTGAACGCACAGCTGCAGTGTTCCCAGGTTCAGAATAATGAGGTTTGATTGATGGATGAGGCTCATAGATGCTGGTTTTCTATTAAAGGTGCATTCAGTAAGTAGTATGTAATTGGAAATCAATGCGCGTTGTTATTTTTCAATGTGTGCACTTCATGGTGAAGTAAAACCACACGCATCTTTCACAAAGAGTTTTAACTATGGTGCTTGTACTTTAACTGAAATTTGCACCACTGACCGACAGCAAACCATCTTTTCAGTGCTGTCCTTTAAGGGAGGGGAGCCAGAGAGTCCAGAATGGAGGAAGCTATTGTATTCGTGGTGTCACGCCAACCTTGCTCTCCTGAAGTATAAACTCTTCCTCAAAAGAAAAGATGGATGGTTCAAATACTTTCCTTCGAATTTCGTGCAAGACCAAACAACTGGAGTGAGACTGCCTGAAAAGGTTTGTTTCATTACGCAACAATCTGACTGTGATGTGCTTCCAGTGAAAAAGAACAAACACAGGGTTCTGTCAAAGTAGATATAAGACTTTAGTATGAATTCAAAAGAAAAAACTACTTTCTAATCCATCTGCTGATGGGAATGTCAAACGTAGGGATCGCCTCAGCGATTTATATATAATCTATATAATTATACAGGATCATTTGGTAACCATGGTAACACATGCAGGTTGGTGAAGATTTTCCTTGATCGGAAAGTGAAAAGATGTTAAAACAGACATGTTGAATGTTGTGGCTCGGTACAGTAGTAGTACTAACCCTATACCAACTACTAACAGGCAACAACACATAGCTTTGGTTGTGGACTCTAAAGACAGGATGAGGCCCAAAGCCCGGTGAGCTTGACTTATAACCCTTACAGTCTCTTCATGTGCACTTGCTGCATGGTGGAGCTCAAACCTGGTTCTCTTCTTGCGTTGCTAAACAACCACTGATGGCTCATAGCAAAGTTTATTACATAAATGTGAGCTGAAACTGAACCAAAATACCTCAGGGATGGGGGTAATCGTTCACTGTCCATCATGATCTCAGAAAAAGTTTCTTCTTGTATCTGCAATAAACTTTCTTAAGTTTGTGTTTCCTTCTGACAGGCTCATATTGGGTAAAATCCACCTTCTTGATATTTTGCAACCAATCATTAGGACAACTGTGACGTTTAACACCAGGATCCAGATGCATAATGCTCATGACTAGAACTATATTTGTATACACACAAAGCCGGATATATGCAGACGGATTCTTTTCAGCAGATTTACTTTTACTTTTATAAATGTCAGTCATTGTGGAAGTGGGTGCACATGCGTAAGTCTCATTTCCACTCTGACAATTACCCATAAATTGATGAAGACACGCCCTTAACCAGCCGTCTGCATATCAGTCATTCCGCCGGCTCCACCTGTCTTTCCACACTGCAATTAAACAAAACAGGAAAGCATCAGCAGTGATATCTCATCATATTGAAACTGACCTAATTATAACAGGGAAATAGAATGGTGCTTCCAATGTAATTAAAAGAATAATACACACAAAAGTCATGGATCAATATTAAGTTAACAATGTTTCAGTTGATGTATCTAGAGTCATCTCTTGCCATCCATACCTGCTTTAGTGGACAATAAGAAACACTTCTTCACTATATGAAAAGTTGAATGAACGGGCCTGACTTCATGCATTAAATTGAGAAGTGAAGGAATGCTTTGGGTACAGTGGACAAAAGAGGGGGTGATTGGGTGTAGATGAGATGGAGGTAGGGGGGTGAGGGTTAGGGTGCACGCTTGACTAGCTGCGTGGATTATCACAAGCAGATGTGGGATTAGAATCAACGCCTGATTGCCTTTTATTGTCCGGGTGTTTTTCTAGACGTGCTGCAAGATTTAGAGCTCGCTTTTTCTTTGACCGCAGGTGATTCTCTCTAGCTTTTTCTTGTCCTGGATTCGACCTAACATACCCCCTCTTGGATTTTTCAGACTCTTTGTTTTCTAACTAGAAATAAGATGGTGGGGAAATGAGTGAAAAGAAGACAAAGCTTGTTTATTGGAATTAGTGCGCAGAACAGAGAGATGAGTCGTAGGGAACGGAAAGAGGAGAGAGTAAAAAGAAAAAAAAAGTGACAAAGTGAGAGCTACATTATTTGTCTGTTTCCTGTTGGCCGGGCCTTCCTGCTGCCAGCTTCATCCTGTCATCCTTCAGCCTCAGTGCAGGGACATCTGTTCAAACACACAACCCATCTACAGCACCAGCTCTGCCTTTTCCCATCTCACCGACCCTGCACAGCATTCCTACCTTGATTCTCTCACCAGTGCTGCAGCTTCCTCTTCCCCTCGTACTCACAAACAACAACCGGATGAAATCACCAAGCTTTTCCTCTCAGCCTCCTCTGAAAACAGCATTGTCTGTGATGGCAACAAGCTATGAGGTATGGCTTCGAGGAATGCAGTTTGCAATTGCCATTGTGTGTAGAGATGATGACGGAGGTAGAGGAACTGCAGAGAGCAGCCAGGGAATAGGAGGAAAAAGGCAGAGAGTGAAACTATGCTACTAGACCCAGAAAAGCTATTTCTTTGGTCTGGTGGTGTGCTTTTTTCAGATTTCAGGCTGTGACATGTTAACATCATGTTGGTGTTCTAAAAAAAACTGAATGAATTATTTATGCTGTTACATTACTTTCTGTTTTTGCCTCAAACAACTCACAGCCTTCATATGTCACGTCTTCTGCATTAAAAAAAAAGTGTAGAAAAAGAAAACAAGACATTGGTTTAGCAACAAGCCAGGGGTTTGGAGGTATTCGCTGTCAACGGCAAAATTTATAGCTCTGGTGACTGCATGCACGACTCAGTGAGTCCACAGTAACAAAACCAGGAAATTCCTTTATGTAGAGCAGTGGCTCGCTAGCTAAGAAGACACAACATGTAGATAAGACAACATTAGCTTCTCCTCCAGCCCCTGGCCAAGCTAACAAACCTAGCTTTTTATAGCCTTGGCCTTCTAGCTTTTTATAGAAGTATCGGTATTGATCGATGTTGAAGGTAGGGATGGGCAATATGACCTATAAATAATATAATAATATAATAACAATATTTTTAGGCTATATCATCATACACTAAATAAACTACTGTTATAATACATTTAAATAAAGTACTGTTATAACGGAGTTAAATAAAGTATTTTATAGTAGTATTAAATGTAGTGTAGTTGCTGTGAACTTGAAGCTTCTGGTCAACAGAAGGTCGACAACATTAGTTAGCTGTTAGCTGTTAGCTCTTAGCGGAAAGTTAAATGACTACAGGTACAAAAACACGTCCCTCACTTAGACACGAAACGGAAAAAAAAAAAACATACATACGTCACACACACTCACCCAGGAGAGTGGTCTGGATGGGTGGGCGAGTGTGTGTGTTATATGTATGTGAGTTTTTTTCTTTTTGTGTCTATGAGAGGGAGAGAGCCAGAATAGCAAAATGCCAAAGTGAGTCTAATGCTGGTGGCTTCATTAATATGTGACTATTTGTACTTCAATCAAGACAGACTATTAAGAATGGAATAAGGCAGGTTGTGAGGCAGACAGACATTTATTGTGTACAAATAATTTTTGGCGCTTAGGCCCCAGAGAGTAGCTCGGCTTAGAAGACAGATCGAAGGATGTGAAGCTTCTATCAGAAGAGGACTTCCCCCAAAATAAAAGGTATACCATACCTGGATGGGCGTTATCAAATCTGCGGGAAGAGAACAATAAACAGTTAATATGGAGTGAATATTCAGACATAATTGAAACCCAATGCAATGCCTGAGCTGCCGCAGAAATGCTTGAATGATGCTGCAATTGGCCGCCATGCAAATGCCTGAGCTATGCTTGTATGATGCTGAGAAAGGCCATGCAAATGGCTGAGCTAACAGGGAAAGTGCTTAGGTGCAGGAGAATTTGCTAATACCACCACCAGAGATATGCATGACTTACCGGGATATCAAGGTTTCAGGTTTCTTTGAGCGGCAATGATGGAGATGGAGTTGGGTCGAATGTAGGAGGAGTAGGCTGAAGAAGACCAATGACCCATTTGTTGTAGAGAAGCAGAGGAGATGCCTTGCGTGGCAGCAGAGGTGGCAGCACCTATTCTGAATGAGTGACCTGAGTACTGCTGTGGTGAGAGATTGCACTGGAGGAGAACCTTTTGAAAATGCTGCAGGAACCATGATTTTGACAGAGGCACACCAAGCTGGGTGAACAGGCACTTCAGTTTTTCCAGCGAGGAACCCGAGCGGTCATTTGGGGAGTCAATGAGCAAAAAATCATCCAAAAGATGAAGCACTGATGGGAGTTGAACATTATTAAGCAGGATCCAGCAGAGAGCCTCTGACACCATGTTAAAAATACACGGACTGCAGGATCTTTTGCCTTATGCGTGGAGAAATGTTTGCAGCAGAGGGAATGTATCGCCTACCTAGCAGAGGAGCAGGGACAACTGACGCCAGCGAGTGAGACACTGCTGCGTTATTTGCGGCAGGTGGCGGAACAGCGCTTGCGTGCGGCAGCGCAAGAGTCGGGGCTGAAGCATTTTCTAGAGACTGAAGGCAGGAATCGATAGCCTGAATGGATCTCACCAGGGCCTGCATACTGGATAGCAGGACGTCGTTAGGCAGCGAAGATGAACCAGTCGAAAAGCCGGCGGCCGGTGCAGCAGCAGCGGAGGCCGGTGGAGGAGCAGCGGCGGGCACGGCAGCGGTGAAGACCTGCAAAGAAGGCGTGGCGGCGGCTGCGGCTGCCGGATGAGATCCAGCGATGGCGGCAGGAACTGACTGGCTGGCTGATGGAGGACGCCTGGATGAAGACGCTCTCCTCTTTGAATGAGGTCCGTCTGACTTCTTGGACCTTTTTCGCCCGCGCTGAGACTCAGTCGGCGCGGGCGAAACTGAACTTTCGCTAAGTTTCATTTGATGTTCGTGATATAGTCATTTACTACATCCCATGTGGGACAAACCACAATACATTGAGTACTCTATGTATCACTCATCCCTTGTTGTAGTGATGTAACGGTGTTCCCAGATCTGTAGAAGACCCATAGTGGTCGAAATGTTGTCATGTCCATGTTTAATTAAAGAAGGTTTGGGCACAATTTTGCAGTATGTGGGTACTCTTTTGTTCTTTTGTTCCTAGATCTCAGCAATTACCTCCATGTTATCCAAACTACTAGAAATGATGACCAAAACTATGAAAATAAGACCCGAGTTGTATTAAATCGTCTATAATTATAATAATGGTTTGTCCTTTAACTTAATAATGGCTTACTTCAAGGGAAGATGGAACTTGAAGGATTTGAACTTTTAACACAGATCTGTCAGTGGCTCCAGTGAATGTTATCATCATGTCTTGTCACAAATGCACGATAACCTCTTGCCATGTACTCGCTGCCCAGAGCGAATGCATTGAGGAGGAAAGAATAACCTAGCCCTTTTGAAACAGACAGGGAGGGAAAGATGAGGATTGTGTTTAACGGGGTTATTTCTAAAGTTTAGAGTCCACAGCTGCTGGTGTGCCAGGGTAGCAAAGGCTAATGAGAACAAAACTGCGTGTGATCCCAGCCTGTTGAGATGGCTCTTATCATGGGTGTATATCAGGGACGGGTTCACGGCACTGCATGAGTGGGGCCCCTTGAACAACTTTCTTGCGTGTGCAGAATGTGATTCTTAATATTGTTGCTTAGGATATTTTACTCCTCTCGAAGAGCCGACAGAGGCTGGGGCCCACGCTTTGGTTGATTTTTCAGCAAACGTTGACAAATTTGAGTCCATTAGATCCTCACCAACAACAGCACCAAAGCTGGGAACAAGCTTTCAATGTCAATCACCCTACCCCCTGGTCCTCCACACTCTCAGAGGCAGCTCTGTTCAAAGGAAACCCAAGCTCAGACGAGAAACAATTAAGATATCCATCAGGAATAATGTAATTTTGACCATGTGGCCTGCTGAGTAGTCCCGACCAGCTGTTATCAGCGTTGTCATTATTTATTCACAGCTTGTTTATTATTCAGTAGTGGATTTATTACAGCTGGAATGTGGTCATCTTTTCACTCTTTATGGTGAATTGGAGTTCTGTGGTTTATTATTATTTGAGTCCTTCTCACCACCTCCTCCTCCCCCCACCCCCTTCTTTTCTCCTTCCTTCCTGGCCAGGAACAAGAGCTGGTTCATGTGTGACTTTATTAAGTTTCATTTTGTTCTTTACCTTTGCCATTAACTTGTTAACCTGTAATGTCTCCTGACCGCTCTCTGCTCTGCTGCCATGGATTTATACCTCCTGGAGGAGCAACTAGTAAGCAGCTGCTTGTAATTGCAGTCTTGCAGATAAAGGTTTAAATCAGTGGAATGCATAAATGTGTTTAAGCAAGAATGGGAGGCTCTGGAGAGCAGCAAAATAAGGTTTAATAAAATACATGTGGAAAAGGGAAAGCTTGGCCAGAGTCATTGTGGTGAGATGATTGTTTTTCTTTCTTTCTGTCTTTCTGCAGTAGTTGCTGTAGTTTGAGACCATTACATGGCTAGGGATGCAGCGATTAACTGATTTCACTTTTAACCGTACTTTATAATGTCACAGTGTTGTAACTGTAAAGGCTCAGCTACACCAAGTGTTTCTGTTCTCATTCTCAAAAACGGGACGTTAATGTTATTTTTCTTTGAGCAGAGGTTGTACTGTGAGGAAAATTAAACAAAACTAGACAATTGTGTTAAATAGACTGCAGATGGAACCTGGTGCAGCAGTTTAGGTACACAAAGTTGCACATCCTGTCATAAGAGCAACTCCCCTTATTTATGTTTGAGGGGAGCTACATTAGCTAAAGGAGATATGATCTGGCGATGGCTGAGGGACCCAACACTGAAGTGTTTTATCTACCAACAAAAAACACTTTAAATCATCAGTGTGGGAGTATTTTGGCCAGAGGGTTGTTCAAGAAGACAAAAGAAAAGTCAGTGCCAAAGGATCCAACACCTTGAACTTAATGCAACATCTTCGAGATCACCATCCAACTATACATGCTCAAGTGAAGGTAACACACTAAGTAAGAACTAAGTTAAAAGTGTCACTTACAATCAATGAAGCAAAAGTGAGTTAAGAGTTCGGCCACTGATGTCCTGCTGCCCCCCCTCCTCCTCTCTCTCCATCTGTGTTGAGTAAACGCTGGTATGGTTGGTAAATATACCAGGTGATCTAACTTAATTGGATTTCAGTGATTAATGTCACCTGCATAAGAGATGTTCTCAATTTCTTTCTTTCATTTTCACTAAAACTAAAAAAAAGACAAAAAAAGAATTTTCTTAGGCCACATGTTAAATTAGATTCATCTTTAAAATAGGTTATAAAAAAATAATTTTAAACAAATTAGGCATGGATCACAGTTGATGATAATAACACTTCAGTTTATTACCTACATTAGTAATATGTTCCCTTAGGGGATCAATAAAGTTCATCTTAATGCTATATTAAAAATGAGCAACTGTTAAACACAAGCCAACAAGGAAATGTGGGAATAAATACAATAAAACCTCTATGTGATTTCATCCATCAGTAGCTCATTTAGCTTGCTACAAAGTCAGACTATAATAATACCATCAAAACGTACAATTGTTGCCCTCTAAACACGGCTTGACAGTACACCAACTACAAAAATGTGCGCAGTGGTCATTGATCCAACCATTATTACAATCACCTACGGTCATTGATATTACAGCCCTACTGGATACTGGATGTTTGATTTTCATATGAAAGTGCCTGTATTTAGGCAAGTTTGCCTAAATATTATTAAGGAAGTTCGTGATTTGTGCTGAAGCTCTGCATTTGGTTAATGGAGGGATTGGCTGCTCAAGATTAAACAGCGCCATGTCCAACTGCACTTTTAACTCATTTGGCTTGCTACAAACTTCAAAACAATCCAAACTCTAAGTAATTACAACCTTTGGCCGTGGGTATCAGTTAGTACAAGATAACAGTTAATCCTGTTTAGTTGTGTTGCCTCTGTGTAACTGCGTGTCTTGGCAGTCCAGATTCCCCTCTGTCCTCCAGCAGACTTTTTTGGAAAACTATTTACATACAGTAGCATTTGCGTTATTATATACTCCACTTGGCTGGAGGCATAGCTCCCCGCCTTCACCCCCAGCCAATCAGAATACTACCTAATGAATAACACAAGTTCCCTCACACCACATCTTTGCCTGGAGTAATGGCTGCAACTGGAGATGTTAAGACGGTACATAGCGCTCTATGAAGCAGAGTCTGATCATGAATGCAGGGGAAGAACCTGCTGTTGCACAGTTGAGACTTCGACAGCTAGCTAGCTTAGATTGAGTACAGTTATATTCCTTAAGCTGACTAACATAAAGCAATGATGAGTCTCATTAAGCAGACAGTTGGCTATAAAATGTGAGGAACACACACTCAAACAGTCGCTGATAATGGAGGGAAGATTGTCTTTAAATCTTTAAAAGTTACTCTATAAACATAGAAAGTATAGAAAGCGACAAAGTAACAAATAAATAAATAAGCTACACCAAACTATGATGGCAGAGTCTGCATTATGAGCCTTACTTGGGAATCTTAAATGGGAATCTTTTGGTATTTTTGTATTGTAAATTCTTAGTTACAGTCGTACCTCTATATCTGCAATAAGCAAAAATGATCCTATGATGCATCAGGCTGTGATCATGATGAAGCTTTTTTAGGTTTTCTGTTGTCTTAAAGAGCTCTCCAGCTCTGCAACTCTGTTCCTTTTGGAGAGACGACTCAGACTCAGGTCTCAGAGTGACCTGTTTCTTCCTCTCTCTCACACATACTCACACACACACACACACACACACACACACACACAAACACACACACACACAGATCCACCTCCAGCTCAGGTTCAATGTCAGCTCTGGTATTTCAGCTAAAGGTGAGGAGTGAAAAGATCACTGTATGTCTCCACACACCACACAAACTGCAGTGAGCCAGGCTGTCACCAGCTAACTTCTCACCCCTCTCACTCACTGCATACATGTTTCATATGTGTGTATGTGTGTGTGTGTGTGTGTGTGTGCGTGTGTGTATAAAAAGAGAGGAGTCTGAAAAGCTCATTCATACACACGGACAGTGTGGCCATTCACTCCAAGCCGTCAGCTCTGTTTCTCCCCTGCTCTGGGGCTCTGCCAATCAGCTGACTGGAATCCCTCCTCTTCCTCATCCTCTCTTTTTTCTGTTTATTCCTCCTCACTGTCTCTCTAAGTTTTTTTTTTTTTTTGTTTCTTTTTTTAAAAACTCCACCTGGTGCTGACCTCTGTGTGTTTACCCTGCACTGTGTGTTGTCAGTGAGGAGCAGTAAAAGCTCTCTAGCCCTCCCACATGAAGGCTGAACCTCATCAGACCTCTCTATTACTGCATGTGATGGGTGAAGGCTGTCACACACCATTAAACCCACTCTTCATGGGACTGCACATCTCATTATAGCACGCTGTCATTTATCCATCACAGCTGCGACGGTGACAGGAAGAGCTGTCATTGTGGTAATGGAAACGAGGAAACGCTCCTTTTTGATGAGTGTGTTACTCTGCCTGAAGCCTATTTAAATCTGTACAATTAACAGTGAACTCCTCTTTTACTCCTGGATGTGGATTGCATTAGCACAATTTTCCATTATCACTTTCACACATTTCCTGAAATCACTGACTTTCCACACACAACTTTAAAAAACAAAATCACTTTCAACTTTTAAACACTAAGGGATCAAATCTCGCTGTATATGTGAAATGTACTTTTTCCCACAAGTAACATACAAGACCTTCAAATGTATAGACACTAACGAATATGTTTATTTACCCTTGGGGATGAAACCGGCATCCTTTCGGTTTCATCCCCATCTCAACATATTTTGCATTTTGATAAAGTATGTTGCATAAATCAAGTATGCAACACACAACACAAGTGTTTCCATTGGGTTTTCCCTTCAGGGTTGTTTTTGGCTGAAATCAACATAACATCTGCATATTACTCATTGTTCCTAATTTAATACATTCATTTTAATCTAATGTTTTTGTTTCATGGTTTGAACATCAGCCAATAACATGTAGCACACATTTTAAACCAAATTTCCAGAAAACCTGCAAAAGAAAATGCAAATGCGCTCCCTGAGAGCTGATGGAGCTAAATCTCCAGTCTGGTGCCAATAAACCATCGCAGAACGAGAGAGCGTAGCGAGACGATGTCATTAAGAGACAAATGATGGAAAACTATGCAGAAAACATGATGGAAGTCTGACATTTATCTCTGTGTCATATTCATTTGATTTCATCGCTCACTTCAATGGAAGCTTGAGTGACATTTAGAGGATATGGCTGGTAATTTCATATATTTCTCTCACTGTCAACAAATATCCTGTGCAGAGCCATACTTACTTACATACACAACACTTATAAGTGTTGTGTGTGTATCCAAAGCCTGATATATCTCATTCCTCTGTGCTGGCACATTGTCCAGAAACCATTAAAAACATTTCAGTGAGCCACACTGTTGCACTGGGTGACATGTTCCTTCATTACAAAGAGTTTGGGTACAATAGTTGAGGTATTGGATTTGGTATCAGGGGAGAAAAAGTTGTTAAAAGAGTTAGTGTGAACAAAAAGTTTTCTTACTTTATGTGGTTTGTCAACTACTGACTGCAGATGTCATGCTGTCTATGTTAATACAAAGCATTTTTTCCTTTTGTAACAAGCACATCTGAACCTTTATGGCAGCCAACATCAAGGAGGACACATCGTGATGAAAAAGTTAATTTCCTCTCAACTTTGGATAAAGCTGAAGCTAGCTAGTACTAGATTTGGTAACCACATTTAGCAATAGCTGCTTTTTTTTCATGGGTCCTGGAGACACAGAAAACTGGATACTGTGATAATTTAATCATACAGCTCATCGTAGCTTTTCAAATTTTTATTGAGCCAAATGGATCAAAAGTGTCGTTTATGTGTTTGTGATCCTCAGAAAAATATATTCAAACTGTTTTCCTTTGTAATGATTGTGCATGTGAAAAATGCTTTTTGGCAATCAGTGTATATCTGTTATCTGCTACCCAAGGACTTGCAACATTGTAGAAACCTCACAACATTTTTTAAAAGGGAGTATTTTACATTTTATATTTCAAGCTGAAATTTGCTCATTATAACTCATCATAACAACCACATGATCGGTCTCACATCTTATCAAACTTATCACAAAAGCAACAAATACACTGAAAATGTTATCAAGGAATAAAGCCAAAGAAATATTAATGTATCCACAAATATCACTGGAAAAATAAATCAAAATAGCAAAAAAAAGGCAGCGGAACCAATTAGAGCTCAAAATGTTTTTATAAATTTAATAAAGAAAAACTAAAAAAAATAAAAGACAGCATTCTACAGTGCAGCCAGTCTTTTGGAAGCAAAGTTTTGGGCCAGTTTGTGTCACATGATGCTGCGCTTACAGGGTGTGGCCACAATGCCAACATCGCCCAGATATGAAGTTGGTAAAAGACCTCAGCACTCACTACAGTACTCAGTAATTTGTGTCATGACAAAGTAATGTAATAAGTGCTCAAATCACAGATGCTACTATTCAAAAGCTAACAATGTCAATTGTCAACTGTCTGTCTTGGGACTGAAGTGATATTTCTGACTTTTCTTGTGCCAATCCAGACAGATAAGACAAGACAAGATTAAATCTCCTCTTTTTGGTAATTACAATTTGACCAGATCAGTACACAAATCAAAACATACACCATGGTACATGTACAGTATATCTTGATTTTTTTGCAACAATGAATTTAGATTTTATTTGGACTAATCTGCTGGCATCACATGAGTGGCATCCTACTAGAATTAACACATTATGTGATCATTCTAAAGGGACTATTTTCATCGCAGCACATCACAACTCTATACATGCCATGGCTGGACACTACACTCCATCTTTTTGTTTGTTGTTGGTGCTTTACACAGTGATGTAACTTGCTCTGGCATGCATCACTGTAAAGTGTGAAATGCTGATCAGGAGCAGCAAAAGACCACAGAAACCCTCAGTAATAGCACTGATGCCTTCAGAGCAGCCGAACAAGTCATTGCTTTCATTCATCTCATCGCTGTGACGTTTAGTCCCACAGGAGCGTAAAGCTACATTAGACTGCTCTGTATTCAGTTAAACCACTCAACGTTCTTGTGACCTGCGGTGTCAGGCTGATAAGATGTTCTGGAAGGTTTGGTTAGAGCTTAAAGTGGATCACAACGAGGGAGTGAGGGCCAACTTGGCCTTGATTAATCCTACATTTCTCCAGCACTCCCCTGTGTTCTATTTATGGTGCTCTCTAGCGTTCTCATATCTTCGAATATTGCTTAATTATCTGAAGAGGCACACTGTGCTATGTTACGTTTAGAGTGGAGAGAGGGTGCAGACACAATGGACAAACTGAAACAAAACCATACACACACACACACACACATACACATACAGGCTTTACATTCACTTTACTGCATCAGTAAATTTATAGACTGATCTGAAGCCCAGCTGTTTATATTTTACAAAAATGACACATGACCAGATGTTGAAATGTGGGGGATAGGTTTTTTGTAAGTGTTTCATGAGTGATAATGGTTAGTGATCATAATTGTATATGGAATAATCATTCGTGAACATTTGGCTGCTATGAACGTGAGTTTTCCTCCTGGAATTTTCTATCCTAACCTTATGTATGTTGAAGTCTATTTATGTCCATGGGACTGAAACATTTCTACATGCAAAGTCCTGCTAGAATACTGTACAATGTTGGATAATTACATTTGATAGGAGCTGTGTCTGATCAATTTTTTTGTAACTTTCCAAAACAGCCAATTCAGCAGCCATGCCCAATTTATAGTGTGTCGAGGTCTGCAGAGGTGTAAAAGTAGGACGGGTTTGAATTTTTCTCTTAAGTTATTTTTTTCTTCCCACAACTACTTCTGTGATTTTTGTGTCTAAAATCAACACAAATGTCTTCAAGGAGAGACTGAAAGCACCCCGCCCATTTTATCACATCTCTACCTACTCTTGGATGGCATGCTGTTTGCCCTGCCTATAAAAACGACCATCAACAGAAGACAAATCAATCCGGGGAAATGAATGATGGTGTTTTTGAAATGGGTTTGAATTTTTAAGAGTGAAGAGAGAGTTAGGAGTTCTCTTTTTTTTGTTACTTTGTGGGGCTGGTGAATAACGGGCTCTTTTGTATTTTCTCCACATTATTCTCACAGACACATTTTTCTGAGTTGTGCACATTGCAAGGGGACTGTTTACTGTAATCTACCTGAAATAAGAAACTCTACAAGCCTGAACATCTTTGACTCGGAGCAAACTAACTGCTGGTCAGACTGTCATGAAATTTGGTACATTCATGGTCTGCGGTAGCAATGTTTCATCTATCACCATCATAAGGTCAAAATTTTCATTATGCATATATGTCATAATCTAACAGCCAAAACATCACTACTGTATTGTGTCATGCACATTTTCTTTCAGTTGGTAGTAGGGTGTCTTATAGCTGCCTTCCGCTTTCATGCTTGTTACTTAGCCCAGAAAATGGTGGTCCGTTTCCCCTACTGAAGTAAAACTCAACCTGTAGCTCACTCTGCACAGGATAGACTCACCAGCCAGGGCTATATCAAGAGAGCAAGAGTTCAGGTCACACACTAAGATAACCATCCGTTAACAAAAGCCCATTCATGGATATAAACAGTGCTCATTAGGAATGACTTTTTCATTCTTCATTTCCTTAACACACACAAACAGACACTAAACTGCTCGCAGATGCAGACACACACTATGGAGAGAATGACTGTGTTTCTGCTCCACTCACTACATTCATCTTAAAAACTAATACAATATTCTTACATTGCCAGAAGGATTGTATGACTCCCACTACAACCTTCAACTCTGTCTCTGAGTGGACAACACATTAATCAAAAATAAACCAATGAAATAATTAAAAGACTGTATAGGCTGAAGAGGGCCTCTTTATTACAATGGTGGACTGGGTGTTCATGGTCAAAATAGACCCTGTATATTTAGACACGATGAGATCAAAGCCTCTCATCCCACTCTTTCAGCTTCTATAATAAGAAAAGATTATCTTACAGTAGCCAGCCTTGTATGCGGGGTTAGATAAAGGGAAAAATAATTTCTCGGCCGTTTTATGTGTTGATGGAAAAAGAGAAAATCATGTTCATTTACAGGAAAGAAATACAGAAACCATTTTTTTTAAAAAAGGTTCCCATAGTGAATAGGTACATATTATACACTTGATGAATTTAATAGGGTATTGCACTTACATAAAGTTTGGGGGACTCACATGAGACAACCCCCCCCAGCAGGAGCAGAAATATCCTGGATTTTAGTCTCTAGTGTGAGTCAAGTTCCAGCAAAAAGCATCTTTTCTATCTTCCTGGTAAATGCCCACATCTTTCCAACTCCACACTTTCGGTTTGTAAGTGTCTTTCTATTATAAATCTATAGTCTCCAAGGCTAACCTTGATTACATCACTATGACATCACAGTTACTTCCGCAATGGTGAGTTTTCCTGACTTTACAGGTATATTTACATTCTGGGGCTCTACCGGAATATCTTTGCATGATTTACAATTCAAAACAATTTATCTCTAACTGGTCCTTTACACAGCCTCGCAGTTTAGCCTCTGTCTGAAACAGGCTGTTATAGCTCCTGTCTCTTTAAGACCCCTGTCCTGAGGAGCCCGGTCTGCTCTGATTGGAGCAAACTGGGTTTGCATGATAGACTTTAAGCAGAGGGCAATATGATTCAACTTTGTCTCCCCTCTTGACACGGTAAAGAGAGGAAAATCAAAACTGAGTGTTTAACAATGTGTGACAAAAAAGGACTCTAATTTCTAACTGGCAGTTCCTGATATTAATTTTTAGGTGGCTTTGGGGTGGCTGTGGCTCAGGAGGTAGAGCGGGTCCACTAATCAGAAGATTATAGGTTTGGTCCATGACTACCCACATTTCCCTCTCCATATGTCAAAGTGTCTGATACTGAACCCCAACTTTCTCCCAATGGTTGTGCCAGCACAAATGTGAGTGTGAATGCGAATGTAGCATTGTATAAATGTCGCCATTTAGGCCCAAACAAAATAGGAAATCGACTAACATGAACACAATGTCAGGCTGAATGAATGAAGTGAGACAAAGTAGCAGTTCTGTCTGTTTATCAGGGTTGGATAGCGGTCCATTGATCACCATTTAAAAGCTATGTTTTAGTATTCAAATAGGACAGGGAGTCAGCAAAGCATGAGGAAGGGAAATGGCTGCATCTTAAATAAACCTAGATTTAAAATCAATCAGTCTCCAATCAACTACTGAACAGTAACTACATTATATCACAGTATATTTTATATGACCAGAGATCAAAGTAACTTAAAACAGCAAGGGAATTTCCACTGAGGATGGACTGGATCATCACCAGCCCTCATATTGATGGTCTGATATGTATTTATTGGACCTGACCTTGAAAATGTTATAAAGTCCCTGTTTAAGTATATTTGGTCAGCCACTGGAGCCGAACAAATCATAACCCCCATCCTTCTTGATGTGAACAAACTCAAGCTTTGATTTCTGACCTGCTGCACAAGCTCATGCTCCATGGTTTTCCAACAGGAGTGTGACTACTGGCTTTAACAAATAATCCCTCCCACAGTCTGTAACAGCTGCCTCCTCGGTACAGTATGTTGTCCCCTGGGATGGGGGTCGCCCTCCTTGTATTATTATCCCAGTATTGGCTCCTCTGAAGTATGCCAGTGATCCAGTGTGAACCAGCCACTGCAGGGTGCTGTCAGGGTGAAGGCTGTCCTGACACTGTCCTTCCACTGGTGTGTAAACTCAATTAGGGGAAGTGCTCTACGCCGCGCTGCACTGCTATGACTCAGTAACTTCACAGCAGGACAACCTGACTTTCTAGGAGTACGAGTGTGTGCACGCACGTGTGTGTGTGTGTGTGGCCCAGTATGGACACAGCCCTTTATTGGGATGACAAATCACGCCCCTTTCAGACTTGACATTGTATTTTCAGCGTCGACACACTCGCACTATTCATACTGTCCTTTGTTAGAGCAGTGCAACAGAACCAGCAGCTATCAGACTAGCAACACAAATTTTCATCAACTATTGAAATAATTTGTTGGAGGTCAGAGATGTACTATTGTTCGTTAACTGAAATAAATAGAGCAGCAAGCTCCAGCCGGAACACTGTATCTCATTAACACCTGCATAATAAAGTCATGTTTCCATTGAATCATTGAATCAAATGACAACATACCGACATTGTACAGATTTCACCCATTGATAGCCACAACACTAGAGTCATGTTTTGTAAGTGATCAGGTCATATTGTGATTTAATTATATCCCTCACGGCAATTGTGCCAACATTCTTTCATTTACTTTGTGATGCAGAGCGAGGTTTGTTGTGTGTCATTACTGAATAGGGGATTATTGCTGTGTAATTGCAGTGATTACATTGTTTCATTCACCGTCATAAGCCAGGTTTCCATCCAAATATAGAGCAAATGAATGTGCGGTATTCAATAAACACTTGGTGGAGATTACTCTACTGGATGTGTGTTACAAAAAAGTGAACGGTTACTAGGCCTTCAACTTGCTTATCATTGTCTTTGTTATCAAAAATCTCCACCAGCATCACAAACCTGTAGAAGGAAACACAAGCAGCCCAGGTTTTGAGTTTTAGGAGGCATAGCTTCAGCAGCTACGTGCCTCTAGCATAGCTGAGCTAAGGCTAACACAAAACTATGAATCCAGATTTAGTGTTGAATTTACAGAGATTTAACAGCCAGCTCTGCAACTTTTCAGAGCTTTTATGTTGCAGCCATTTCCAGCTCTGATTAGCCGTCTGTACACCACCTGCTGAGCACCAAAGAGACAGTTAGCAACTAGCTGATGAACATAGTAGAGAATTTAGCAGCTGAAGAGACTAAATGGAGAATGAATATTGAAATTGTCAGGTTAACAGAAACACATCTCCACAAGAATAAGATGCTAATATCTCTCTGACTGCTTACATTTAGGTTGGAAAATGTTTGCTATTATATTAGCATAGGGTAACAAGATGAGAACCGTTGAAATTTCGGAACAGGGGAGTTAGGGGTGGGCGTGAGCTCCAGTACATTACATTCAGGGGAAATTCACAAAAGGATTGTGCAGCTTTTGCTGCCGCTAAAACCTGTGCAAATGAGACAAAAAGATTCACAAAGCACCCGTAAAGGGTGAAATGTACCCCAAACTGCACTGCCAAGCAAATAGCATCTCAGTGGTCCTGTGCTATTTGCAGGTATGTAAATTAGATAATATGCATACATTTGGTGCAAAATTGGCCCCTGTCTATGCAAATGAACCGCATTGCAAAAACAATCCAATTCACAAAGACCAGCACTAATAGCCACACACAGTTAGAGTGAAATTAACTTCTTCACAGAGATGGTGGTAACTGAAGCCACTCACTCACTCACTCACTCTCTCTTTAATACTGTCTTTGATGATATCAAGGGCAAAATCTTCAGTCAGACATTGGGGGAGACCAAATGAGTATGGGGTTGTAGGCTTATCACGGACTTTCAGCTACTTAAAAATAAAAATGTCCTGACAGGATTTATCCATTAGGGCTGCTTTATTACAAACAATTCCACTATATAAACAGGGAATGTGTGTGTGTGTAACAGCTGATGTGTAGCAGAACACAGAACATTAATTATTGTCAGATCCTGACAGATCGGGTGTTAATGAAGTTACTGCTGCTGTGTAAATGTGCACATCCTGTTTCTCAGTTTGGAGACACACTTATAATTTCAGCTGCTGTGTGATGCTGCAGCCAGCTGCGACACACAGCCAGCTGTGGGCAACAAACATAACATCACTACTGATGTTTCTCCAAAATCCTGGATACATTCAGTGACACGTCAACAACATTATTGCACAATTCAGACATTAATCTAATACATTTCAGACCTGCCTGAGTCACATTCATAGCTGTTGAAAGAAATACTAGAGAAGTAAAAGAAGCAAAATACATGAAAGTTGGATTGTGATTGTGGAGAACTGTATGTGTGTGCATCTCTACTAATTAAAGACACACAATTTGAGGCTTTTGTGCTCTCTGCAGTTTTCATTATTGACCAGTCCGTGTGCTGAAATGTGGAGAAAAGGCTGAAACACTAGAAACCGCTCTGCTCACTCAAACAGATGCAAAACAAGGGCAAATTGCAATCAGCTACAAAACTTAATGGGTGTGTTTGTGCCGCCATGTCACTGAGATGGGGCAGATAGCAGTTGAAAATGATGCACAATTCGTGGTGTCATCAGCATCCGCAGTCCATTTGTGAATTCACCCGTTAGTGTCAATGAACAGTAAAACACATGAAAGTCAAAACTCCACACTGTAATCTATTATTTTGTTCATAAAGTCAACCGTCTGTCATTAGGAAAGAGAAACACACTGACATTGGTGTATGTAGCAGTGTGTAAAACATAAAATAACATAAAAAACATAACATAAAATTCATTTTGTTTTATTCATTTCATCAGTGCGGTGCCTATCACATCTGTCATATCACTCCTCCGTGGCTGCCTGCAGCTACACTAATCAAAACTTTGGTTTAGTCTCAATTTCAGGGCAAACAGAGCAGGATTTGGGATTTGGAACAACTTTGTAAGCAGTGAATGTTTGGTGGCTGTTTCTGTCAGTCTGTTTGTTTTGATGTTTTCTGCCTCCTAATGGCTAAAAATATATTAAGTTTTAAACTCTTGAGAAGGAGTAGCTATACTGTTGAAAGGTTTCTCTACCTGACGCTTCAAGCATGTTTTTACACACACCTCCACTGTCTGTGAACTCGGCCTGCTGATCATTGTATCCCACTGTGTCTTTAGTTCAGGGGTCCTAAAGTGACCCTTATGAGTGTTGTTAAACACTGAAACAAAAATGGTAACTTTTTGTCACAGTATCTACAGGCTTTGGAAATTCCAATGTAAGACCCTTTAACATATTTTAATGGAATTAATGTTCATGGTTGAAAGCCTTGGCAAATAAAGACAGCAGATAAAACCAGCCCATTTAAAAATAACAGACTGTGAAGGCTTTCTTTTGTGTACTGTACCTTACTTTCCAGTAAGGACTCAGCAGAATTTGGATGAATGTTTGAAGTTTTAGATGTGCTTGTGCACTGGCGTTTGAATGAGTCAGACAATGAAAGAAGAAGAAAGAGAGAGAGTGGTGAGATGTTTATTTTAATTTGTCATCTTCAGACGTATGGGCCGTGGGAGTCATACTTTGAACATATGTCTGTGTGCTATGTGGGGTGAGCTGAAGGAGGTCAGACATGTGTTCTGTTTAGGCGACATGTAAAGTGCAGTGTCTGTATGTTTTAACCGTCTTCACAAGACTGATAATTCATCCATAGAAAGATGACAGCATTAGTCATTAGTGCCAATGCCTGATGTCAGGGACCAAGCAGTAAGGCTCAAGAACACCAGGTGTCAGAAGCAAAAATGAGTCATTCATTTTCAACTTCACAAAGTTATTTATTAAAAATACAAAAAAATGAACACTAGAGGAAAGTAATTTCAAAATTAGGGCCCTTACACTTAAATTGATATCAACTAAACAATCAGCGACCTCTACTAAAGTCAACGTAACTCACCCAACAAATCACACAAGGGAGGGTTTATATACACAAAGGCTAACCTACAAAGACAAGTGGGACAGGAATGAACAATTAACTCTATAGTAAACATTAGTTTTAAAACAAGCAAAGATTTAAATGAAGAAACTATTTACAACCAATCTAATTATCCAACCAAGAAAAACAATAAAACTTTAAGCCCAAAATAATTAAGCTTAGCTGGATACCAAAAGGCAGACACCCCTCTGATAGACCCAGTTGGCCTCTCCCACTTCCTGCCTGCCACATCTTAACTGGTGCCACTTCTCTTGGCCAGGGGAGGACTTGCCAGATCCATGAAAGACAGAAAGTAGAATATAATTTTAAATACATGATTAAAATATGTGCACTCAAATGAGCAAACAAACTGTCAAAAAACTGTATGAAAACAAAAGGCTATGTATTCTGTCAGTACTTGAAATGTTTGTGACTGTGCTAAAAAGAAAACCATTAACACTCAATGTCAGCGTGTTGGGCGGCCACCACACCTAATAACAGATGAATCATAGCATTAGTTCATCAGTCCCCTGTTTTCAGGATGCATCACAATCATTGTCTCACTCACAGCTGTGTGGCTAGTAACAGCCAATCATATGGATGCAGATGTACAGAATGGACATTATGACTTATAACACTGTTTACATTTATGTTTCCAGATGATGGATTCTAATGACTTTGGTGAACCCATGACATTTCTTGTGGAGCCACAATGAGGTTCTCATTTGTGGTTTTGAGGGGAATGTCTCAACCAGCAGTAGAAGAAGTATTCAGATGCTTTACTAATACAACACTGTAAAAACACTCCATGATGAGTGAAAGTCCTGCATGAAAAATCTTACTACAGTAAAAGTACATGAGTATTATGAGTTTGATGTAGTTAAAGTATTGCAGTAAAAGTAGTGGTTTGGTCCTGATATATTATTATATATGACATCATTAGATTATTAATGCTGAAGCATCAATGTGTAAAGCAGCATGTTACTGTTGTAGCTGCTGGAAGTGGAGCTAGTTTCAACCACCTTATGTGCTAGTTTAGTCCAGTGATTCCCAACCTAAGAGGTCGGGCCCCTCCAAAGGGTCACCAGATAAATCTGAGGGGTCATAAGATGATTAATGGGAGAGGAAAGAAGAAAAAACAAAGTTCCCATACACAAATAGATTTTTGGTGAAATGTGGGATAATTTGAATATTTATGAAAATGAAACCATGTGAGAAGTTTAGAGGGAAAACACTGTTTGGTGGAGCTGTTAACAACTCATTGACATCTGAAATGTGACCCAACCACACACTGCTTTTTGTAAGATGTCAAGAGCCAGAGAGGTTGGAAACCACTGGTTTCATCTTTAACAATGTGTTGTGTTTTAAAAGCTTGTTATAATATCCAAGTCTTCATCTGAAAAGTAATTAAAGTAATTAAAGCCGTCAAATAAATGTAGTGGAGTAGAATGTATAATATGACTCCAAAGTCGTGGAGTGGAAGTATAAAGTAGCATCAAATGGAAGTACAAGTACCCCAAAGTTGTACTTAAGCACAGTACTTAGTGACTTTCCACTACTGGTCTCAACAACTACTGCATGCATTTCCATGAAATATGGCACACATGATCAAATGCATGCAAAACCAACGACCTTCCCATCAACTGTTCTTGCGTTTATAGCCAATTAGCAAATTCATGCAACACACTAAACTAAGATGATGAACAAGGTAAACACCTGCTTAAAATCAAAACCTTAGCATTTAGCTCCAAGCACCAATGTGCTGAGCTCACAGAGCTGCTAGCGAGACGGACTGATTCTGAATTATTACACTTAACATTACAAACCTTCTGCTTTGGCAATAATATATTTAGTTATGGTCACATTAGTAAAGAAAATTTGAATTTAAAAGAGAGAGAGAGAGAGAGATAGAGAGAGAAACAGAGAGAAAAAGAAGAGGTTAGTAAGTGATGGAAGTGTGCCAGTCCTCAGACGGTCCTCAGGGAAACACATGCCTGTAGCACTTCTGCTGCGTCTGCCTCTAAGTGGCTCTAAAAGCCTGCAGGAGACGCCGCTCCCACTAATCTTAATGGTGGATCATCTCTCTCACACACAATTCAAGTGGCCTGGACTCATGCACACACACACACACACAAATCCGCACACACACTGAAACACACAGAAACACACACGAAGAAACACACAGACACACACTGAAATACACACTCAGAAACACACACACACACACACTTTCTCTCTCTGGAGAGCTCTCTAAATGCCAGATGCCAGTTATTCCTATCCAGTCTCTCTGTGCAGCACAGTCTCAGTCCCAGACGGCCTGATAATCATTCTTCCCCTCCCTGCCTTTGCATTATGCTGATCATCCAGAAAACCAGTGTGTGAAGTGAACACTCTCTGAGTGTAAGAGACAGTGAAATTAATAGAAAATATTCAAGTGGAGCAGAATTTATGAAGAATCAGCAGAGGGTTTGGTGATATCGCAGCAAAGCTTTTCTCTCATGTGAGTTGAGGAGGGGTCGGTGGGGGGGGGAAATCCCGGCCTGTTTGGGGAGATGATTTCACAGAGTCTGCGTAGAAAACACCACTGAGGTCCAGGTTTTAGCTCACTAAATTAACCTGAGAGAGACTGAGATCAGATTTACGGCCCATCATACAGCACCAAAGGGTCTAACTGTCCAACTCTACTGTGCATATCTTTCTGTGTGTGTTATATTCATTCATATTTTGGTGCATATCATGATCTGACTATTATTATTGCCATGTACTTTGCCCGGATACTGATTCACTGAAATTGTGTGTGTTTGTGTGTGTGTTATCAGTGTGCAGAGAGCCAGCCCCAGAGTGCAGTGTTCCTGCCAGAGTTTGCCCTCTCACCTCAGGGCAGCTTCATGGAGGATGCCACCGAGGATCAGTTTCTAACCTACAGATACGATGACCAGGTCAGTCACATACTCTCTGCTCTTGCTGGACCAGTGTGGGTGTGCAAAAGCTATTATGTTATATTTTGGACTGAATCAGATTATCTGTGCCAACAGAAAATAGGTACAGGAAGCTCAAAATCCTGAATTTGCTATTTATGGTTGTCGTCTTGCCATTAGCTCTTAGAAATGTCATCAGTTGCGGTTTGTTGCTTCTTTACTTCATTTTTCCTTATTGTCAGCAAATCTCAATGAGCCACACCACCGTACTGGGGGACATGCTCCTTCAACATTATACATTTCTCAAAGAACATCTGTAAAAAGTCAAGAGTCTGTGATATGTAGCACAACAAGCTAGCGAAGCTGTAAACCGCATCCCCACATAGCTTCGCCAGTGTGCGCAGCAGCATCTGCTGCACAGGGAACTTCACTCCTGAGGGTTACTATCATATCGCTGTTACTGCATTTTGGGAACACATTTCTGTTTACAGAGCCTCACTAGCTTGTTGTGCTACATATCGCAGCCTCTCAAGTTCTAGGAGAAATTGAACATGTCACCCAGTGCTGGGGTGTAGCTCACTGACGTGTTTTTTTTAATAGTTTTTGGACAACAATGGAGGTCTGCAGCACAGAGGAATAAAATATATCAGATGCACAAGTCTTGTAAGTAGGATGAGTTCATTGGTTTGGCTCTGAACATGAGATTTGTTGACAGTAAGAAAAAATATAGAAAGTAATCAGCCTTATCCTTTAAATTTTGTTTTGTCACAGAAAAACAGGTGCAAATGGGAAACATTAATGTTGCAGTCATTAGTCTTATTAGTGTTGGCAGATTTCTCGCCATACCACATCCAAGTGACGAAAGTGCAATTTTCAGCAAGACTGGATAGAAAACAAACTACTTACAGTGTCCGCTCCTGTGTTTTTAGGGAGTGATGGCAGATTCCAGGCTTTGGTTTTAGAATTTTTGGTGGTGGGGAAACCCTTAAACACGTTTTTGTTCACAGTTGTTACTCACCACTCTGCTGAAGTCACCTCCTCACAGCATATACATGTATATCATACTGTACAAATAAAGTAAAGTAAAGTAAATAAACTGGCCTGGTAACATGCATACTGTACTTATAGATAGATACATGCACATACAAATCCTGCACACACAAACATGCTTGAGGCCCCGTGTTGGTGTGAGCAGCAGGTGGTGCTGCCTCGGTGCATTAGGGTGGATTAGAAGCTACAGGTGGAGAAACACCTGTGGCTTTCTGATCTAGATCTGCTTCACTCCGACAGTCTAAATCTACTGGATGTGCTAGTTGATACACGCTCCAGTTGTTACTCCTCAGCAGTGCACTGCAGGTAGCAGATTTGAAGTGTCAGCAGCACTGCTTCCTGGGTTTTTCCCACCACGGTGGTTAATTATGCTCTGTCACAGTTCTGTCTGTCCTACATTCTACCTCATGAAGACTTAAAGCATCAGCCAGCAGAGCAGCAAAACAGGTGGTCCTGGGTTTAGTCCCAGCCAGCAAAAATAGTTTCAGTTTGACACTTTCATTTCATATAATCAAAAGCCTGCTGTGTTCTTCATTAATTGAATTGACAAAGCTAACATAAGAGGTAGGGCATGCATAGAAAGCTGACATCTTACCATGGATGCTTTTACACTCCCCTCCTCCACCTACAGTATAAAGCAGGTGACTGGGAGCATGTTGGATCTTTAAGCTACAAACATTTAAGCTAGAAGTTCTGAATGAGGATCAGTGTGATGCTATGAGATAGTGTGTTAGACTTTAATACATTTAATATTTATGTTGTCGAAGGCGACAACATCCTTCAACATGTAGATAACGTGGGTGTTCTTTGTATCATTATCTTATCAGTTGGAGATGTTTACCGCATCTAACAGCCTGATAGTAACCTGATGTGCCAGATGCTTTGTTACACAGAACCATCTGAGAAGTCGTCCATAGAAACTGTTTGAAAAGAGCAGGCACCTTCAAAAAAAATCTTGGCAGGTGATCTTTCTGTTAATGTTTATCACCATCCCACCTTGCAAGGGAGCTGGATTCACGAGAAACTTTCATGTTATTCACAAGAATCCTCATTGGACACTGACTGTTCTGAACCACCGACGGTTCAGACACAATCGCATAACTTGACAAGATGGATTCTCGTGCGAAGTTGTGATCTTGCAAATCCAGCTGCTTTACAAGGTAAGCCTGTTAGATGTTCTCTGTCGTTTTATTGTTAGTAACGTTCCTTTAACTTTTACACAAGATGTAATCCTTCTTTATCCTATTTTTAACTACTGTGGGCTTAATATGGGCTTTGAATATATTTCTGCTGCAATAGTTTTTTGGAAGGAAGGAAATATTCATCTGTTTTCACTGTTTCTTTAAGTACACTAACAAATAACTATTTCCAGATTATTGTCAGATTGTGCTACTTTAGCTGATTTGTAGAGGCTTGGTTATAATAAAATAATGTTATTAAACTCTCTTGTTCATGTAGCTATTATCTATATTAGTCTTATCTTTGGATAATAAGTTTTTTCTATAGGATGATATGTATCCACTTAGTTTATGCTTTCTTGATACTAAAGAATAAGCCTAATGATATTTATATGAATGAATGAATCACAGGCTGGTGGCATTGTGTTTTTGGGTTGTCCATCTGTCCATCCCATTCTTGTCAGCGCTATATCTCTGGAATGCCTGGAGGGAATTTCATTACATCTGGCACAAATGTCCACTTGGACTCAAGGATGAACTGATAAGAATTTGGTGGTCAGAGGTCAATGTCACTGTGACCTCACAAAACACGTTTTCGCTGTAAATGATGAAGGAATGGCATTTTATATCTAAAAGGTCCAAGGTCAACTTTACTGTGGCATTATAATGTTCTGCAAATCATTTTTATGGCTATTATTCACCACCATAACTCAGGAATAGAAAGGTAGATTGTGACCATATTTCACATGTGTTCGGATACTGAATTGACGACACTAATCTTGGTTCCCACTTTTAAACTGTGCTGATTGTTTAGATCTTCTTTGCTGCCGGGTTGAAGATGTGTGTGAAGCACGTTTTAGAATTTGTAGCTTCTTTGCAGCAACATCCATATCTGAAGCATCTTCTACTGTCATGGCTACCAATTTGTGTTCTATCAGAATCAGCTTTATTGGCCAAGCATGTGAACACATACAAGAAAAATACACTGAATTCCTTTCATTAAATTCTTTCAAAGTCTTCACTACAAATATTATGAGTCTGGACAGACATGGATGTAAAATGCAATTTGACCGGTTGGCAGAGGCATACAACCGCGAGGCGGTATTTCTGGTTATTATTTTGTCATGCATATAACCATGCCCAGCCTGCAGAGGCCTACAAGACACCACAAATTCATACAAGCCAGGACTATTTTACACTGAGTCCAAATCCAGACAACAGAGAAAGTCCAAAAATAGAGAAGAACTTAAACAACTTTCACAGTCAAATCTTCATACCATCAATGTCTACAACAAAATTCATAAATCACTGACAAAAACATCCATGTAGTGCTGGAGAAATCAGGATAAGCTGTAATCATGTCACCTTTTCCAGGCTTTTGAGACAAAGTTATCAATCTTAAACAAAATTGAACCACCATTCCAATTTTTTTGATCATCTGCACAGCAGAATATTTCTGAGTTGTGTCAAAGCATTTCATGGAAAAAAAAGCTCTCTCAAATCATCATAATTTGCACAGTACAAAAGAAAATGGGACTCACTTTCCACTTCACCCGCATAGCTCTCGCAAGGAGACTTCCCCACCCTGTCTGCGGCTCTCAGATGGTGTAAATCATTAAAAATTGGTCAAGAATATATGCCATCATTTTTTAAAAAAAAAGACTCAGTAATTTCCTAAAACAGTTGGCCACCATGGTTTTTTAGCAAACATTACTCAAACAGGAGGAAATAGTGCATTTGTTGGGGACTATTTTCTGCCGCGGATGAATCCGCATTTTGCATTCTACTGAGTATTTCTTGCAGCTGGACTGTGTTTGAGGGATTGAGTGAAAATAAACTACAGTGTGTTTTTATGGCAATGAAGGAACATGTCACCCAGTGCAACAGTGTGTCTCCATGTGATTTTAATAGTTTTTGGACAACAATGGATCTTTATGACACAGAGGAAAAAGATATATCAAGCTTTGGATACGCGCATAGTACTTGTCACTGAATTGCACTGATGATTCCAAAATGCAGGGAACCTGAATTCACTTGTAATGGTGAGAGCAAGGAATGAAAGAAATTCTTTCTACCACAGATTCTGCTGCTTTATTCACTACCTTTGATCTCACTTTTTATACTTTCCACGTGTACTCAGATGCAGAGGTGTCAAGTTGCTAAGCTCTTACCAGACATCCCATTTTTGTGCACAAGCCCGAAAATAAATGTACTCAAAATGAGAAGGTTACTGTTCTTCAACCCTTTTGTCGTAACTCTGGTCTCATCTAAAAGGTGAATCTTTAAATTTTACAACCAAAAAGTCAGAATGAGTATAAGTGATACTAAAAATAATGTCACCAAGGTTAAAGTGTCCCGTGTGAGGGATAGTGACACTTAACAGGCTAAATGTGCATCAGCTACAATTCTAGCACGTGTTGTAAATCAGTTTTACCGCTGACCAGGATTGCTTTAGCACAACAGAAAACTGAGTTGGTTTCCATTTTGCAGTCAGTCAGCTATTACTAGTTGTTTTTCAGTGAATGCTGAAATTCTTTAATGCACACTTAGGAATATGCTAATTTATATAACCCACACGCATTAGCGCAGGGCTGGCACATTAAGAGAAAAACATAATTCAAAAGGTTGATCACAAAACCTTTCATACCTGTTGGCTCTGCTTGGAAACTGAGTTTAGGGCCTGTATTTTTAAAGGGCTGTATGTAGGTGTGCTATAAGTAGTTTTGGACTCATTGCATTCCTATAGAGTTCTGTGCGCTTTGACGAGGAGAAAGAGGTAATTTTCTGCTCTGCTTCAAAAATGCAAATTGTTCTGAGAGCATTTCTCCTACTCTTACTTACTTTTTTTTTAACACCATGCTAAAAATGTATGTTGTGTCAAAGGGTATTGGGTTTAGTCACAGGCACACACACACACACACACAGACGCGCACACACTCAATGCAGCAATTCTTCTCCTTATAACTTCTGTAATATGGAGATTTTTTTTCTTTTTGATTCAATAAAGCAAGGCAGTGCAGTAAAGTGATCCTTCTGGCATTAGAGTATGGTTAATAAGGAGATCTCTGCACGGCTCTCTGGACACACATCCACATAAATCAGGTTAAGAACTTGAGAGTACATTGTGTTTTGAAGGCCTTGCAGCTGACAAATATCATACAAACGATCCCTAACGAATCACAGAAACGTTGTTGGGAGAGATTCTATTTGAATGAGTTGTGTGGAGTTTGCTGGCTATCTGCAGCGCTCAGGGTTGTTGTTGTACTGCTCTGTGTTCGTGTGTGTGTGTGTGTGTGTGTGTGTGTGTGTGTGTGTGTGTGTGTGCGTGTGTGTGTGTCTGAGCCAAAGTTGAGGATGACTTTATGTTCCTGTAGGGAAATGTCTGAGCAGTACGCGAACAGAGCCCAGTGCAGGAAGAGCTCTCTTCTATAGAAAGAAATGAACTTCCCTCTATAAATGACAGTCTTTTATTGCTTCACTTTCCAGGGGAGATGGACTCTTTTGAAACATTTAACAGTTTCTCCCAGTCACTGCAAGAGGACCAAGTCATCCAAGTGTGTGTCACTGGACTATAAGCTGTAAGAGTTTAGCTAACAAAGGCACAGGCACACACAGGGCTTCTTTGACTCCGCTGGTTTAGTGGAATGTTTTTTGGCATACCAGGTTTGTGATTGTTGTTGCATTAGATAACATAATGTGTCTCACTTCCTTGGCTTTTAAGCATCCAGCATACCATTTGGTCGTCACACACAGTAGTCCAGACATTGATGCATCACATCAAATTTTGATGAAAATGGAAGGAATGTCAACAGCTTCGGATCTACACTGGTTGGTCCAAGGCCTATTTATGGAGGCAATGGTTGAATGTCACACAAAGTACAGTACATTTACTCAACATTAACTTTTGATTGTAAATTGTATCTGAGTTAATGTATTGTAATTGTACAACGTGCATTGTAGCCATCTTATAGGCCCGTTCCAGTACAATTCAGATGGAAATATTGTAGTTTCTACTCCACAACATTTATCTGAAAGCTATGATTAGTGTGAATGCTTGTCAGCATTGTTTAAAGCAGCTTTAAATCAATATCATCTATATATTTTTATTATAATAACACTGTATGATCTGTCAGTGTGTAATATGTTGCACGTGGCTCTGCAGCTCCCCTTGGCTTTATGTAGCTTTATAGCGAGTTTCAAAGAAAAGCTGTAGCACTCTACTATAGTCACCATTTTGATTCACTCTCAGCTCTCTCATGGCATTGTTTTCAGCCGCAGCAGTCTGAACATAGTAAAGCATTTATCAGCTATAGAGCCAGATACTTCCCTCAGGAGCTGGTAGAGAGCAAAAACAGAGCTAAAAGAGAGCGAATATTGGACTTACATTCACCAGGTGGACACAAACACAACTTGCTACCAAGTTCAACATATCAACTTAAAAGGTGATGACATGTCAGTGTTGTTCTCAAGTGGCCAAAGTTATTGCAGGTTTAAGCCATTGGCAAAACAAATCAAACTTAAATCGAGGTAAAACAAGTAATTTGGGATTTGGATTGTTGGTTTTCACTCTTGGGAAATTATGATGGTAAATTTTCGCTATTTTCTGTTTTACAGACCAAAAAAGTATTGATTAATCAAGAGGATAATGAGCAAATTAAAAGAAAATGAATAATTACTTGCAGCCCTATACAAAATAGTTTCTGCTCTTAGCTCTGAATTTATTCATACGGGTAAACATAGATGAAGTTTAGAGTTGCTCAACTTCATTTTTAATTGCTCCTGTTTGTTCTGGCTCCTGATGACTTGGAGCCCATCATCAGCCTGACTGCTTGTTCACTCTGTTACAGATGTATTTAGCACTCTAAGCAGCAGATGCAAATCATTTCTGACAGTCTGCACATGTAAGATCAGACACCCGTATAAAAAACATCTTTAATGGATAAAAATGTCAGACAAATTTTGTCATAACTTCCTCATTAGATGCACACACAGAGGCAGCAGGTAGAGGTGTGGTCCAACTCTTGCAGCTCCAGTTTGATATGAGTACTATGTAAATGTATTTTTGGGAGACAGTATAGATTTTTTTGACTGTAGCAGTGTGGGAGCTGCATGAGGAATATGCCGTGTCCAATCGGACAGTCAAGGTTGCCATTTCAACTGCTTTCAAATTGCAGGCCACAGTTTAAACAACACAATCAACAGGTGAGTGGAAATCCAATCATTTTCTCTGGAGGCAGGCAATCAGGACAAAATGCTCATGGATTGTCAGCATTTGTAGACGGAGAAATGGAGGCCACCACTGACTCCCCATCAAAGGTTGTTAACAGCCAATTCTTGTCACAATGTAATTTCCTGCCATAAACAGCAATTTTGCTTGGCAAGTGCACAATAGATGAGAGGTTGATAACTTCAACTCAAAGCCTCTTTTTTTCTACAGCTTTTCTTTGAAAAACTGTAAGAATAAGACCCCATTTACACCTGCTGTTTACATGCGATCTGTACCTGGATATGGGAAAATCATTTGTTGTTGAAGGTGTAAATGCACCTGCTGTCTCAAAAGGCCTGTAAAAGCTACAGCTCTTCATCCACAAAGGAAAAATGATACAGCAGCATCACATCAGGGGCCTCCCCGGGACCTCATGTCACATGACTGATGAGGTAACTGAGCTATAGTGCTGCACTGATTTCCTTCTTACTGTATAATGGTGTAGTATGTTTTGGATGGAAGGTACAACTTGCAAATGTGTTCACATCACCGGACACCTCCAGATAGTTATATGATTGCAGAGTTGTTTGTGTGAGGACTAAAACTACTGTGCATTGACAATATAGCACCATATTCATTAAAGATGGCTTTAGTTTCATTTCTGCTCTGCTTTTTCAACAGACTTTGGCTGACATGAAGCATCCATATTTGTTTGGTTTCCTAACTCTTCAATATTAATAAGTGCCATGTCAGATATATTGGAGTTTCTAAATTAGCACATAAGAATGGAAACAAGTTACAGATTATTATGGTAATGTTGTATATGTAACATTAGTCTAGTTAGCAAGGATAATGAAAAGTAACCCACAAATGCCATCTGTCCTCATCTGTCTGATAACCCTCACCTTACTCATTGTGGCCTCCCTCAAGAGTATCCTACAGCACCTCCAGACATAAGAATGCATATTAATACCAAATGTGTTTATAAAACTGTGCACAGGATACATGTCAAAAGGGGGAATACAGACAAAACACAGAAAGTGCTTATGCACAATAATATTTGGATTTATAAGAGTGCGCACATCCTACTTCAGTTTCCGTTTATAAATCACAATAAACTTTAATTTTGGCATACGTGAGAGAGTGTCTTGGCCCACCCTTTTAACGCCCATAGTTGCCTATAAATAGTCAGTGAAACAGCCCAAATTAATATCCATTCATCCCGGCTGCATGAAGACAACCACAGCAAATTTCCCACAGTGTGAAATGGAAGGCTCTTGTTGGGGAGGTTGAGGCAAGAAAAAATAAATTGTTTGGTGGACACAGTGTGGGCATTACAAATGCCAACAAGGCTTTATAGGCAGCATGTGGCGGACACAGTAAATGCTGCTGGCTCAGGGGGTCGGATCCTCTCGGTAATATAAAAAGGTGGTCCAACATAAAAGTAGAGCATTCATGCCACTGGTGGGGAAAAGGGGACACCAGAGCTCAGCCCCGTTGTGAGTGACTTGCAAGGAATTATCCTCTCTCCTGAGTAGTGACGTAGATATGCAAGATGCACTGGATGACCCAGGTACGTAATTTGTATTCCTTCATTGAAAAGGGAGAAAATCACATGCCTTCAAGTTCTGTTTAAACATTTATTTACATGAACAAATGTTTTTAGTCACTGTGTATTCCAGTGTACTCGGTGGTGCTGCAGCTGAGCTGAGTGTGTCCAGCCTGCTGTCTCCACTGCACCTGCTGTGTCTTCATAGATGCAGGTTTACCAGGAAGTTAAAAGAAGTAAAACTTGTTTTTATAACACTTTAAACACTTTAATATCCTAAAATTAAAAGTGTAATAAGAAGAAAAAACTGGATTTTTACACCTATTTCCATTTTTATTTGAATACAAATACACATATAAATAATTTTCCTGCCTCAACAAATAGAGATACAAATACTGGGCTCGCTGCACATCCTCACAAACAACAGCTGTCTATATGAGCTCAAACTTGTAAAGTACACCTTGTAGTTGTTCAGTTTGAGGTCAGATCACATTCCCTTCACAAATGGACTGCTCCAGAGTTTGTCACTGGACCAAGACCACTTACTCTAAAGGGTCTTAGTGCACTTGTTTTGGTCAGCACCGGGGTGTGATGTGTGCTGTGTTTAGATCTACTCAAAGGAATCGTACCAAGGATGAAAACCAACCCCAGTGTGATTCAACCAGACTAGACAACACCGGTTTGAAAACACCCTTAAATGACCATATTCGTAGGAACAGTGGAAGTTGGGAAAAGTTTGGGTTCTCTTCTTTTAAGTTTTATTGCTGATTAATACTGCCTGAGTCTGTTCATTATTGCGTTAACCCCTCAAAATGATACCACACCAAGGAAGGCCATATCAAAGTGGTGACAGAAACCCAAATTTTGTATGAAACCTCATAGCTGTAGACCGCAACACAGATGCAATCAGAGGCTCATTCAGAATAAACCAAGGTGCTTGCAGTATGAAGATAGCTTCACCACGCTGTGTATATGTGTGCGTGTTGACGGGGGGGCTGTTTGCACACCTTGTGACTGCAATGTAAATGTTCCTGGATCCCCTTATCATCCACCTCTGGCAAAGCAGCTTCAGATGCTGTTTCATATGAAAAACAGCTGCAGTTAGCACATGAAAACAAGTCATATTGCATTCTGTGTGTTTACCATCACAGCGAGGACAGCGATGTGACTCAGAGCAGGCTCGCCTGCATCTCTCTGGGCTCGCATTTATAATTTCTTAAGGTATGATTGGGGCCCAGGTTACATAAATGTGATGTTGAACCAAAAATGTGTCCATCTGTGTGGAAACACTCTGAAATGTTGAGATGTCAGGCTTCTCACAGTTCTGACACCAGTTCTTGGCCATTGTCTGAGCCACAAATAGAGAACATGACGCAGGTAGGAGACATGACAGCAGGGTAGCCGGCAGCAACAGCTTCCTCTGAGACTATATTTCTCCCTTTCTCTCACTGCTTGTGACTTTTCCAAGGCTTCTCTCTCCCTCTCATTCTCCCTTTGCATGCTTCATATTCTCTGCACTATTCTTTCCTGTCTCTGACTTTTTTAACACTGCCTTCTCTCTGGTAGAATAGAGACGAAAAGTGTTGCACTTAACTTGTGTTTCATCGCATAGCTTTGATACATTAGAAAGAATACATGGGAATGAAAGAAAAAAATTCTGATATGAGAATAGTGGCTTGTTGTAATGTTTTACCTGCTTTGGAGGGGCGGTGACATACTCAGTGACTAATAACTCTGTCATTTCCCCAAGGAAATACAACTGCTTCAATACAGGCCCGCTGCCTCAGACGGACATAAATCTGCAGCTATGCATGCCACTGGCTCAGCTGCATTTCAGAGGAGGTGCTCGCTTCCATCGCGTCTCTGTGAAACACATTTAAAAAGGTGATTTGAGAAGATGGATGAGAGCGACGCTGAAGATCGATGGAGATTCGTGTAAAGCCCAGAGCGGGAAGTGAAACAGGGCAGAGATGTGGGACATATTTTGTTGGATTGTAACCCAACCATCAAACTCTTCACCAGCCTTAGCTATAAAATTCAAAGTGTCCCGGTCGAGGCTTAGCTACATTATTCTTGAGCTGTCATCCTACATAAAGTTTTGGTTGTACAATCTGAATTGTTGAATTCCATTTCTAAATCCCTGGTGACAGTAAAGAGAGTTGGGACATATTCCTTTTTTGGCATGCATTTTGGTAAATTTAAAGCAGCGTTAATTGATTGCTTTCCCTATTGACCACTCGGGGTCAGTGGAACAAGTTAAAAACAAACATTGACATATAAATTCTCAAATAGTGGGCCGAGGCCTTTATTTATCTCAGTGGCAGAGAGAACCAGAGCTTTATTTGGGACAGGTAAATTTTAGAGACAGGTCTTTATTTCCAATTTATGCTGTCCCCCAGTTAACACAAACTCAACACTTCCTCTATGTTGCCCTTTTCCCCCCACATGATGTTACACTATCGTGAATGAACTCAACACTTTTTCACATCATAAAAGCCTTGCAGCTCTATAATGGTAGACTTGATGTGAGAAAACAAGTTAATTAGAGAATTAAAACACATTTTTCCTGTTAAAGAGCAACGGAGAGCAGCAGAGTGTGAGATAACTGCTGTTGCACTGATGGTATTAGTGCTGTGGAAACTGTGAGTTACACAAAATTTACCATGTGAGCTGCTGTTGTAGACTACAGGTAATTTCATATCCCCCATTTATAAGATAATATACAGTATTATCACCTTAGGAAGTTCTTATGGAAAACATCCAACAGACACAGAGCAACATTAGCATGATTGCAATTTGTGTAATTTTGTAGTTTTTACAAACAGTTATGAAGGGGCAGACAGATTGTAAACCAGCGAACAGTTTATCCAGAAACCACTTCATTTGGAGGTGAAACTGAAAGTGAGCGTGCCTGAAATACCAGTTGCTATCATCAGAGCACAAAGCTATTGTAGGAGTTACTTGGACACAGTGGATGCCTGGAGAAAGATCAACAAGGCCATCTGCATCTGACGCCAAAGATGATGGTTATCATTTCCCGCCATATGTGACTCTGACTGCATGGTTTGAAAAATCAGGCACAAGCAGGTGAGATGCCACCACAGAAAGCAACAAGGCAGGCCCATCACGTATAATTATTGGTTTTTGGTTGGTATCTTTGTCTTGTATAGATTAGGTTATATTTTTCTATTCCCTGCTGCTTTTAAATAATTCACTTCACCCTTGCCAGCAGCGCTATTGTCTTCTGCGTTAATACACTTTTTGTGCAGATGTTATTTGTCAGTGTTGCTGTTTATAACTACCTGATGGACACTTTGCTCACTCTCTCAGTTTGAACATGTTGTTAAAGCCATTTAGGCTATGACAAATAATAAATATGCATACACACCAATCAGTGGTGCAGACAAAAAAAGCCTTTATGATTCTTAGAATATTATTCACTTATCAACACCTCGCTCACAGAATATGACAGGGCTGTGTGGCGGGCAGTTTGCTTGGCATGTGTGAACGTGTCCGCAGCCAGGCGAGGCACTGAGACAGACATGCTATTGAGTGGATGTGCTGGAATTGGCTTTCTAATGGTAGTTAAAAGGGAAACTGTGGTTGTGGCCTAATGGCTCTATAGCTCCAATGCTTATTTTTGAGATGACACACGCTGGAGACGAAATACCCTGCAGCCACACTGTGGTTGGTGGTGTGTGTGTGTGTGTATGTTTCGCCTGCTTGCTGTGGGCTGCTCATAAATGCTGCTCCTTGGTTGGCATATTGATTTATGATGATGAGATTATAACTCTGCACACACACTTGAGTGCCAATCTAGCCGGTCGGTTGGATTCTGGACTGTTTGCGCTATACGGCTGTATGTATGTATTTTTGTTCATTCCTCTGAACTGTGGAAAGCTGTAAGTGCATGTCTCTGTGTGATGTATGTTTTAATATCCTCTGGGGTCTAAATGTCTGTATAATGATAGAAAGTGCAAACAAATGTCAGTTATGTTTTTCAAACTGAAATTTGAATTTTCTTCACTATTTGGGTAAGGAAGTACTGTATATATTATAACGATGCCAAAGCTATTGAGCGCATTTTTTTGGATATAGTTTAAACACTGGGCCTCATCAAAGAACAACTCTTAGGACTAGATTTGCTAAACCGGCACTTACAAGCGATTTAAGAGAATTTATGGGATTTATAAGTTTTCTCGTATTTTAGAATTTTATCTGAACCACACAAAAAATAGATTTTGAGTTTGAAATTGTTACTTGAAATAACTTCAATTGAAATAGAAAAATATAATAAAACCTGATATAAAATTAATAAGATATGCATCACGGTTTGTCAGTGTACAGAGAGGTGTGATAATGGATTGGCATGACAACTCATAAAATTCACTAGTTCTTCACACTCCATCAGTTGTTTCAAAATTTTTTATGCAAGCTGCTCTCTAAGTGAACATCCTCCATTATGACACTAGACGTCATCTGTCACCCTCCTCTCGTCCCCTTTATCACCTCCAATTTCTAACAGCTTTGCTTTAGAGAGGATTTTTTTTTTTTTTGCATCTTTCAAACTGTTCCTCCTTTTTTTTCTGTAAAGATAGCGCTGCAAGCTGTAGTAATATTTTCTCATATTTTTGAGTCTTGTAATATTACAACTTATATTTCTACAAATGTTGTTTTTGTCTGCTGATTTTTGACAACAAGACTGAAAGCTCTGCATTGTGAAGTCAATTTACTTCTGGGTACATTTTTTTGTGAATGAAACAAGCACAGAAATAGAAATTTGAAGGAGATGATTGTGCTAGTGATCAAACCTCACAAGTATTATAACACAAGTGGAATTGATCAAAATCTTGAAGTTTGTGTATTTAAAAGAGTAGAATGAAGCCCCGCACTCTTATAACATTCTCAGACTCATGATGGACAGGTTAGAAAAGAAGTATCAAAATCGAAACCTGAGAAATTTTTCTTCCTCCTCGTCAAAATCTGACACCTGTATTGCCAAAAATGCACTGCTGACAGTTCAGTTGGAGATTTGGGTGTTATGCTAGTAGAAGCTAATGTAGCGTGGAGCTACTAGCTTCCAGCAGAGACGAGGAGCAGGCTACATAAGTCTGCTAACCTCACTTTTTTCTAACTTCACACCCTCAGATTTTTTTTTACTTTTCATACTTGTAGTCTCTGGTCTCAACTGATGTTGACTCAAGTGACATCACATGAGTCAATCTATCAGATTTCACACAGCTCCCTCTGGAGACACAAAGAGGCCAAGGCTATATAGATACTACTTTTTACACATACTCAGTAGTACTCACCAACACCTGTAAACAGACTTTGTTGTGTAAAATTGATGGAGTGGAGCTTAATCTGACTCAAAGACTCCAACAAGCCAACCTCACGGAAAAAGGGAAGAGAGGTTTAGAATAAAAGTACAAAAACATTCTTGCATTAGGTCCAGTGTCTAAGCCTTGAGCCTCTGAGTGGGTGTTTTCCATGATATTAGTTGACTGAGGCGGAGTTGCTGCCTGGAATGCCATGTAGCCTATGAACGCTAATAAAAAACACCTCTCTCCCCTTTTTCACCAACTCCATATTGCTATCTACCATCAGCATTCAACATTTGTGAGGACCGATCGTGCTGTTATTCCTCTCAGAAAGTGGATGCCAAGTTTGCTAACAATGATAACCATTAGACATTCGCTACTCACCACCTGCTGAGTCATTGACAACTCCTGCACACCCAGGACTGCGTTTGTCCTGTGAAGAACAGTATATGGCTAGCTGTAGCTAGCAGTTGTGGTAATTGCAGCGACAATTAACATCAGCCACAAGTCGATTCAAACTCATACAGTATTTTAAGTATTATTCCTGATATTGATATGCCAGGGCTTCTCTGATTTCTGTCTGCTAGGCCTTTAAAAATTTAAAATGATAGTCTTTACAGATATTTCACTAATAAAGTTACATTACAGACATTGTCAGCTGCTACCAAAAATTCACATTCAACTGAAAACACCAGTATTGGGAGAGCTGTCACTGCAGGAAAATGTCTTTTTTGTAATTGGCAATTTTGACCAAATAAGTACACAAAAAAACAAAAAAAAAACCCAAATAAATACCAGGGCAATATCTATATATTGTATAAATTTTTATTTCAATTAGCTACATGATAAGAATAGTGATGTTATGTTTAGATCATCATAGTAAGACAAGCTATATGCCGCATTTCAGACACAAGGACACAAGGACATTCAGGGTGCTTTACAAAGAGTATAAGAACAGGAATGAGATCAATGAAGAACTGGCAGACTGCTGTGAAACTATAGATAGTTGGATGTAAGCAGAAAAGATTTTGATACATTTAAGGATTGAACAGGATTGAATGAAAGGGACCACTTGCCCCCATGGCAAGGATGAGTGTATGTGTTTGGAGTTGTGCACCTAGAATGGATTTTTTTTTCTATCCACTCATGCTCTTCACTAACAGATTCTTAAAAGGTTTTCCATCAGAGTGGGTTGAGTACTGTAGAAATAAATAATTCTAGTATTCGAGCCAACACGCACGCATACACACACCAGAGGTGAAGGTATTTTCAGGTCTCAGTGGAAGGCCTGGAGATTTTTATTATGCCTTTCAGCCGTGGCCAGAAGCATTATGTTTTCAGAATGTCCGTCTGTCTGTCCATACGTCCCATTTTCTGAAAGCGATATCTCAGGAGTGTCTTCAGGGAATTTCTTCAAAAATGTCAAACTGGACTCAAGGATGAACTGATTTGATTTTGGCGGTCAAAGGTAAAGATGACTGTGACCTCAGAAAATAATACTTCTTTGGCCAAAATTCGAGAATTCATACACTAATTATGACAAAGTTTCACACAAATGTCTTTTCTGGCACCATCACCATAACTTAGGAACAGAAGGGGAGATTGTGATCATTTAGACAATACAATTACATTTGGTAAGATACCGAATTGGTGACATTAGTCTTGGTTCCCACCTTGAAACTGTGCTGATTGTTTAGGTCTTCTGTGCTGCCGGGTTGAAGACATGTATAAAGCATACACGTTTTAGATTTTGTAGCTTCTTCGCAGCAACATCCATATCTGAAGCATCGTCTACTGTCATGGCTACCACTTTGTGTTCTGTCAGTATCAGCTTTATTGGCCAAACATGTATATATATACAAGTAAAATACACTTAACTTTCCTTCAAAGTCTTCATTACAAATATTATGAGTCTGGACAGACATGGATGTAAACTACAACTTGATTGGTTGGCGGAGGCATGCTACTGTGAGTTGGTATTTCTAGTTTGTTGTGCTGTCATAGCAACTGGCCATGTGCAGAGCGAGCGAGTCTCCAATCTAACACTGTGTCTGCTGGGTTAGCACTAGGGTTGTGCAGTGGGTCCAGTATTTGTTGAGACCTGCTGATGCACCTAACAGTGGAGCAGAGGACAGAGACTGATATAGGAATGTAACCAATCTGCGCACTGGTATTTGACATCGTTTTTTTTTTTCTTCCTGAAAACAAATAATTTTTAAAACATTCATATGAAACAAATATTTGTAAAAAAACAACTATTTGTGCTTTGTCAATGACAACACATTCTGACTGTTTGATTCATTCTCATATTAGCAGCAGGGTTATTGATCACCAGTGTAAGCCTCACTCATTTTTCGCATTCTCCTTCAACCATAATGGCATTGTCCTCAAAGTAACTGTGTTATAAAATCACAATCACAGACAGGCTGTGTGGAACATTCAGTCCATGGCGGTATTTTGTTTACAAGACCACAAGGCTTCTTACTTTTGCTCATATATTTTAGAAGGTTAGCTCTGGTAGGTGATTTTTCTTTTAACACAGTTCTTTGCTGATGAAAAACATTGCTCTTTTCTAATGAAAATGAGCAGAGACTTCCAAAAGATTGAAAAATAAATTTGTGAACTGTTTGAATTTGTGATTTGTTGAGCTCCAACTCTAATGAATCCCCTATCAAACCTTTTCTCTCTACATACTTTTATGTTTGCAAACTGCAATGGAAACATACTGTAGCAAGCAGGACTCACTGTCTCTGGTTAAAATGACAGACTTTACCAGCAGCAGATTAGATCAGATGTAGTTGATGGCTAAGTTAAAGTTTGATTCATACTAACATTTGAATCAGATCAGGTTCATAATTCTGAATCATGAACTTTAGGGTTTGGAGGAGCTGGTGAAGTAGTTTGCTACAACTGTTAATTGAGGGTGTCAGATATATTTAATTAAGATTTCATATATTATACTGTTCATCTCAGTTTCAAGTTGTAGTTTCTTCACTGTAGTGTTTCTGACAAGAAAAGTCTTTTACTTATTGTTAATTTGGCTTTTAGTTACTTACAAATGTTGAAAGGTAAACTTAATATGATTTGATAAGGATTCATATTGGATAAGTGGACAAGACAGGAAACTTCTAGATGAAAAGGTGCAAACTAGAGCTGCAATGGTTAGTTGATTAACTGATTATTCGTTTGATTGAAATCAATTGCCAACTATTTTGATAATCGATTAATTGTCTTGAGTCATTTTTAAGACGTGCTATAATTCTCAAAGTTCTCTGGTTCCAGCTTCTTAAATGTTTAGTCCTTTGATAGTAAACTGAATATATTTGAGTTGTGGACAAAACAAGACATATCAGGTTGCATGTTGGGCTTCAACGACTGATCCATTAATCAAGAATATAATCAACAAATTAATCAATAATAAAAAATAATCTCTGTTTGCAGTCCTAGCGCAGTCTGCATCAAAAGTCATTAGCCAGAAGCTGCTGTCTCTTGCTGAAATCTACTGTACACCATGGTATGTGGTATGTATACAGTGGTTTACATCATAGTTGTAGCGTTGACAGCATCCCGGATAGAACTCTTGTCTTATTTATTTGTAATATTTCAAATATTTTCTAAGTATTGAATCTTAAAACTTGAAATTACATTCCTTTAAATATAAATAAATGGTGCTGAACTGGCTGGTGACCTTCACTGACAACTTCAACTGTTAACAAGTCTTTCATAAGCACTAGCATGATTTTCTCTTCTGGAAGTCTGTCTTGATGTGGTGTTACAGCAGTTGCTTGTATGCTGAAATGAACTTTCGCCTGCCTCTCTGTTACTATCTCTATTCTTGTCCCCATTTAAAATGGAGAGATGCCAAACACATTTTTATACCTTGTTAACCTTGTGGTGGCTTGTATTTGGCTAAAGTTCAGCATTTGTTTTCCAGCATCAGCAGCTTCACACTGTTCATCAGCAGCCAGCTTACCCTGTACCCCTCATGCAACATTCATAGCTTCACTTCTTCAAAGAAGAAACAATGGGAAACGCTGTGTAGCAACAATATGACTGAATCTCAGCGTCTGTGCTACGTCTCTCCAAATACAGCTGTAAAGTGTAAAATAGACTCCTAGCTTGTGTGTGATGTTGCTTGATTTTCATCCTCCCTCTATTCCTTCTCTGTCAGTCCAGGTGTTTCATTCCTCTGCAGCCATCAAAATCTATTATAGTTCAGCAGGAGCTCTCTACCTGTTTCCTAGTCTTGAACCTTCATTGTGCTCCTCATGTTGATAGACAGTGTGGATTTCAGTGACATTAGCACAAGCCATGTGTGTGTTATTTCATAGTCTGTGGGTCCTGCATGAGTTCAGTATGCACAAAGCAGGTAGTGTGTGTGAACTGAGAGGTCTGCCAGTGAACAGCAGGCTTGTATCAGTGTGTGGATTGTAGCTACACAACTGTGGTTGGAGATGGATTCACAATATGTTAAAGTTACACACAGTAACAACTATAGGAGCTGGTTTTGCCAAAAAAAACCCTATATATCTCACACAAACACACTGTGGGAGATCAGACATGGGTTATGGCACATTGTGATTTTATATCTTGATGGTCATGATTTAATTTTGTTTGATTACAGTGGTGATGAGCATCAGCAGAAATGACTGAGCCACATCCAGCCAAGAATGCAGAAGGAGAACTTAAGACAATAAATTGTTGTTTTTATATTTCTCCTTGTGTCTGAATGAAGTCAAATACATACAACATGTTAATAAGTGAGCTTTAGAAGTGTTTAGAAGGCCTTTGTGTTTTTTTATTTACTCACAGAAATGCAAAAAGAACAAAGCAATTATGATTTTATCTAGACAAACAATTGATTCGGAGGCAACTGCCCTTAGATTTGTCTTATGAAGACGTTTCGCCTCTCATCCAAGCGGCTTCATCAGTTCGTAACACATCGGTCTGACTAGTCCTCACCAGTCCAGAATAATTGGACAACAACAGAACAGAACTGAACTCAAAATACAGAAAACTGAACTGCATAACTTAATTGAACATAAGAGAAAAAAATGACCTAACTAATGACACATGGGAGACAAATATACTGACTGCAACACAATAACTAAATTAAACTCACAAAATTAACTTCAAAATACACAAACAAGAAGACTCTCTTCCCAAACCCCCCTCGCTGTTGCAATCGGTTGGTATAGTCCAGGGCCCAGGTGCAGGTATTTAAGTAAGGGATAATTAATGAGTAAGTGTGTTGAACAGTTTTAAGGAAAGACAGTTTTAGTTCTAGTCTGGTTCTTTCTCCTACTTGTTGAATATCCCGCTTATACAATGTTAATTTGCCAACAACATAAAATAAAAGCAATTGCAAATTTTTGGTGAAAGTTTTGCACTCAAAATTGATAAGTTATGAAGAACTTACCGTTGTCATGACAACTTGCGACACTGTACTCGCTGCCAAGCTGAACTGAGGCATAAAATTCACATAAGGTGTCATTAAGCGTAACCACAGAGTATGTCTCCAAAATCAGTGTTCTTTTGTTTTTGGTAGATAAAGTCTCTCTTGTCATTTTAAGCTCTTGTGTCGTTTTTTTTATTTTTTTTTATTTTTTTTTTTATTGCTTGGTTTCTTTCCTTTCTTCTCCATTTCATTTTCCTCTGCTGTGTCCCATTCTTCAAAACTTCATAACAAGCAAGCTTTGACAGCTGTGCTCTTTAATGTTGCTATGGTTACAGGTTGGTAGCAGATAAATTTGGAACGGTGATTAAACTTGAGCCGAACTATGTGTACAATACTCAGTTTTAACACACACCTGCCGCCCATTGGGAAAAGAGTATTTACCTAGACCATGGTAGAACAGGGCGAAATGAATCAGCCAATGATGATGATGATGAAAAAAAGAAAATATGAGTAAAACGTAAGAGTTGACAATACAAAATTAACTTAATCTATAAATGTATATCAAACACACTAATAAACTTGTGCAAAAGCAAATTATGTTGGTTATTTAATAATGAAACCTGTAATTGAATGTAAACCTAAATGAGAAAAAGCAGAATCAATACAGTCTCATGGCGTATTTGTCTCACTGCAACATGCTGCGTCTGAGCTGTCAGTGCTCTGCTCACTCTTTAGCTGCCATGCCTGCTGCCACACCGCTCACCTGAAAAGCTTTGCTGTCACAGCTGCTGCTGCTGCTGTTCATGCAGCATTTCATAATCTTCACCTCCGCTGGCATCCACCTGTACACTTTGAGTCAGGAAGTCGCTATCATCACTCCCTGCTATGCTGAGCTTGGCGTTTCCTTTCGGTGAATGATGAAGTCAAGGAGTATGGGCGCCAAATATCAACTCTGTACATACACTGCATTCATATAATCAATGAGTTGCACTTGAACTTATTGCATATTTAAACGTGTTGGAAAATTTAAGGTGAATCCAGGTGCTGAGTTTAGGCCGTGTATTTTTTGTTTCTTGAAGAAAGCTTCAAAACCACCAGAATCCCCTCAACAAGTAGAGGAAATGTATTATTTAAGAACTCTTCAAAGTGAATATATTGAGTATTTGCCTTGGAAATAGCAATAGTGATCTGTACATCATATTAGACTGATTTCAGAATTAATAGTTTGGGAGGTTATTTTCACATCATGAACACCAAAAACACTGCGTTTATTTACCACAGACTCTCCTGCTGTCTGTGTCTCGCCAGTTAATGGTTTCTGTTGTGCTCAAAAAATCTATTTAGGCTGCTCAGAAACCAGCTACTGCCTTAATGAATAATCCATTATGTTAATTACATATTATTGCGCTTTTCCCTTTGCTTTTATCATGCAGTTAATTATCACATTTATTATGGTCTAATTCCATTTCAACATTTTACTTTTTACAGCTGTGTACAGTAGTTACTTGCTCGTGGTGGCAGGGAGGAGGCGAAATAAATGTCAGGGCGGAATAGGAAGAAAATATGCTTACTGATCTCTTTAAATTCAGGCCAGGCTGGTTTTCACCTGACTCAGGAAAGAATACAACAAACATGTCATTTGAAATGATGGATTGTATTAGTCAATGGAGCAGTTTTGCTCTGAGGTGGTTTTTATGGATTTTTTTCAAAACAATCGGAGCAGATGACTTACAGAGGGAAATGTAAAGCCGCTTATATGTTGTGCATATAATACTCATAATATTCCAGTTTCACTTTAGCTCCTGTATCTTTGCCATATGTCTGTCTTATCTTTCAGATCTTATTCTGTATTTTTCCCCAACAAATTCCATGAAAGGACTCAAACCAACAGTGATTTGATCTACTACCAAGCATTGTGTGTGTATCAAAGGCTGATATATCTTATTCCTCTGTGTCATAGAGCTCAGTTGTTGTCCAAAAACTATTAAAAAAACATCAATGAGCCTACTGTTGCACTGGGGGACATGTTCTTTCATTACCATGAAATCACACAGTAGTTTATTTTGACTCAATTCCACATGCACACTGTCCTGCTGTTGAGCAGCAAATGGGGATTGAATCACTGCCGAAAATAGTCCCCAACAAGTTTTTAGTCTTCTGAATTACATTTGTTAGAATATACAGCATCCAGCTATTTTAGGAAATCATGGAACCATGTGACCTGTGAAGGGATACTGCACCAAAAATCTCATTTGAAGAGTGGCTTGCTACTTCTCAAAGGTGTGGTCAGTCTAGATTTATAGCAGTTCCAACGGATTCCAGTTATATCCATGTTACCCACATGTTGCCACTCCAAAGGTGAAGATACTCTCACTCCCCATGACGGGGCTCAAATGCATTTTATCAACTTCAAATCCAGTATTGAATCTATTTATTAAATCCAAATCCTTTCAAATTGATTGTTGGATTTCATGGAATGGGTTTAACTTTCAATAATTGCAGTAACTAAAGGCTAAAATAAGTAAAGCAGAGATATTGAATCGACTTTTGTCAGCTGAGAAGGCAGAAATATGATATGAGTTTTTAGTGGCAGCTGAAATAATGTTCACAACCTAAAAATGAGATGAGCGGTATAATAAATGAAACATTCATTAAATGTATCTTACATTTAATTAACGGCTGTAGCAGACTATATTTCAGCTCTATCAGCTCTGAATACTGAGAGTCTTGATTCAGAAGAAGCTGATCAGATTAATAATGTTATGAATTTTTACTGGGAGATTCTTAAATTGATGTGAGGTGATCAGCTGATCATTTCTCTAGAGAGGGGTCATCAGTCTGAAACGATAAAACACACAGTCCACTTGTACAGTGGTATTACAGACAGACAGACAGCAGCTGCAGAGGACACATTAACAAGGGAACTTGTTTTATTTTAGCTGTTACATAATTAGCAACAGCTGATCTAATCTGCCGCTACTGTTTGTTATTTGAGCCAGCAACTTTTATTGCTAAAAATTATAAGCCTGCTACCTACAGTACAGTACAGTGTTCTCTCTCTGTGTGCTCTGTGCCGATTGGTAACCAGATCCAAAATGGAACCCATCCCCAATGCTGTAGGAGTGATTTGAGAAGTCCGTTTTCACATGCCATGACTCTCTGTCATCATTGGAATCCATTCAACTGCTCCAAATTCTTCAGAGTCACTCTTCAGGTTTATAGATTATTTGATATCAGACAGTGAGTTAGTATTTGTTACTCAAAAGATTTTTTAGTGTAGGCTACCCTAACCCTGCACATCTTTTTATAAAGTTTAGATCAAAACCCTATGTGTTCCTGTCACACACACTGTGAACAAATGTGAACCGACAGTTTCCAAATTCCAGTTTGTATTTATGTGTCTGGGTCCATTGTTTAATCGCTTTGCACGCTTTTCTGACAAAAAGCAGACGTTAAAAGTTGCCTCGTGGCCCCAACAAGCAGCAGAGTGATCAGCTGTGACATCTGGTTTTAACACTTTCCCCTGTGGTTGTCTTGGAATTGAGCCTGCATTGGCTTATAAAGCTGCTGAAAGAGAAACACGGCATCGCCCAGAACCACTGTACAGTACCTGCCAGTTAAGGAACACACACACACACACACACACACACACACATATATACACACACACACACACAGCAGCCTGGGGCTTCTATACCAGCCACTGTATGGAACATCTGGAATACACAGTGAGCTATGGCAAAGGGAAATGTGCAGCCAAGAAAATTTCATGATCATTACACACATGCATCTAAGAATACTCACTTCGCTCACACACACACACACACACACACACACTTGCTGTACATTACCTTACATCTTATGTTAGGCATGATAAGTTAAGGGGCCTTAAATGTTTAAGTTTTCTCAGTCAACCAAAAGGCCCTGCATATGAAGGGTCTAAACTATTTGCAGAAATGAGCACACATTATGTCACATCTTCTCTCTGTGCCCATTAATCACACAGAGTGTTATTGTAGCATTAAGCCGGTGGATAATGACTGGATGTTATAGCTGGGGCCTAAGTGCTTGAAGGTGATGGAGGCTATAGCCAGAAGGCATAGGCTGGTGATGAGGAATGAAGGAGGAAAAGCACCAGACTGGATACAAGGAGCCCAGTGAAACACTGTAAACCACATAATCTGCCAGATCTGTATGCACATATCTGTTAAAGCCCTAACAGTCCACCACCTTGCAGCAGTCTGAGACCAGAGCTCAAGCAGATAACCTTGGTTTAAGCATTTGTGCCTGTTCTGAAGTGTTCCTGAGAGAAAATATCCTCCTCCATAAACAAACTAAATATTCTATGATCTACTGATGGACTGAGCAAAAATGACTTAACAAGATTCTCTTGAAACTATCATAAAAACGAGGCCTCCACAAAACACTGGCTTACCTCAAAACTTGTAAAAGAAAAAAAGATCTGATATAAGCAGTGAAACTCAAGGAATTTGTCCCTGAAACTAGTTCATTCTTCTTTTTAAAGCACAGTGTAGGAGTTAGTGAGTCTCATGCAAGATCATTTTTGTACTTTTATCCTAAAACTGACTTTTTTTTTATGTGAGGTTTGCTCGTACGAGTATTTCAAGTCAGATTTTAACAAACTCTTTTAACAGGCTGAACTTGTAAATCGCTTGTTTCAGCCTGATGAATGTCACCTGTTCATGAGGACGTGTGCATTCCTGAGATCTGATCATTAGCATAGTCAACAGCCCTAAAATGTCCATATAAGGCTTCACGTTTAACTCTCTTTCGCCAGAGTTTCATTCACAAAAATATTACCAAAGAGTAAAAACAAGAATTTCACACTGCAGAGCTTAAAGTCCTGTTTTCAGAAAGGAGAGTCAGTGTTAGGGGAACTGAAACAATTAGCAAATATTAAGACAAGGAACGTGTCATCTGAGCAGCGCTGCAGTGTGACAGAAATAAAGAGGGAATGTTTTGACATGAAGTTAGGTGCTAAAAAACACCTTTCTAAAGCATGATGGGGGCGGTCCATGCATGTGACAGTCACAGAGATATTAGAGGAGAGACTATTATAGCCTACAGTAGGTGATGTTACACTGTCAGCTGCAACTCAACATGATACTGGACAGAAACCTGCAGAGAGACACACAGAAGCAGCTATTTACAACTACGGCTGAAATGTAGAAGTTTCTGCACCAACACATGCCAATAAAAATCAGAAAATCTATAAAACCTTTCAGTAAATTGGCAGCCATGATGATAATATGGTGAACAGAATGTACATTTGTTGGTTTCATTTCATTTAAACTCCAGATTCAAACTAATCAATCAAACTTGTAGACCTCATCATTTGACTCAGTTGTGTGACATCACCTATCCACCCAGTAACATCATTTTACGCTGCTTATATTAATAGTGTACTCTGTATCCTATAAGTAAGGATGGCTTTTGCAAAAAGACTTCATTTATCTTCTCTTGCATTGAACAAACCTTTTAAATGAAGCCAAACCATCTGTAATTTTAAACAAACAAGTAAACGATACATAAATAAATAAACCCACAATTTGTGTGAATGCAGCTTGTTTTTCCATAACTTCATACTGACTGGTGGGAGGTGAGTGAATCTGCAGGATATTATCTGAGGCGCTGTAAGAGCGATCAAAGTTTGAATTATTGCTGCAGAAACTGTCGGTTTTGACAGACCCATTTCAAAGCCGCATTTTTCCCTCCTGCTGTGAGGTTGTGAGGACCTCAGTTTTTGTGAAGAGAGCATGTGCTCTCTTTTGCATCGCGAGGTCTGTCAAAATATATCATTTTTGCAGAAACTGTATCATTTAAAAAGCTCTCAGTGTGAGTGCATATCTCTGCCTGAATGACATATGATGGCAGCTCCTAAAAAGTTAGGGCTAATGACATATCATCACAGATAGGAGCCATTTTCTAAGCAAAAGTTGCTAAATTGTTTTCACTCCTATTGTCTTAAAAGTAGGACGACATTTGTGTCACTCTGAGAATATTTGGCCAGTTAAGAGCGACTTCCTACTTTGAGAAGCTTGACAATTACACCCCCTGATGACAAAGGACCTCCAAGAGCCTTAAGTGCAACTCAATTTTAAATCTAAATATAATGTTATTTAGATTATTTAAACATCATCTTTGCAGTTTAGACTGTGCTTTAAACCAAAAGCATACAAAAGACAGTGCAGTGTTGTTAGCAATCTTTGTCTTGCCTCTTTTTAATCAGTCAGTCAGTCAATCAGAAATTGTTTACTGCAGTTTTCAGTTTGACTGGAATTGTCACTGTGCAAAGCAGAGCTGTTGAGAGAGAAAGGCAGACACCGAGTGAGGTTCAAAGAGTTTGCGAGCATACAGAGCAGAAACACTGAGAAGGGAAGTAAGTAAAACTGGGTGAAAAAGTTTACAATATGTGGATAATAGCACAAATGTACTGAGCACAGGATAGATTTGTTTGCTCAGATTAAATCATTCTTCGCATGATAATTATTTCTGTACAAAATATATTTTATTTTCTTGCAAAAAAAAGTGCTCAAAATGTTTCATTGTGCTGTTTGGAATGAGGTACAAATATAACTCCATATAGAGCCTATATGCATATGTATGTGCAGGTGTATTCAAGTGAGCACATGTACTAGATAGTACTGATGTCACCAGCAGGCCTACCTTCTATGTTTCAGCAACACAGAAGTGCTCCAACTCCATAATTCTGTCTTTTAACTTTCTGTCTGCAAGTTGGGTTTGTTGTTCAACAGTAGTTCAGTAGTTCTTAGCAAATAACTGTCCAGTTTTATAAAATGACCTAAAGGAGTGACAGAGCTGAAAGAACATGAGAAGTTTTATTCCACAGCAGTCTGAGTCCTATTTACACAGCGTTGCTAATTACATCATTTTTCCCACTCAGCACTGGGATCAGCTGCTCATGTTGCTATTAAAATAGTCACGCTGACATGTCAGAATGTGTTGATGTTTGTGTCTTATTAGGTGGATATAACAATGTAATATCATAGCAGAAGTTGTGTGAGTGCAGCCGTTCAAAACGTGCTAATAAGTGAACAATGGTGACTCATTATGTTAGTGACACAGACCGGCATATGATTGTGTAACAGCTAAATATTCCAAATTACACTATCAATATAACATAGGCTACGTTATATTACATCGCTGGGTGAAAATACATGTTTTCATTTATGTTGATAAATTAGATTCCAGACCAACAAAGTAAAAACCATCTGGTATAGTGATGGTTTGTGAAGAATGTAAATAATTACTTTGAGAAATGTATGACAGGCTGTGTGTGAGCCAATCAGGACTGAGACTTTGTGCTTGTATTTACAATGTCCAGCAATAGCAACCGGAAGATAAGAGACAAAACAAAAAAAAAGGAACAGATGAGTGGATGCATATGAGTGGGGTCAACTGCACTTTTTAGTTAGCTTGAACTATTGTTATTCTGTTGCACCATGGGAACATTTTCTTCTCTATTCCCTGAGGACATACAGATATTAATGTTATAGTACCATGATGTGTTATACACAGTATATCATGCTCAAAAAGAAAGGAACAATGTAGCGGGCGATATACAGTACCTTAGGACTAGTTAAATAGGATTATTATTATTATTATTAATATTGTAGTAGTAGTAGTAGTGAACATCCTACTGCACAGTAATATAAACATTCATAATATATTTACTGTACAGCTACTGTTTATACTGTTTTTAAAATATTTATATTATTTCCCACATTATTCTTCATTCTATTCATTATTCATACGTACATACTAATATATAAATGTATATTTTAAGGTATCTTCTATACCACTTGGATCTGATTTGGATTATCACATTTCATTTATGCACTCTGGTTGAGGGTAATGTGCTGTAAATACTTACATACTGTGTCTACTTGCGTGTACTTACTAGACCTTTTGAGTAAGCATTCACTAAACCAGGACTTTATTATATCTCTCAGACTAAATGATTACTTTGATGATTTATATGATCAGGTAATCTTGTCTCTGCCTCTGAACTGTTCATAAAGTCAAGAATTAAAGGGTGTGTTTCTCATCCAGGGCTGCTTGCCATCAACAGCTGAGTAATCTGCTCGCAAACTTCCTGACCTCACCTTACCTCTGTTTCAGTGATTCTTCATCTCTGTGGAGCAGTGCAGTGTGTGTGTGTGTGTGTGTGTGTTGCTCATCTGCAGCCTCCTGCCTTGTGCAGAGAACAGCAGTGTTTTGAGTGTGTGTGCGTGCGTAGGTGGATGGCGGGCGGGGGGGTGGGCGGGGGGGGGGGGGGGGGGGGGGGGGGGGGTGTTGGGGTGACGAGGTTAAACAAGCACAGCAAAGCACACATAAAAGAAGAAAAGGTCCAGGCTGAGTCTGAGTTCTGAGTCTGGATACCTTCTGGTTGCGTTTACCTTCCTCCACACCAACAAATGCACACAGCAGGCCTGGCGTACTGATTGATTGTGTGTGTGTGTGTGTGTGTGTGTGTGTATGTGTTTGTGTGAAGTCGTCACTCTTTCAGGAATTTAACTGGATCTATTCTTGTCAAAATACAAGCACATAGAGTCTCTGTCAAGGATTGACATTCGCCAAAAGAGAATAGAAGCTTTCTTGTGAAACTTCTTGGCTCTGCTGAGACCTCTAAAAATAGGGGTGTTTTTAAAACGTGTGACATATTGCATAGATTCAGTTATGTCTGCTTCGCTGCTTCATTTCAGGGACAAAAGGGGCATAAATTGCCTGCCAGATAGTGTAGCAAAAAGATCTGACATGAGCAGAAGTACAGCATGCTGAAACACCTCTCATTTAAATCATGACCTGCAAATAAAAACTGACCATCTCAAACAACGATCTGGTTTGGTCTCTTTTCTTTTCTTTTTTTTATGATTCTTCTGTTCCTCCTGTTTTAAATCAAAATCTGCCTGTTTAAAGAATGTTCTGTTATTTCCTTGCTGCAAGGGAATCATCTGAATCATCCATTTTCCATTTACTTCAAAATTGTACTGGCATTTTGTTTCCAAAGCAGGTGTATGACTTTTACTAGAATATGTTGCTGTCAACAAGGTAATAAAAGGCAAAAATGAGTGAAATTATACCAGTGGAAGATTTATTTCACAAAAATATTGATGTAGAAATAAACAGGGTAATTATGCATTAAAATAATATGGATTATAGACAATAAGATTATTAATGAAATCCCCTTAAAGTGGGATATTTTTTTAGTTCCACAAATGTATCAGTACTTAAAAATAAGCTAATAAAGCATGCTTACAATAGGGATCCAAGGTCATGGGCCATAAAGTGGAATTTGCTCATACCAGAAGACTTGGTGTCAATATCTAGAAACTGGCCAAAGAAATGAAGGTGTTGGGAAAAATATATCTATTACCTAGCTTAGCATAAAAACTGGAAGCAGGAGGAAACAGCTAACCTACCAACACAAGTAGTGTTGTAGGTTTGCAAAGAGAAAATCAGGTAGGCCTTCCTCTAAGACTGTTCTGTATACTTCATTATTACACACATATATTTTTTAAATACTTGTTAAATCACCAATGTTTATTATCTGAAGGTCAGTTAGTATGGAGAGATTAATTTAGGAAACTGAAGTATAGTCAATGGGACTCAACTTTACATCCAGTTACTTCATCATGGCTGGTGAAAGGTGTTGTTTTAATTAACATCCATGTTTGTCTACTTTCTGGCTATCATTGAATAGATCAGGGGATAACATGACAATGACAGTTCAATTTGAACTTTTTTCTCTTCCTCACGGAGTTGTTGTGTCACAAATGTAATGTTATTCAAACTTGAGGCAAACTGAGAGCAAATGGTTAGATGGACTGGCGTTCCCCTATGGTGACGCTCAACCCAAATAAGGGTTCAGCTTTGACCCTATGTGTGTTTGGTTGGGTCTGTGCTGTGAGTTAGTGGGCTCAGGCCCACCATGTCTGTTGGTACAGAAGCAAACTGTAAAAAAAACAACAGGTTGTGGTTTTCGGGGGATGCTAGAAGTATTTCTTGTTAAACAACAGCTGGGTGCAGTGACCAGAACCACAACCTGTTCTCACCGACTGTCATGTAAGCTGTGCTATAGCTGGAAACACTGCACTGCACTGGCACTTGTGTTTGTCAAGAAATAGTTCCTTCACACAACTTTCACTAAAACCACAAAATGTCATGTTTACATTTCTGTTTATGGATTAAACAAATAAGAGCTTGGTAGGTTTTTGTAGGCATATTTAAGAACTTTGGACAGAGCCAAAATGTTCCTTTCCAAATCTTTTGAACTATCCTTACCTTTGCAGCTTGATTAAACCTTGAATGTCACAGATTCTGTGTCTGAAAAGGGCAATGAAATGATATTTAGCTTTAGTGGAAAAGACATATTTGATATCTGCAGTATTCCCCCATGAGTTTCCCCTGAGTACTGCGGGTGAGGAGAGTGCAGCACATACTTGACTGGAGCAGACTGGAGAGTTACCTCGATATATATTGTACACTCTCCACTTCCTCAGTGTTTTCATATCACTGGCCAGCTGTTACACACTTTAAAACTCATATTTAAATATGCGTATAAGAACTCAGCATATGAAGTGCAACCGTATCTATTTAATAGGAGTCTGTGGGCTCTGTTCTGCAGTTGGAAAGCAATTTCACAAGTCTCTTCAACAAGCCTGCCAGTAACACCACCATCATATATCAAGTTTAAACCCTCCTTGGTGTCGATTCTCCTCTTTTCTTCTTCTTTTCTCTCCTCCTGTCCCTCTTAACCCCGGGTCAAAGCACCAGCCAGTGTGCCTCCCAGCCACTTTCACTCAGATCGAATTAAACAGTCCAATGAATGCAAAATGTCCCCCCCCACCCGACCCCCACCCTCTCCCCATCTCCCTCTGTCCGGGTGTGGATGAGGCCACCTCTGTCGTAACCAGGGTTACACTCCCTAGTCCCCGAGGAAACCTGGCTGTTGTGAGACGAGATGTGATGCGATTTGTTTCTTTCCACACACACATAGAAACACATACACACACTTAATCAGTCAGTAACTTTTATTGCGGGGGAGAGGGCAGGAGTAGAGGGGGTGAAATGGATTAACATGGTGTTTGTAACAAAAAGGAGCCATGCATAGATTTTACGCTGCATTACCCCCTCCTGGGCAAAGCCACTTGGGCCTTTTGTGCTCGACAGAGCTCATAGTACACCCGCTTTGTCTCCGTACTACACTCTGTCCCCAAATCTCTGTCCAACTCCCCCCCCCCCCGCCGCCACCGCCTCCCAAAACTGCCTCATTCAACAAGTCACACAGAGACACCAAAACATTTGCAAAAGCTGTAAGAATGTAAAGAGAGGAAAAAAGGAAAGAGGCCAGTGTTCTTTTGATTTTTGCCTTTTTTTGGGAGGAAGCCTGTAGTTTATTTGATTTGGATTTGGCAAAGCGGTTCTACTGATTTGCTTCATGTGGCTGTATTTCATTTTCTCCTGAGAGTCTGCTGTCCAGTACATTAGATTGATTAAAGCCATAAATAAGATTTTACCAGGGCAGAGCAGGGCAGGCCATGTGATGAATGAAATATTCACTGTTTGAAAAAAGACCAGCAGCCACACTAACAGAATGATTCCTGCCTCAAACGGAATATTTACATTTCCACTGTTACTGTAATCCTAAGATAAGATGAAACTCTATTGATTTCTGTGTGGAATTGGGGTTGTGGCAACAATGGATTGTGATATGACACATATCATACATGTCTTTTATTTCACAACACACATTTTGTAACTGAATCACTCCGAACACTGTCCATAATTCATTCCACAATCAGTGCTATGTTATGTATTTATATTCCTCAGTTATTAATACTGATTCATTGAGGTGTAAGCAGCGTGTTAGTGTTGATCCATACAGTTCATGGTCAGCATCTTAACCCCTAAGACACAGCGGCGCCCTGTGCTGCTAATTTTGACTTTGTATACTGTTTGGTAGTTTGGTCTACAGACTAATCTACTGGCTGATGGATGTGTTGTGCTCCTCCAGCGACACCGAACACTGAGCACATTTACACTGACAGTGAAAGCTAACAGAGGCGTTTGTGTTGTTCACATTTGGCAGTCACCACCTGTGGCGGATGAAGGTTGTCTATCTGAATGTGGATGTTATTCAGTCTCAAAAGGCGAGCTTAAAAATAGTTCTGACACAGATTTTGGGGAAAATAACACAACTTCCACAGTTTGGATGTGAAAGTGTAAAGCGTAATGACTTGCTAACATGTTTTTTATAAATTAATTATGAGAGAGTACCAGCTACCAAGAGATCAGTGATGTGGCAGCTCAACATGAGCATCAGTACGGGCCAGAAGACAAGGCTAGTCATATTAAAACTGGACAAAACTTAAAACATTTGCTGTAACTGTAACTGTAACTTGCAGGATGTCTTGATGGTTCTTAAATACAGTAAAAGTGGTTAAAAAGTAAAATGCTTTACATACTTTACACTGTCAAATATAGGTTTTACAAGCGAGGTGCTGCCTGGAGGATGCAGTGAACTGTCAGCTAACACATTCAGCACTGTATTATCCTTTGAGTGAAAAGAAGAAATTCACAAATGAAGCATATTTTTTTTTGTAATCACAGCAGCACACATGCTCTCCTTAGAGGGAAGTGTGTAAACTTAAAAAAAAAAAAATTTTCAAGCAGAGAACACAAATAATGTAGACTCCCTCTTTTTTCTTGTGAAGTTATCAGGAAACAGTGGAGGGAGTGAAATAGTTTGTCCCAAATGCAGAATGCAGGTCAGAAGCAGCTCTGACTGTTGGGAGATTATTCCCATTTTTCTTCTAGGACACATGCAGATGCACGGTGGATCATATTAATGATGTTTCCTCTTATACTCCTGCCATCTAATTGTCCCTAACTTTGTGTTTGGCCCAGAAATCACTTATATGAATAGCATTATACTGGAATTACATACATATTTACAATGTAGGGCAGCTTCAGTTGAATTTTAAGCTGCAGTGCGACAAACTTTGCCAAAGCACTGAAGTTCCCCTGTTCTCCTGCTTTTTGTCTCCTCCGACTTGGTTCGCCTTCTTTTGGCAGTGCAGAGAAAAGTGTGTCTTTGTGTCGTCTCCTCTCTACAGAAAGCCTAACACACTCTAACACTCTTTATATTGGAAACATTCCTCTCAGTCTGTCACTCTCCTGTCCCACAGCGTCTGTGGCGTATGATTGAGGACTAATTGAGTCCCCATTCAATCCCCACTTGGCCTTTTCCCCAAAGTGACAAAGTGACTTTGAGTGTTTAGAAATGCAACCAAAACACCCCCCACACACGCTCTCTCTCTCTCTCTCTCTCTCTCTCACTCACACACACACACACACACCCCAAAACACTGCACTCCACGCAATCTCTCACACACAAATACATGTAAACTAATCTACGGTGTGTATGTGCAGATCAGAGACTGCAGGCTGTTTGTGAAGAGGTTATTCAACCCCATAGGGAGTCCATGGGGATAAGAATAACCCTTACCATGGCTAAATGTCACTCTAAGTGGTGTGTGTGTATGTGTGTGTGCTTGTGCGTGTGTGTGTGTGTGTCAAATAACTTCATTTGCTGGATGCTTTTAGATGAAAGAGCCAGGGGCCACAGCTGCTTCCCCTCTGGTCCTTCAGGAACACTCTGGGGTGCCTCTGGCTGCTTTTAATAAACACTTCACCAACACTCTCCATTCAACCACACCACCACCACCAGCACACACACACACACACACACACTCTCTGTGTCTTTGTTCATTTTAGGGCTTATTGTCATATTTCTTTAAATAACATCTGGGAATTGCTGTTTTGTTTTGTCATCTTTGGAAAAGCATTGAAAATGGGTGAAACCGGTTCTAAATCTAAATCTTTGTAATTTAATCTATCTTGCTTGTGGCTTTTTCTTTTTAAAATATTGAACAATATTGCAGATTTTTTTAAATAGATGTTACCAATAATTATGAGAAACCTGCAGAGCAGCCACCCTACACAGACCTCCTATAACATCCTACACGAGTCTCATATTTTAGCAGTAAGACTCACATTTTAATGCCCTTTTTATACTGTGATAACATGACATAAATTTTCCCAACAGTTAGAAAAGTGCTGGTCATAAAATCATAAAGCACCACCAGTGCCTCTGTTGTCAGCTGAAGAGTCTGCTTCAACAGTAATTTAGCAGACTTGGCTACCAATCACCACTGGGGTAGAGAGCAGAGTGCTGAACAAAGGTGCTGCTGTGTCATGCCGTCCTCTAGTTTCATCACAGTTATGTAGTTCATTTTGGAGCTGAATTCAGTTATGAATTATTACCATTATTATTATTATTATTATTATTATTATTATTGTTGTTGTTATTGTTATTATATACTAATAATTACTCATTTTGTGTGTTTGTTACTTTCACATTAATCATTTGGGCTATTGTTTTACTAACAAAAAAATTGATCACTGCAACTTTAAATTTGACTACTTGTAGGCCAATAAGTAAGTGAGGGATTCATTCATTTATTTCCCAATGCATTTTTTTTTATTCCTGGCAGTGTACAGAAAACTATGAAACCACATCTTGATTTTGGGAAATAAAGTTTAACACAATATTGTTGAACAGAAAACTGCATAAATGAAATGTTTAAAAAATCCAAATAATAAAAATAACTGAATTATTTTTGGCGTCTGGTCACAATTTTCTGGGGTTGAAAAGACTCAAGAGTCCTTGTTGTTGCCCTGAAGTCAGTGTTTATTCTCGTTTATTGCCATTATTGCTCTCCAGTTTGTTCTGGGCATTTTTATTGCTGTTACAGGCTCTTCTGTGTAGGGCTGAGATTGTGAAACAGCTTTTACTGCAGAATGTGCAAGCCACCTTTTCTCAGTTCCCATTTTCCATGCCATACGGTATCATTTTTCATTTAAATAAGTTATGTGTTTAACAATGTTTATTTTCTCTATGTACAGCTTGGGCATCACTCTTGAAATGGCTGATCTACCACTTGGTCATGATTTAAGCATCAAGCATTGGATGGATTGCTATGGAATTTTGTACAGACATTAATATTCCCCCAGAGTTTTTAGTCTGAACTGGTAACGTGCAAATAATCTCACAAACATTCCATGAATGGTACATAATGAACACACGCACAATAATAAACCTGCTTATTTCCTCACACACACATGTACATAATAACACACATGCACAGAAACATTTGAACATTACCGTAAAACATACATTATCCATGCCAGTGTGTATGCTCATACAGAAAGTACATTTCCACATAAAGACAGACTCTTAGAGAGTCTTCCCTGTGTATCTCTCACTCTCATCAGTCCGGCAGTGGAGGTGAACATTGGGTGCTGAGACACTGTGTGATGGAGATGAATGAAGTGTGTTTTGCGAGCAGCAGGAGGGGAAAGCAGACTCAGGTGACACTGGGTTTGATTCATTCAGTGACATGCATTGAAGGAAGCCTGTCTTCTCTGCAGATGTGTCCGTTGATGACATGTGGACTGTCTACTCTCAGGGTTATAGCTGTAATACTATTGCAACTGCCGATGGATTTCAAAAAGTAGTTCCAGCTGTTATTTGACAGCTGTACTGGGCAGTTTGTCATGTGAAAGCACTCCTATGTTGTTACTGTAAATCACATTTTGAGGCGTTGATCTACTTATTGTCCAATTAAGGTTAATCAACAGATACAGTATGTATACATACAGTGTGCACACACAGTATGTGTGCACACTGTATGATTGATTCTTCGAAAAGACAGAATTAAGAGCATAAAATGCTAAATGCTTTATTTGCAGACTGACTGACTTTGAAACTGCACAAAACCAGACTGAATCTGAGATTTAAGTGGAACAGATCTACGTAGAGGGACTGATGAAATGAATGAATGCATGAATCACCACTCCTCAAAACCCCCCTGCTTTCTGAACAAGTAGTTAATTTGTTATGTTGAACATATTTACATACTATATGTGCCAGCTCTGTATATAGAAGCCATAACCCCCAAAATCAACATGTTAATTTTAAATATAAATTTGGAATTAACTTCTAACAAACTTACAAAAAGCACAAGTGTCCAACTTCATCGTTATGAAGTTGACAAAACAGTCTTACCAAGATGTCCATTTAATAGCTGGTTTTGAGCTCTTCATTGTATGAACAAAATCTTCCACAACACATGGAGTTTCTCCAGTTGTCATGGAAATATAGATGTGCAAATGTTTTGTACATTTTTCAGACCAATTTAGTGACCTCTCATCCATGTTGGGTTTAAAATTTGTAAGGAAGACTGAAAGTGCATTTTCAAACCTATGTTGTTTAGTCCATTTGAGCCAGACTCTGGTTGGTTTTCTTCCTTGGTATGATTCATTTGAGCAGATCTGAACACAAAAAAAAATATGTACTCGACCAAAACAACCACACTGAGACCCTTCAGAGGAAGTGGTCTCAGTCTGGTCCCAAAAGAACTCTGGATATGTTAATTTGTGGTGGAAATGAACAATACACAAATCACAATAGAAGTGACTTGGTGACCTTCTCTTTTCACATAGAGCAGGTCAAGACTGTACTCTTTAATAGCCAGAGACCCAACATTCCCCCATGAGCAACACTTGGTGACGGTAGCAGCAAGGAAAAACTCCCCTTTAGCAGGAAGAAACTTGAAGCAGAACCAGATTCTTGGTGGGTGGCCATCTGCCTTGACCAGTTGGGTTGAGAGAAAAAGGGGAAGGTGGAGAGGGGAGAGAGAGGCACAGAGATGCACAGTAACAACAACAATAATAACAATAACAATAATGAGAATAGAAATATGACTATTAATAATAAGAGCAGGTGTGGGCATCAAGCAGGAACATGGCAGCGCAGGGTCCGCAATCATGGTCCATGGAAGCCATTAATTCATAACCAGGTGGTCCATGACCATGATCCGTGGAAACTTGTGAGACGAGTAAGCACAAAAATTCTGGGGAAGAAGCCAAGTTAGTAATATGCATTAATGGTACAAGAATGGTACAGATGGAGAGGGGGAGAAGGAGAAAGGAGCTCAGTGCATCATGGGAAGTCCCCCAGCAATCTAGGTCTATAGCTGAATACCTATGGTCTGGTCCAAGGCAAGCCTGGCCAGCCCAAACTATAAGCTTTATCAAAAAGGAAAGTTTTCAGCCTACTCTTAAACACAGAGACAGTGTCCACAGGAGAGGAGCCTGATAGCTGAAGACTCTGCTTCCCATTCTACTTTTGGAGACTGTAGGAACCACCAGTTAGCCTGCATTCTGGGAGCACAGTTTTCTAGTGGGGTTAATAGGATCCTAAGAGCTCTTTGAGATGTGATGGTGCCTGTCCTCAAGGGCTCTGTAGGTGAGAAGAAGGATTTTAAATCCTATTCTAGATGTCATAGGTAGCCAGTACAGATAATCTAAATAGGAGAAATGGGAGAAAATTGGGAGAAATATGATATCTTTTCCTATTTTTTGTCAGTACACATGCAGCTGCATTCTGGACCAGCTGGAGAGTCTTTAGAGACTTGTTAGGGCAGCCTGGTAATTGGATGAAATTGTAATAATCCAGCCTAGAAGTAACTAATGCATGAACTAGTTTTTCTGCATCTTTTTGAGACAAGATGTGCCGGATTTCTGCAATATTAAGTCAGTGAAAAAGGCAGTCTTTGAAATTTGCTTTATGTCAGAGTTAAACAACATCCTGATCAAAGATTCCTTATGGTGTTGCTTGAGGTCAGGGGAATGCCATCTAGAGTAGCTATATCATTAGTGTTTCTAAGGTGTATAGGGCCAAGCACAATAACTTCACTTTAGTAGCAGAAAATTACAGGTCATCCAGGTATTTATGTCCTAAATACATGCTTGAAGTTTAGTTAGCTGATTGGTTTCATCTGGCTTCATTGATAAATATAATTGGATATCATCTGCATAACAATGAAAAATTATGGAGTGTTTCTAATACTGAAAGGAAGCATATATAAGGTGAGTAGTACTGGTCCAAGCTTGTGGAACTCTATGTCTAACTTTCATGTGCATGGAGGATTCATCATTAATGTGTACAAACTGAAATTGATCTGATAAATAGGACTTACACCAGCTTAATGCAGTTCTTTTAATGCCAATTAAATGTTCCAGTCTCTGGATGTGATGGTCAATGGTGTCAAATGCAGCACTCTAACAAGACATTAGAAGAAGGTCTAACAAGACAAGTACAGAGAGAAGTCCATTGTCCAATGCAATTAGGATAGGATGCAATTTCTAACTTTCATCAGTGCTGGCTCTGTGCTAAATCCTGACTGAAAATCCTCAAATGAACTATTGTTATATAGAAAGTCACACAACTGATTGGCAACTGTTTTCTCAAGGATCTTAGAGAGAAAGGGAAGATTAGATATAGGTCTATAGTTGGTTAAAACCTGAATCAATAGTAGGCTTCTTAAGAAGAGGTTTAATTACAGCTACTTTAAAGGACTGTGGTACATAACCTAAAGACAGATTATTCATATCTTATAAAGAAGTGCTAACTAAGGGTGAAATTTCCTTAAACAACCTAGTTGGGATGGGGTCTAAGAGACAGGTTGACGCTTTAGATGAAGAAATCATTAAGGTTAGTTCAGGAAGGTCAATTTGAGAAAAACAGTCTAAATATATATCAGGTCTTACAGCTGTTTCTAAGGTTCCTTTGTTTAGGGATAAATCTGTTCCTGTTGAAGGCAGGAGGTGATTAATTTTGTCTCTATTTTATCATTATTGTTACTACTGAGAGCTATAGGAATACATGAGGCACTAGAGTTATGGCTCTGACTCTGTCAGCCTGAACAAATTGCTGAAAAGGAACCTAGGTTGTTTTTATTCTCCTATTAATTATGAGTAATAGGCAGCTCTGGAATTACAGCCTTCCTATATGTTTTAAGGCTGTCTTGCCAGGCTAAGCGAGATTCTTCCAGTTTGGTGGAACGCCATACCCTTTCAAATTTTCACAATGTTTGCTTTAATTTGTGGGTTTGGGAGTTGTACCATGGAGCTGATCTCTTACGTCTTATTACCTTCTTTTTTAAAGGGGCAATGGAGAGAGTGTCATTTGCAATAAGCCTGCGGCACTATCAACAAGATGATCAATTTGAGAGGGACTAAAGTTAGCATAAGAGTCATCTGCTGTATTGAAACATGGCATTGATTCAATACTGATGGAATTGATCCCTTAAATTTAGATATAGCACGATCAGATAGACATCTAATGGAAAAAAATTTTGTCCAGTGTTGTGTAGTCCAGTAGTAGGAGGAATAAGATAAGATTCTATGGAAAGACTATTAAATGTTCAATTTTGATGACATATGTCAGAACTCATCCGCTGATTTGGGCAAGATCTATCTAACTTTAGGTTTGAAAATACCCGTAGGCTTTCATTTTCAATCTTTTTTTAAAACTGTGTCATAGAAGAGCTGATTCAACTTCTTGGTCATTTTCAGGGCTGCAGATTGTATTGCTGTTGTCATTTTTAATGTGAAGCAGTGGCAGCAAGAAATGTTGTGACAGCATTAGCGGAACCTAAGAAGACTGATACGGCTGTAGGAGAATGAACATTAAACAGTGAGGCTGATGACAATGACATAAAATTATTATGCATGCATTGTTTCTTGTAAATCCCCTGTGCAGTTAAAGGCAATCTGAATCCCTCCTGCAAATGGTGCACTGCAACACTAACAATGAAAACTACTATATAGAGTGGTAGTTACATATTGAACGGCTATTGCTAAAAATGTGACCATAACTAGTATCAAAAACGGTATTTGATTTCATGAAACTTTAGCATTCATGTGTTTTGAGATCATTTATAAATACAGAAAGCACTGTGAGCAGAGTAGAAGGGATCCAGAACACTTCATTAGTGACACAGACCTGGGCTACAGTAGTCTTTACACCTGGGAGCTCCACCTGGATCTGTTTCCATCTCTCTATTACTTTCCCTGTAACACATCCACCTGATCTGGCCGCTCCTGCTACCTTTTCCAGAAACCATAGTTACGCACTGTTTTGTTTACCACTGGACAGTCTGAGGACAGGAGAACTGTGCTTAGCGACCGGCGCTGTGACACAACAACCCATTGAATGCTTTAGCAGAAGTAGTTTGGGTGGCTCTGAAAGCAGAACCCTCCCTCTCTCCCATCTGTTAAGACAGTTTGTTTGTTGTCTGCTTTTACTGTGGTTCATATGATGATAATAAAATGTTGGCACCTTTAGAAACATATGCAATATCCAGTGGGGAATAGGGAGCAGTGTTAAGTCCAGCCCAGAGAGTTTAACAGTTTGAATTCTGCTCACCTCTCTCAGAAAACTCTGCTATGTTGTCCTCATAACAGATATATTGCTTATATTTAGTTGTAAATGTCACTATTTCAGTTTATTGTTGTTGTTTTTTTGGCAATGGATATGTATATTCCGATAGTAGAAACCAAGCAGTTTTTGAGAACTTATTCTTACCCTTTTGACAATTTAGAGAGAGACTTTCAGGTATTACTGTGTGGAAGTTTGTCTTTGAGTCACTGACCATGATAAAAAAGGGCATTTTGTAATTTACTGCATACAATATACTTATGTTAGATTACATATAACGTATTTTTATATGTATTTTATGTATTTTTTTAGGATGATAAAACACAAGTATTTTACATAGAATTATGATCTATATAATTTATCTAAGAAGTAACAATCTGTATGTACCTAGTTAAAATCAGGCATTCAACACTCAGTGTTGAAACTAAACAATATGCCAGTCTGGAAGAAGAAAAGCAGATTTGTTATACATAACTCAATGTTTTATTACCCTAAAAATATTGAATGACGGTAAAGTTACCCCCCGATCAAAGTATAGGCTGTTTTTGGATTGAAATCACAAGGGTGATTCAGGGAAAGATTGGCCTGATGGATGTTAGGTTTTGAAGTGCCTTATACATCAGTGTTACACAGCTTACCTCTTAAACAACACATCAGTCAGGAGCTGCTCCATCTTTCTGTGCACTCCATTTCTATTATATCCAAAGTTTATTTTCCTTAATGTCAGTTTCTCAGAAGTAGACCTTTGGCAATGACACATTTGGTACACCACTGATGAACTAAGATATCCAGTTCCATTTAAGAAGAATCATTACGCAGTGTTTAATGGAAAACTTACTAAATATAGACTCTCTTTTTTTCCTCTGTAAAATATCTTTCAGTGGCTGTGTGAGGTTAAAAGACATGGTCGATCCCAAATGGCCAAAACATGAATTTCCTTCAAATTGCTTTAATTAATTCATATCTTTGCTAGGGGAGTGTAATTACGCTGACAAATACATAATGTACCTATGGGAAAAACTGCTATTAATTTCCTTCCGTGAATGTCCTCTTGGCAGTTCTCTTCACCTCTTGGGAGTTCCAGTAATTACTTTTTGAATACATACTAAACGTTCTTCATCTGCCAGAAAGACCTGAGCAAATGCAAAGTAGAGTGTCAGTTTTTTTGTTTTTTTACTCATCTGATACATTTTTATTTCCCCAGGAGTTGTTCTTTCTTAAAATAATCACAAGATCAGTCAGACTGAGGCTGGACCTTGCTTGCTCACTGTCCCTTCAGTGATGATAATAACAGGCATGATGAAAGAACTTTATAACTCACGATATGTGAAGGATGCTTTCATCCAAAGAGCCTAAGAGTCCTCATGGCAATGTTGGTCAGTCAGACAGTCAACCACTGTGTTCCAGACTGAAATTTTTGGACAACTATTCGATGGATTGCTATGAATTTTCTCTCAGAAATTCATGGTCCCCAGAGAATTTTTGTAGTTCAGAGTGAAATATCTCAACAACTACTGGATAATTTACCATTTTAAAAAGTTTTAGTGGTTTCTGTATTTCAACAGTAATACTGTATGACATATGGAGAGTGCCACTGAAAACATTTTAGGACTTTTTAAAGTATAATCGACTGATAAATCCATCCATTTTTAAAACATCAAATTGATTAAAATTGCCACTAAAAATAATTGAAAACCTAGAGGTTGTAGATGGGTGTGCAACTATCTACTGTAGTTCATGTTTAACCAAATTTGCAAATACACAGAAATATATTTGAAATATGTGTAAATATTCACTGTAAGGTATTTACAGTATCAAACATTGAAGACTGAGGTAACAGAATGGTTGCATGATGTGTAAGGAATGTGCACAAATAATATGCAAATGAGTGGACAAATAATTCACATTACCAGGCCGTATTTACTTAAATATCATCTTTGCACACAGAAAGCAGCACACAGATCAGGTTCTCTACTGAAAGATTCAGTGATTCATTTAAGGTCAAAGGTTAGCATAAAAGTAGGTGTTTGAATGACATGACATGACAGGTGCATCATTACATCTCAACTCATCACATGAGCACACACGCTTGTTACCCTAAATTAGAGATGGAGCTGTGTGAGGTTGAGGGACAGACCTGATCCACAATGTCCCCGGATCTAATCTTGCCAGGGACCTGTGTTGCATCCCTATCCATTACTTCCTATCATCTCTCTTCTATTGCTATCTGAGAAAGTCATAAAATCAGAAAGAAATCGGTGAACCAGTCAGACCCCATCTGAATAGACCTGAAGATATTTAGACCCGAACAGACCCACCACCAAATAATGAGCAGCCTTGGTCAAAAAGAGCAGCAACACGTTTCATTTTTCCTTCACTTCACATTTTACAGTCTGCTTCAAAAAATACATTTTTCATCTGCTGACATACTGATGCCGCATGTGATCAGAGCTGATAGAGACCTGCAGTTATAATCAAGACCCTACCCGGACCAGAGTCAGCTGGACTGGTTTCTGGTTTGGGTCTTGGGTACAAGGGCTGAAGCATGAAGACACATCTTGATCAAAGCTTTGCTGCCCACTCCTGTTTCAGTAGAGTGCCTAAATTACAAAACAAAAATTTGATAAAGATAATCGTTTAACCCTCTCAATGAATTTAGATGAAAAGTTTCTAGTGTTTTTGGCCTGCCAAACTGCTGTGCAGTTGTTCTACCATGTATTGCACTTGTTGATGACCACAAAGACTAAGATCAAAATATGTATACATGTTTATATGAACGTAACTGACTGTAGAAATGTTCTACATAGGGCTAACCCTGGCCAGTGGGTGGTAAAAGATAATAGGTTTAGACAGAAGGGTCTTTTGGTGTCAGTTCAGTGATGCCAGTGAGCGTCACTGCTGTTTGTCAGACTTTTGAAAGCTTAGTTTTACATTGTAATCCAAAAGGGTTACACAACATATCAGACCAGTGCACACAATCAGGTGAACAGTAAACCCAACATCATCCAACAAAATGCACCTGTTCACAGGTTCAACATTATGATTTAATATGTGTCTCAGTGGAGGTGACACCAAAACCTTGGTGAGCACAGTGCTCTCTATCACATTCAGCTGGTGTGATTTCTCATATTGTTTAACATGTATACCAATGTGAAGTGACATTTTCTGTGTGTCTGACACATTTAACACTAAAATACTGAAACTACTGAGTGGGATACATTGCTTCCTTTCAGATTTTGGGGGTGGGGGACTTGTTCACCCAACCCCCCCAGGAATTATACCAGTGTGTTTTTGTGTGAACCACTGTGCACACACTTTAATGTGACTTGGCAGCAAGTACAACTTCACTACTAATTGAAGCACAGTTGTGTAGATAGGACAGGGTGGGGGCAGGCTGTACCTGGTGTGTGTGTGGTGATGGGGGGTACTGATCACTCTGCCAGACCAGACCAATTAACTGCCTTCCACTTGACCCTCCTAAATCCTTCTGTCAGGGTGAGACCTCCTCCACAGCTCTGCATGGCCCAAAGGCCACAGCTGACAGCTTATAGCTGCTCACACACAGCACACAGCACAGACTGAGAGGAAGGTTTCTCAACAGACACTGAGAAATGCCTTTCCACAGGTGTTTGGGATATTGTTGTTAAGTGGAATCCTTGTCATTCTAAACACTTCTCATACCCAAATAACACAATGAGCTCAGAATATATTTATATGATTGCTTTCTGATCGGCCATCTCTATGGTAAAGTTTTGATCAACATGACAACCGTCTCTATTTGGATAAAATCAAAAAAAGTTTCAAAGAGATCATTTGTGGTTACGGTTGAAAGTAACCAGTGTTGGCTGTTTCTAAGGATGCAAAACTAAAGACCAGAATTACAAATGAATCTACTTTGTAACAGGATGAATGCTTGCTTCCATGATTGGCTAACACAGTGAACTGGCACATGATGCTGCATTATGTGTATTTTTTGGCAGAGCCCTGCAAGTTGTTCAAACACACTGGTGTCATTGACTTGAATGAGGGTGCTGCATTTTTTCACGCTGTCATTGTTCACATGACCGCAACAGGCCACTTGTCAGGAAACAACATGTACAACATGTGACACCCTTTATCCTCAGACCCTTGATTTGGATGAGGAAAACTCCACAAAAAGCCCTCAACTGCAAAAGAAAAAGCGATAGAAAGCCATTCCAGTATCCCTAGGAATTACATCTATTTTGGATAGAAGTTGTGCTAGCATTCGGTGCCAATGCAAGTTGTGTGTCCTTTAGGCAGAGAAGTGGAAAGTAAGGGTTTGAAGGTTAAGGGAGTTGATGGGCATGTAACATATCTAACTCTATCCTTAACCCTTGACCCTGAAACTCATAAAGCATTAAATTAAAAGAACAACATCTGATTACATTGTTGTTTTCTATCATTTGCTAAGGTGGGTTAAACCATCCTAAACTCACTCTACTCACGTTTAGTTGCAGAAATGAGGTTCAGCCATGTTTTACGTTTGACATAAATAAATTAGAGCATTTATTCATACTGTACAGCAGGAAACACTCTTAAACTGGAGGAGGTTACAGTTAATGGTAACAATTTACCTTCCTTTTTTTAACTGCTCCATTAGTGTCACCATCTTTCTTACTGTTTTTTGCTCGTTTCCAGTTTTCATTTTTTCTCTTTCTCTTCTTGCCTTCCTCAGTTTTTGCTTCCACCCCCATCCCACAGTGGTATGTTCCATAATAAGAAGTGATCGCTTCCTCTGAAAGACTATTTTTGAGTGCTGTTATTTTTACCCTCCTCTTTTTTCTCCATTTTTTTTCTATTTCCCTCGCTTCCTCTTGTGTATTTTTTCTTGTGCAATTTAATTAGCGTTGACTGTACTATCCACATTCGCCGACAATGGTCCAAAAAACAAAGAAGAAAGCTCTCAGGAGGCCACCGAATCTGCTGGGGTTCAGATGGAACACTGGATTTCCATCAAATGGGATTAAAGATTATCTGTTTTTTTACGGATTTATGTGTATGGATTTTAAAAGCTTATTTATTTAGGAGTGTAACTTCCTGACATGATGGTATAGAAATTTATAAGCTGTGTTAATACATGGTGCTATTTGAAAAAATCCAGCCACCGGAGCACTTCCAGTCATTTACATTTATGAACTGTCTGAGGGATTGAATTGTATTTAATGCTGCTGCTTGGAGACCATCTACCTGGCTGCACTGCAGTAACCGCAGTAACCTCATTACCACCACACCACGGTGTTCCATTACAGTGTGTCTTGGCCTCAGCAAGCTTACTTAAGATGCCTCCTCAAAATACAGACTGAAGTCAGCAGTGGAGTAATACTTCAATAGATTTGTCCTCACTCATTTTCTGCTGTGACTTTATTAGTAAGAGTTAAAGATGGCTTGTGGATCTGGCTGTTGTCTGCTTAATCCAAGCTTTTTTTGCATTGTAATAAATTAAGTTGAATTAATTTATGTGCACACTAGACACACAGACACTGTTTTGAGTCTGATCCTGGTTTTTAATAATATTCAGGATATAGAGTTTACATGGTACATAGAGAAATCTGATTATCCAGTTCACTGTAAATTTGATATCTAGAGAATCGGTTCTGCACTGACTGAGCAGTTGAGGATGGATCCTCTTTGGTTTGTGCCTGTCTGTTTATCAGAAATGCTTTGCATCTCCATCTGGTCACCAGTAATAGAAAATGCGAGCAGTAATATTGTCGTTAAGGTGTGTTTGAACAGAACACAAGCTACACATTAGAGGTGGTGTGATTGCATGCGGAGTCAGTGGAAAGGCGTACGTGAGTGTTTGTAGACACAGATTCTCTCAGGGCAGTGTGAACTAAGGGGAAGACACATCCTTGTGAGTTGGAGATGTTTCAACTTGAGCAAAAAGGTTCCAGCAGTCAAATTCATGCAAAAATTTGCTTTCACGTACATTTTAATATGTAGATCATCTTCTTTATTTATTTATTTTTTGGCAAACTACTGTGTTATTCACATCACACTTAATGATCATCCAGATTTTCAGATTGTCCTTCATTATGGTGTTTGATGCTGCAGACAAAGCTCTGCTCTGGATTAAACTGATGCAGATCCTTAAAGTATGGGGAACAGCAGGTGTAAGTAGTGTATATGGCAGCTTTGCACAGGCTGGGTGAACCTTTATTACAGTAAATGTGTAATATTTTAACATCAAAATTTGTATTTCCATATATAACAGGAGTCTGTTTATATTAAATCTACAGTGCACGTCTCCACTGATTAATTAAACTAAACTGAATCAAGTGTGTAGTCTAGTCTAGCCTCCAGAGCCGAGGAGTCAGTACAGCAAAAGATTGATCATATTAGTTTTTAATCTGGACTCTGGCACAGGTAAGATATCTAAATTGTCAGATCTGTAGGGCGTCTTTGGGCGATTACAATTACAGTTTTACATATGGACACCAGACTGTGCAAGGTCTTGTACTATAATAGTATTTTTAAATAAATTCTAAAAGAGACTTGCAGTCAGTGTAATGATGCCAAAAACCAAATGAATAATCATTGTCTCAAAATTGGCAGGGACATCAGCAATCAGTGATTGTCTCTTCAATCATTAACAGTCAGTGTAACCATTAATCAGCAAAAGCCTAATTTGAGTTGGAGATGCACCTGAACATATGACAGATAATGATCTAAAACCTGGATAAGGTATTAACACGCCACAGTATCTCGGCCATACAGTATATATCTGGGTTTCAAAACCAGGATATGATGTTTAAATGTGCAAACACATAACTAGGATACTCTACAAACCTGATCATGTATGGTTGGTATTTGGGTTTGATTTGGTTTTGAGCAGGGATGCACATTAAAAACAAACTTTTTCTACTTTCACTGATTTTATTAATGGCTTTTTTTTCATTTTCTGTACCGTACACACAAAAGCAATTTCTTTCCTTTTCCTTCTTTTTTGATTTCTTGGTTTAACCTTTAGACCATCCAGTGAGTATTTACTGAAAGCTTTCTCTACACCTTACTTCATCTTAGTGCACTTACTTACACAAGTCAGTCTTTTGGTCTATAGGATCTGCTCAGTACAACCAAAGTCTACTCCAGTGTTTGTTGAATAGCTCCAATGTAGCAATTAGGAGTCTTATATCTTTCTCAGTTGCACCTTAACACTAGCTGTTCAAAGCCTTTCTCCTTCACTTCCCACCTCTACATTTTCTCTACCAGTCTGGGGAATCACTCTGACAATCTTCTGGCCTGATTCTTATGCTGCTGCTGTCCTCCAATCTGTAATGTGGGTCCCTGCCCATGCTCTAAAGTGCTTTGTGGAGCTGTGGTTGCAGAGCTGGTGTGGTCTGCGAACTCTCAGCTCTCGCTGGAGCGTCTCATCGGACGTTCCATTATACTGTATGTGTTCCCCCCAAACTGGCTGCCGGACCAGATAACATGTGGGGGGAATGATGGAGCTAAATGGTGTGTGTGTGTGTGCAACCCAGTCTCACATTAAAATGTATAATAGCTACATTGGTCCACAGTGCAAAACATATTAGTTTCACAGTAACAGCTCTAAAAATGTGAGATGCCTAGGTTTTTTTTTTTTTTTTTGGCCTATTACTTTCTACTGGCCTGCATCCACATCACGTGACTGTCAAATTTCTTTCTGCGAAAAACAAAATGGCTGACATTCCTTTTATTCTCAGTGGAAAAGACACAACGTGTCTCCTTGGAGATCCAAAAAGGAAAAAGGGTAGTGGTTGGGGCATGTTTTTTGGTGGATATTCTCTCATGCAAAACAGAAAATCCTTTGTCTGAGAGGAAACACATAATGAGCATGACATTTCACCATGATCATTCACATTTCAACATGAATTGCACAGTTCAATGCATTATTCAAATGTTCAGAGACAGCAATTACAATACCTGAATTAACTCCTCTGATTAGGTTATATAATAAATTTAAAATGCAGTCTGTCTTGACCATACTTCTATTAACATTTTCATACAAAAGTAAACAATCATCAGTACAGCTTAATGATAACATACTATAGTTATTTAACAAACTTACTTCTAATGTTAAATAAATTGTACTTTATAACTACTAATGTTAATTGTGCACTTATCAAAGTGATCCTTCATACACATCAAATTTCTAATACAAGTTATATCAAATTTATTTGCAATTCAGTGGATAATATAACCAGAAAGTCTCATACTTTTATTGTAGCGACCCTTCTTCAGTATTTGAAGCTTCATTGAAAATTGGATGGCCATGGTGGTATGCGTACCATGTGATAATTTAATCTAAACGTGTATCTTAGCTATAAATTATCACAGAAAGTTCATTGTTAGACCATTTTGATCATCATTCTTTTGTGACTAATAATATACAGGTTACAGAAATGAAATGATTTGAATTTGAAGCTTTGCGATTGGCTGACTGGAGGAGCTGCCACCTGGAAGTATTTTCTCACTGTCACTATGGTAAGGTTTTTCTTTGTTCAACACAAAGACGTAAAAGTGTTCTTGATAAATCAACAATGAGATGAGTTAATGTTAAGGCCGTCAGTTTTAATTATATCTCCTTTGATTCTGAGAAATAATGTTTTTTTTCTCAAGTTTTGATAGCAGAAGGCTAAGGAAGAGTATTGTTTTGTGGGCGGACTTTGCGTGTTCGACTACTGTTTTGGGTTGGCTGCCATCGGTGGGCTTCATTTCGATTTCAAATTTCCGCTGGTTGGCTGCAACCCAAATCCAAATGCCACTACCTCCATTAAGAAAAGGCGCATTATAGCCTGTGATTGTAAAATGAGAAGTTGCTCGTTTAATCTTACATTTTCAAGAGTATGTGGCTGAGGATATTCAATATGAGATCATATTCATTAAAATGTTGTCTTCCTGAATTAATATTTAGCCATGTCATCCAGTTAGGCACATTGTGTGTATGTAAATGTAGGTGTGTGTTAAGTATAGCAATGGCTTTTCAACACTGTAAAGACCACAGTATGCTTCAAGCAAACTAGTTCTTATAATGCATGTCTTCATCCAACTGCCTCCACAGTTTTGTGTGTTTTGTGGTGAGTTGTACACTTGGGGATAGCACACTTTCAGATTCTCATTCTCTCCTCAAAGGCATTCCTGGTGTTGGACTCTACTTAACCTTATTGACTTACTCACCCTCACACAATTGACCAAGTGGGCGTTACACAGTCATAAAATTGTCAGACACATCCCCCTACAACCCCACCATTGGAAAAGGGATTTTACATGCTGTTAAACAATCTCACAAAAACTTAATTTGTTGCTTGAAAATCTCACAAGACTCCATGCAATCACATGTTTACATTTCAGTTCATGCACAAATCAGACAAATGAGATGCGTGTTAATCAGTTAGCTTTTGAGGCATTTGTAGACAGATTTTCTCACCTTCGGACAGAGCCAAGCTAGCTGTTTCCTCCTGTTTCACATTTAGAAGCATGAAAGTGAAATCAATCTTCAGAAGCAAATAAAAGTATTTTCCAAAAACTATTCCTTGAGGGAAAAATTGTGTTTATGGTTAAAGTATGACACCATGTTCTTTTAGACCTTTAATTAATCAGGAAGACTGCTCTGATAGACTGATGAACCTTGTTTGACCTTTGATCTTTGATCAACGATTGCAGGGTGAAACATGATGGACTGGGGCTCTGGTACTGGGCTGAGAAAGTGGCACCACCTTAGTGAAACAGTAGGACAGATGGGGTTCATTAAAGAGTTGGTTTTATTTGGTTTCTCATGCAAAATCAGCCTTGGGAAGAATTTAACATAGTTCATGTTCAGTAACTGACACTTTGACAGCACTGCTAATGTTCACAGTGACAGACTGCGATATAACTGGATTGCCTCCTCCATGTTTGGGCTGCAGAGATGCTAGTTATAGTAGAGAGTGTATGTTTTTCCTCTCTTTTCATTATTAAGTGGTGAGTGATAACACAGAGATAAAGTATCCACCATGGAGCTGTGACATGAAAATTGCCATGCACTGACTGACAAGTTTTGCTCAACAACACAGGAAAGTCAATATAATCCTCTAACCAAGATGCTTTTGCTTAGTCAAGCCTTCCATTAGGGGGGATTTGGGTTTTTTTTGTGAGGCATTTGTGGGCAAATACAATTGCTGTGCTCGTAAAAACAAACAAGCCTGATGGGAGGGGTCGCCTCAGCAGTTTGTTATTCCTCCTGTCCATGCAAGTGAAGCAATTCATGGGAAATAGATGTTTGTTTATGTTCCATACTGAATGTTTAATGCTAATGCAATGCACAGGCAGTGTATTTTCTGGCAGTGGCTGTCTGTTTATGAGTACAACCGTGATATATTCAGACACAAATACCCATGCACTCCAAGCACACCGACTGATGCTTGAAGTCAAAGAGATTTGTTCAAGTTAGCATGGGTACATATGCAGCCTATTATCTGGTTGGATCAGTGCTGCACAGTAGTTGATGGCCATGCCAGAAGCAGACGCTTTGGTGATGCGTCAGACTGAAGCTGGACATCCATTACACAAACTATCACCCTAATGACTGCCATGTAAATTCTGTGCCTGTTAGTCTCATCCAGCCCATTGGAGCCAACTGGATTCTTCATCCTCTCCTTTCATCTGCACCGCTCGCTTCCTCTGGTCCGCTCCCACCGCTGATGATGGCCCGACATGTGTGTCTGATCACTGTTAGCAACCAAATATTTGCCTTCATCTCTCAACCTCTTCACCCCCACACACATACACACACACTCCTTTCCACCAGCCTCAGATCCCATAATAGCTAATAGCTGGAACATTCTTGTGCGGATTCAGTTTGGTGGAGACCGTCCGCCATCGTTTTCTAGCTTACGTCAAATGCAAGGTGTTGCTTGATGACAGTTGACGACCAGTTGATGTCACCTCATTGTTTCCTAAATCAGTGCATGTTAATAAAGTTAATTATGTTATTATGACTATTTGTTGTTTGTTAAAAGCATACTGTACAGGAGGTGCTGAGCCAATGAGAAAGGAGAGGTTTCAGTAGTAGATCCCTCAGGTAGTGAGATGTGTAAGACTGGTTTGTGTGACTGAGCTGAAACCAGTGCCAGTGATGGAACACACTCCATAATTAATATTTCTTTGTCTCTGTAAAAGCAGCCAGATACGACGGGGAGATTAAGCAGTGATCAATGTTTTTAATCTAAAAGGAGTTTTAGAAATTTCTTCATCTAGTGCTTTGATTTGTTTTATTCTATGCAGCACTGTTGAAAAGTAGCTGTGAGTTGGAAAATGCCACAGACAACCCTGTCTCCTACAATATATAAAACTAATTTGCTTTGCCAAATCCATTTTGGATTAAACCTGTTTCCTAGCATACATTTTTTTTTCCAATCCAGGAAGTGTGACATTCTTGTACAGAAGGGGTCATAAGAAGGAGGTCATGGTGGGTGGCTCAGCATACAAAGCACAGGGCATGGTTCAGGCCCTGCGTCTGCTACAACACTTCAGTTAAGGTTAGGGAAAGGTGATGGTTAAATACTGAAAAAGTAAACACTCTACCTCCGCAGGTGCTTATTTGTTATATTTGATTTTTGTACCACTGTTTGTTTGTAATGCAAAACAAATGTTTTGTATGTGAAACAGTGTTCATCTTGTTAGGCAGCCCAAATTACAGAGACAATCTGATATTAAAGTAAATATACTTCAGTTTGAACTTTTCAATATTTAACCAAGATCACAATTTTAACCTCAATCAAGTGATTTCAGAGGTATAAACATGAACAAATGTTAATCATGTTTTAGTTGCCAGGAGTAGATATTGTATAGAGAAAACAAAAGCTCAATGGTATCTATCAATATTGTGATTATTGTATTTTAAGTATTGAACCTGCTCCCCACAATGGTTTACACTCAGGGGTTTTTAAGTGAGAGCTGTAGCAATTAATTGCTTATTCAATTAGTCGATTAAAAACATCTGAATATCTTTGAGTTCTTGACTGATTGTCAGAAAAACAAGCAATTTGAAGACATCAGCATTGGCATAATTAAGTAGTCTTAGTTTCCTAAAGCTGACAAAACCTTAACCGTAGTGGTGGCAGGTCAGTTGTTTGGGTAAGGAATATGAGCAGGGGCATAGTAGTGAGGGAAATAGTGGAACTAAGAACACTAGCATGGAAAGAGCCTAAAAAAAAGTTTCTTTTTTTTTTACTGCAATTTAGAAATGACAGTATAAGTAAACTATTGCTGTTGGCTGAATAAATAGTTTGACAGACTACATCTGTGATTTACAGCAGTTTATACTGAACAGATAATGTTTCTCAGCTGATACGTCTTAAAATAAGTCAGTGTTCTACTGTGTTTTGATCAGTTTTACTTTCGCATTTACAAATATTACTGATTATTATTTAACATTATTACCTATTAAGAGCAGTGGATCCGTTTGAGAGTGATAGCAGGTTCTAATGCTGTCTTTTCACTTTTAATACCTGAGCTACTTTTTTGTCTGTATTTGGATTGTGCCTTTAAGTCTCTGAAGTTTTATCATACTACTTCTGTGCCACAGCAAATGGGGCTAAAAACTTTTTGGAATATAATTCACTTTAATTCTGCAAATAAGACATGATTCCAGTCTAGTCTTATTGGATTGTCTTTTATTATAAAATACAATCAGAGCCACGTCTCAGAGTAAGATGGCTTTCCACCTTATGCCCATGGTATAACAAAGACCTAAAAATCTGTGTTGGCAATAATGTTCTATTATATTTTAAAACCTCATGAAAGCTTCACACAGTAAGTATTCTTGTAAAAGAGGGCTAAAATATGTTGACATTTCAGATAATAGGCACAGATAGAGATAGATAGATACAGACTCTCTTATTTACATTATAACTAATCTGTTACTGATTACTCTAATAATCACTTCTGATGTTAATTTGTTGTTTCAGTTGTTTGTATCGGTGTGATGTATGTGTATGTGGATGTATAGTATTAAAAGAGGAATCAGGCCCACTGAGGCTGCATATGAGTCATTGTGGAGAACACTGTGAGAAGATCTGCTTTGTCATGATGGAGTGAGGACTTGTTGTGATCGCCAATGAAAATCTGTATTGTCTCTGTGATTCAGAAGTTCTATAAATACATAAATCAAATCCTTGTACCCTAAGCCAGCTGTAGAAATGACAATCAGTCATCATATTCGCACAGTGGTAGATTGAAGCTTTGTTTTGAATATGAACGTGCATTCTTTCCATTCCACATCTGCCAACATAGTGCCCACTGACCTGTGTTGGCCCTTGATAGGTGGTAGGTTGTACTAGTCTACGGGGGGTTCCTGGGAGATTTCACTCCTAATTGGTGCTGTTTGGGTAAGTAGATGGGAGGGTGATGAGGGCAAGCGTTCATGGAGTTGAATTTCCTTCCTTCTTATTCCAGAGCAAAACATGAACTGACTGAACAACCCCTGAGACAGAGGAAATGCTGTTGACAGTCATAGCTCGTGCACAGTTGTGTTGTGTGTGGTCTTACTGTACATCTCTGTACAAGCCAGCAAACCTGCAACAACCTACTGGGACAGGTGTCTGTGTGTTTGCATGCTATCGCTGTTCTGTTTTTCTATTTATATGAGGGTCACGTCCTCCCTAAAATAGACAGACAAAGAATATCCTCCAAAGTGAGGACGTTTTATTAGACCTCACTTCCAACTGCAAGGGGCTGGTTTAAGGTTAGAGCCTGAGCGCTACCACAGGAATAGGATGAGCTGGGTTAGTTCACGCTCATATTTACAAACCTGGAGGGTCTGTAATTGCTTCATGTCAAACTAGGCTAACCATGTCTTGATTACAACTCAGTGATTAACACATACACATGAATTTGACAATCATTTTTTATGTAACTGTAAAATGTTTAATTATTCCTTTAAAATGTACTTTCCGATTTTCTGTATAAAAAGAAATAATTTTACAGTCTCTGACAGCAGGACTCATATTTATCAAATTACAAGAGTGATATTTTGGATGTCAGTGCAAGATAATAGTACAATCCGTCACTTTACTCTCAATCACAGGCTATGGTATTTATTGAATTTCTTTTGATTTGAAAATAATTTAAGAAACCTCAGGTGGTTCCTTAAGTCGGTTAACTCAGAGTAGCCAGAGGCCAGATGGCCGTGAGCATGCACCTTCTAAGACTTGCTTTGGAATGACTGTACATTGTAGCATTGTTCATGATGAATGGTCTGTTATCTGAAGCAATAAAGTATATGAAAGGGTGATTTTGGCTCACCAGTTACAGCTGTTGCTGGTTACTTGTAAACTTATCTCAAATTGCACTTTTGATAGGATATTGCACCACTTTTTTTTTTAAATTCCTCAGTGGTGGGAATAGAGCTGGCATTGATTTTGTTTGCAGTATCTTAACATGCATATTTTTTGTCTGCGCTTGTCAATGAGATTCTAGATTTGCCTTATTATACTGTATAAATATCTCTAATGAACCTACTCTACTAGCAGCAGACTTTCCCTGTTTCAAATTTTGTCTTTCCCTTTGTTTCCATTTCAGGGTCTTTTAAATTTCTTACCAATATTACTAATACATGATAACATATCAACATGACAATAACGCTGCGCGCATCTATACTGAAATTAGGCTCTAACGAAGGAGTTGTTAAAGTCCCCCTTCTCTCCAAAATGTGTTCTTCTTCTTGTTCATACGGTTGGATATTTTGAGCTTCACTGTGACGTATGTGATGTGAATATTTTCACATTCAACTGCTGAAAGTGGAAAGTTTCTCTGTGCTCCATGAAAGTCTGATTTTAAGGGGTGAGTCTTTGAGCAGGATGTGTGACATCACAACTAGTTTGGAAGCCAAACATGGTCTAGTATGCAGCTTACACAAGTGTGATGTGGAAACCTGAAGCCTCCAGTGCACAAACACTGAGAATAGACTTTACAGTCAAGTAAGAGCCATCATAGTGCAGAGTTCAACATCTGATTTTTTTTTTTTTTTTTTTTTTTTGCTTATTCATAGATGCTGGAATTTTTAATGAGATAGAAGGAGGAGATGCAATTTTAAGGGTTTTAACATGGTCATGTGAGTCATGTGCTACAACTTGAGACATGAAAGAGACATCAAACGCAGGTATGGAAATAACAGGAAATAACAAATAACAAGTGCTAATGTTAGCAAACTAGCTTCTACTTTCTGAGTAGAATATGTAACAGCATGATGGATCCTCCCGAATGTTGAAAACTGTAAAAGAACAGAAATCTCAAATTGCTAATAGTATATAACCAGTGCTATGTAGATAAAAGCAAAAAGGCCTTGCTTCAGTCCAGAGCTATAGGAAGTGCCCACTCAGGGACTTAAAGCATTCACAGTGTTTTATGTCCAAAAACAATTTTATCTTATTTTTAAAAAATGCACACAATAGCTGCAGTTGTTTCTGGGTGTCAAATTTTTGTCAGAGGGTCACTAAAGTCATTATGATTCATCCTCGGGGAACCATGAATGTCTATACAAAATTTCACAGCAATCCATTGGATAGTTCACATATTTCAATCTGGACCAAATGACAAACAATCATTGTCAGGCTTCCTAGAGCCTTTACAAACACCAACAGACAAAGTCCGCATAGAATACCTTTAACTCAAATGGTTTGGAGAAAAGACGTTTGGGTGCAATTTATGGGTGTCCACATACTTTTGGCCATGTAGTGTAACAGTGTAATTTAATCAGAATTGAATTTATGTTAATAGAGAGATTTTCCAATGTCTCAATTAAAGAGAGCTAGCTTTAGGATGTGCTTTAGGTGAAGCTAAATGGGTAAAGTAAAGTCCTAGGATTAGGGTCAGTTTGGATTAGGGTTCAGCATGTACATGGTTAGATGTTAGAAGTCCACAAGGGTCCTCACAAGTATAGTAACAGAAGCATGTCTATTTTGAGCTTCATCAGAGAGAGCAGGACTAAGCAGGGTTCCTCAGCTTCCTCATCATTAGCCCAGCAGGCCCCGGGACTCATTTCCTCCATTCATACTATTGTTGTCGCTCTCAAGGGATCTCCACCACTCTCTTCTCTCTCTTCTCTTCTCTCACCTTTTATCCTGCTCCTGTTTTCCTCCCTTCTCCCCACATCTCTCTTGTACCTTCTCTCTTGTACTCTACCTCTCTGTCCCTCTCTATCTGCAGTCTTTTGATGTTTATTCTATAGTTGGTACTCATCAGAATGACTCAATCCTTCCCTCCCAAATACAATTAATATCTGGACCCCCCGTAGGACTCAATCTCGCTCCTGTGTCGTAGAGTGGGTGTGTGTCACCAGTGCTCTTAAAAATGGCTGACAGCTCCATAAGGTTTTTCAGGAAATAGCAGAATGCTTAATAAGTTCTTCACTCTGAGGAGATAGAGGGCTATTTTTAACGCGCAGAAATTCACTTTCATCTATATTTAAGTGTTCCATAAATGCAGAAATGAAATGCAAAAATGATAATTTTGCTATTGAAAGAAATAATTTTAATCTCATTTGCCAGAGTGAAGACAAATACTAGATGGAATTTGCATTTTTTTTTTATTTTTATGAGTTGTATTTTGGGTAGTGTATGGCATATGGGGCACATAGTCTCCAGGGTGGGTGAGGGGAGTTGAAATGCATAAGCACAGAGCTGGGCTGGTCTTTTGGCTAATAGATTTGGATGGTTGCAGTGGAACCAGCACTGGCTTTGAAAGGAGCCTGCTCATTCCAGTCGTCTGTCATGTTGGAGGATCCACAACACGAGCAGATCTGTAATGTGCAGACGACAGCTGAAGAGAGAAACACTTTATTGTGTCACAGTATGCTTGCTATGACTCATAATGTTCCTGTTTCTTTTTGTTCTGCTTTTGTTGTAATATATTTACCCATTATGCATATTTGAACTTCAACCCCCGGTCATCCCCGTTGCCTAGGAATTGTGTTTATAATCTACTAAACTGCAACAGCAGATATGTTTTGAAGGAAATGCACTGTAATGCTGCCCGAATAAAATTTTCTTTCATGGATCAGATGTGACTTGAAGCACAATGTCTTTATTAAATTAACTGAAACCACAATCTTTTGCATCAGAAGTTACATTCTACATCATAATGTAATCTGAAGGTTCTAAAATATTCCTATTTCGACATCATTTTGCTTGGTTTTCTCACCATTTATTCACAAATTTGTGGCATCCTCACAACATTATGTCTTTGGTAGACATGTCATATCCTGTTATTTTCAGGTTAAGTTCGACTGATCAGAAGAAGCATCAATTTGCATGTGATTTAAGTAAGGCCAATTGTGTCCATATTGGACAAATCTGCACTTCATGATTTACATCCTTTGCCAGGAGTCAGTGCCAACACTGGAAGCGGTGTGTAAGTTATGTAGAGAGGTTGAGAGTAAGGATGTGGAAGTGTGGGTGGAGATGCAGAAGACCAGAGTTTGTATCCTGTGACAGACCTGAAATTAACTCTAACTTTAACAAGGTGCTTTATATGCCTTTTTTTTGCTAAACTTTGCCATTAAAGGTAAAAAAAAAACAAACAAACCGCAATGTTATCAAATGTAGCAGTTCTTCAGAATCATCCAATCTTGCTATTCTTGACTGGTGTTGGTATTGTGACTATATATATGGAAGATTATCATCAGGATTTCCATCACGATTTGGGTTCCCATCATGTTTTGAGTGAGTGTAAACAGGAATTGGAGTGGGAATGGGTTTGTTTACTTTATATTTTTATACATTTTGCTGACTCTACGCTATGAAAAGACATGCTGCTTTAGCTGCTAGCAGTTCATTGGTCATGTAAGTAAACAAAACCAAAGTGTTAGTCACATTAGGAGGAGGTGGGGATGGTGGAGAGAGTTGTAACTCAGAACTGACAGTATGTAAAGGCCGCATAGTATACCTGTATGATTGTAATTGAATGTTACTAGTCAGCTGGTAGCCAAAATGAATGAATCAGTAAGCTGTCAACACTGAGCATGGATAAGACAGTTGATGATGATCATGTGGCAGTGAAATGGCAATGAAGCTTCAGAAACTATATTAGTTGAACTATAATCCAGATTTGCAACAGATATTATAATTTGGAGATGATCTGTTCTGATCGGCTGATATTATCAGTATCATAATTCATAAAATACATGAATATACTTCAAGATGAGTCCTTGAATCCTTGAGTTGAAACTCCCCATATTTAAAAAATTAAAGTTACAATTGCCAAGCTGCATTTTCTCTCTGAAGTTGTTGTCCAAATACAAAGCATCTAAAAGAGAGAAAAAAATGAGTCATGGCAAAGCCAAGATCAGTTCCTCTATCAAGAGTGCAATTTATTCTGATTGCTTATGTGGTCATGACTCCAATCATTCACTGAAGAGGAAGGTGTAAAGGCCAAACGCGGCAGACAGAAATTGGGTTTTGAAAAGGATGAATGAGAATTTCCGGGAATTTAAAAATCAAAAGCCATTGAGTCCTTCACTTCCTTTGTTTTGCACTTCATGTTGCCCTTGGTGGATGCTGTGTTTTGGCACAATCTTAATAGTTTCTGACAGCAGAGTTTCTATTTTTCAAAATCATATTTCCAGTGCTGTACAGCGTCAAAATCATCAGTCACAAAGGCAAAATGAATGGAGGCCTCAATATGTATTTTTTCTGTTGGCTGCAGATATGATGATATGATATGATATGATATGATATGATATGATATGATATGATATGATATGATATGATATGATATGATATGATATGATATGATATGATATGATATGATATGATATGATATATTTATGGATTACAGACCCAAAAACGAAAGTCCAAGGGTTAATGTGTTAAAGGTATACGCATATATATATGCAGGATTTGTTGGTTGGTGTTTGTAAGCACAGGATTTGAAGTTGGCCCCTCCTCCCCTGCTTGTCCAGAGAGAGAGAGAGAGAGATAGAGAGAGAGAGAGAGCAACAGTAGTTGAGCATAGAGTGTGAATGAAGAGAGAGAGTGACATGCTGTGAAAAAATCAGAAAATAACCTTTTATTTATCTGATTTTTTCACAGTGGTTTCATTCTAAATCACAAATAAACATACCCACACCTCCGCACAAACCTGTGTGGATTTTGTGTGAATGCAGAACTGCATCCTGTCCACTCTGGCCTCTCTGCTCTGCATGTGTGTAGCTCTGCCCCACCCTTTGGTTAAACAGACACAGACCTGCAGCACTTTATACATCCATGGCACAAAGACAGAGGGCTGAGCGGAGCAGAGGAGAGAGACAGTGATGTAACCTGGTCACTGCGCTACGAGTCCTGACCTCACACCCTGCACACTGTTATTGTCTGGGGGCTACACACCCACTGCCCAAAGGTTGATGCCGCACACTTCCAGTCACTCATAAATGATGATTGAGAGGGATTACTTTTGTATGAGTCTATACAATGTTTTTTTTTTTATAGGAAAGTCCTGCATTGTAGTGAAAACACTTATTTCTAACATGGTCTCAAAATATAAAACATAAAGAAACAGAAGACATTTTACATAAAAACTAAACAAGACAATCATGAAATCAAAAGTAAAACATCACCACAATTTGAGAAATAAAAAATAATAATTCCCACATCAAAATACAAGGATAATTTGATAGCTAAAGTAACATCATTGCAGAATTCATTATAAGTCTAACCTGACTTCTATAAGCCCCTCCCATTTAAAAAAAACTGGGTGTGTAACAGAAGACTGGCCCACAACATGGCACCAGTGTAAAAAAAAGGAAACGTCTGCCTTCATTATTCACTAGTACATATAAGAGCTAGTTATAGCTATTAATGATGGGAAACAGACTTAAAGGAGTATTGAGTGCCGAGAAACAAATGGAGCAGGAATTAGAAGTAGGTAGTTACTGATTAAATTGGGGGCAGGAACAATGGATTGATTGTAGTGGAATTGTACAAATGTTTTCTCCTGCTGCTTTGACTGCCCCGCTTTCTCATTGGCTTGGGCTGCTGCCAGAGATAGGAAACAGGCTCTAATACCAGACAGTGTACACAGCAGTTGGAAGAGCACAGGCTGTAAGAGGACTGAGGAAGAGGCTGCGACCCGGAAAGCAGCACAGACTGTAATGATCACTGTGTCTGCGTCAATAGTAGCTTTGCAAACTTCATTAGAAAGCTATTTTATATGTATGTCTGCAGAAAACACCTGTCAACACCTGGATCCATGTTGACTGATGGGTCACACAAATGCTCTGCAGCTTCTTACAAATGTTCTTAAGTAATGAAATGTGGACTAAATAGTCACGCATGTCACATCACTGGTGAGACGTCAATCCAGTAGGTCACATCAGCGAACTGAACATCCAGTTCAGGCATGTTTCATAATGTCATTAAGATATAAGACTGTTTGTTGAGTGGAAAAGGGTTTTTTGGGCAACATTTTATGCTTTTACTGGAAGACAATAGAGAGATGACTGGAAATGAAGGATCCTGGCTAGACTCAACTTGGGGACATTGTAGTTTTTGGTCAGCTGAGGTGCTGTTTTTCTTTTAGGATGTAGGAGAGGAGGACAAGAATGCATGGACATAATAAAATGGTTGGAGTCTGAAGGCCGTGAATATGTTGAAAGTTTCAGTTGTGAAGGATAAGAGTTGGATAGACTTCATAGAAATGAACTGTATTCAAAGACTTAAAGGATTTGGCTCATGATTTTCTATATTTTTCTTATTGTCAACAAATTCCATGTTTGGATCCAAAACAACTGGTCTACTTACAAGTATTGTGTGTATATCCAAAGCCTGATATATCTTATTCCTCTGTGCCATAGAGCTCTGTTGTTGTCCAAAACCTATTAAAAACACATCAACGCACCGCTGCACTGGATGACATGTTCCTTCATTCCTGAAAACAGTGACTACCATAACTTTTTTAGAAACTGCTCCAAAGACTACAAAGACATGTGCAACGTGGTTCTGTTTTCTAGCTTTGCTAGCTTGTTGTGCTACATAACTTCACTACAAAGTCAAGAGGTTGTATCACAGCAAGCTAGCAAAGCTGTAAGCGGAGCCATGTTTCCATGCATGCTCAGTGGCAGGTTATTGGCTCTGCACATGAGATTTGTTGACAATAAGAAAAATATAGAAAAACACCAACCAAATCCTTTATGTATGATGTGTGTTTATTTGTTCATTTATATTTAACGTACAACCAGATATGAGGATCTGAACCTGAGTGTTTGTTTTATATGCAGGATAAATGTGTGTTGTTTCTTTGGCTTTCTTGTGAGGATTATGGGTTGTTGTTTTGTTGATTCAGGAAGTGTATGTAATGTAGATTGTATATATTGGGAAATCACAAAAAAAAAAAAATCCCACTGAGGTCACCAGGACGCCCCCAACTCTGTTTGCTTAACACATGCAGCAGGATTCTAGCACGTCCTTTCCTGTTCTGCCAGTCATATGGATGAAAATGGCCAAAGGAAAAAAAAAACATAAAAGTATTGGCTCCAACTGTAGAAAGAGAAAAATGTAATATAATTTTCCGCTGGAGCTGGACAAACAAGAAACAAAACAAACATGTGCCATGTTCTGAACACGATACATCTCTATGATTGCATGTTAATACACCTTTTGTTTCTGCAGCACTCTTCATATGAAGATGCATTTACCCTCACTGGAACACATTTTGAAGATATTTTCTCCATCCAGTCTCCAAAGTGGAAGAAAAAGAAAATCCTCTTGTCTTATAGTTTGAGCTTTTTAAACACCCTGACACAGACATGGTCGAGTGCATCCATACAGCAGGAACTTGGGCAAAAAAGCTTTTAAATCTGCTGCCTACTTCCTGGAACAATGAACTGTACAGTGGGACTTTGTGTGTGTGCTTGGTTATAACAACAAAGTGCTAAATAATTCCCACTTCCACTTCTTACCAGATAATAGCCCAAAGAAAAAGAGGGAGAAAAGTATGATAATTTATCCCTGTCTATGATGTATGATCAATAATTCTTTTAACTCCTACATGTATGATAATATCAGCATTTCATAGTTTCAATTTTTTTTTCATAATAATAAAAATGATATAGAGCTGATTTGGAACCAGCCTAAATATTTTCTTTCCATTAACTATGCCAATAAAATATTACAGAAAATTGGACCTGGATCTGCTATATAGCCGGCATAATAAATGCTGGCCTGTAGTTGGAACTTGAGTAAACATGTTGAAGCCATTCAGACAGCCTCTCTGCTGAAGAACACTGCTTTTGCGGTCTGTACAGCATATTTTGGCATTTAGCTGCGCTGTTGGTGTGTCAGTGTTGAAAGCAACCTCGTAAAAATTATCTAAAATGTCTGGCAGTTATGGATTCCTGTTTGACATGTAAACACGGCTTTCAAATGTATCTGGACTTATACAAATAACATTTGTAAATTTATTTAGCCTCTACAAATATAGACCGATCTGTACGGACATGATCTTAGACTTTTGACTATCTAGACAACAATAAGGGCATTGAACGAGAGGAAGTCACAGTTAGACTCATATTTAGCTCTAGCAAAGGCTCTGATGATTAATATTATTAATGTGGTTAATATAAAGCAGCAACACATTTTACAGTAGTGCTCAGATGCCCTGCAGTCCTGCCTTTTGTTGCAGTTACTCCTCCACAGCCTCATTAGAGGAATGTTTTATTAAAGGTATTTTTCTTAGAGCCCAAAAAAAGGGAAAAGACAAAAGTACTAGAGATTTGAATCTAAATCCTGTATCTTGCAGGGACCCCCAAGACCATCTGTTCCTGGTCCATAGAGCAGAGAGAAGTAAGAGGACAGAATGAGTCATGACAGAGATAAAGTGCAGATAACTCTCCGATTAAGATAACACGATAAAATTCTGCCTCCTCTGTTGATATGAGGTGAAAATGCACAGCGCTCTTATGATAAAAACCTCCTATTGTCATGAGGATGTTTTGCAAATGATAATTGACAAGCTGATTTATGACTGTGCAGCATTTAATTAAAAAAAAACAAAAAAAAAAAAAACAGCCATGCACCAGTTGCTGCGAGTGCGGCTGAGTCACATGATCAGCCCAAAGCAACTTGAGAGCAGCTCCTCCGTCACGCTCAGACAAGTGATTTACAGTGAGAGCCTCCTATTTCTCACAAATACAGTTTACGTTTCCTCCCCAGCCTTGAGAATTATTGCGGAACAAATTAGCGGCCGGGGATTTGACCGGCTGAGCCGAGCATACCCAGAGCGGCGCTCAGAGAAACAGGACTCTCAGTAAACGTTTGGTCCTGACTGATGGCTGGTGGTGAGTGGGTGGCCTGCAGGGCCTCTCAAATTGTTGAGCCTTGTTAGCGTTCACAGGCATCTGTGTTTTTGTGAGTTGGTGTTTAGGTGGGGAATACATTCTGTACAGGTCAATAAGATGTGAAAGATTTGAATGTAAAAATGAAAATCCTTCTTATCAGCCCCAACAGAGGCGTCCAGTCCAATCCCCTCTAACTCAGAGTCACACATTCATATCCACCCACATGAGGCCCTTTTCCTGCCTCATCTCTTTGTTATCCTTCGCTATAAAGCATCTCAGACTGCCTGGCCAAGCTGGTAAACATGACTCACTCTATGCAGTTTACTGACATCATCCAGCAGGATTTCTGTGTATTAAAATCAAATAACAAAAACACTCGGTGCTGCCCAAAGAGCTTCAGTATCTTTTCAGCAATCTTTTCCAGCTGTAGGAGCTGTGAGAGATCTAATTCAAAGATAACAGAAGCTGTGGTGTGGCAGCGGGGATGGAAGTGACTGGAGATTTTAGATGCAAATCAGCATAAACAAGCCCCTCATACTAACATAATATAACATTTACATATAAATGTCTGTCGTGTCTTGCGTCTTTCTATCACAGACTGATGTAACACAATAATGGTCTGTATTCAGAAGAGCTGAAGTTGTCTCCAGAGCAAGGTTTGACATCCAGTCTGAGATTTGTACTTATTCATTCTGATATATATATATATATATATATATATATATATATATGTGTGTGTGTGTGTATGTGTGTGTGTGTGTGTGTGTGTGTGTGTGTATGTGTGTATTAATGCATTAGAAACTAAGCTCCTTCTCCCACAATTGATCTTTGACTGAGTATAGACATACAAACCGACAGCAGCCAAGTTTCATTTTGGCCTGTCATCAAGTTACTCACAGAATAAACATTAATCAGCGACAGCTGATATGATCTACCAAGGTCAGCCTTTTGTCAGTTTAATGCAACAGTCAGCATAGATTAAAAATGAGAAACTAACAAGAAATAGAGAGTCAGAGTTCAGTGAATCTGTATTTTGCCCACCAGAATGTCAGAAGTCAGAGACACCATGCTATGCCAATAGAATTTTTCACAATTACACACTAATTCTTACTCACATATATGCAAAATGTGGCACTGTAAGTTGTTGTGAAGGAGAGAAGCACTGCTATATTAGCAGACTGAGGTGGACAATATACAGTAAATAAAGGATCTGCATTTGATCAGCTTTATTTTAGTCAATACTAGTCCTTTAGAATATGCCCAACTGGGCCCTGAGACTGATCCTATGGATACGCAATGCTTGAGAAATACAGACAGGTCTGAAGTATGAGTAATCATTCTCACTGTCTGTTCTTTTTATATCAACACCAGTTCATTTGTGTAAAAAGACATATGCATGGTTTTTGTGCTTAAGCACACATTTATACATCTGGCCCCTGTAGTCAGGTAACTCTTTGTTGAAAAGAAAACAACTGTCCTCCAAAGGATGTGAGACATCATCACCACAAATACCCTATAGAGTCCAGAATTCATTTGAATCTCTACTGAAGAAGTCTTATTATTCAAGAGTCAGACATGCCATGAAGAGAAATGACAGACAATAAAGACTGGACCTTGTCTGAAGCAGCTTCCCACAGTTTCGCTTTTGTATTCTAGGCTTGTATAACATCTCATCTGACAGCTAGGAGGTATTTCTTCTGTCGGCAGTTCTATGGAGCCCTGATTCTTTGTGCAGCTCTTAGTGAGTACTGCCTATAAGCCTGGATGTCTGTACGTATAGTGCAGCAGCTCTATTAGTGACTGGATGAAAGGTACAATGTCAGGCCAAAGTAAATACTGAAAATGAAAGACATTTTCCAGCAAGCAATGCTTAGAATTGCACTTGTGTGTTTCTATGTGTGTATGTCTATTGTATGAGTATATGTATATATAAACAGTACGTTGAACTGTGTGAGTAAACAACAAATTAAAAAGTGTAGTGTTTTTAATAAATGTCATTTTATTGCGCAAAGCATTTGGTTGTACCTTTTGGTAACTGTAACGTCAGTGTACTGTATACATAAAATTTCCCAAGTCCCAAGGAGAGAGTGATTCAATAAGAAACATCCGTTCAGTTTCAAGGTGAAGCTGAAGATTAAGCTTCATAAAAACCTGAAAAACATTCAGCAGCTCAGAATCTGGATGAATCTGTCCATGTTTATATGAATTCAGAAACTGTGGTGACATGGTTGGTTCTCAATTCATTTTACTGGCTTCTTCTCCATAGCAACGGATACTGAGGCTCAAGAGCAGGAGGATCACAGTATTTTTGAGCCTTCCACCATACCAAACTGACAGAATCATTTCTCAGAAACAAAAGTGAAATAATTCAAATTGATAGCTACAACATAAACCTTAAAAGGGACATATTGCTCATTTCAAGCTCTATATTTTTAGTCTGGAACTCCACCAGTGTAGCTATGTATGTTTCACAGCTCAAAAGACTCCTTATTTATCTTCTACTGGCCCTTTATGCAGCCCCACAGTTCAGCCTCTGTCTCTAACAGGCAGTCTTAGCTCCTGTCTCTTTAAGGGCCCCTCCTGATGAGCCCAATCTGTTCTGATAGTTTTATTGTGAGTTGTATTATGTTACCACTGATGAAAACCCAACATTTCCTGCTTTTCTGCTTCAAATTAAAAGCTTTTAAATGACAGAATAACAGGAGAATTTACAGGAAATGAATGTGTGTTCCTCACTGAATTAGCAGAGCTTCGTTATTGTCGCTAAAAACTAGTCGAAACAATAACATATGGATATATTTGGAGTTTATCAGTTAGAAATGCAGGGAGAAATAGTACAAACAGAAACAACCACTGTGCTGTGCTGTATAATGTCACAGCGTGCCAGCTTGACTTGAGTCATGGCTTGGCGTGAATACCCCCAAAACAATGGAAAAATGCCATAATGTTAGCAGAGCAGAGCAGTGAACTTGCGCACTATGCGTGGCGCAGATGACCATGTAAAGAAATCTGTCATGATCCGACATCAGCTCAGGCTGAAAGTAGAAAAACCAAGTGTTCAAAGCCAGTGCCTTTTGCTCACAGGGATTACTTGTACATTCAACAAATAAGGAAAAGCATAATAGGTCCCCTTTAAATTATCCAGGAGACTTCTTCAATATCAAGGGAAATCTAGGAGATCATTAAATTTTTGAATTTGACTTGGAAATTTACAGTAGGGAAAGTGTGAAAGTGTGAAATCATATTTATGGCCAGATGATAACTGACGACCAATATAAGTTTGACCAACTAGATGAGACTTTACTTCTTAGAAAAATGACAAGATCAGTTGTTTAAGCAAGTGCCCAAAAAAATAAATATACTTACATTCAAGTGTCACCGCCCTCTAATGGCCATGGTAATGATGATGAGAGCAAGGGAAGATATCAGGTGACGTTATCATAGAGCGAACAAAGTTCATGTAGGGAGGAGTTCGGGGTGCATGCATGGGTCAGCAAAACACAGATGGTCACTGTTCACCTCATGTATCCTACTGCAAGTCACCATTGTGTTTTTTTTCCTTTTTTTTTTTTTTTTACTTAAACCACATGGTTATTATCATAACCATGACAACAAACCCTAACTTTAACAAACAACTTATATTAAGCCAAACCATGATCTTTCCCTAAACTGTGTACTGTGATGTGGGCATTTGTTAAATTTAAACTGAAATGGTGTGTGTTGGGATTTTCAGACTGTATTCTTTAGTTTTTATGTTGAATGTCTTGTGCTTTTTTTTATGTTTCTTTGTCTTTCAACATCTTTGGACCATATTGGAAATAAGTGTTTTCACTCTAACATGTCATCCCTTGATTTTTATTTTTTTGTCTCTAATCCATAAATAAATCATATCATATCATATACAACCAAACCTTAACCATTGCAGATAAAGCAGCTTTGCTATGTCATAGAAAAAATGAATTTTTCAGATGTGATTTTGAAAAGTATTGCCGATAAGACAATACCAAAAAACACTTGTATTTTTCTATTTTTCATGGACACATTTTGTTGTTAAATTTGGAGGACTTGTTGAATTGGATTCAACCTCAGGAAACCAATTATGACTTGTTGATTCTGTTGCTCACGGTGTAAAGGCTCGGCATATTATCCAAGGCTGTTTGTGCCTACCATTCATAGATCAGGTCTAAGAGAACACGTGCAGATGTACACATGAATAGATGCATCTGTGGTGAGTCACTCTTTATTCATGGCTGTCTCACGACTCATTATAATGGACAAATATTGTTGCATCCCTTTGAGAGGCTCCTCTAACCAGCTTCACCAAGCTCCATTTCCTCTGTGTATGTGTGTCTCTCTCTCTCTCTGACACACACACAAACACGCACAGACACACAAAGTCAAGTGCCCAATGTTAATTTCCTCAGGCAGGTACAAGCAGATTGTTTGCTGCTTAGGAGCTGAAATATAATTAAAACTCAATGAAGAGCAAAATTGCCATTTCGCAGGTAGTTGATATCTGAACAATGCTAAAGGAAATAAAGAAATGGCCTGGTGAGAAGCAAGACCCCCGGAGTGATGCCAATTTGTGTGCTTAAAATTATAGTTCAATGAAAGTTTCTCCAATGACTGTAGAAGAGAAATTTTGACATTTTGGAAATAGCTGATTTGTCAGCAGCAGTGCGGGTGGTACACTCTTACAACAGGTACAGATATGGGAACTGGTTGCAGCTTTGTGATACAGACTGCTGTAGGGGCTTTTAAGGGCTATATTGGGTTTCATGTGTGTGCGAAGAAAACGAGGAGGTATTTTTTGAGGGAGAGTGGAATGAGGAATGAAATTGAAGAATTAGGGAGATAGAGACCGAAGGAAAGTGGATGGGAGGGATTTTAAGAGGTAGAATCTTCTGCGGCTGATTCACAACACTGCGCCAGCACCAGCAGAGCACCTACGCATACAGACAGGCTTGAAAACATAATGAATAGCTTTTAGAGCTATTCATTATGGTTTTAAGCAGTGATCAAACAGTTAATGCATTGTCATATTTTAGTAAGAAGCTTCACTGTTTTCTGATCTGCTCCCATTTTTAATTTACTTCTGATATTTCTTGGCGTTAATACAAACTCAAAACTTTCTCCATGTTGACATGTTATCTTGATAAATTCAGGATGATGCCAGGATGATGTTATCTTGATAAATTCAGCACCATGAGTACAACAGCCATGTCATATTCACCTCTCTGCTGCTTTGAGTTTAACAGTCACAATTTTATAGCAGTTGCTAATACTCTGCCATCTTTTTTTTTTTTTGAAAAGAAACTCAACACTTCCTCTGAAGTGTTGAGACAGAAGCTTGACTGTGATTGAAAAAATTGTAAAGTAGAAGCAAGTGGAAAAAAAATGATGTATGTTAATATTGGATTATTTTGCAGCTCACCGTTTAATTCCAATGTTATGGGCCAATTCAGGAAGTAATGCACCCTTTGTGTTGAAAAGCAGAAAGGGTAAAGGTGCGGAGGTCGAGGTGTTTGATGAGTGTGTAGTGTGTCCAACTGCCATGAGGCTAACCAGTGTCCGGTCACAGACCTGTAAATCATGTGTAACCTGATCCCTTAACTACAATCTTCCCCTGACCTAATGTTTTAGTTGCCTAACGGATTACAATTCAAACTTCAGTAATCACATTACAGTTACTAATCTCAGTAACGTGCTGTTACTTTGAAATTTTGGGGGTGGACTAATTTGCTTTGTGTTACCAAAAGTTTGATGGTGGGTTGATAACAGTTTGGCCTCTGTTCATTCAGTGGACATAAAGGTCCACTACGTGCTAGCTTGGTGAGGGGACTGGAGGTGTGGAGATGCAGTTAGCCATCACCAAAGGCGGGGAAATTACTCCAGGCTCCAGTTGTCTTATCTACATATTGTGTCTTCTCAGCTGGCTTGCTAATATTAGCCACTGGAAAGGCTACATATAGGAATCAGCTGGTTTAGTTCAGAGTTGGAGGCTTTGAGAACAAAGCAGCTCAAGTTAAGTCATGCTAATGTTAACTCTTGTGTTGTGTTTCATGTTACTCACTCATAGTCTTGGATCTGGGTTTTGAAAACAATACAACCATAAGAATTCATGTAAAACACTGAACAGAAGTTGAATGTATCTTATTTACAAGTAATATAGGCAGAATTCATGGTTAATATTTGCCATTTACCTCTGCTAGATCACAATTATAAACAAAAGTAGTGTTCATTTTTGTTATAAAAATGTGTTAATAAAATGGAAAGACATACTGCACATACTGACATATAGGCCTACATTTATATCACTATTATTATTATTATTATTTTACAGCACTGTGGAAGACAAAATATATGCGGTTCCACGTACCACAAGGGACAGAGTTTGACAGTGTGTGTGTGTGTGTGTGTGTGTGTATGTGTGTTGCGAATATATTTGTTGCACTTGACACATCTATACTGTGTCTTTCTGCTCTCAGTGCTTCCTCTTATAGCCACTGTTTGCAACCTAGAATGATGAAAACAGTTCAGGAATTTTAATAACAACTCAATCACACACACATATAGCATATAGCAAGGCCAAGATAGGACAGAAACACACACACATATGCAACATCACACATTTACTGTACCAGAGGTACTGCAGTTGGTCATAAGTAAAAGTTCAGACTGTTCCCTCTAGAGAATGAAAATATTCTTTGTGTCCTGTCAAGAACAGAGTTTTCAATTTTGCTTCTTAAATGCTCCCTCTTAAAATATTTTCAGTGACTTTAGGGGCTTTACTGTGCTCATGAAAGCATATCCTTACACTGAATACACCCTCTCTAATCATTAGTAAGTAAAATGAAGGCGACACAGTTTATGTTGGAATGGAATACCAGCATAAAAGACAGGAATTTTACAGTCCTAAATTCAGCAAGTAAAAATGTATTCTCTGCCATTGTCAGCATATTAATGGGGATGTTTATTAAATTTGAGATGTGTTATTGTGTATTGGTACTTTACAGTGCTCCATGGAGGTGATCTGTTTTGTTCCTCAGACAATGCACCAAGGCCTCTCTCCTTCTGGCCCATTTAAAGATTCACTTAGTTTCTCTCTTAGCAATAGAGTGATCTCTTTATGCACATACTTTTGTTTTTTGTCCAGGTATTGAAATACTTAGTACATCGTCTCTGAGATTTATCTTCTGTAATGGAGGTACACTGAATATCATTTGTGCTTACAGTACTGAAAAAAAGCATTTTAAAAACTTAAACAATAGCAACATCTTGTTCCAGAATACAATGGAGGTGATCCACAGTCTCACTTTAATGGGGAGAAAATGTTCAAAACCTCACTCAAACAGGTTGACGAATGTTGGCAACCTGACATTAAGGTAGCTGTTGATGGTCAGTAAATACCTCCAAACTGTAGGCTGGCTGCTTGTTAAACTATAACATCACATTGTCTTCTTCTACATGTGCTTAACACAGAGGATGGAACATATGGCGGCTTTGAAGTTGCTTAAAGACATCTTTGACAGGGGCATGGCTGAGTAGCCTTATGAAAGTAAAGTAATGAGTAATGTAATTACTTTTGCCATTGAGTAGTTAGTAGGAGTAATAAATGAGTAATATGCAATATGTAAGTGATTACATTTTTCAAGTAACTTGCCACCATTGTTTATTTTCCATACCCACAGTCTTTTAGTGACCTAACTGCCATGCACATATTGTAGATGTAAACTAATTTAAAATAATGCTGACATTGAATGTTAAAGAGGTTGTTACTCAGCACAATCTGGCATTTTGCAGAATGGTCCAACATCCACATTCTGTCTAGAGATGTTGTTGAATTAATGACGTGACTCTGATGTTGTACTGATGGAATTAGTGGTGTGTACAAGTAGATTACACTGACTCGATCGTGTAAGCTATTTTATAGAACAGTAAATCCAATCAAATTTTCACCCGGCCTCAATTATTGTTTTTATTTGTTGGTACCAGTCACACCAACCGCCATTGTTTGAGGCTGGGCCATTTGATGAACACTTTTTTTTATTTGAGAAGTATAGAATTTATTTTTAAGCATTTTATTGGATTCAACTGCAATTGCCAAAAGGGATCTCTCACCTGTTTGGCTTAACTTGACCTGCTCAGAGTGTATCAACAAACGTCCAACTTAGTGTTGTGACTCAGTCTCACTTATATCTGAGATACCCATTTTCCTACACCTGCCTGTGTGACATTGTATGACTTTTGTCTTGGAACTTTTTCCATACTGTCTGCCCCGGAAGCTGTTTTTCTGACTTATTTGTCCAGTGACATAACTCATATTAGAGTAAGTGTAATAATAGTGAGATAGTTCTCTTTGTTGGCTTCACAAGAGAGGTCAATTAGAATTATGATTGTTATTAATCTTAAATATAATTTTGCAAGGGTATAGGTCTTTTCACTGAGATGCAACCACAAGAAAACACAAGTCCACTTTAATTACATACATATTTATTACTAATACTACACCTACAACTATGAAACACTACAATATTTTACAAACCGGACAAAAGAGGGAAAGAGAAACTGGTTCACAAGTACAGTACTGGTACAAGTATGAGACTGACTGTCACCTGAGAAGCAGTGAGTCAAATAAACGGTACAATAACTTAGTTCTGAATTGCCAAATGAAATTACAAATCATGAAACCACCAGGGCTTAGTCAAGTTGAGGAAGGTTTTGTACAAATACTTGCTTGCTCCCTGAAGAGTCTTCTTGCAGAGAATTGAGTCCAATATGCCCGGGGGGGAGCTGGAATCTGGATCTTGTAATGATGAGTCAGCCAGTCCAGACATGAAAAGTTCTCATTGGAAGAGAGCTCCTGGTTTATGCTCTCATGCTCTCCTAGGCTTGACCTTCAACTCTAGATTCTGAGGTTTCACTTCATATAGTCACATCTTCGGACTAGCAAAATACAAGCTTTTCACCGGCATGGCAGAAAGCTAGACAAAAGCAGGAAAAATCCAGCAGCCAGCCTGGACAACCAACCAGCAACCAGCAAAAAGCAGCAGCCAAAAAGTAACCTAGTGTCAGATAAGACACTGTTTTAAAGTTTCGGTCTTCCTACACAGAAGGTGCATCCTAGCCAATCCCAGGGGTTGCAGAGTGGATAGGCAGGTTCAACTCCTGAATATGGTTAATCCATTAATCAAAGTATTTACAATATAGCAATTGCATGATTCTTAAACAAGCAGAATGGAAACATGATAGTGTTATCAAGGATGATGGAATTATATGTTAGTGGTACATTTCTTGGTTTAAAGGCAATAGAATAAAAATCTAATTAAAGTCCATGTCATTTGTCTGTGTGTGTGTGTATGTCACTTGTAGCTTATGCTGGTTTGCCCAGTGATCAGTTCTTATGTTGGTCATTCAAGTCCTGAAAATCGAAATCCACAGTAGGATTAAAGTTGGTGCCATCTCAGCTCTGTGTGTGACTGGCCCTTAAAGGCGAGTTATAATAACCAATGGTGGGGGTCTTTTATCTAAGTGGTACTATCGATTCACACTGAGGTGTGAATTGGTCTTTCCATCTTGCTGGCTCTTCTAGCTTAAAGGATCAAAGGTAGTTTGGGTCAGTGGTCTGGTTTGATGACTATGCAGGAGATGAGGGGCGTTCCTGATCTGATCCTTCTTGTTTGCAGTAGGTTGTTTAGATGGTCTGGTCAGTGAGGGGTTTGGGACTCTCACTTATATATTACTGACCAGCATTCCTGGAGGTTGAAGAAAGAGCTGGTCTGTTGTTTGAGGCTTGTGCTGTCTGCCTTCAAAACATGCAGGGACTTTACTCTACAGCATGCTGGGTGTTGGAACAAAATAATAAGCCAAGTCTTCCCTGATCTCTAACTTATCCTAGCCAAACCAGCTTGTGCCTAATCACTAGTACATTCATCCTTATTCATTCGCCTTCATACGTTAAGGGAATCCGTGGCTCTCTCCTAACAGTTAAACATTATCTATCTATAAAAATCTCTATCCTTTTAGTATTGATTGCTGAAGACCTCGACATTCAGGTGAGTGTGTCCTCTTTAGGCAAAGATGACTTTGCATCTTCAAAGAATATTTCTGGTCACTGTAGTTTGAGGTTTTGATGCCGGCAAGTCTAATAATGAATCTAATCCTGGATGCCTCTATATTTCCCAGTCTTCTCCAGCTAAGCCTCCTTTTCTTTGTCTCAGTTCATCTACTGTTCATCTGTAGCTCAGGAACCTGCTTTAGCTCGCCGTGCCACTTCCTTCTGGCTGTGAGCAGTGGAGGATATGCTCAATCTTCCACCTTTTTTTTTTTTTTTTTTTTTACAGAGTTGCTTAGAGCCAAGACTCTGTTAAACTTATATTGTGTAATATACCTGTCTGTCTGAGTGCCGGTGCTCATGGGTTTAGCACATGTACTGATTGTGCTTTCTGAAGTGATTATGCGGAGGTCTATTTTAGCCCAGTAGGTAAGTGAAACAATGAGCTTCTGTTCCCTCTTATAGATTTCCTTCTATAGGAACTGTACATACAAGCAAGCAAGAAGCTAAGCATTGTGCATGGTGTGTTAAAATGTATTAGAGCAGTAATACATACAGAGATTCAAGGTGTTTGATGAAATGGACTTAAATGAGTAATCATTGCTGACTAAAAACCTCACCCTGTGGTTCATCTCAGAGTCACTGTGCACTCGATTTGGATGATACTTGATACGTCTCTTGGGGAGAATGATAAACTGAACTGGCCGCTTCCTTGGATCATGAAGTCAGAGAGGATCCAGGATGATGCCTCATCTTACAAAACCTCAACTCCCTCTGCTGATTCTCAGCTCTCAGCTCAGGCCTGAGCCCAGGCAGAAGGAGTTGGCGGTCAGCCCCTCCCCACTGTGAGGACCAGAGCTGCCTTTCCAAAAGAATTGTAGAAAAGTGAACCCCTGGGTCAGGGTTATGCTTGGACTCAATATAAGAGCTTCCCTGCAAGAAACTGGGGATTAAATGTTGATTAGGAAGCAGAAAATTAATTACGGTGTTTATGTAAAGTGTTTAATTGCCTCTTTGATTTATGCGTTATGTGTGGCAGAACGGTAAGAGGATTTCACCTTTTTTTTTCTCAATTTTCATCACTGGCAGCAGCTCAATGAATATTTAATGGTGTTTTGTAAGAATCCACAAACAATTTTTTGCAATACGTGTGCATGTGCTGTATGTGTGTGTATGTGTGTGTCTCTCTGTTCATGTGTCTACCTGGCTGCATAAAGCATGATGAGGCAGACCAGAGCTGTCAGTCTCTTGCTTGGCTGTTTGAGGTTGTGGCTCCTAAACTGTGGAACTCTCTGCCATCCGATTTAAGATCTGTGGACACTATGGACACCTTTAAAACCCATTGTTTCAGACTTGCCTTTGTGCGATTTTTCTAAGTTCTATTTATTCTTTTTTTATTATTATTGTGCTTTATGTCTGTATGTATGCTTATGCTTTATTTCTTCTGTGAGAAAATGCACTTTGCTCTTTGTACTTTGTGATGTCTCTGCTCTTGAAAGGTGCTATATAATCAAAGTCATTTACTTATTGTTTGCTCTGGCAGAGGGGTGCTAGGATTGTGCATTTGTGTGAACGTGTCTACAATTGTGTAACTGTTCATGTGTGTGTCCATGTGTGAATGCTGAGCTCCTTTGGCACCTGTCATCCAGGTAATGAGCCTGGTGCTTTCATCAAAACAGCTGGAAGTAACTCAGCAAGCCCTCTGCCTGCTCAGTAACCTGCAAGATAGATAGATAGTACAGTATGTGATGTTGCCAAACAATATAGAAAAATCTTTAAAGCCACTTAAAGGGAAATTTAAGGTGAACACCAAAGTTTAAGAGGTTAATCCCCAAGTGGAAAACTGATCAAAGAAAAAAAAATACATAATCCCTAAAAACAGAGAATAAACAGTACATTCCAACAGGACATAATTATTGCTTGGGAGTCAGCCAAAGCCAGTATAATGAACTGCAAAACCAATGCAGTATGAACTAAATAAAGGAGTGTAATGCCTCCCAATCCAGCAAGGACTACAAAAAAGCTGATGAGTAAATACATGCATCTTCAACATCTTCCACTGAATGTAGTTTTAGGTTGAGTAAAGTATAGGACGGCTGTAATAATGACATGTAAATATGGTCTGAATCCTTTTTAATCAGCTCATTATTCCCGTTTACAGATGGACTTCCTGATTCAACTCTGATTTCTTCTTATTGTGGTAGTGAGCTCACTTTCAATTTTACCTCCAAATAAAATGGTTGAAATATGGACAAACTGTTTTGAGCCAGAGAAATGACGAAATATTTCAATTATAAAGGTTTCAAGTTACAAGTTTATATAAATGAGGACATAATTCCAACAGTACCAGAGAAACCACATAAAAGTTTATGTAGTTTTATAATCCATACAGGGGTTGAGACCAAAGGTGGATGGCATTAAGAGTACATGTACAAGAGTCAGGCTTTCCAGGCAAACTCAGACTATGGTGTCTGCAGGCTAGTTTTCCACCATGATTGTTTTGGCCCCTGACAGTGTATGATATACCTCTTTCAAAGGTAGAGAGAATGATTAGCTTAAATTGGAAAGTACTGCCTCAGCAGTGTGGCACTGTATGGAAGGGAGATTTTGTATCTACCTAAAACCATGAGTTGGGAAAATGTAGAAAAGAAGAAACTTACCTGGAGGGAGGTGTGGGGAATGGAAGCAGACAGGATTATATTCATGTAGAAGCAATTGCCATTTCTCCAAAATCTTAGTAAATGTATAGGCAAGGACTCAACATCCTTTATGTTTAGGAAAAGCTTAACTTTGGCACATTCTATCCGGGTGTGAAACAAGCCAGTTTCAAGGACGATACACACATAACCAAGTGCTGAAGAGTCCGGTGGCAGCCACTGAGAAAAAGCTGAGAAGTAAACTCACTGGATGCAAAAATGCAAATGAAAAAGATTATATTTTTTTGTTCATGAGGATGAACAAGTCAGGTAGCAAACTATTTTATACAGGCATGAGGTAGGGCAACTAAAGACATAGGGGGAGAATAGATTTAGGAAAACAGCTCATACTGTAGTTCCTTAGGAGATAGCTACCACTGATCTAAGACTTGTGTTGTGGTCAGAAACACAGCATGTTGTGTATTTTGTGGAGATGGCAGTACCATGGGAGGATGCATACAGAGTTGGCATTAGAGGGACAGGGATGGAAACGTAAGGTCTGCCCAGTAGAGGTTGGCTGCAGGGGTTTTGTTGGCAAATCAGTTTTGGCTCTGTTAACTGAACTGGGTTTTAAAGGATAGGGCCTAAAGGAGCCCACAGCCAACCAGTCTTCCAGTGAAAAACATGGCAGACTGGTTGGCTGTGGGTGTGACTGGGGCAAAGATAGGTAAGTGCATAATCTTAAACTTTTTAACTGATGATGCTATAGATAGCAGTAAATAGTATGTTGCTTGCTAGGATGAAGTAGCTGAAGAGGCTTTGTGTGTTATGAGATTTTGATTCTTTCTGTGGTGGTTTGAGCTTCAGGTGATGGCAACATCCTAGCATGCTGTCAGCTGATGATCTTAGCTGGTGATGTTGTGGACAAAATTATATATAACATGCTTTGGAGGATTGTGTTGTGTGTATGGGCGCAGGAAAAGAGGGGGGTGGTTCTGTTGAGCTTCTTCAGTGACAACTCACCACAATACCAGTTATTGAGGGTACCTCAATAACTTTCAATCCATATTGATCCATATTGAAACCATATTCTTTTATTTGGTATGACAGGTCATGAGACATGATTCATGAAAGCTATTGATTAGGCTAGTGGAACTGGATATACAGTGATGATGACTGGACCAGCAGGACCAGCCACTAGGGGTTAGCCTAAGCAGATACATATACATTATGTAGATATAAGACTGGGCAAAGCTGCTAACTATCTGTGCTTTGCTTGGGAAACAATAGTATTCAGAGGCCGTATGAGGGTAAGTTCGGGTCAAGGTTAGAGAATGGTGTTACCTATGAGAGGGATCAGTAGATTTATGATGACACATAGCCTGATACCCACTGCAGGGACCTCTTGATAGGTCAAAACATCATTTAACATCAATACTGGGCTTCCATAGGAATGCTCACCCAACTTTTGGTACATTGTACTGATAACTACAATTGGTTTATTTACAACTTGTCTGATCATCTGATCATCTATTTGTGTTTGTTACCCTGGCAGATTTTGTTGTAGCAATGTACTGTGACTATGTAGTGATACAATCTGATGAAAATACAAAGGACTGTGTTGGTATAGGCATGTTACTGCAGGCACCAGTGAAACAATAAAATATGAGATGGGAAGTTCAGTTTGAGTAATATATGCATGACTTTCAAGAGTGATCAGACACTAAAACAAGTAGAATTTTACAGTTCTGTAAAGTTCTCCATGATTATGAAATACTGTTTGGCATTAATGTTATAATAATGTATTCTATCCTGGAGTGCACGCTTGCATGTATTTAATTTGTCAGAACAGTGTATTGCCGGATGATGTTGCCTTGCAAAAGTCAGATCATTTAAAATGTTTGAGCAAAAGACAGATCATTTTTTCTCACTTTTCTTTCCTCTACCTCAAGTGCAGTACCAATCAATTCTAATGCTTGAAATCGATGGTGCCTCCGGATATCAACAGACTGATACACAATTCTCTTTCTTTATTAAATAACTATCACAGACATTTAGTGGAGAAACATCATAGTAAAGTCATAGTTCTCTACAATGCTATCCTCCTTTACCCTGTTGTCAGTCTGATATCCTAATGCAAAAAAAAAAAATGGTATCACTTCCTGCACAGTGAGGGAACTAGTAGGAAGAGACCTGAGCAGAATTAATTTACAATAGGCTCTGCACCTTTGCTCCAGCTCTGTATAAGGTCGACCCTGCAGCACATTGTAATCAAACCCATCTGTCCATCAGTGCCACTACAGAATAGTGAAACCATCATCTCTCAGACAGAGAGTGGATGTTTTTTGTCTTGTCTCACACGTCAAGGAGAGTAATGAGAGGAAGGTTTCTGGGTTAGCAACCCAGAACAAATTAGGAACAAAAAGTTTAGTTCCAAAATGAGATCATCTCTAATTTGAAAAACATCTGTTTGTACATTATGTCTGTTGGCATATATCATAACTAGACTGTGGCAAGTTATAATGAGTTTGTTAAATGGATATGTAGAATGCATTATGATGGACATTATTCAGAAAAAAATTATATGAACAAAACTCAAACAGATTATTGTGTTTGCCATACAAAGCTAAATGTGGCATCTTTATGTAATATACTGTATCGTCTTGTATTGCCAGTGTAGTTATGTGTATCCAGTGTAGGTGAGCTGACAGGGAGTTTGACTTAAAAGACCTTCATCCTTTGAATTCTTTGCCACTGAAGCTATTAACTCTCTCAGTAAGATGCTTCACAAATGTACTTATGGCTTTGTTCTGGAAGGCTGTTAGTTTCATATCTGCACTCCACCTGAATATGCATATACCTGTAGCTAATAGCCACTGAAAGCTAGTTTAGCTTCTAACAGCTTATACACAGGTGTCATGTGGTCATATGGTGTCATGGTTAGGAGGAAAAAATTGTTGTTAGGTTGCTATGTATTGAAATGGGAAATTGAAAAGTCTTAATTTGTGTCCTTTTTTGAAGTTAAAGCATATCTAAACCTTTAACAGACTGGAGCAGAGAGAGAACACCAACACTGGCAGCAGCATGAAGGGCCACCAATAAACAAGCAGCTGCCATAGAAAATAAATAAAACATTATTTGCTTCATTCTGCACTTCAAACGTCAAACACACTATCTGTCTTGCCTCAAAAAACATATTTTCCTGCTGTTAAGACTCTGATGCACCATGTGATCTGAGCCAGCAGCAAGTCTGTATGGATGGATAGTGAATATTATTCACACATAGACCTCGAGATCTGCACTAATAGAACAAGACTCTAACAGGACCCAATTAGACTGAATATAATTTGGACCAGACCGAATAACATTGTTTGTCAGTGCCCTGTAAAACACGTGACCATTTAAATACATATTCATACAAGCTTTTTATAATCTGCCAATATTTTTTTTACAATAACAATGCTTCTAATGTATATTGTATTGGTTTTGGCTTGTAGTGATGAACCTACAGAGAATTATCAGTGACTCTGCAGCTCCCCTCGGCTTTGCAGAGCTTTAAAGCGCGTTTCAGCTCATAGTTTACTGTTTTGGTTCACCCTCAGTGCTCTCATAGTGTCATTTTAGGTTGCAGTAGGCAGCTATTTTCAGAGAAAAAGCTCTAAAAAGCCACCGCACACTACCTGCTCAACACCAAATGGCAAACAGTAGTCACAGTTAGCTGTAGACTCGCTGGTGAACATAGTGGAGCATTTGGCAGCTAAAGAGTGAGATATTTCCCTCAGGAGCTGGTAGAGAGCAAAAACAGAGAGTGAATATTGGACTCGCATTAACCAGGTGGACAGAAACACGACCCCAAATGAATGATAATGTTGCTGTGTAACTGCTGGATGTCGAAATAAGCAACTGTCTGCTAACAAGTTCAACATATCAACTTGTTTCCATTGCCCCCAAGTGACAACAAAAGCAAAAAATTAAATTATTGCAGTTTTATGGTTTGGTTAAAGATTCCCTCAAGACATATAAAAATCTGCTTTGAATAAAACTTTGTGATGTTGCTGACAATCCTTTAAATGACATCTTCTGCGTCTCCCTCGGGGAAATATCCAAAATCTATGAATATAAAAATATGTTTCATTTAAAATGTTTAACTACTGGACAGAGATGTCTCATTCGTCACTGAAAAGTCCGTTCTCATGATACATTTTCCACATCACACATACTGTGAGTTGCATACTGAACCGCAATTGGCTCCTAAACTAGTTGTGATGTCACAAATCACGCTCATAGGACAGAACAGGATGAAACTATGGTTTCGTATAATGTAACATCCTTATTCACTTGCATTCCAACCATAGAGGCAGTGGAAACTGTGAGGCATCATTTAAAACAGGATAAAACTTTACAAGACAGAACTAACCTCACCCCAGACCAGATCTGTCAGTTTCTGGATTTGTGCCTGAATACCACATACTTCCAGTTTAATAGTACCCTCTGCCAGCAAAAACATGGTTGTACGATGGGCTCACCAGTATCCCAGATTGTGGCAAATTTATACATGGAAAGGGTAGAACAAATGGCACTAAAATCTTACCAGGTAACATCACCAAGCCACTGGTTCAGGTATGTGGATGACACGTGGGTGAAAATTAAAGCCCAAGAATTACAGGCATTTACTGAACACATCAACTCAATGGACAAAAACATCAAGTTCACTTGAGAAGATGTCAAAGACAACCATTTACCTTTTCTGGATTGTGATGTACACTTTGGTGAGGATAGGAACCTCCACATTGGGGTATACAGGAAACCCACACACACACACACCAATACCTTTTCTTTGACTCACACCACCCTCTGGAGCACAAAGTGGGAGTTATCAGAACCTTGCAACACAAGGTTGATAAAGCACCAACCACCACTCAAGCCCAAGAAAAAGAGCATAAATCTTTAAGGGGAGCCTTGAAAACTTGTGGCTATCCGAGTTGGACTTTTGAATGAACAACACAGTCCAAGAAGAACAAAAACTTGGAAGGGAAAGAGGAAAGGGACAAATGCAGAAACATAGTCATTCCGTATGTGTACAGGGTATCTGAGAAACTCAGAAGAATATTTAACAAACACCAAATCCCTGTTTGTTTCAAACCCAGTAATACCCTCAGGCAAAAACTGGTACACCCCAAGTACAGGTTACCACACACCCAAAAAAGCAACCTGGTATATGAATCGCAATGCAGTGAGGAATGCAAGGACTTATACATTGGTGAAACCAAACAACCCTTAAACAAACGCATGGCCCAGCGTAGAAGGGCAAACTCCTCAGGTCCAGCTTCAGCTGTCCATTTACATCTAAAGGAGAAGGCAGTAAGGTCAAAATCTTGGACAGAGAAGACAGATGATTCGAATAAGAGGTAAAAGAAGCCATTTATGTAAAAGTTGAAAAACCATCCCTTAACAGGGGAGGGGGTCTGAGACAACATTTATCTCCAATTTGCAATGCTGCACTTTCAGCCATACCCAGGAGAATGAATAACAAAAGCTGCCTGAAAGCAACCTCAAGTGACTCTAACAAACAGAACAACTGTCATTCACAGGCAACCGCACATCATGCTTAATTACTGCAGTCTGCCAGTAGCCACATTCATGCCTAATGACTGACGTTCACTAGGGTGACTCACATGGCCAAACAATGGTCAGGTGAAACTTCACTAATGAACTATTCTCTTAGGAGATGGGTGGGTGGTCACTTCCACAGGAGGTTAAATACCTGGGTCTATCTCCACTGTGTGTCAGACTGGTGAGGACTGGACAGACTGATGCGTTAAGAACTGATGAAGCCACTTGGATGAGAGGCAAAACGTCTTCATAAACAAATCAAAGTCCAGTTGCCTTCGAATCAATTGCTTGCCTAGAAATAACTATGACCTGGATGAATGAGAATGTTCATAGACTTTAACTCAGATTTATGGCGTTTGAGTAGAGGGGGGACTTAAAAATTTAGGACACTAAAACTTCTTGGTTAATGTCAAGGAAAAATCATGGTCATAGTTAAAAGAAACCAATGTTGCCTGTTAGTAGGAGACAGGATGTGAACAGCAGTCTCTGTTCACAAGTCTCCATCCAATCTGACCTCCTTCCCTACAAGGTTTTGCAGTGTTATTATGTCAACATTCATTATTCTGATGGCCACAAAGGTCACTTGTCAGGAAAACGAAGACATACTGAACGCTGCTTGAAGTGTTTGACTAAAAGCTTTTGTTTTTTCTGGTGAGGACATTCTTACACTCTCAGTCCAAAAAAACCATTATGTTAAACATAGGCTTACATAAAACATTTTGGACAATTGCATAACTGAAATGAAATGAGTTTCATTTTCTGGATCACTAAAAATCAATGGGCACAAACTGTCTTAAGACCAAGTGTTCAAAACAGAAACAGAATAAGAGTTAAGGAGAACAGAATAAGGAGACAGATAGAGGTGATTTTTCACTTCTTGGCCAGCTTAAAGTAACCATTTGACACTTCCATCACTGACTCAATAAAGCTTCTCTCCAGAGCCCTTGTTATTATTTGTCCTGTTGCTATACATGATGTCACTGACAAGAGTCATGTGAAGACTGGCGAGGGAGCATGTGCACAGCCCACCATATTGGCTGTGCTCAGTAAACATAGCTCTCCCAAGCATGATAAACAGCTGAGGTTTGTGTATAAAGGACTCAGTGTGTAGTTGATCGAGGCTGGTACAGTAAGTTTTTACAGTTCTCGGTGGCATTTTGAGGCCAGGTCTCCCGGTGCGAGGGCTCCGTTGCAATCAGCCAGGGAATGAGCTTAATCGTTTATAATGAGTCCAGAGTCCAACCTGGCAGCCGTATGAATAAGACATACTTAACAGGTCAAAGCAGTCCAGCAGATTCACGTTCTATCTACTGTAAACTGTGAGAAACAAGGAAAAAAAATCTGTCCTTTAATCTTATACTGAGTCTTAAAAAATAATTTTCTCTAAAATTCCACAATGAGATTCCTGTTTTTCACAACTCAAATCACAAATTTGATGACTTCTGTCAGGACTCAAAAGAATCAAAATGATGTACTCAATCTCCATTGACTTGACTTGACTAGAGGCATTTGATTTTACTTCGATAGCTTCTCCAAGACACTTGAGTGAACCATCTAGAACCTCAGCAGTGTTTAATTTGATGAGTTTCTAATGAATTTATTGATGTATTATATTAGAAGCTGCAAATCTTGAGACAGAGGAATTCACATATGTTTATTCTGTGGGATTAGAAATTGCATCTCTTTTTTATATGAATTACTTTCATACTGACTGAATGACTTAAAAAAATCTTTGAACATTCATATTGAACATTGCAGGATTTCTCAGTATTTCCCAGTTGTTTGTTCCTACGCTGTTTACATGTGGAAACTAAAGTCTTCAGTGTGCTTCAAAGAAATTAGGTCATAAATACATCACAGACCACCACAACCTCACTTAAAAGCATCAATGGGGGTATCACAAGAATGGCATTTGCCATACCTGGAATCCACTTCAAAAATAAGAAACTAATTTCATTCATATTGCCTTAAAATCAATCATTTCTGCTCAAGAAATCTTCCCCGGATAAATAAAGATAGATGGCTTTTTCACAAAATGTATAGATCTGTCTACAACATCTGAAATGCAGTCATCACTGAGTATTTCTATGACATCATGTCACATTGTCATACCTTGGCTTCTGCTGAAACAATGGCTCTGATCTCACTACACAGCTCTGCTCATCCCTGTCTGCAAAGAATCTTGGGGTTATACTAGACCAGCTGTCCTTAACCAAACACATTACAGCAGTCTCCCAGTCATGTAGATTCAATTTGTAGATCAGGAGACTTTGGCCATACCTGTCTGAGCATGCAGCACAACTCCTGACTGGACTACTGCAACTTGCTCCTGGTTAGACTACCAGCATGCATGGTTAAATCTCTGCAGAAGATTCAGAATGCAGCAGCATGTCACAACCTAAACAAGCTGATGTCACACCTCTGTTCATTTCCTTCCACTGGCTCCTGCTGGCGCCTCACATCAAGTTCAAAGCTTTGATGCTTCAAGGCGACCACTGGAATGGCACCCTCCTACACTGAGTCACTCATCAGGCCATATGTTCCCTCCCATCTGCTCCAATCTGCAAATGACCGATGTCTGGTAATACCATCACTGCCTGGTACGGAATCATGATCCGGACTCTTCTTGTTTGTTTTTACACAATGTTGGAATGAGCTATCCAGCTCCACATGACCTGCTGACTCCCTTGGTGTATTCAACATTCAAGAACCACTTGAAAACTCAGCTCTTCTTTGAACACTTAAGCTCTTTTAACCTATTAGCACTTTGTTGATTATCACACTACTTCCTTGTTGTATTTGTAATATCAAATCTTTATAGTTCTCTCTCTCATTGCACTTGAGAGAATTGAGAAGCTGAACCACAGCTCTTTTGAGTCACTGTCCTCTAATGCTTGATTGTCTTGTCTTTGGATAAAAGCATCTGCCAAATGACAAAATGTAAATGTACATCAGAGACCATGGCTTACGACAAAAATGTAAATACCTGTGTATCAACACTTTCAATTATCTGTGTTCTGAAAGGCAACATTCAAAGTAAATTTGTAGGAGATAAAGGGAGCATACTTCTAGACAATCTGTCTTTAAAGGCATTCATGGTGTTTTACACAATAAAAGTGACCCATATAGTTGTTGAAAAGTAATCTGGAAGCATGACAGGCTAATGAAAGGTAGCAGTAGTCACTCAAAAAAACAATAGCTTGAAATAAAAGTCCAAACCATGCCTACTTTCACACCTCTGAATATGTGGTTGAAAAGGCTGTAAAGTGGGCATGATTGTCATTATCTTTTGGAAATTTTCAAAGACATTTCCATCAATGCCACAGTTGAAAAGGGGGTTTGAGATGCAGCTAGAGGATCCGTTAAGCTATTTGTTTAAAACATACTGAGGTCTTAAAGCAAAGCAGGAATGGCAGCATTCGCATACTGTACCTAAATTGACCTATGTGTACATTTACCTGACAAGGACCTCTAGCAGCCTTGTGATTTATGACTCTTATCTGTTGGGAAGACGTGGAAGATGAAGTGTGACATTTTTATAGTGCCACAAAAGCTCTTAGGGAAGGAGGAGGATGGACTGGACGGATGGGTCAACAAAGCATGTACCGTGGACATGAGACTGCTGTTCACATTCCATTTTCTACCAAAAGTTAACATTGGTTGCTTTTGTTCATGACAGTAATTGAGTCTGCATACATTTTAGCTGATGTTAGATACGCATTGTATGTTAATTCAGTGTAAGTTCAGATTGATATGAAAAAGCTGCACTGCATCACCACACAGTGATAAGCTACAGTAACTTAAAATGCATATGATATTCATTGTGACGGACTACACAAATCAAGTTGCAAGATTTTTTTCCTACAAACTGATTAACTGATTTTCTATGAATATACAGAAATGAATGGAGTTCTGTAGATTTGAGTGATTTGTGCTTGCAGCCTCTCTGTGCCATATTTGAGGAGCTGCATTATCATGAGATTGTGTGTTTAGGTTATATTCACGTGCGTTCTTGGACATGTTTATGTATGTCAGTTGATTTTGATGAGGACTGTTCTGGGTCTCTCCCCCTGTGTCTCTGTTCTGCTTTTCCCTCCACACCTGCCCTGCGTCATCCTTGTTAGCCTTGTCCTGCTCCCTGTGTCAGTTATTTTCCTGTTCTTGTGTTCCACCTGCACCTCATCCCCGCGTCAGTTTAGTTTGTATTTAAGTCGTGGTTTTCAGTTTTGTTTTGTTGGATACTCTGTTCTGCTACATTTGGATTAATGAGTGATACTTCAGTATGTGATGCATCCTGCATTTAGGTCCATCTCCTGATACAGACACTCCGAGGTGAAGAGACAGTGTGCTTTTCATTTGGTTAATGTGTCTGAGAACTGCTCCAATTTTTTATCATTTCATTATAGATCTGTAACAGCGCCTGTCTGTCATAGAAAAACACACACAGGCTATTTAAATCCACTAATTACTCAAGGACAGAACCGACATAAACGAGCAATAAAAACAGCTGCAGTCTGTATAATGTTTAAATAAAATGTTGCTTGTTTAGTTTGTGAAAGTCTGACGTCCTTTTCAGGCTCAGGATGATTTTATAGGAGACATGCAGCTGTGCGGCGTCATATTTTCCTGAAGGAGCTGAGACATACTGAAAAGAAGAACGGAGAAGCCTTTTGGCTTATAAAGAAAATAAAGTTACAAGAGTGTTTATGATTCATGTTTCAATAATTTTTATTTTATGAATAGATATGAAAAGCTACTGTAGGTGCAGTCATTCCTGTTGCACAGGTTGTTTTCCTGTTCTTCTGTATAAAAAAAAACAGCCTGACTTTCTTGTCCGATCAGCTGACCAATCAATAAAGACAAAAAAACAAACAGTTTTCCATGCTCTATGCTCTGCCAGGAACCTCCTCTGAGGTAAGGAATCAGAAGATCCTCAATGATGGTGGATGGAGATCAGTTTCTGGGTCACAGATGGAGGAGCAAGGAAGTGTTAATTAGCCAAATGGAAAAGCACCCATGGTTGGAAAGATATTGCATGAAGGGGGGAAGATGGGATGCAGGCCTAGGGAATTTGGGGTTGAGACTTGGGCTGGACAAGTGGAGCAGGTCTTGAGCAAGATATGTGGGGGGAAAAGCAGAGTAGAACAAGGGTCCAGGGCAGGGATGCTGGGCTGACCAGACGAGGGATATGCGACGGGGACCGAAAAGAGAGCAGACAGGACTGCAGAGAACAGGAGACAGCGTCAGGATAGGGAAAACCGGCAACAACAAGATAGCTGATGAATACGTGCAAAAATGGCTTAATGCGTAGACTGACCGAGCAGAGGCTATGATCTGGCAGTGTGGCTCAGGCAGGGCTGAGTAAAAGTAGAGGTCTTGATTATGGAACGGCTTGCAGCTGGTGGGGCTCTGCTCTGACTCAGCACGCACACACACACACACACACACACACACACACACACACACACACACACGCAGAGAGAGAACAAACCACTGGGGAAGTGGTAACAGGTATGGAGACACAGGACTGAGGCCACAAAGGTAACAAATGGACTTTACAGTGAAGTATTAGACATCTTGATGCAGCAGTTCAACTTTTTAAATGAAGTATATTTGCATACTCCTAGATTTTAGATTCAATGTTTGATGAATCTGACATGAATTATTAGTCAAAACACATATATAAAATTGTGTGTGTGTGTGTGTGTGTGTGTGTTGGGGGGTGGGGTGGGGGGTTTGATTTATAGTTAAGGAGTTAAACGGTAGGATATGGTGTGGCACTTAAATAAATATACAATAAATTCCGATGGGATGGGACTCAAAATAGTTATGAAAGCAAAACCCTTTTTTGTTTCCATACACCACCCTGGCCTCCACTCCCTCTATTGCATTGCACTATGAGCATATTTTCTTCCTGGTTTTTAATTGGAACTAAATGTTGCCATCTAACATAACTTGGGTTCAAATAAATTTTCAAGCAGACATGTTTGAATTGCTTACTTCTCATACTTCTGCACTGGGAAAATAATCCTTCCTTGGAAATGGGTTTAGGATAGTTTGTGCTAACAGTATAGATGAAGATCAAATCCACAGGCAAAATGCACACCCTTACAGTGAAGTGAGCCGGTTCAGAATACATTAAAAGTGCTAATGTAAGAATAGCCCGAGCTGGTCCTGTCTCATAATACCACTTTGTATCTCAAGAGGCAATAGTGAGTCACTGTAGCGTCCAGTCTGCCCTCAGTGTAACATGAGAGGATGAAGAAGCCTACTGTTTACAGTGAATCTGTGCTATGGCATTGTCAAGATATCAAAAAGCCAGCGGTAAATTACCAAAGAGCCGCACAGATCAGTTAATCAGATCATGTTCTTCCCAGGATGACTACATGTTGATCAACCAATTGTCTCAGGAGTTGGGCTCCTGAGACGATCTCACCCGGCCAGTAGCTCCTCACATTTCCGAAAATGTTGGAGCAAATCTCCAAACAGGCATTATTTGGATAACCTGATCACATATTAGGAACCTAAATGGTGACTTTCTCACCTGAGAAAATATTAAAACCTGATAAAGTGACATTATAATGGTCCAAGATTACAACAGCTTTTAAACAGGCTCAAAATCTCCACCATTGCTGCCGGCTGCTTTGAGCAGCGCTACTTCTTCCTCTTATGTTGGACTGAGGGCAAACTGGATGCTACAGTGACTCACTGTTGCCTCTTGAGGTACAAAGTGGTATTACAAGACAGGATGGGTCGGGGCTATTCTTACATATAGCACCTTTTAAACGTACTTCATAAGTAGTAGATTGTATTCTGTATACAAACAAACATAGATGGAACGAGGCAAGCATTTTTTTCCTTATCCCATCAGACACACTTCCATATCAGTACACAAGATGAGATTAATGCTGCTGGCTATTTTCACTCTGTATGAGCTCCTACAACCATACAAAGTGATGCAAGTCTGTTTACTAGCTCTGAAACTCTGCAGGAGATCAAGTGCAAAGCTATCTAATAGGATTTGCACTTGTACATGTTTCATGATTCTCAGACAATGAGGGAAATCTATGATGCAATTAGGGGTTAATGGAGGAAAAGAAGGAATAAAGGAATCAATAAATAAATCATTGAATGAATCAATCAGCAAATGAAATAAAGAATGAATGAATGGTGACCCAGCAGTGGCTCACCTGCAGCAAGAGGGAGAAAAAAGAAAAAGTATTGCAGTTGCATACTTTAGAGCATTGCTAGAGGGTAACTCATCCTGAACAAATCAGTCCATGACAACTTGTCCAGTCAGTTCAGTACATACTGTATTTACTCAACCAAACAACAGGATAATCAGCTCTCATTGTATCAGTGAGCATGGAACAGGAACAGTGTTTGGTTTTTAGATCCAAATCTATAATGAAATCTTGGTGACAGAGCTTCTAAGAAAGTTGGGGCAGTACAACTTTCTAATAAAGTATCCTATGATAGGTTTATAAGTTGTGACAAATGACTTTAGTTGGCAGCTTGTGAAAAGTCCCTTTGGCTGGTGTTTATTCTCCCCAGGTTTGATTTGTCTCTTTAGGCACAAAATATAAAAGCATTTTTTTTATCAATGCGTACACATAGAAAACCAACTATGATGTATCTTGCATGGTTTACATACAGTACTTGCCCGTGTACTCGTGTGTAACATAAAAACTGTTTCCACTAGGAAGCAAATCAGAGAAAATTGGCCTGGGCAAAAGCCAGAATATCAACCCTGAGAATTTTCTATTTTGCTCTATTAACATTGTGACAATATATTGGAAATGTTGAAAGGGCATCAGAAGCAGTAAGCTATATTATCTTCATATAACATAAATAACTTTCTGTAAGGGTTGGGGGTTCAATAGCAGGTTCTGACCATGTATGAGGTGCAGTGAAATAACAGGTGCAGCCTGCTTACTTACGCCATAGTTTCCACCAGCTACTTGATCCAAAGGCTGGATGGAGACAACTTTTGACAAGATTAAATGATTGATATATGCATAAAATTTTAACTGAGAAAATCTGACTGAAACTAGCTAGCAACTAGCTGCAACTGACAACTATATCCATTATTGATTAATCTGTCAATCATTTTCTTGATTAGTTGTCAGAAAAAGGGGAAAAGTGTTTCCGAAAGTCCAAGATTTCAAACATTCTCAAATTCGACTAGTTTCCACAACCCAAAGATATTCAGTTTACTGTCATTGAGGACCAAAGAAACTTGATTATCAAAATAGTTGGAAATTAATTTAATAGTTGGCAACTAATCCATTAATCGACTAATCATTGCAGCTTTAGAACTGACCTAATGGGATCAGCTAAGATAATATAATGGGATCAGATAATTCATTACCTATTATCTGATATTTTATTGAAGGATCAATCCATCAATAAAATAATCATTGAATTAATTGATACTGAAAATAATGTTATATTCAACCCTATATATCAGAACACCTTCTTGTATTGTCCACTTTCCATAAACAGTGACAGTTTGAGCTTTTGATCTTAACTAATTTCTTTCCACCATGTAAGTATTAAATCATTGATTCAGAAATGTGTCTTCATAAACCTTTAGAAAACACCCATAAACCCTCACAGTTTAAAGTACCCTGTGAAGGTGAGGTTGATTAAGCCCATCAGTGACTGACTGATGTTATTGTTAGGGTCTGGGTCATACATACTGGTGTCAACCATTATGTCCATTCTACTCATGGTTAGTTCCACTTGTGGAGTTAAAATGTTTCAAATCAATGTTTCTTTTCCCTCACAATCTTTGGCCGAGTACCAACACCAGCTAGCAGAAAACTCATTAACCAGACAACAGTTGGAAGTTTCCCCTTACTCTTCCATATCTTTACGTTAATAATGGAATTAACATGAATTAGCTACAGCTGATATATACTGCCACAAGTGATGTTTATTTTAACTGACGCTTGCCAAAAATGATAAGCCTGCTAACCTGAATGTTAATGTCAGAGCTTAGCAATTTGGAGGTATTTTGATAAATGTGAACCAGAACTGATTCAGTACTTTTGATGTTCACTCCCCACTGTGTTAATTTTCATCTTGCCCAAAACATTAAATGTGTATGTTCAAGTGACACTGCCCTCTAGTGGCTGTAGTAATTATGATAGAGGCAAAGGTGTTCTTGTAAGGAGGAGGTTGGGGTGGATGGATGGCGATGGATTTCTCACTCTCTCATAAGTCATCAGGTCTGCAGTTATAAAGCCTCATAATCCCTTTATAAAGGCTGCCTTATTAGAGAGTGGAACCAATAGAACTTTTACTCATGGACTATCTTAGTTTTACAAAGTACCATGCAGAGCCCTGATCACAGTAAATAGAGAAATATACTGTGCATGTCCAGCTCATCTGGGTTGTCAGTGGACACAGATTGCTGATACTGAACTATGCAGAGCTCACACAATAGGCCAGGCTGGCCGTTCAGGCCAAAAAAGCCTTGGCTGGACAGATTCTCCTCATGCCGATGTTATTACTGTTGGAGGTCTGTGATGGCTGTTAGCCGGCTGAGCCCGACAACAAAAGGTGGTTTTATCCTATTAGCGGAGTGCTAACGTGTCTAATTCCTCTCTAGCGGATCAGTCTGTCTCTTTGGATGCAGCAGGCAGAGAAAAACGAAAGAATACCGAGTTTCACCGCAGTGCAACAGTCCAAGACACACGGATCGATCCCATCTATGCGGGTACAGCCGAGCAAGGTTGAAAACTGCAAAGTGTTCCGCTCTGGCAGCTCCAAGGTCAGCCAGTGATCCGGGCCAGGGAGGCAGGGTGAAATGAAACCTGCGGAGGCATGTCAGAAATGTTAATTCTAGTTGACCAGGCATAAATAACATTGTCAGAGGAATTAGAGTTTGTTCCTGTGCTCTGAGTTTCACTGACACGGCAAGAGCTGTTTTGGTGGAGGGCCTGCGCTACCACTTCTCCAGGAAAAACACTTTTCTGAATTGTATAAATACGTGTTTTGACTGTTGGTCCAGTGACACACAGGTTGAAGGGCACAATTTAAAAGCACTTTAGAAAGCTCCATTTTTTGGTTCTCTGGCTTATTTTCCATAAATACTTCATTGTGCTTTGATTTTCCTCTCATATGCACGCGCACACACACACACACACACACACACACACACGCACACACACACACAGACACACACACGCAGCCTCAGTATGAGATTTCTTTTTTCTCTGGCACCACAGGGTCTGCAGTGACATCACTGACCCAGGGGAAGCCAATTTTCCTATTTTTGGTGACACGCAGCCAGGAAAACCCTCTCTTTCCATCTCACCCACTCTCTATCAAAGTCTCTCTCTGTCACTCCCTCTCTTTCATCTGAGCTTTTAACACAGCAGATAAGATAGGAGAAAGGTTGGGGGTGGGATGTATGGAGGCTGTTGCAGCTTGGTGGAGCTACTTGCCTAAAACAGATGAGTGTATCACACGACTGAGGTAATGCTGCTGTTCAGGGGTGCTTTGCTTTAGTGTTTCAGCAACCCATTATTCAGCAGAGTGAGACATCCAGCCTGCACTGGCTGTCTGCTGGCACTCTTTGGCCAGCACTTCCAATGGGACAACACTTTATGACATCTTTTGTAGCATAACATAAAGTACCAGAAATAGCTTTGATATTTAGATTTGAAGTCTAACTTGTTTTGGCTATAGATCGTTCCAATCAGTGTTATTTTCAGCTAAATCCAAGGGACACATTTGTTATAGATCATCCAGTACTCATTTACACATATTTTAAGCTCAAGAAAAAAACATGTCAGGTATTATTCTTTTGTCTTGCATAAGCATAGATTTCCAACTGGTTCTTCGGGGAAAAGCTTTCAAAGTGTAGTCTTTTGTTTTGCATAAGTTCTTTTTTTTCATCTCACATTCCATTGGATAACACTAGTGCTTCAAATGGTTTCCATACCATTCAGTTATGCAGTGGAATAAACCCTACATTAAGAGTAATTATTAGATTGAGCACTTTCAACTGATAATGAAAATACTATCAGCCAGAATAACATATATTGCACATCTACAGCAATGACATCTGTACAAATGACATGATTTATATATGTAATGAAAAAGAACTGACTTTGAAGTAACCACATTATTACTGGTCAAAGGTTTACATAAAAAGTGGCTTTGTTAATGAGTCGGACTAAGAGTCTACAGCCATGTTAGCGGCTCTGTGAAGCTGTGTGTTAGCACAGTGGTACTTTGAGTTAAATGCTAATTTCAGCATGCTAATGTACAATTACTATGTATACATGCTGATGCTTAGCAGTTCTAATGTTAACCACGTTCATCATCTTAGTTTATGTTTTTGGCATGATAACATTGCTAATTAGCAACTGATCATAAGCCGATAAATTATCATTTTGACTCCATAATGGTGCTAGATGGGGATCACCAGTTATTACAATTCATCTTGAGGAGAACATGAATGTCTGTACAAGAATATAATGGCATCCATTTAGAAATATTAGTAACATTCCAGTCTGGACCAAAGTAGACAGAAATAGAGACCAACTGACCTTACCATACACTGTGCTATTTTGCACCACATTTCCTTATTTCAGGCTCATATGATTGAGCTCATTTGATGTCAGTTGGCATGGTGGGAATGGTTAGCACATGCCCCCAACTAAGTTCTCTTTATGTAAATTATAGTAATCAACAGTCACTACTTCTACTTACCCGGCCTTTCATAGATATTCCTACAAAACTTAACCAAAGCAGTTTCTACACATTCTGTGTTAACCTGTGTATTTTCATGAATGTGACGGATACTATGAGAGAAAAGAACAAAATCATGCCCAATAGTTAATCCCAGGTTTCAAGTGTTTTTCCATCCTTTCACATCTGTGTTAACTTTCCAGCAGAATATTTCCTGACATATATTCAGTGAGGCTGCAGAGATTACAGACATTAAGGCTGTAATGACTCAACAGACTGGTCCTTCTGCTGTGAATGCTTTACTGAAATTTAACTGTGGGACTTAATGGATTTTAAAAGCCTATATATGATGTGATCCATCAGCTGTGAACTTCTGAATCTGGCTGCTTCTTGGATGTCCCTCTTTATTTGCTAACCAGCAGTAGCTTTAAGTTATTAAATATTCTTTGTGTGGTGGTTTTACTGTTGGAATTTATAGCCTTCAGCATTTCTTTGAGAACGCTGAATGTGAACAGTCTTTCATTTTGGAATATTATTCTCTTTATGATTATAATCTAGGTCCAACACTGGATTAACAGGATACATAACACAGTACTCAGATGGCAGGAACTGGGAGGCTTGGTAGGCATCTAGTAGCAGTAAATGTTTCCACCAGGGTCCCCTTAAATAGGTTAATCCAACTTTCAGAATCAGAACCAGGACCAGGTTTACTGCCAAGTGAGTACATACAAGGAATTTGCCTTGGTGTTATAGTGCATAAAAGTCATATATATATATATATATATATATATATATATATATATATATATATATATAGATATAGATATAGATATAGATATAGATATATAGAAAAATAAATTATCCTAAATGATATTTTTTTTAAAAAGAAAGAAATTTACAGTAAAAAAAAAAGTAAAATATATTTGAAGTGAGAAGAGCTGCTACAGATTTAAATTTTAAATTGAAGAGGATGTACAAATGTAAAAAGTGTAAACACTATATGAAGTGTGAAAATAATACATTAATATGACATGTAATGTCCATTCTTGGCATGAGGTTTCGTGAGACTTCAGCCTCCTGCCAGAGGGAAGTGTTTCAAAATGTTTATATCAGGGGTGGGAAGGGTTGGCCATGATTTTACCTGCTCACCTCAGTGTTCTGGAGGCGTGAAGGTCCTGAAGGGACGGCAGGTTACAGCCGATCACCTTCTCAGCACAGCTGATGATACGCTGCAGTCTCCTCTTTTCTTTGGCAGTTGCACTAGATGTTGATGGAGTAGGTGAGGAAGGACTCAGTGTTAGTGGTTTAGAAGTGCACCATCACTGTAAACACTGACCAGTATGAAGGACTGATGTGGGGAGTAGAAGGGTTTGCAGTTGATAAAAAAGAATTTCAGATCATGAAATTGACAGTTTTCTGCAGGATTAAAATAACTGTACTTCACCTCTGCCCTCAGAAAATGGTAAAAAAAAAATTGTGTCAGAAGGGAGAGTATTTTTTTATCAGCTGTAGTTCAAACTTGAGAGTTTTATTCTGGTTCTAAAAGTATGTCCCCTCATGCTTAGGAGAGGAATAATATTCTCAACTAAAGCTCTCTTTAAATTTCATACACAGGTGTCTTATATTTCTCCACCAATGACCAATATTCACATATTTAACACTACCAGTAACATTTTTATAATTTTACTGAATTATGACTGAATTTCATAACAGTACTACATCGTGAACCAGCAGGGAATCAGCAATAGAGTGTAATTATTTAAATTGATTTATATTAATTCAGTGAGATTAGATGCATCATCAAATCTCACATTCTGTGCATGATGCGATTCAGTTCAACATGAGTAATTTTGAACCCTTCTAACAGTGTGACATTATGGATAATGGAAAAAAAAAACAACTGCATTGCTTCAGTCAACAAAAAATACACAAGTTTTCTCACACTTGATGATAAATTCCCTAACTGAATCAAGCAATGTTTTAACCCTTTTGTGGCCTTAAGCCTCAGATAACAATAGTTTGTGTGTTTATTCAACAGCTTCATCTTCGATGCTTCTTATTACAGCAAACTCTATGACAGAGATCTCTTAGAATTTTCTAAATCTAACCAGTCAAAACTAGTACTCTGATCATATTTCTCAGCTGCGTAAGCATGAGTGGGATGATACTTTTATGCAATATTTATTGATTATCATTGAGTTAGATTTTTCAAGTCAGTGCAGTTTACTGTCCAGCCTCAAACTTATGCATCATGATAAATCAGGACCTTTTTTTTATTTTTACAGCCCTAGAACCAGCCTTGACAGATATCATTATGAAATATGTATCATACTGTATATTAAAGCTTAGAAATTGGGTGAAGAAACTTTCTTTGAAAGCAACACTTTTTTTGGGCAGCCCTACAACATAACCACGGCTGGATTACCAGCCAGATATCTGGATAGGATTGTGGACAAAATCTGTGGCTGACAACAGTTTAATATTGTTGAAACCAGCATAGCTCATAACCCAAACATATGAAACACTGTTTTAAAGGCACCAAGGGCTCACTAAGAAATAACTTATTATGAAAATTATTAGTCTATACTGTAACTCGACCACATGTTTCATGAATAATAACAGTTGAGTTGATAGAAACAGGACAAAAACGCCATATCTAGAACTATTTGGGGTGAGAATGTGTATTTTTATTGAAGAACTGCTAAAATGCACAGAACACCTCTGTTTCAACTCCCTGTCACTTTAAGATTATCATGCTAATATTCATGCTTTACCGTGGTCACCAAATTATCTTATAATAAGTTTTTACTTCACTTATATAAATCAGAAGATTGTTCTCTTGAAAGCGATCAACATTAATTTAATATTAGTTTAGCTTTTGAATTAATGTTAAAATCTCATTAATCTCACAAATTCTGTGGTTTGCCAATTTTTGATGCAGCTGGTCCAGCTGTTTTGGTCTCCACCACAGTTCGAGCACAGCTTTTACAGCATCCTAAAGCCCCTTTTCACACACATGCATGCAATGTTCAGGAACATTTCTTGCATGTGGTCATGTGTGAATGGGAGCAGAGATCAATATTCAGGTAAATCTGTACCACCAATTTCCCACCTCAGGACTTAGTGACATTTCAGGGAAAATGCTTGTACAGCTGTGTTGTGAATGAAAGCAGTAACCTTGAAGGGACAAGCATGTGAAGGGTTACGTCTGTTTGACAAAAGACACCTTCACATGGAGTGAGCAAACCAATCACAACACTTCACTGATGACATTTGAGTCTGTGATTGTTTACAATTGCTTTGCCAATGCAATGCAATGAATACATTACAAGAACATTGGCACCAAGCAGCTCCTTGCCTGGCATGTTCCTTAAAAAAATAAGAGATGTCTTCTGCTGCATACACAGACATCCATCCATGCCTCATCTTCTTCTTCTTTTGAGTTTGGATTGGCATCCATACTTGTTGCATGACCAACATCTGGTGGACTGTCCCTTGCCCATCTATTTGGCATTGCTATGGTGTGTGAAAAGGCACAAGATGAAAATGTTCCTGAATGTAATTGCATGTGTGAATAGTGTAAATCACTAGTGGTGCCTGAAAGTTTATACCAGTAATTTACTGGGAACTATGAGTGAAAGAGGCTTTAGTGAAAGCATCCCTCACATGTGGGATGGAGTTACAACTTCAGATGATCATCATGGCAATTCTGCCACTTGGAGAGTTATAGTGAAAGATGAATGAGTTTATTGGAACTCTGTGTTATAAAAACATACAAGAAACCTCTGAGAGGGTTTTTAGGTGAGGATTGAGGCTTAAGAGAGATATATATCCTGATTTGATCTGATTGACATCCTGGTTATTATTGATTTTTGTTTGTTTGGCAGGAGATGTGTGTATTCCCCTCAGGTGTGTGCATGTGTCAGTCTACTGTAGGCATGTGTGCTTTAAGTGTTTCTTCTATTTCTCCCTTTGAGTCCGTTTACAGCTGTCTTAAAAGTGGATTTTGTTACTTTTCTGTCTCTCCAATCCAAACCAGACTGAGCTGAACTTCTGCTGTGCTAGCTCAGTGTGGATATATTATCTGTAACTGAACAGAATGATCTCTGCCAGCATGGCACACTTTCAGTATGTCCCACTGGGCCTTTAAGCTTTAAGCTTTCATTTTATCAAGATTTTATTGTTGAGTATTTTTCACACCTACTTAGTTTAGAAACCCTGCTGCGATTTCTCCCTCAGTTGGGTTTGTTGGTTTTCTGACAATCAACAATCAAACCAAGATCTAATTGTGATCTGATGGTGACACTATTTACACAAATCGAAGGAAGTGCTGTGCATTACAGGTGATCATGCGCTGAATTGTAGTTTAAAGACACACCAACTTTCTGACTCTTGGATACATCTTTCTGTTAACCCTTTGTGCCAGAGTGATGCAATCTGCACCAAATTACATACCCCTTACTTGCAAAATCCTAGCTCTGTCAAACCAGAACACATAGACATCCACACTCTAAAATGGATTATGTAATTCATTAAAAATAATTGGATTCATTAGATTTGCTTTGTATTTAATTGTAGTTTTGTCCATATTGTCTACCCCCTTGTATGTTATTTTGTTTAGCCAAGCCACTATATACAGTATAAAACAAAACTGAATACACATCTGGTCACCATCACTAAAATGTTAAATAATTACAAATTATTTTTAGACAAGAAGAATTAAACCAATTCACTTGATACCATATTTAAGTAACTAAACTGCAACAAAAGTCAGCACTCCCTTCATTAGCGAGACTCCATTCTTTTATTTTTTTAATATTCTATTTCTGATGACAGATTGAATCCTCCTGGGCATGGATGATACCAGTCTTGCACAAATCTGTGGAGAGACAGTCTGTCATTCTGCACAGATAATTCTTTTCAGCTGTTCTTTGTTGGAGGGGTTTTGTTGCTCTACCTTCCTCTATAAAATACTCTAAAGTTGTTCTGTTGGATTCAGATCAGGGGACATACTTGAACAGTCCATGGTAGTTTTCACTTTTTTCTTCTTTAAAAAGTCTTGTGTGATTTTTGCAATGTGTTTGAGGTCATTGTCATGTTGGAAAATTCCTCTCTTGCAAACCTTCTCCAGACTGGGAGTCATCTTTTCATTCAGTATTTGGGTATATAAACTTGCATTCATTGTGCCATCTATAATTGTCATCTCCTCTACACCTTTTTCACTCATGTAGCCCCATATCAGCACACTCCCAACTCCATGTTTCACGTTCGGCACTATGCAGTCACTGTGGTAGTCCTGGCCAGGTCCACTCCAAACATGCTGGACCTCATCTGATCCAAACCAATTTATTTTGGTTTCATCTGACCAAAGAATGTGCTGCCAATATTCATCAGGCTTCTTTTCATGTTCTTTGGCAAAGTTTAGTCTTGCAGTTTTGTGAGCAATGGTTTTCTTTTTGGAAGTTGACTATAGAGGTTGACTTCATGCAATGCATGAGCAGTCACTGACACACCAATTTCCACAGATAATCTTTGTGCTAAGTCAGAAGCACTTGCCTGTCTGTTTTTAAGTGCAAGGTCGCATAAATAGTGAATTGTGCGTACGGTCATTTTTTGAGGATGGACTCTGGACTTTCTGTTATTATTATTGTTAGTATGAGTCCCCCTGTATCTCCTAACCACTGCTGCAGCTGTGTTTGGTTTCTGTTCAGTAGCTTACGGACGATCTTGTACCTTCTTTATGAAGTCTCACAATCTGGTTTCTTACTTGTTCAGGGAATTCATCGCCATGTGGAGTCATGTTGCATTACACACAACCCAAGCCAAAGTGAGAAAGTTGTGGTGTTCAGAGGTTCTTTTATAACTTTGTAAAGGCAGTAAGTCTTGCATTTTTGGGTAAATAAAACCCATTTCGCTATCTACAACTTGTGCTTCCTCTTTGCCTCATTGTATGGTCCCTAACAGCAACACAGCAGTTCTAATTAAACCAGACCTACTGAACACAAGTCAAATGAGAATCACAAGTTTAAAAGAAACTGTAAGGGAGTAAAAACATAGCAGATGTTTGAATGTATTTACTGACCAGCAACCACCTTTTGGACAGTATGCATCCGTCCAGAAGTCCCATCCTCACAGTGAAGCTGCAGGGTTTATACACTCCTAAAGTTATAAAAATTCATCTTGTGAGCAAAATGAATATCTGTACCAGATTTCATGGCAATCCATCCAATAGTTCTTGACATATTTCAGGCTGCTAGTGTGGCTAAAAATATTGAGACTTTAGTCAGGAACAAATTAAATGTGCTGACATTAAACACTTTGCAGATGCTCACTATGAATATTTTGTGTTGGCAGCAAATTGTTTGCTAATGCTAATTAGTTTAATATGAATGTGATTTTTACTTGGTATTTTCCCTTCTGTAGGCGTCCAGGATGACCCGCTCAGATGAAGACAGGGACATTGGTTGGGACGCCTGGGGAACATGGAGCGACTGCTCTCGGACCTGCGGGGGAGGAGCCTCCTATTCTCTGCGACGGTGCCTGAATGGAGGGTAAGCTTCATTTAACATCTAACAAGACACAATTTGACAGCATCTTTGAAATATGGTAATACCTTGCAGCTGAAATTTGATCATTAAAAAGGAAAAAAGAATCCAGTATGTGATCCCCGTAGAGAGCAGCTGCTTGCTGCTGGGGTTAATGAGACTGTTTAATCAGAGCTATATATCTGTTCAACGCACACATCACTTTTTAATGATCAAGGGAGGGATATCCTGCAAAAAAACTTCTGATACTGTACCTGTTAAGCAGATGTTTCCAGTTCAGTTGCTTCACCGGGACACTGAGCCCTTAAAGGCAGATAATGTTTTGAGTCCGTGGAGAACACATAAAGAGTTTGCGGTGACTATGAATATCCTGTATATACAGCTTGAGCTTGAAGCCATCATTCCTGTTTAATAATAACATTTTGGGAACATGATGACATCACTAAAAAGAAGTCTGGTAGGCCAAGAAACACGAGCAGTTAGTCAATCGGACCTCCAGGTTTGTCAGCCTTGGTAAATGGTAAAATGGCTACCCAAACTGTTAATTGTAAACATCTATGGGGTTCAGGAGGTAGAGTGGGTCGTCCGCTAATTGGAAGATCAGTGGTTCAATGCCTGGCTCCTCCAGTCTGCATGTTGAAGTGTCATTTGGCAAGCTATTGAACCCCAAATTGCTCCCAATGGCTGCGCCATTGCCGCATGAGTGTGTGTGTGAATGATTAGATTCTTCCTCATGAGCAGGCATCTTGCATGGCTGCCTCTGCCATCAGCATATGAATGTTGCCCGTCTCTCTCCTTCACCAACTCTCATTGTGTTGTTAATATTGAGGCAAGTGATGAAAATCTATAAAGTTTGCACTTCAAATTTAGGACAAGCACTGGAGGGCCTTTAGATTGCAGTTGATTCAACAAAAATCCTTGCCTGGTTCCACTGTAACTCACTACAGTGTTTGCTACTAGCTACTGCTGAGTCTTTTGTCTCACTATTCTGTGCACCTTCTACACATGGGTGAGTTTCGGGATACTGACTTAAGCCCTATTCACATAGGACTAGTATTACCTGGAGACCTCTAGTAATTTGTATTAATTGCAGGGGTGGTCTGTGAACTTAATCCCGTGTGAATCTGCCATGTACATAATTTGTAAAACAAAAATTTCAACGCATCAATGCAATGGACATACCAGAGGACCCGCTGCTTTGAAGTATTTTGTTTTTAAGATGCTCTTTTATTGATATCTTTACCTTTTCTCAACACAAAAACAAAAAGTGTCCTTGATAACACAACAATATGATTATAATGTTAGAACCATCAGTAATTATTTCTCCTTCGATTCTGAGAAATAAATGACTAAATAACTAAACAAAATAAAAACAGAGCACGCATCTCACTTTTAACAATAATTAAAGCTTATCACAACATCTTATTTTCATAGTTTTGGCCATCATGTCTCTTAGTTAACATTGTTCATTATAGTGCAGATCAGGGAACTCAGCACTAAAAATCGGCTTCACTGATTTAAGAGAGGGAGAGAGAAAGAAGGGGCTGGTGTGGGCTGGGTCGGGTGTTTTATGCATTGTCCTCACACTGATAAACACATCAAGTGTTCAGGTTCTGAGTCTCAATTGTTTTGAAAAGCCACAATGAGACAGTCTGCTCAACTATTTGTTGTGCACTGTCGCTTGTTCAGGAAGTCATCACAGCCGGTCTATTTCAGACTGCCCTGTGGCATCCTTCTGTCACCTCCTGGCAACATAATTGTCTCCATTATTTTTGACTGCAGCTCAGCCTCACTTTCTCACCTGCCACAGCTGAAATTTATCCCTCTCTGGGCTTCAAAGTCATAAATGAGAACATCTCTGCTGCACACATACAAAAAACATATGCAGTAAATACACAAAGCAGTGCTAAAGCTTGTTAATTGGCACCTTGTGGTTATGACTTAAAATGAGTAGTATTGAAAGAGAGATAAAGGGGAGTAAACACACCCTGCAAAATGGCTTTTGGGTTTCTCTGGAGGTGGTTTTATGGTTGTTATATTCAGGCCAGTGATGCACCATTGAATGTTTCCTTTGGAGGAAAGGTTTTCTCCCTACGGGGTGTAGAATTACCAGGGCTGACAGACAGATGTTTATGAGCCTTGAAGAAAAGACTTAGCTTTGTTATCCAGATGCTCATTCCCCCTTTGCATCATAGACACTGACTGTAATGTAACCAGGTCACAGTTTTGTTTCAATCAAACTACTATTTAGTTTAATTTTATTTAAATCTAAAGCCTCTCTGTACATACATGGTTAGATTTACTGCAGCTTTTGTGCTGTTTTTTAGGGGCAGGTGTGATGCATTCTGCCTCAAACACATGTGCTTTATGAAACACAAGGAGCAGGCTGGAGTTGCAGTTTTCCTGATTTTATGTAAGCAAAGACCTTTACAATATGCCTCTCATTCACCTATTCACTGACACATTCACACATCGCTGGTAGCGACACAACACATGTATATAATATACATAGTATAGTATCATAATTTTATGGGTGATATTTTGAGTGGAGTTGAACTGTGGACAAAGTAAGTATTTTTTTAATCAAGATCAATGCATCATTTATTTTCTGTGTTTGACGATCTCATCTGAAACCCCAAATTCCATTCATTCAAATTCATGAGAGGAGGGGCTAATTTATTGGACTACAGACTATATAGTGGTGGAAACTGAAGTAGCCCAACTGATCACAAACCACCCCAAAAAGGTTATTATCCACACAATTTAATAAAAAGTAGCCCAGTTATGCGGAAAACTGCCCAATCTTGCAGCTCTCAATCACTCCTAGAATGTATCTTGGAGGTCAGTACAAGGTACAGTCCAGGAGCTGTCATAGTAGATCAGACGCTGAATACTCACACATGTAAACTCAGTGCACACATCACCATTTTTTGAGTAAATCTTGTCCTCATTGTCCAGTTTATTAGGTCCCCCTAAAGTAATGCAGTCTTATACAACAGCCCAGCAGTAAATCCTACCTTCATTAAAATGTTCAGCTTCTCTTGGTTATTTTGTAATGATATATGTGCTTCTAGTATACTAGTCTTCAGGTACTACTTTTGTTAGATAAGTTGAAGAAATGTGGCTGAGGGGCACAACTGTTGTTGCAGTGACACATCATTTTGCAGGAGCCCAGAATTGATTGCACAGGATGCTGTGTGTAAACCCAATACAGGACGCGTCTGCATCAGCCTGATTAGACTGTAATTGCCATTAACACCTGTGACAAACACAGGTGATTGACACACTGGGGGCTCTATTTTTGTTGCAGCACTACAGTCAGTGCAAGCAGCACTCTTACAGTTTGGCATTTTCCTGGACCTTAACATTTGCTTTCCCCATCGTTGTCGTATTTCAGTTCTCAGCACGCACAGCTGGCAGGAGAGGTGCAAACAGTTTCCATCAAATGAGGCAGCTCAATGTGATGATTCAATCAATATCAACAGATTAAGTAGTGCCTTTAGCAATTGTAGTCTGTAGAAATGACAGGATAATACTGAAAAATGAAAATTGTAATTAAACCCTTTTCAACCAGTAGATCAATTTCAATCTGTGTGAGAAATAAAAGTTTAATGTAATAACAGCAGGGACTACAGTAAAGCAGTGCACTACACTGATCAGTAAATGGATGTGGGTGATTTTTGCAGTCCATTTTTTCTTAATATAGCCCAATATCACAAATCACAAATTTATCTTAGGAGGCTTTGCAGTCTGTACAACAAATCAACATCCTCTATCCCTCAACATGAATAAGAAAAAAACTCCCCAAAAGATATCTGCATTAAATTTGCAACCTTAGTACACTTTGGCAGGGTCCTGACCCTCAGGCTGGAAAACACTGATTTCCATCATCATCTAATAACTACATGGATAAGGTGATGAGATGTATCAGGGTCTATCTGATTCGGCTCAACAGGATACTGATTGAGCCAGCACATCATATGTTCATTTCACCGTCACTCTCCAGAGCAGCATGTCGCAATTTCGGTAAAAAGAAGACCTTCATAGATTTTACAAGTGGGAAAGTGGAGACAAATGACTCATTCAGTCACAGTGAGGAGGGGATGTGAGAGGAAAACCTCCCAGCTGGACACACATTTCATTTAATAGAGTCTCCATCAAGTTGAAATTAGTTTAAGGTTAGACGCTGGACAGCTGAACTGATGTCGGTAGCTCTGTTTTGTTTGTGAGAAAATTACTTTTAGGATAACAGAATAATTAACTTGCGATCTCAAGATCCGTTTTTTAAAAAAATAATTGCAGCCACGTGGCGTCTCGCCTTCCATAAGCATTACATTATCTTACTCTTAACATCTGATCATGGCATGTTGACATCTTTTGGGTGAAAATTCTCGACAAATGAGGTATCTAGATTCACTTCCTGTCCTTGATTATGCTTATTAAGCCCCCCTGCAAGTCCTCCGTGATGATATGTCAAAGCTGCATTTTATCAGCCTGACCTGCACGTCCCTGGTGACTGTTTGAAGTCTGATGAGTTCCCATGTCCTCAGATGTCTGTAGACTGGCAGTGGATGGTTGAGACAAGCTGAGTGTGGCCTTGATCTCTGCAAACACTGATCACAGCACCCTGAGTCTGGAAATGATTGGGGGTCCTGATTTGTTCAGACTTCCTCCGCACTGGGAGATTCACACTCCAGTCGTTACAGAACCATCTCCCAACAAGCCAGCTGACCTGCTAGACCTGCACGTGTGTGTATGTGTTTGTGTGCGTGTGTGTGTGTGCTGCGGACTGTTGGGTGTATTTGTGTGTACTACCCATGTGTCTCTCTGTGTTCAAGGCTATGTATGCCTGTGTGTGTGCATATGTGTATTCAACAGAGCATGTACTTGCCTGTACTGTTAAGGGCTGGAAACTGTGAGGACTTATCTGGTGTAGTGAGGTGTGTGTGTGTGTGTGTGTGTGCAGTACATATATAATGTATTTGTGTGTCTGTCTCAGTGGACCACAGTACATCTGGCTAGAATAAGAACATTGAGCCTAATCTGCAACTTCATTCAAAGCACCCTGAACACACACACACACACACACACACACACAGGCACACAGACATACACACACACGCTGGGTTTTTGTCTGGGTCCAGTGTTTCTTTTGGAGTAGAGCTTGTCTTTGCGCCTCCTCTGGTGCCAGACTGTGTCTTCCTCCCCTTTAAAGGTCCATTAACCCTCGCTCGCTTTGTCTGTCCATACAGCAACACTCAGCAAGCAGAGGAAATATCAGTCTGTGGCCAAAAGAATCTAAACTTTCCTTTCTGCTCTTTAGCTGTTACATGATGAGAATGTAGATTTTACAGGGTTTTTTGTCAGACACTATGTTGAATGATAACAGGCTCGTGAATGATGCTTTTCTGCTAAATTATGTTGCTTTGATCTTTTCACAAATCTAATTTGGGTCAACAGTTGATAAGCTGTATGCACTGCAAAAGTGCTTGTTACTGTAGGTTTTGGGTGTGATGTGTTTCTCAGTAACCTGTTGGAGTCCTTTTTGAGGTAATAATTAAATAAATCTATGGATTTCTGAGCGTGAGATGTATGATCACATACACACACATACACACGGGTGGCAGAAAACAGGCCAGAATGAGGAGATCAACAAGTGACATTGTTTTTGTTTCTTAAACTGTACAAATCAAAAAGAGCCCCTGATTGACAGCTCATATTTTTCTGCATATTAATGCTGTTGAATGAATATTGCTAAAGTTTGTAAGGCACTATGATCAATGCTTAGGTGATCAGTTTGATGTGTGTCACTCCCATCCAAGACTGATGACTTTGGATGGGAAATGACTCTGATATGAGGTTTTGCTCTAACATAACACATCTGGTATATGTAGCGTCTGCTATATCTAGTAAAAGAAAGTTAAGAATTGCAACCAACTCAAATCTTCCTATCCTCTCTCTTCCTATCAACTCCTCCATTTCTGGTCTTATTTTGAAACTAAGTCTCAGATTCACTCTGACTCAACCAGACAGTCATCTTATTTTCATCTTCCCAAACATCTGACAGCCAGAGGTCAATTTTCAATCAAATACAGACATCCAAATTCATGGAACTACTATTCTCACTGGATTGAAATGTCTTCATCCTTAAAGTCCTCTAGAGCAGATTTTCAAAAGGCTTTTATTTTGGTTTTATTTGTTGTTTTTTTCTTTTAATAGTTGGACTTTATTTTTCTTTCATATATATGCATGTATATCATTTAGATAGAGGTAATCACTAAGCCTAATAGGCTTTTTTTTCACTGCCCATACATTCTTTTTTCTTTTTGTTTAACCTGTCCAAATAAAAATAAACTGAGTACATAATATAATAACCAGTATGAGTACAGCTGTGCTCTTAACTTGTGCAGCAGAAAAAGGAATTTCACACCCTCCAAACCCCCCCAAAATAAATTCACCTCTAAACAGTACATTTACTGGTTTCCAGCAGGTTGTTTTATTTCTAAACACTGAAAATGTCCTTATATAAGCTAACATGACATTTTGAATTTTCTACTCGTGTGCTGTGTGCACATCCTGTATTGTTTGTAAATGGAAACCCCAACCATAGCGGCCAATTATCGCATTTTATGTGAAAAGTCACACCCATTCTTCCCAGAGTCATAACTGAAGTGCACAGTTGTCATTCTGGTGCAGTGATCCCAACTTACTTTGCTGTTTCTTCAATGGCTGTTGAGAAGGAACATCTGTGTAGAATCAGTTTGGAAAAAAAAACAGACATTCTTTATACTTTCATATCTTCCATCCTAATCATCAAATGTAGGCTTTTTTCCAGACAGCTGTATATAATCAAAGTAATCATTAGCAAAAAAAAAAAAAAACCCACCAATAATTTCATACTCTGTCAAACTTGTTTCATAAAAACTGCACTAGAACATGTATATAACAATATACAGCATGCCCAGCTAAGACACAGTAGTGACTATGACAGAAGCCTGCAAATAGAGAGAGAAAAAAGTCTGAGGTTAAAAGTGTCATGTATACATGTCATTAATTGGTTTTTCATCATTTATAATTACAATTGAAAAGCGCAAGTTATGTCTTTATTTCTTAATTTTTCTGTTAGCAATGAGGAAACTAACATGCCCCCACTGGTAATATGGCTAAAGCAGTTCACACGAGGTTAATCGTCCTCACACAGTTTGGTCCAGAATGGTGCCTCTAGTCTCTGGTGTTTTGCCACAAATAAGATTGTAGCATTGTAGTTTCTTCTTTTCCTCTTCATTCTCTGTCTTGTCTTGTGTATAAAAAAACAAAACACGGTCTTTCTTTCATATTTTCAATCAATATCTTATTGTGAGTTCATTATTGTCATCCCCGTATGCGCCTCTTGACTTGTAATATTATCTTTTCTTCAGTTTTCAAGTAGACTCATCATAATCATCGTTTTTCATTTTGTCAGCTGTACATTACTCACTGAAAGATGACAGAAAAGCTCCGTAATGCATTATCAAAGGCATAACTCATATTCAGAGCACGTGAAGATAAATGAATATCCTTCATTTCCTTGTCTGTTTTTGCGCAAAATACTACAATTTTAGAACAATTACTCCACATGAATATATATTTTTTAGTTATTTGTATAATTGCAAATAACTAAACATATGTAACATATGTATCTAAAATGTCCTAGTGCAATTGTGACATGTACTTGAAAACCCTCTCGTGTAGTCTGGTGTAGGCTCTGCCCGCTTCCAGTGTAAATCTAAACACAGGAGCCAATTGTAGCTTTTGCCTTACACCGCTGGCATTAAGTGGATCTAAAGATAATTTTGCCAAAACTACTATTTCCAAGGTCAAGAATTACTCTCACAAACCAGAAGTGGTTTAGGAAGTACAGATTAAATCACCACTTTACTGTTGATAAAGAACAACAAAGCTTTGCAGTGCTTCTCTGACATTGTTGTAATTGTTTCTTTTTTTTTTTAAAGTATGCTGTGTGGCGCAATAGTTATGTCTTTAAAAAAGCCATCAACAGCGTTCACTGCTGTCACGTCAGCGTTGTGAGTTTAGTGGAAGACTAATGGACATAGCTGTAGACATTCCCAGAGCCTGAAACAATCTACCAACCTACACACTCACACATGCACGGACTGGTGCACGCCTACATACAGTTTGTCCCACCGTGGTTGAGTAGTTTATGCATTTCAATAGGAGAAATCTATTAATTGGTGCATTAATATGGAGCCGTGGCTGGCTGTTTTCTGTGCTGGTATAGCTTGGAGTTGGCTGAGTGTAGCTTCATCTCTCTATTTGCCCTAAATGGCAGATTAGACCAGGCCTGCTTTACACTGGGACAAATGAGCTGCTACCAGTTGAGTCTAATGTTATTGTAAGCTGTGTGCACTTTATGGTAGTTAACACACACTGAGAGATTGGGTGTTGTTATTTTTGCTAACAAGGTGGAATGGATTTAACAGCGTGTCCATGCTGTCACGGGGAAAGGAACGTTCTGCTATGGCACATTTCACACAAGGCTCAGGTTCATTCTGACACTGTGTATGTATGTGCGCGTGTGTATGTGTGTGTGTGTGTGTGTGTGTTTGTGTGTGTGTCTGTGGGTCCAGTTTTGCTTGACATTTTGGACTTTGCCAGCTTGAGCTCAGTGAAGTGCTGAGATGGCTGCTGGCTGGATGACGTGTGCTGCAGGTGGAGTGTGCTGTAATCTAACAGGTGTGTGTGCACGCACATACATGTGTGCATGGGTATTTTACTCTGTGGGTGCGTGCATTCATCCACCATTTTTACTGAACATTTTGGGATCTAGCTGCTGTTCAGATTCATTGTGCAAATTAAAAGAAGCTCAGTAAAGGTCAAGGTGAGAATGTAAGGGGGAAAAAATCTAAATTAAACAGATTAAGAACATTTTGTACATAAAATGAGATGTTGAGAAGCTTGACAACACAACACAATATTAGAGAATGTGAAACATATCACAACAAATTTCATGATACAATAGATGAAGAATATACTGGAAAATATATTTTAATCAAATTTTTGTCCATAAAATGTATAGCAATTCAATTCTATGTTCTGTCAGGTTTACAAAAATTTGTATATAACAACATGACAAAAAAAGATCATTCATGTTCTGTCAAGTTTATGAGTTTTTTGATTAAAGATGATGCAGGTTTGATTCTCCACACAGCTCCACACTGAGTCACCTGTTGGTTTCCATTAATGCTGAGAATGTTTTTCCTCTTACCTTCCTTTGCAGAAACTGTGATGGCAAAAACATCCGCTACAGAACCTGCAGCAACATGGTGAGTCTGATCTTTACAACTCATTAAGAACAGTCGCTTCATTAATTTTAGATTACATGCATGCAATCTAGGAGAGAGAAGAAAAAAATACTTCACACCGACACGTTTGTCATGCTGATATGAGTTTTAAAGCAGAATGAGAGAACTCAGCAAGAGGTAAAAAAAACACTGTGTATGTATTCCACCCCCGAGTGGATGTCAATTTACACTCAGCACACTCTTACGCATGTGTTAACCACACATGCTGGTCAGCAATGCTATTTAGAAATTAAAAATGACAAGCAAAACCAAAGACTTAAGGTTGATCTTTTTTAATCTTATTTTGCTGCCATACCTGATACCATAATTCCATTTCAGCTATTATGGTCAATGTTCCAGGTCTGAAGGACTACTGACGACCAGTTTTATGGGTTTGGGTGAGAAGAGGTCATTCTCTCCTGCAGCTTTTCATGTTTCATTAATTGGGCTATCTTCCGGTTGATAAAATATCCAGATTCACAAAGCTTTGATGTCTACAAAACTATCTTTTTTATTATCAGAGTGAAACATACAACATTCAGGCGGCATCCTTTTTAGGCACCATCACTGTCAGTTATCAGTTAAAATGACAAACATTGCTGGCAGCAGATCATATCAGCCTTAGCCAATTAATTTATGCTGTAAGTCATGCAAAATGAAACTAGACTGTTGTCTGATTAATGTGTGTCTGTAAGCCAGTATCTGTAGTCAGCTTTGTTGGATCTGTGAGGAGTGTGGCTGGTTATTAGCAATAATTAATCATTATCAGAGACAATGATCAATTATTAAAATTAATAAATTATTCATTTAACTTAATAATAACGGGGAACTACCCAGAAACCGGGACTGATGTCTGATTTTCAATCAACAAACAACTTACTTTTCACGCACGGTGGCACAAACAAAGAAGTCTCGGGTGGGACAAACACAAGATAGTCTAATGTGGAAAAAACAACTAAACAGGCAGCAAACTTCAAATACTCCTTGGAGTAAAGCAGAACAAAGGGACTTGGCGGTCCATCAATTCACACAACAAAAACAACAGCACTGAAGCTGAAAATAACACGGTCTCTGCCCACACTTAAGCCTCTTACTTGGTCACTTCAGAAAGGAAGTAGGGTGGGTTTCAGTCCGTCCTTGGGTCCTCAGTTCCTCAGCTTGGATGCTTACAGGGCCATCCTCGCACTCTATCAGCGGGTTTCACGGCAGCTGATACTCAGCAGACATTGTAGAGAAAACAGCAGAGTCGACTTAGTTGAAGGAAAACGGGGCATAGAAGTTATCCGCATCTTCATGAAAAAATCCTTTTCTTCAGTGCTGTGTTGCAGCGGCGGTCTGTCTCTTGGAGCCAGAGATTGAGTTTGGGTAAATACAGGTGAAGTCTCGTCTCGTCCAATGAGGGGAGAATCTTCCAGTTGGTGGGGAAAAGGCACACGTGCACGGGGTTACCTTCCTTAGTAAACTGGCTCAAGGAGAAAGGAAAGCTTCCTCCTGTGCAGTTCCAATGGAATGGCGAGGGTGTCTGTCTCCAACTGGTACTTAAAGGGGTGGTAACATCACAGCTGTGTTGCCATGATTCCCGTTGATGTTGATGCATCTCTGCCAATGAGAGACGAGAGTTTGGGACTTCTTCCAGAGTTTACACCAAGGTGTGAACTGAGGCGAGCATGCTAGGAGATGGAGTTTGTTTTGACTCTCTTTGATTGACTTGGCGTCCTTTCTTGTTATCAGGCTTCGTGACTGCATTCAGGCTTGCCTCTGTCTCATGCACATGGAGTATGAGGCCCAACAGTTTAAAATAGTTTGACTTACGCTGGCTGAGCTGGCTAACTTCCGGTTGGCTCCTTGTTCACTTGAATGGGGATAAAATCGTTATACTTTCTGGACTTTCTAAACGTTGGACTGAATGGATCAGATTTGCAGCGGTTGTGATGCTCAAAAAAATGTATTCACCATTTTATAGCCACTCCTTTTCCAGTGATTGTGTGTGGGAAAAATGTTTTTTGGGCCAGTGGTCATCACGTGAGGAACCTGGAAGTTGCAATTACATGGTTTGGCCATGATGTCAAAGTGGCTTCATACTCCCTGAGGGCTTGGGCATGATATGCAACAATTGTCCCCTGGCCGAAATCAAATCATAAATGCTGTGGCCTTCAAAGACTGTTAGCAAGGTAAAAGATACACTACTCTATAACACAACTGTAAAATGAACTGTGTGTTTTTGCAAGTTCAATTAGATCCACAGAGTGATGATTGTTTCCAGTGAAGCTGATTGTGTTGCTTCAGTTTCAGTAGTTGGGATCTTGCAGTTAATAATTTGTGTTTACCAACTTAATAATGAACAGCTCAAAACTTTTTCTCCTAGCTTGCTGTTAAGGATTTGAAACTCAACAGTGAGCTGTGAGGACATTTGGTGATTTCAGCATGCTATTCTATACTATAACATGACCAGGAACTATATAAAAGGAAAGTATATGATACTTTAGGCTTTAAATATACTCTCATCTCTCTATGATTACTGGGTATTAATTCAAATAACAGCACACAAATGTGTGATGAACTGTATGTGCAGAAGCAGAGTAGGGATTTCTGCCACAACTTCACCAACTTCCAAGGTGCATGGAGAAGGATAACTAGGTCAAAACTCCAGCAGCAAGAGTAGGGAAATAAAGAACACATCCATTCTTTTGCTATAATAAAGTCTCTCTGACGTTATATGTGAATAATCCCTCTCCCAGTCCTTGAGAGTTCATCCTGTAATATCAATGGTTGTCATTTGATCCATTGGAGACCAACAACCACAACCGCCCCCATGATGGCAGCTCCACAGTAGGTCTGCACTTTCCCAAACCGCAGAAACAAATCCAGCCTGTTGAAACAACCCTCTTACACCATTTTTAATCAGAGGAAGACAAGTCTTATTTCTCTCTTTTGCCCACTGATGTGGTTCAATCCGGATTCATTGTAGAGCTTCAGTGAGATTCAGTGGGAAGTGTTCCCAAGATAATATTTATCCCATCTCCCCCCTACGCACATGGAGGCTAAGTCTGTCTGAACTGGAGGCTCTGTTCAGCAGGCTCCATAAAGGCATCAGAAGGATATGTACACTGGCAGAGTGTGAGTGAATGAAGCTGATGTGTCAGACTGCAAGTGTCTAGTTCTCAGTTAGGGAGGGGAGGACAGATTTATTGGCTGCCAAAAGTCTGCCAGTCGTCACCCGCAGGAACAAGCGTCGTTTATTGATCTGAGACAGCTTTCAGTCCCAAGAAGCATCCAGGTGTTAATCTGTTGACAGCTTTCCTACAGCCTTACCTCCTCTGCCATGGGCAGATGGGCTGGATTTTTTCCCATGTCCAGTTTGAATCACACAAAAACACAAACTGTATGGAATATAATATTTTATTAACTGTTTAAATACCTGTATTTGGTGTTGTGGAAATTGCATTACTGACACCTTGGCTCATGTTCAGGGATCCCACATATCCAATGTGGACATTCTTTCTTTTGGATTCCAAGGCCAACTTGTAAATTTGCCAGGCTAATATGTTGGCCAATTTCAGTTTATTGCAGATAAAGTTGGTACTTGTAAAGTTGGTCTAGATATGAGCTACAAATTAATCACTGAATACATTTCTGAGATACCCCTGCTGACGATGGTTTACAGGTCCATGAGATGAATTAATGATATGGACACTATAATGAGCCGCACAGCTGTGTAACCTGGCTGTTGGAGAACCTTGCCGGTACAATCTGTGAAACTGCATTTCTTTCCTATTCATTTCATTGACAGGATCAAACACTAGTGGAGCAGGCAGCAAATTGATATGAAAACAGCTGGTTCAGGGCATATCTTCATCCATTTAAGGCTCATTGTGGGAGTGGAAATGAGGCTTGGTCACACGCCCAGTTCCTCAATGACTGAGATTTATAAAACAGGCAAGACAAAGCAAAAGAGCTGGATGAAGGTTAATATAAATCAGAGAGTCATATTACTGCTCTCATAGCTCTGAAACAACTATGCCAATCAGAGTTAAATGTGATCATGACAACTCAACAACAACTCTTCAGGAAGTGTCTGGATGGTTCAGAGCATCATGACATGAACATATGTCACCAAAAATCTGCAGCCAAAGACAGATGGAGTAGGTTTTTTCATCAGTTAATATTATAACGGTAGAAATTAAAAAATTCTAATATATTTGGTAAAGCTATTTATATGATTGCATTGGAGCAACACTATTTCATCCCTAATTCTAATGTATCTCACCATGTAAATGTTCACATAGTTTAGTAATTAACATTACACAACAGTGAGCCCTGCTAACCCAACGTCTCCTCCATAAAAAGGCAGAATATTGAGTTATAACCAACTAGTCTGATGTGTGCAGAGGTGTGTGTAGTTATTCTGTAGCAGCCTGGTGACATTTTCAGGTGATTTAATGAAGGTAAACACAAGTGAATGACGTGCACAATGGCACTGCGCTCTGGCACAGCATTTCTCTGACCAGAGGCTGCAGATGTGTCAACATATCTGTCGTGTTGCCTTCAGATGCTGCAGGGATTTAATGAAGTGAGAGAGAGGCTTTTCATACAGTATAAAGTAGCTGTGGGCAGTGATGTTAGAATCATCCACATTCATTTATAGATTAGACTTTTTTCAACAACCACTTCCTGTTTTTAAGCTCTTGCTGACATTGCCAGTGCTGTCATAGTTTCAACCAGGTATGATGGGATATATTGTATTATTTTAAATGTTTCGTTTAAATATTTGTATGATTTTGTATTCTTGTGGCTTATGAAGACTATGGTATGGATGATGTGTATGCGAACAATGTTTATTGATAGAAGTAGCATTGGTGTTTACCTGTTGTAGGAGGAAATCACCTTTTTCAGTCACTGAGCAAGTCTGTGAGTCTGCCTCTCATCACCTTCTTAAATCCTCTGGCTGAGCTTCCTCAGGGTGTTTAATTGAAATAACTTATTTATGTTTCAAGCATTAAGATGTTATTGCAGCACATTTGCAGCAAGTTTTTAGTTTGCTCTTGCAGATAAAATCACCAACCTTTCAGCAGAATGACGCTGTGCCAGAAACAGATGTGGTTCTGAGGTTTTAATCCAAAATACAACAACTTGCTTTTCACTGCTTCATTTGAATGAACCTCCCACGTGTTTGTCCCTCTTGCCCCACCTGTGCACAGTGTGTGCGGCACTGGTCACTAAAATACCACACAAACAGTTAAAATGAGTTTCAAGGTCAGGAAAATACCAAACAGTTGCTTCCACTTCCACAGGTCCCTAAATTGGTGGAAAACTAGGGCGCAGTGACAGGAGCCATCATTGGCCAGACATTATTTGTAGTTCTGTGAGCTCGTCCAAGCAGAGACTCTCTTATCACCTGGCCTCTAAGAGCTTCTGTGACTGTCTGAGCTGGGACTGCAAATTGAAGTCTTGACATACATACAATACATACATGTATACATGAATCAGAAAAGTGAGTTAATTCAGTGGCCCTCTCCAACTTCTGTCCTTGCTAATCTCTTCTCAGGACTGCCCAGCAGAGTCAGGTGACTTCCGGACACAGCAGTGTTCAGCCCACAATGACATCAAGTACCAGGGTGTCACCCATGAGTGGGTCCCAGCACCTTACGACCCCACAGGACCCTGTGCGCTGAGATGTCAGGCAAAAGGAAGGAGTCTCACTGTTGAACTGGCCCCCAAGGTGCTGGACGGAACACGTTGCCGTGCAGATGCCTTTGACATGTGTATCAGTGGAGTTTGTCAGGTAAGGGATGGTATCATGAATCAGTTGTTGTCCAGTCAGTGTCACTCACCTCTGACATTATTAGACTTCTCCACCATTTGTCTCATTGTGAGTGAAAAATGGTGCAATGGCAGGAAATGATATAAAAAAAGAATTGGCACGGCTCTGACATCAAATGTTACCCAGCACGAGCTCATGTTTGATATGTAGTTTTATAACTGCAAGCACATTCTTTCCAGGTCTTTTAGTTTCATTTGTATGCTGTTGATGTTTCTAGACTTCTCTCCCATCCTCATATTTAATAATAGTGAATTTTGGATTTTATTATTCCTGCAAGTCTGTGGCAGTGCAGAATTACAGAGAGTGTGTATTTACTGCTGCCCACTGTCTTTTAATAGAAGAAAATCTCTTCACACACTTGCTGTTTATACAATGGGACATTGCTGAGCTTTCACAGACATAAGTCAGAGTGAGCATGAAACAAACCAGAACTTGACAGGCATCAATGGATCATTTCTCTCTTTGGAGTCAAGGCAACCTTAGGCTACAGGACCTGATACACATGAACTCATAGTATTATTAATTTTAAAATTTGATACAGAATTAAATAAAAATAATAATATATTATTTTTATAATAAATTGTTTGCTTTACAACTCTAGCTGATGATCTCTTGTTTTTTTGTCTTTTTTATGTGAAAGAAAAACTGAAAACCAATAAGTATATTCAGAAAACCTGGCCAAACATGCAATGTCAACCCTATCACTCCTAGTAGGCAGCTCTATTCTGCACTCAGTAGTTTTGTGTGAATTATACTCTGACATACAGGATATGACTGCTCAGAGTATTCACATTGCTGCTTTGCTTTGCAGCCAATAATGTGGTGTTGCAGGTGGTAGTGGGCCTTCATGAAATGAAAGGATGAGCTGAAACATGGAAACTTTAGTCCCTGCAGTGTCATAATCATGTCAGAGACTCTATATTTAGTTGAGCTTTGTTTTAGGATGCACAGAGGGGGATTTACTGCAGATATGTTCCATTCCCAGGCTGGCTGCTTGATTAGAGGCTGTTTGTGAGTGCATGACAGGAGGAGGAGCACACGTATCACATTTGACAGATCCATTTCCACAACAATTATTTATATATACTCTTTGGCATATATGTGATGTAGCAGAGGGCAGCAGCATAGCAAAAACCTATTATGGGCTACTGAGTGTTCTCCTCCAACTGTCAAGTGAATTCAGATGCGCTTCCATCAACTTCATTGAAACGGAAAACAAGAATTGATGAGTTTTAGACAACTTGTTGTTTTTTCATTTTCATGTTGCTGTCAGGGTGACCGTATTTCATGCTGCATGAAGGTGAAAAATAACAAATCACGCTTGGCAATTTTGACGTACTCCACTTAACAGCCACACCAACCTTGACCTCTAAACAGGAGAGACACTTGTGAGAAGTTGACATTTAAAAGCAACCAAAGCAGCTGTCATGGTTAAATGTTCATCTGACAGATGCATTTCTATCACCAGTTACTGTATCACATCACTTTAAGTAGAAGTTGCACCAACCTCAGTGATCAGAGTGATTGCTACTGTGTTCAAATTTGGATTTGGTTCATTTTAATTACCAGTATCAGCAGTACAACCATGGATTCACCTGATATGTTTGTTATTGTATTGTTATTTTCAATGAACACATTCTAAAAAAACCAAAACAAGCTGCTATAATCATCAAATATGTAATATACTATATTACAGTGATGATTATAATGAGAAACCATTCTATTCCTTGCCAGATCTCAGCTTTCTTAAGAAAAAAGAAATGTTATCAGTACTGCTTTTTCATTTACCTGCTAAGGTGAAGACAAGAGAAGTCAAGTGAAGAGGAGTGAAGAGGCTGTTTCCAAAATTACAGGGATGCTTTGATTGTACTGATTAATCTGTGTTTAATCACTCTGCTTCAGATATTGATGAACTCACTGACACTTTGTGCAGTTATATTGCATGTTGTGAGGATACTGTTAATAATTCCTATCCTCGTGTCTAGACATCAAACGTGTCAGATATGTTTTTCATGTGCACATCACATGTGACACATATACTCTCATTGTAATCTATGCAACTGTCTGCACCAGCTCCGTGTAGGCTCGCATCTCACAAGCGTAGCCATGACCTGAACCATTCATTTACGCTTCAAGTCTATTTTCCTCCATTTTATTTGCATCACTACAGTTATTGTGTATTGGGCTCTGAGCACTTCCAGCACACAAGTGACCTACGCTCAACATTGCATCTAAACGCCTCCAGTGTAATCGCATAGATTGAGTACTTGCTGTTGCTGCTGCTCTGCTGACGTGCTGCTCACGCCACGCTTGCTGTCTAGACACAGGGTAAGAAGCATGTTAATAATAAGCCACGGGTTACTAAATCCTTGAAAAATGTGCTCGATAGAAAACATGGAACCTTTATGATGAGACAGATAAAAGAGAGGCAAGGGGAGAGGTCAGAGTGGAAATTACGAGAGCCTAGTTAAAATATAAGAAAAAGCTTGAGGAAAATTTAAGCAGCAACAATTTGCAAGCAGTGTGGGGCGGAATGAGGAAAATGACAGCTCAGCAAAAACCTGAAACAAGCCAGTTAGCATTGCAGGGTATGATAGTAACAAAGACCAAGCTGAAGCACTAAATACGTTTTATTTAAGATTTGATACCCATGACTTTGCAGATGAACTTAGAGAAATATGCAAAAAGTCCCCCCCCCTACAAAGTCAAACCAGATGTTTGAAGCTCATGATGTCAAGGCAGTATTTCAGAAAAATAAGACAAATAAGAGCCCAGGGCCTCATTGTATCACAGAAAGACTTCTTAAGTGTTGTTCAGAGCTGCTATGTAAGGTGTTCTGTTATATATTTAGGATGTCTCTGTAGCAGCAAAGGGTTCCAAAGTTAGGAAAGGAGTCCATTGTTGTCCTGGTGGTTAAAAGCAGGACCCCTAAGGAGCTAAATGACTTCAGACCAGTGGCAATGACATCACTGGTCATTAAGTAATTTGAAAGGCTGGTCAAAAGGGAAATGTTGGAAGTGATGGGGAAGACTCTGGGCCCCATGCAGTTTGCATATAGAGCTTGGATGGGAGTAGAGAATGCCACAATCACATCATATGCCAGACTTTTATTTTTTGATTTCTCATTAGCATTTAATGCTATCCAGCCACATGTTTTAGTTAGGAAATTGCTTATTTATTTAATCTTGATGCAAATTCTGGGGCTGGATTGCAGATTTTTTTTAACATGTAGGTCTCAGAGGATGAGAGTGAATGACTTCCTGTCAGAATGGCGCTCCTCTTCCAGTGGTTCTCCTCAGGGCTGTGTCCTGTCTCTTTTAACTGCACATCCTTTACACCAATGACTGTAGAAGCCAGCATGGGGACAGACACATCCTGGATTTTGCTGATTATACAGTTATCATCAGCCTGCTCCATAAAGATGAATCTGAGCATGGGCTGGTGGTAGAGGAGTTTGTCAAATGGTGTGATGAGGTCTTTCTCCAATTAAATGCCAAGGATATGGTCATTTTAGAAGGAAATCATCCCACCCGCCATCATCAAAGGAATGACATTGAATCTGTAGTATTATAAATATCTTGCAACAGTCATTGATAATAACCTGAAATTTGATGCAAATTCTGATGCAGTCAGTAAGAAAAGACAATAATGTTTATACTTCCTTAGGAAGTTAAATATTTTTTAATGTAGATAGGAAAATTATATTTCTTTTACAAGCCATTTATTGAATCTGCTCTTACTTTTTCTATGATTGGTATGGTAACCTGAACATCAGGGACAAAAACAACTTAGCTTTAATGTAAAGGTTGCTGGTAAGGTGACAAGTGTCTCACAGATGCACCTGACAGTCATCTCTGACCAGCAGGTTCTCCTCAAGGCCAGGTCTATATTAGACTGCACAAACCACCCCTTTCACTTTGAGTTTGAAACTCTTCCCTCAAGATGTCTTTGCTCCCTGTGCAATAACCCTGCTTCGGCACATGTAATTTAGCATTTTAGAGACGTTGTTTTGTTGTATTATTGTGTTCTATATATTGTATGTACAGGAAACATTTTTATACTTTTTGTTTTTGAAGTAGATGTGGCTTATACCAGAAAAAATAGCCAATCTGCTTAATTTTCTTCATTACATTGTTTAATACTGCCATATATCCTCATCATACGTATATGTATACGTTCAGCTGTCTAAATAAAAGCTGTGTAATTGTTAAAAGTGCAGGTGGAAATAAATAGTGGAAACAGAGCAGTGAAAAAGTAAGTCAGAATTGCATTACTTTGAAGACAGGAGTAAAGTTGGTCTGTATCTGTGATAACAAATAAGAAAGCTACTGACAAAAAATGCGCCATAAAAACTCATTTGGCCTAATTGCATGGAGATTACGCATGCAATTGGAGGAGGTCCAGATGAAAATAAAACTAGCTTGAGGTGTCTATGAAAGAGATTAGAAAGTTACTGACATTTTAAAAAAAAAAAAAAAAAACCTCCTTTACCTCCTTTAGCTCCATTTCTATGCACTTTTGAGATGGTCCCTGATTTCATCTTCTCAGTTTCCCCTCTACTGTTATGGCACTAATCACTTGATGATGAACCTTGCTGAATGTTTGAATATTTAAATTTTACGATCTGCACATCTGTGTTTATGCGTATAGCCAATTTCAGAGCACATCATCATTGAATATGTGTTTAACACCAACTACTGACTTCGGCAGTTTTAGTGGAAATACAGTAGCATTACTATGGCAATGTTTTCGACATCTCAGTTATTTCTTTATGTATAACATTGAAAACAGACTATTCCTGCCCTCTGGAGACTTCTCACTGTAACAACAGACAATTGTAATACTGTATATCTGCGTAATACCTATTCTCTAGTCACTATATCACATTATCACATTGCCCAATATGCTTTACCAAACAGTTGCCAAAAAGAGTTAAGACCTCCCTCTGATACTGAAGAAACTCTATTTGTATAATCATCATCTTTTTGACTTCATGCACCAAAAAATATTGATGTAAACTTGTCTGTGGTGAATCAAATGCATGTGAAGGATAATAGTGAAAGAGAAAGAGAAAAAAAAACCTGACGGAAGAAGAGCAGTAAACTACAGAAGGAATTAGGGAGAGAGAAAGGCATTATCTCTGCTCTGTTTCCTCAACAACAGCCTAGACGATGAGGTAACATCCTCATCAGATCCATTAAAAACATGCCCTGTTTATGCAAATCCAGCTGTCTACATCATAGAGCAGCAGCTCACCATGCAGCTCCTATAGTAGTTAAGGCAGATGCATTTACAATCTGTAACTCGAAAATAAACCATATCCTCTGATGAGAGGCTTACACCTTTCCCCATCTACAACTTACATCCTTAAATATCAGGCTACAGCAGGACAGGCATTTCTACTCTCAGGAAAAGTAGCTTTCCAACCGCCTTGCTTTTCTCTGCTTGCTTCTACTCAACGCTCTAAATTAAGTTTAAAAAATACATAAACAATGTCAAGTAGCTGAAGGATAATGTAGCAGTGATGGACTCTACTCAAGTGGACATGAGTAAAAATATCCAGTGTTTACATGTAGTGTCTTAGTATCAACATTACATTTCAGTGTTTACATCCTATTCTGTGATTCTATAGTCACAGTGCCAGACCCTGGTCATACACCATTAACAAAATGACCCTTAATGCAACTGTGCTCTCTGTGTAATACACTTGAGCGTGTGTGTGCAGTGTATGTGTGATTTCATGTCTGTACAGTATCCGTTGCTGTTTCCTGTTGAGTGTTTTCTTTCTCAGGCTGGACGAACCTTTTTCATAGTATTTAGAGCGTCATGAGGCATTCATGCTAAACTAATGAAAAAACTAATGAAACCATTCAATTGTGTCTTAAGGCGGACGTGTTCATAGATGTTTTGAATAAATAAGTAGAAAAACAAAGAGATCTTGAGAGAGAAGTTCAAATCCTGCATTTTTTTCTCACCTTTCCCTCTGCACACCTGGCTAATCGTGGCTGTGCTTGGCAGTTTTGAAAAGTCATGATAATTGTATCAAACATTGTATTCATTGTTTAACAATCACACCTTGCCCATGATTGTGTATACGGAAACATAATGGATATATCATAAGATCTTGGTACTGGACTCAAAGATGGCACCTATTCAGTCAAATGAGAGTTTCTTGCCTACTGTATAAACCAAAAAAGTTTCTGGCTTCCACATTGTGTGGCCCACTGAATATGCGCAGAAGTGTTTCTCCTGCTGAACCATTGACTTCACATTGGGATGATGTAGCAGATTTGACCTTATTTGCAGTTTAAGATGTCCTGTCAACAGTTTTATAGATGTCTCTTTCACAATGGTGGTCTGTGGGGAAAATGCCCTTTTGGGCTACAGGGGATTTTTCCACTGCAATACTACAAGTGGCCATTGGGACAAATTGGTAGCAAGGCTGAGCAGCCTTATTCAGTTCTCCTAATAAATTCATGGGAAAATGGTTTATGGGCTACTACGCATGATGTGATGAGCCCAGAAGTTGTAATTACCTAGTGCAACCACTATGACAAAATTGCTTCACAGCCTAGCATTGTCCTGGGAGCTCGGCCTTCACGTTTCTGACAGGTTAACCTATACCACAAGCACTAACAAGTTCGGCACATTATGTAATACACAAATAAACCAAGGTTTAATCCCAACATCAAAATTAAAACTTGGAAGTTACTTTCATCATCAAACTGATCAATAAGTGTTTTAATGCATAGAGTGAACAGCAGGAAACCACTAACCTATAAAACACTGGTATGAAATACATCTATTTTTGACTAGAATCAGGTAAGACATATTAACATACTGAATGTAAGTTTTAAATGATCTCAAACATATATGGTCACACCAAAAAATAGCAATTTACCCTTTTAAAACAACTAGAAAGCAGAGAGCGGATACACCAAAGCTGCACAACACTTAGCTATTTCAAAATGTTTCAATCTGTCTGGCTCTACATCAAAATACACGTAGAGATACACAATTATGAAACAGGCTTTTTATTTAATAACCATGAGCAAATAGTCACTCAATCATTCACGATTGAAATTTTCCCCCAATATTTATATTCCCCAGCAATATAAATCTCTTATCAAGTTTCATATATAAATAAATAAACAACAAAACAATTCAGTCAGTCTGAAACTGAAAATTTAAAGTCTTAAATATGAGTAAGAATAGTCTAATTAAGTGTAATAAAACTGAGAACCATGACATCCATGCTGGGTTTCACACTGGACATTGAAGGCTGCGCAGGTTACAGGTCAACTGCCTCATGTTTGTGGATCCGCTGACAGGATGTGGAGAGGGACTGCAGTGCAGTGGAGGAACGCACAGCACTGTTATCTGGTAGAGTCTTTGGTGAAGTGGTGTAGTCCTCCTCAGAGACGTCATCAGGGCTGATGCATATACTGGGAGAGATAAAAATATTTAGATCACATTCAGTGATATAATATTTAATACATGCACTGACCCAAATAATGAATGAGATTAAATGACTGACTGAAATTACTAAATGGTTGATGATGGCTGGGCTCCACAGCTTCAGGTCCTCCACTCCTTCTTCTTCATGCTTCCAAAGCAGCCAAAGCCTCCCTGGACTGGTTTCAGAACAAAAACAATATGTTGAAAAGAAAATGTTAGAAATAAGAAACCGTCAACTTAAACTAAACTACAAACACCAGGATACATTTTTTACCAATATGCCAGGTATTAAAGAAATGGTTTGTTCCTTCTGGACACAACACTATTTAAAGAAGATGTGGGATATCAAAGGAACTGAAGGTGTTTACATCATGTTGAGACATCATTATTAGCTGTTTCCTGACACCTCCACCTACTCCTGAGGATGGTTTCAAAGTTATACAGAAAGCTTCAAACTACAAATATGCATCTGTCCTTTTTCAGAGTAACTTTTATTTTACATAATTGTGCAACCTCTTATATAAACTATTATGCTGGAGAATATGATGAAGGTCAATCATTATTAACTGTCTAACTGATATAAAATAGATGCAGACACCACCACTGATTAATGCAGCCCGAAACCTTATATCACAGCAACATGACGCCACCTGAGAGTGAAAGCTTAGTCGAGCAAACAGAAAGTCACCAAGCTGTGTAACTAGACACCAGGATAGACACCAGATAACAGAAGTTAATAACTAACATCATGCCATGTCAAATGGTAACCACGTTTACAAAATATGATGCTAAGAGGGTTAGCGAAATAACGTTAGCATCACCCCTGGTTTTACATATTAGTTAAGATGCTAACAACAATAAACATGCAGAGTTTACGCTAGACCTTTTGACAGCCAATATGGCTGTTCATATTCCAGAATTCAACTACAACTACCAGACATATGTTTAAATAGCCATATAATAGCCTACATTTAAACAGCAGCTACAAACATAAAATAAAATAAATGGCCTTGCTGTTGTTAATTAAATGAAGTCATATGGGCAGCCTGCGCTTAGACTATGGATGTATAAAGAGAAATGGATACAGCATCGAGGCAGGGCCCTGTTGGTGCATGAAGCCAAAAAAGCCACTCCCTGAAAAGATACTGCACATGCTCCATGGGCCCTATGCGCCCATGGAGCTAACTTCCGGCTAACTTCCGGTTTAGCCCTCAAGCTAACTTGAATCGCGGAAAAAATTATTTAATCGTGCAGCTCTTCTAGACTTTCGAAATGTGGTTGGGTCGAATGGATCCAATTCTGACAATGAAACGAGTGATTTTGTGGGGATTGTGACGCTCAAAAAAAATTTATCCGATGATTTACAGACATCTCTTTCACAATATAAGTCTATGGAAAAAAGTCTTTTTGGGCCCAATAGCATCAGGTGATGTAGTAATTACACGGTTTGGCCGCTGTTAAATTGGCTTCAAAGCCTAGTGCTCTTCCTGTATCCAGTTCTCTTTATACATCCATGGCTTAGACACATTGTAATGTACAAATGGGGGGAAAAATAACAGAGCTTGAGAGAGAAGTTCAAAGCGGTGTCACCTTTCTGCTGTCAGAAATGTGTGGAAGGAGGAGATGTTAGACAGTAAGACATCCGATATGACAAGCATTTCATTTGAATCTGGTCTCAACACAGCCGTCTTCATGATAGGGTGATCCAAAATAGCTCAGAGGAAAAGCATGGGTGTAATTAATAACATTTATAATGACAGTACCCCATTAATTTTGCATGCACAAGCCCTGGCATTGTGCACAACGGCTCACTGCTATGGCTTCCTGGGACGCTTAAATGGAACAGATCCATAGTTAATGTTATTAGTTTCACCTGGCCTTTTCCTGCCATGACAAGTAAAAAAAAAAAAAACAGATTTAACTCATTTAATACATAAAGCATTTTGCTTCCCATACCCTGATTCTGTCTCTAGATCCTGTCTATCCCCATCTCTTCTCATTCCTTTATATTGTGTCGGCCTGTGGCTGCCATAATGTGTTTGCCAATGTCTATAGCCATAATGGCTCTCCTTATATGCAAGATGTTGAAAAAACAGCTGCAGAGTAGAGCAGACACTTTCATGGTTGAGAAGTTGATGGATTATATTTGTGTAGCTTTTTTTCATCAGAACTCTGCACTGTTCTCACATGTCAGAACAGAGGTGAGTATCACTCTGCTCTTCTTATGAGAGCTGCTGTGTTACTCTGCTGCCAGCCCACAGTAGGCACAGACACCATCGGCTGTCTTTCATGTCTGAATGAGTAAAAGCTGTTTGTGCCTGGGTTTAATTTCTGAGGGCAATGGGCCTCATCGGAGTGCTTCTTGTGGAGTGTGGTTTACGTTACAGTAAGCCACCATTGTTAGTGTCTGACAAGTCATCCAGATCCAACTTGGCTCCCACCAGTATGGAACTTTTCAGGCTGATACTGGTATTTCTTTGTTTCTGAGATGCTTCAAACCAGTCGGTTACCTTAATGTTGAGTAAAGGAGCTCATAGAGGTACTTATACCTGAAGACCCTTCAATAAAAGTATGGTTAGGGGGCATCCTGGTGGCGTAGAGGTTTCCAATGCTGACCATTAAATCACAACGTCCCCAGTTGGAGTCTGGCTGTCATTCCCCCACCTTCTCTCCCCTGATTTTATGTTAGCTCTCTACTATACTTTATCCAATAAAGGCACAAAATTAAACAGGATTTCACTTGGATGGGTTCCTGAAGGTCTGTACCATATGTTCCTGTTGAGGCTGCAAATAGCCAGTTATTCATGCTGATATTTGTCATCTTTAAATGTTTCCATTTTGAAACCAAGAACCTTACAAGCAGAAATTTCTAACAATATATCTTTATACGGGGATTAATACAGTTTTCAGCACTTTGAATTGCCTTATTGTTGAAAGGTGCCATACATTAGAACTTGCCCTGGGTGATTTCATCAGCCCCCCCCCCCCCCCCCACCCCCCCCCCCCCCCCCCCACCCCTCTTCACACACCCACACACCCTCATGACATCACTTCATCTGACAGCTGTGGGGCAACATGGCATGGATGAATCAGCAAGGACCCTGAAAACCACACTAAATGAACACTTGAAACAGGCATTTGCTGTCTGAACACACCAAAAACACTCGCACCAAAGATCAAAGGTCATCGGCCAGCAGTTAGTGGACAGTCATAAGAAAGATCAAGGGGGATATTCAAATTCGACACCAAAAAAAAAGAACTTTCACATTCAAGTCGAAATCACTTTTCTGTTCATGTTCACAAATATAGATACACAGCATGTTAGTGACGACAGTTTTGTTGTGGGATAGAATATGTTTAAAAACAGAAGGAAAATGAGAGTGTGGGAGATAAGACCAACTGCCCTAAATCGGTATTTCATTTAAAAAGATCAGTTCTGAGTCCAAACAGCAATGTAAAGCTCTGTTTTCCCTGATGGGATACGCCAACTCTGTGTGTGTGGAAAGCTATCAGCAGGCGCTGAAAAAGACTTATTTTCAAATTTATCAACATTAGTGTAGACAGGGCCTCAGTAGTGGGAGACTTCAGTATTGGGAAGCTGTTTGCTGTTGGCAAGGAACCAGGTAGCGAAAAAAAAAAAAACCTCGCAAATGGATCCCATTTCCTTGAGGCTAGAGCTAGTTACCCCCCTCCACTTCGACTTGGGTTGTTTGGCAAGCACTCAGACACTTGAGTTGAACTTAGTTTGAATAGGGTGTCAGAATCTTCCTGAGTTAAAAGCAATTTCTGGAGAGACTCAGTTTTCTTAGGATGCTTCTGGTGCATCATTAAACTGAAAAGTCTCCTAGTGATCAGGCCAGACACCGGCACTTCACATCAGTAATGGAAGATGGATGATGGATGTCCTCAAACAGCAGCTGCTGCTGGCGCACAGAGAGAGCGCTGGGCACGGCAGGGATGAGATGGCATCACCCTGTGATGGAGGCAGCAGTGCAAGGAGGGAGCACTTGGTTGCCGGGGTACTGTAGCAGGAAGTTTGTCTGTGACGGAATGAGGCCAATTCCTCCTCTAGTGCATGTACTGTATATGGATTAATAATACACCACACAGCAGCATGAAATCCAGCTGTATACAAGAAGAGAAAATAAATACAATTCCTGAGAGTAAAGGGGAGGAGAGCTGCAATGTGTGTGTGTGTCTGCATGTCCTTGTGTGTATGTTTATGTCACTTTGTTTTTCCAGCTTGTCATCGTAAGTTACAATGACAAGCTTCAACATATCTACATGATTGTATGTGTGTGCAGGAGAGCAGTGGTAAATTAAATGAAAAACTCAGCTGACCCACCTTTTTATTTGCAGCACAGAATTTAATTCAGTCTTACAAAGATCTTAACAGTAAAAACATATGAGTGGTATTATAGTTTACTGATGTTAGCATAAAAAGATATGTTTTAGGGTGGAGAATCTTTTTCACTGTAAGATTAAATTAATTTAAGTCAAGTGTTCAGAGTGTGTGTTCTACATCTACTCTAGTTTCACCTCAAGTTTTGGACCTTTGACCTTTTATGTGGTTAGCCATGACGTCTCTTGACCTTAAAATTTTAACCCAAACCACAAACTTTTCTAACTTTAACCTTAACCTTAAAGTAGTTATTTTAACAGAAACCATGAGTTTTTCACTAAATCTAAGCAACCAAATGTATGTATTTATTTTTTCTACAGGGATTTTTGGAAGGCACAGATAGATGATGTCAACCTGCTGATAGGGGCCTCAGTTGTTCTGTAGTTCACAGTCGAACAATGTATTTTGTTGTCCAATTTAAAGGCCTTTGGAGGATGTTTTGCAGCGCTATATCAATAACACTGTACTTCTACCTTTGCCTCTGAGAGAAAAGTCAGTCATTCACACAACCACAGAAAGTTGCATGTCAGGAGAAAGTAAACTTGTCAGTCAGCATGAAATTAAATTAGTATTTGAATGTAGAATATGTCCATTGTTGATGTTTGGCTCTGACCTCATCATTCCCCAAATGGAAACACAGAGCTCAGTACACAAGGAGTGGGGAGCGACGATACCAATTCCCCCGGGGGGAACATCGACTCCTGCCTGCAGGTGGATGCTGGGGTGGAGGTGGGGTTATGAAATGCTGCATAGCTGTCAGCCAAGCAGTAGAGCAGCAGGCATGCGGCAAAAAAGCAAATGGAGCACTGAAAGCTTCAATACACAGTAAATTATTGAAAGAGTGCATTGGATATATGTTGCAGTGAAAGGATGTATGTATGCCATGCCATGCACTTTGAACTAGTTTGCAAGCTTCAATTCATTTGTTTAAACAAATGACAGATGGCGTCAATTTTCAGTCTCACTGGAGGGGATAGTTTACCAAAACTTCACCTCATTACTGTGTGCAGGGATGCTTCTAATGACCATTTTGATTTGTGTAAGTCATCATTAATGTAACATCCCCATTGTCGACAGTTTGTGCAGGTGGTAGTGAAAGAGAAACATCCACAGCTCACAATAACTCTTTTCTGCTAATTGGTTGATCAATAATTGGTTTTATACACAATTCTACAATTAATTATACAAAACTATGCCCTTGTTTTGAGACTCAGGAAGTCTAATTTAAATGTGTTGCAACATTTTGTAACGATTGCACCTCATTGCATTTTGGAAACATTGCCTGCACAGTAATACTGGGATCACACTTAATTTGTCATGTACTGTATTGCTTGGACTGCATACAAGGATCCTGTGGCTTGAAATAAAATATTATGATAAAATTCATTACACATGCTTGTTTTATTTTGTTGTTGGTTTTTTTATTCATGTTATTTCAGCTGAATTTTAAGATAGAGTATGCTGTGAGAGGAAGATTACATGGAGGGTAACTGTTTGAATAGGTTACCACTCCTCCACATAGTGCATGCAGAAAAATATACATAGCATTTACAGGCTTATTGTTTGTATTACTGATTAATATATGAATTAATTTTTTGAGTATTGGATTCATTTTTTGGTCATGTTAGTATTTAAGGGCAAGGTTTTCTTCTTCAAATCATTCTGTCTACAACCATGTAAGCAGCTCTGTGTAAAGAAAAATCCATTTTAAGATGGATAAAAATAAACATAAAAAGTCTGTTTTTCACAGCAAACCGTCAAATAGTTGTTGAAACATTTCAGACAGTACCAAAGCTGCCTAACAAACCAACTGACTGAATAATATTGGCATGCCTAGAGCCATGATACACAGTGTGGCTAAAAACCTAAAAGGTTTTTAGTTCATAGAAAGAAAAGACAGAAAAGTTTCAAATCCTCATATTAGAGAAGCTGGAATCTATTCATGTTTGGCATTTTTATTTGATCAATTACTTGAAATGATTAGTTGACAATTTTTTTTTTTCTATTGACTAATCCTGACTTCAGACACAGACATGACAGAAATGACCTCTTTTTGCTCTAAGGCACATCACATAATCCAGCCTAACTTTGTGTATGGAGCTCTCTCATCTTTCTGTCTTTTCATCCATTTGTTAGCTCCATATCTGACTTTAAGGGTGTGTAATTGTGATGTGTGTGCAGGAGGTGGGTTGTGATCGCCAGCTGGCCAGCGGTGCCAGGGAGGATAACTGCGGCGTCTGTGGCGGTGACGGCACCACATGCCGACTGGTACGAGGACAGGCTCTACCTCACCTTACAGCAGAAGAATGTAGGTATCTGATCTCCAGCCTCACAATGATGTAATCCCTATCTGTGTCCAACTCACGTATCACTAAGGTTTCAATTTAACACTTCATGTTTTCCAAGCTAATCCTTAATACGTAACACATTGCACTTTAAATCTGAAATACCCTTATACCCTTTTCCCCACTCAAAATGTTATTGAGTCTAAGACCTTCTAGCCCTCTGCAAATAGCTCATCCCATGAGCTTTCTTGGTCATTTTAGAGAATACACACTCAGCTCAGGCCTAATCTCTATCTGCTGGTTCCAGACATACTGCATCCTTGCCCAACCTTACTTCAAATCAGGCTCTTTGGGAGGAACATAACAAAGCTGGATATCTGTGTGCTGGGCTTTGGGGCTCTCACCTGTCTTGGCTCCATGTCAAACCTCTCTGTGTTGGCCACTAGGGTTGGGACAAAAAAATCCATATTGTAGCATATTGTGATATTTGCATTTCAAATATGCAAGCAAAGTAACCAGCCATGAGCAGCTGCTGTCAGACTCTCCATGTCTGCTCTGGAAACACAGAGAGTCTGCTGGAGCTTTGACATTCACAAGAAGCTTATTCACTGCCTTTTGTAAAAGTTTCTGTGTGGTACCTGTGTAGTAGTGGAGCTAGTGGTTCTACTATGAGAGGCTCTCCAATATGTCTGTGGGGGAGTGTCAGTATGTAGCCTTAGCCCTGCTGTTTATCATGTTAATGTTTAGCCTGCCATCGTCACTCGTCAGCCCTGAATATCTTGCTAAGCTCTGAATATAGCAGTTAGTTATCGTTGGGTTGTGTGCTGTGTTTACTGTCACAGAAAAGGAATAAATCTTTGGGTTATTAGCACAACGTTGCCATTCTGTTGTCTCTTATCAGACTTTTTAACTGCCAGCAGCTCTGTTAGAGGCACAAACTGATGCTAAAGTTAGCAGTGATATTTATACTCAGAGGCATTTCTTCTCTGTGAAACTAATGGGCTGTTAATAAACACTATACATTATCTGACTATTTCCTGCCCTTTTAAATACTTTTAACTCTTTTTCAGTTACAGATATTGTGATATATCATAGATTATTTCTTTATGATATATCCTGTATCGCAGAATCGCCTTTGTTGATATATTTTTATTGTGGAAAGAATATCATGATAGTATCATATGGTGAATTTGCCTGTGATTCCCATCGCTCTTGGCCACAGGCCCTCAGGAGCCATCTCAGTTTTGGCCTGCTCTTCCCTCATTGCCTCCAGCATTTATTTATCAAGGCTGGACTATTAAAATGCCATCTGGCTACAGCAACTCATCCTCTAGCAGATGGAGCTACACCATTAACGTATCAATGATTTCTTTTCTTACCTGTTTTCATAAAATTTAACACCCAGAGATTAAATTCATAATTGTATTTGGGCCAGTAATGGTCTTTTCAGAATTTTATTGGAATTGGTCCGTCCAATCCAAATCCAACAATGTGCATAATGGGAAGAGCCAAGTAGAAAATGTTTGTTGGGAAGTGATTTTCAACCACTCACCATCTTGGTTTTATAGAACTATCTCAGCATTGATCATTCAGTCTATCACAAGAGATTAGATGGAAAATGCTGACAAACATATCAGTATTCATTGCTTGCAGTTTGCTGGAATATTGCAAAAATAAACAAACAAACCAATAAATACATAAATACTTAATGTTCACTTCTCAATATTCTGCGCTAAATGAAACTCTTTATGTAAAAAGCACCGTGTTTTCTCCCTCTTTTCAGCTTTACCTGCCTGAGATGTCTAGACGCACCACTAGTGCAAATAGCAATTTTACAATATTTGAAATGTGAGGTGGAAGTTTGTTTAACTGTTCCCAGGGCTGCTCAGCATTTTCCAAGTTTTACTAGGTTAATGAAGTAGATACTGGCAGAAAAAATATATATGCATACCCCAGTAACTGGCTCTCAAGCTCAGGTATTGTATCAAATGTTTCAAATTAAGTTGCTTTGGCATGCCTTGGGGAGTGGAAATGAATATGGCTCTGAAAAAGACTGGCATTTCAGATCACAGCCGGTAACCATGTAAATATTTCTTTGGATTTTAATATGTTAGAGATTTTCAGAGAGCACCAGGGGTGTGCCCGTGCTGTTTAAGTGGAACTGTATACAAGCATTACACATCAGAAATATAAAACATAGAAGCACTTTAGGTTCACTTGTAACATCTGAGGATGAAAGTTTAGCTCCATTACCTTGATCTGAAGAGGTCAAAAGTCCAGCAACACTTGTGTTCTAAAGAACAATTTTATTGTGAGACCAATGTGTTTACGCTTGTGGCTTTCATGCGGGTCATCTTGGCCCTAATAAATGTTTGTATTTTGCTTCTCTATGCACTTTGGAAGTAGTTGAAATAGTGTAGAAATCCCTACTTTGCTTCCATTGCCTTGATTGACATGAAGGTGATAAAGGTTGTAGCAAAATTGTGGGCACATCATAATATTGTAATCTCATCAAACAAAACCAAAATCTCAGTCTGAGAAATGACCACAGGGTTTAATCAGTATCTCTCAAGAAAGGTGTTACTGTTATTTTGTCCATCAAATGTACATCGTATTAACACATTGTCTTGTCATTGTTCTTCTATCAACATTTGCTACTCTGAATTATAATCTTCATAAAGAAAATAATGCCAAAGTGATGATGTCCAAAATAATTGTTGGTGTACTTTGCAGATAACACCAACAGAATAAACAAAAAAATTTTTAAAAATGCAGCATTTTACAGAGCAAACTGGATATTGTTGCAAAGAAGGAGCAGTTCATCTAGATATAATGTTTAAAACCACACTTTTCAAGACACATAAAGCAAACATTGATTCATTGACTCATTGTGTTTTAGTGAGTTTCATTACCAATACTAAAGTGACACCTTTGAGGAATATGTTTCTTGACAAAAGTTCACTCTTGACGTTGGTAACAGTATAGTCAGGACTACAATTACCTGGGAGTCTACCTAGACAACAAGCTGGGCCAGGCCAAGAACACTGATACTGTGTACAAGGAGGCTGTGGAGGCTCTGGTCTTTCAATGTCTTTAGTACTATGCTGAGGATGTTCTAATAACCTGTGGCGGTCAGTGCAATGAGAGCATTGGACATCAACAGAATCAACGAGCTCATCAGGAAGTCAGGCTCTGTCCTGGGGCTAGAACTTGATTCTGGGTCAGCGGTCTTGGAGAGTATGATGCTGGTTTAACTGCAGAACATAATGGACAATGACTCTCACCCACTCCTTCATGCACTGGTCATATGCAAGAGCACCTTCAGCAACAGACTGATACCACCTCAGTGCAGCACAGAACGCCACAGGAAACCTTTCCTGCCGGTGGCCATCAATCTTTTTAACTCATCTACCTCCTGCTGATAGACTGACAGCAGTGACCTTGGTTCTTGGTGATTGTATTATTATATTCTGTTCACACACTTTACTTTCACTATGGAATCTTCTGCTAGATAGCTTTTATATTTATTAAATTTCAGTTTAGTCAATTTATTTACTGATGGACCTGACCACTGCACAAATTGCATATTTGCTATTGTTATTGACATTGTAGTTGATTGTTCTCTACCTCATTTGATACTGATTTTTTTTCTCCACTTCATACTATGCTATCCTGCAGCTGTTGCACACCAATTTCCTTTGGGATCAATAAAGCACTATGTTATTACATCTCAAAGCTTTGACCAAAGCTAGGAAGTGGATCATGATTCAAGGTTATTTTGTCAAACCAAATCATTTAATAAAAGAAGCAACAGTTCTCAAATGTTGAACATTGTCTGAAAACAAGCAAACACATAATGGAACAAAATTAATATATAAATAAAACTGGCTAAAATGTGATTTAAATCAATTAATATCTGAATAACTCATAAAGAAAGAAGACTACAAATCTGACTCAACATTTCAGTCTATAACAAAAATAAATTCAATGCCCAGCTTTATCGAAAGATCTTTACTATCACAATAAAGAGCATCCCAAGCCTAATCCATGGCATTAGCACATTTCCCCATGCCATAGCCAATGTTCTCTAATGGCCAGTACAAGGCTGCCTTTGTAGCACTTCAGTAATGTGGATGGAGTGGGGCCTTACGCAGTGGAAAGAGTCTCCGTATTGTTGTTGGAGAGCTCCGGTTCAGCATCAGGTTTGTCTGCGACTGCCAGTTGCACTTAAGTCATCTTTCCTCATCCAAAAATCCTCCTCCCCTGCTCCAAAGCCAGAGCATAGTCCGAGGGAGTGAGACAGTGAAGAAATACTGGAACTTTTGTTGCAGTGGGCAGATGTAGGCGTTTTCACAGCACTATGCCTGGACTGTTAGAGAGCCTGTATATCTAGGAAGAGGAATTCAATCCATGCAACCTATTCTGACTTTAATAATAAAAAAAAAAATTAAAAAACAAGGGCTCTTGAAGAAGTCACAGAGGCTGTGATGACATGTTGCTTCCTGCCTGGTCCTTTAAAAGTGGCTGGTAGAAGATGGGCCATTTGATGATATCTGGGCTGTTATACCTGCAGCACTCTTGTAAGAATACAGGCGGAGGCTCATGGCGTGAAGGCTCAAAGCTACAAGAGACGTCATCTAATATTATGTTTTTTTCCCCACACTTTTATGCTTACTTTCTCATGGAAGTCCAGATGACAGGATGGTAGAGGCATTTCTGTCAGATACCAATGAAATCGAGGACACGTAAATAATGCAACTAACCTCAAGGCATCAAATGCATTTTCCTACAGATCCACATGACGTTGTTACTTTAAATCCATAGACACCAGTGGTGAAGGTAACAGAGGGATAAACCTCTCTGAGCTTGTTTGAGGCTTTTGACCTTGTTGATTTTTAGGAGGTGTTCACTGGAAGCCTGTGCGATCTAATACAGTAATCCATAACACCTATCTACAGCCCAATCCCTATGAATCATGGTCATTTTCACTATGTCTTCTATGCTTTGCAACATCAATCCATTTTTAGAAAAATATCACCTGAATTACATTCAACATAATTAAGTAACATGTTTAATCAAAGTATCTGCAAGTTCACTGACAGCATATTTAAATCATTTTTCTACAATGTCTTTGACAATTAAAACATGATTCATGTTTTTAAGGTTATCTGAAAAGTCAACAGTGACTTGAATAACAGGGGAGGATGTGTTGATTTTAGTAGCTAATCTTTCCTGAACCTTAAAGTTGTGTGAAGCAATAATAAATATGTGCTCTGAATTTTTCACACCACAGAAAAATGTGTTATTAACCACTAAGCCATTAATTTAAAAATACTACTGAGCATATAAAATTAGGTTTCAAAATCATGGAAATACAAGCAGGATTCTGAGCTCTGAAAGGCTGGGGGCTGCTGAAGGTGCTGAAACCGTGCACCCCCTTGAACATCCTCTGAGCCTCTGAACTTAACAACACTCCTGCTGAACTCCCTTAAAAAAATATACAATTTAAAATAGGCCTTGTTCATAGGTGTAAGACAAGTAACATGGATGATATTTTAAAAATAAAGTAACACTAGGAGCCACTCTTTGATTCAGCACATATTTTGTAGGAAAATATGGACTTATTTCAGCAAAAATGTAACTTAAATGAGTAGTTAAAAAGCATCCATCACAAACCATTGTTATGTTAAATTGTCATTTTCTTTTTCAATAACGTTCACAGTGTCAACATTACTCACTTCTTTGCTCAAAAGCACTGATGAGGTGCCAGATGTAGCAGCCGTGGGAATATGTCACATCTGTAGTGACGGCAAAGGCACTGGAGTAGCATCTGCAACGCAGTCGCATTTATGTTAGCAAAGCTTGGTGCACAGACAATGCGTCTGGATGCTAAATGCTAATCTTGCAATGAAAGTATTGCATGCTGCCGTTAACAAACAACAGACTACACACCCAGCTTTAGTTCTTACAGTGTTAGGAGAGAGGTCATGCTAGTCACCTCTCTATGCCATGGATTCACCATTTCAGGCCTACCCAAAAAAACACAGAAATGGTGAAAAACAGTTTAATGGTCTAACTCCACAATTTAGTACTACACAGTTCACTGTTTTTTTTTCACATTTTCAGCAATTATTTTCTAACATGTATAATGTGTTTCAGAAGAAATCAGTGATTTTCCTTTATATGGACTTTAACCACAGTGCTTTTGCTGTTTTAACATAACCAAGTCCAGGACTCAAGAAGTGAACATCGCTCGCCAGTGTCATAGTCCTGTGTTTGAATGTTGAATATGTGCAGAGTTGATATTTGGTGGCCAGGTTCTGACCTAACAAATATTACTGTCAAGTTGTATTAAATTTTTGAAAGCCTTGCTTGTCGCTGTGATCCAGAGATGCCAACAGCTTCCACACCATTCTTAATTTTTTCTATTATTTTGTACTTAGCCTTGAGACAAAATTTGTCCTGGACTGCATTTAAAGGCTTTGTCTGGCAATGTTTTTCTTATTGTCAATGAATCTCATGTACAGAGCCAAACCAACAATGAACTCATCCAACTTAGAAGTATTGTTTGTGTATCCAAAGTCTGATACATAGTCTGATACATTTTATTCCGCTGTGGTGTAGACCTCCACTGTTGTCCAAAAACTATTAAAAACCCATCAATGAGACACACCACTGCGCTGGTTGACATGATCCTTTGCCCCTGATAAGTGTGATTACCATGACTTGTTTAGAAATGTCTCCAAAGAGGATAACAACAATAAGATAGTAACCCTCAGGAGTGTACTGAAGTTCTTTGAGAAATTTATAACGTAGTACAAATTCAAGAGGTTATGATATGTAGCACAATAAGCTAGTGAAGCTGTAAACGGGATCATGTTCCCACGCTTGTGCAGTGGCGTCTGTGGTACAAGGAACCTCAGTCCTGTGAGTTACTGTCTTATTGCTGTTATTAGTATTTGGAGACATTTCTAAACAAGCTACAGTAACCGCTGTCTTCGTCTTCAGGGATAATGTCACCCAGCCCGGTGGTGTGGCTCATCAACATGTTTTTAAAAGCTTTGGACAACAATAGAGGTCTACAGCACAGAGGAATAAGATATATGAGGCTTTGGATACACACACAAGACTTGTAAGTAGAATGAGTTCATTGTTGGTTTGGCTCTGCACATGAGATTTGTTGACAATAAGAAACATATAGAAAAACCGCTAGGCTTATCCTTTTAAGCATGATGCTGACTCTCCACCAGCTCCAGGAGGGCTGATTGTGACCCTCTGACTTCACTACAGGGAGTGAGAGAATTCCTTTTAAAACATCACGGAGGTATCACAATATGCAGGTTTGCTTTCAATAGTTTGAATACATATGTTTCTGAGACTGGCTTTGAACTGTGACTTGAGACCAGTGCTCCTTTTATCAGAGGCCACTAGAGAACCTGTAGAGCTGTGGTTATCCTTACACCAGTGTCAACGTTTCCTCCGACCAGAGAGACTCCTTCTGCCAGACTCATTTGTTCTTTTTCCATTCACTCTTAAAGTCTCTGTCTCTCGTGTCTTCTCTAGCTTGCCCTCTGTTTTAATGTCCCAAAAGAAAAGAACTGATACAGTAGACGAATCACAACCATTTAGGCTTACCTTGGATAGTGTGTTTATCTACCATTACAGACGCACAGAGTATCACCTTTGTTCCTCCTCATCCATTATTCATGACTCTACCATTTATCAGTCATTGCATTTGGAATATGAATTGGCTACATTATTTCCTAAAGCCTCAGTTTACGGCTCCAGCAGACTCATGTAAAATGAGCTCATAACTGTTTATCTGTGTTTCATTCCCCTAATTTATTTTGAAGGTCACTTTTTTGAAAATTCTTGGCTTTACATTTAATCTCCATTTTAGAGTGCAGAAAAAATGCAAATGGCTGCAGCTGAATTTATTTCATTGCTCCCATAAATTTAGGACATTGCAGATGCAGTTTCCAAGCATAATTATGTTAGGGGGCAAAGCCCCATGGCTGACAGCCAGAGCAGCTTAATCGTTTGAGCTCAGCGCTCATTTGTTGCCAGAAGGAAAAGTAACTTTCATAAAATGTGGAAAATAGAATTAACACTCCATTTGTCCATACCTGTAAAGGTCTCGCCTCGTTACCACACCTCCTCACTTAACCACAGAGGGAGAAACACTTATAGTGTGAGAAGTTAGGAAGTATTTTTGCAGGCTAAAAAACAGAAATCCTGTCACAGCAGTAAATACTTCTAATAGTTTAGCTCTGTGCTGTTTGTGTACACTGTGTGCATGACCCTAAGAAAGTGTCATGATTGACTAGTTAGTGAGGCTCACTGACGTTTAACAGCACACATGTGGATGTTATTTAGGTCCGCAGAGTTGGTCAGTGCTGCTGTGCAGTTGTAAAGCAGGCAGATTTAGGGATGGCAGAGGCTGTAGTGTGGTGGTCTCCTTCAGTCAGTGCTCTCAAAACAGTGAGAGGTCTTTACCACAAGCAGGGTGCACAGTGAAGGCGACATCTTCTTTTATGTGAAGGACTTCAAGGGAAATCATACAGAGCAGTGCTCTCTTTCATGCAGTTGATGGACAAAATATGAGACAAAACACATGAAACTGCTCCAGAAAGCTACAATGTGCCACTTTTTTTTCAAAGTAAACCTACAAAAAAAGGCAGCATGAATTTAATGCATTAATTGATCTTTTCACTCACTTAGGGGCAGCGTGCAAGCTGAAACCAAGAATTTTCTAGACACTTTTTCAAGTTTGAACAAATTAGAACTACCACTATCTGTCTGACATAACTTGAACACAACCTACCTAAACTAAACCTAATGAATGATTTTATAGTTGTGTGTCAAGGGGTTACAACACAGCTGGAGCATTTTGCTGCCCAAAATACACCTTAGACCCTAGATGTTGGGTCAATTAAAGAGTATGGTCTTGCTTTATGTGAAAGAAGCCCTGAGCTAACTTCTGTTGTATTTTGGCGCTATATAAATAAAACTGACTTGACTTAATTTAGACTACACTGTAGCTGTCATACACTTCTTCAAAATGTACCTGTTCGCTGGTGTAAGGGATTGTTGAATGTGAAGACAACATTAAGGAAGTTAAGGAAGTTGAAGAAAGGCTTGGTTATCTTCTCCTGTTCATTAACACAATGAGTGAGCATTGCTTTTTATCACAGTGAATGATAGAATGTAAACACAGTTACTGTAGGGACTGTAATTAAAGCACAATACAACCTTATCACATACAATACATCTATATAGTGTTTCTGTGGTCAAACAATGTGGGAAATCTGACACTGAACTAAATTCAAATCTATGCTGTAGATACATACATGAGGATTCCTGTTGACCATTACATTCATTTGCTGTGTGTCTTGCCTCACTTAAGTCAAATCCAAATTATTTCCATTTTACTTCCCTCATGGTTTGGTGCGATGATTATTCATACAGCAAGACTCATACTGATGGTGCAAAACAGAATGAAGTACATCAAAGTAGCAGTACTGCAGGGCCTTGAACCCCGGGGTCCTGAATCTGGACAAACAAGACACATTGTCACTATATAAAGTTATTTTGATGAAAGTGTCAGCTCACAGTTGCCTATTTACGCATCATCACCTGGAGCAACATTACCATTCATCAGTCACCATCTTGTGTCTGGTCACCTAACTAATGTGAGTCCAAAATTCACTTTGCTTTTAGTTTCTGTTGTGGTCTCCACCAACGCTTGCGTTCACCAGCGAGTCTCTAACTGTGTGTGTCTGCTTTTGTGATGCTGGGTAGGTAGTGTACAGTGGATTTATCAGAGCTTTTTCATTGAAACAGCTGCCTGCTGCTGACGGAAACCAGGTTGATGAGAGTGAAGTTAATGGCTGGAAAACCAAACATAATGAGCATCTTAGCTAAAAAGTGCAATAGAGCTGAGAGGATATGCACAGTTGGATGATGATTTTCTGTGAGTTTGTCACTATGAGCAACTTCTTTCATGCAATATTTATTTAATCCATTTCTAGTCAAAAATATGTATTAGTGGAGAATTAAAGTAACAATTATGTACAAGATAAATAATACATTATTAGTCACTTGGTCTATAATCGTGTATGTACAGCTGGATAGCTGTTACTAGCTTGCAAGTTACAAGCTAGTGGTGCAAGGTAATCTGAATTGACCAGATGATGGGATGAATGAGGCTTCCCCCAAAGGGAAAATGTGTACATTGTACCTTTCACTCTGAAATAATTACATTTCATTTGCAAAGGCAGCTGCACCAGTGGATGGAAGGCATTTTACAGCACAAGGAGCACCTTAGGCTACAAACACTACTCCTTCATAATGTTCCCATACTTTGTGGTAGTCATACTCATATCCATACCACTAAACAAATTCATTAGAGGTTTCATGAGCAGCAGGATGAGATCAAACTCATTGTCTGACCCCAATTAAAAGATCCGAACATCACTGAACCTTTATGCAAGATTGCAGATTTTTTCATGACGAAAGTCAGTTCATGCTGGACGCATGACAACACACAAGAGTGACAGAGTACAACGTCAACCTTAATGAGTACGAAATACTCATAGCATGATATTATGACACAATTACAAATTCAATTCCACTCAACTCAAATGATGTCAAAGATGACCTTGTTTTGAATTATTTGGGTATTTTATGGCCTTTATTAGATAGCCACAGCAGAGAGACGACAGGAAATGAGGGAGGGAGAGATTCAACAAAGGTCCCCAACATAAGTCCCTACATGAATGAATTTTAGACCTATACTGTTGTTTTTCTTGTGAGATTGGGTTGGAACTGAACCATCGAGATTGCATTTGTCATCCGGTATCAATCATTGGGTGTCAAGTCTACCAAAGTCAGTGCTCTTTTAGTCTCCATCACATTAACTGGAACAGGGGCTCTTCATGAGAATGTGTCTAATTTTCGTCAAGGGAGACTGCCCAAAATCACAAAAAGTAGTGCAAATTATCACAAACATTCCAAACTGTTCCCAGTTCCCTCTTCAGGCATTTAATGCCTTATAAAAAGTTTTTACCCATTTTCAGCTAGTGTGGAAAATGATCCCTGGTAGATCTCATGTTGATGAAACAGATTGTGATGTCTGGAATTGGCACAGGTTCTCTTTTAGTTAAAAGGGTGTACAACCAATAATCTTCACTTGGGAGGTTTTTCTTCATGCTATTATCACAATGACAGACATACACTAGTAGACAGATATAATGCCAAAAAGACTCATGTAACAATCTTTAATGATTTGATACCTCTGTCTTCACGTTTAGACAGTCAAAACTGGCAAAATTGTGTGTCATTCTCTTTCAATGTCATTTAACAGTTAACTCCCAAAGGCCTACAGTATGCATAATGCATTAAATTGTTAGGCTTTAGGTCCCTGGATATCTCCACTCAAAGTGACGCATCTTTTACACTTTTCCTTTTCTCGCATTCTAGTTTTACACAATTCATTGCACTGACAGATTCAAGGTCATAATAAACTTGCTGAACTGCATTACTCACTTGGTGTTTGTTATACTATGATAAGAGCAAACGATATCATTGCAAAGGACATCAATCTGCCAGCCACAAGCCATGAATAGGAACAAATCCAAATGCAAATGGAGCAGTGTGATTTCAGACTTAAATTGGACATGTAATTATTTTTGAAAAACTGTGCTTTGCTGATGTGCAGATATGATGGCTTTTGTAGGTTTGCCAGGGTCTAATGTTCTGCAAATAAGAGATTGCAAGAAGCTATCATAATAATAATTTGTTACAGCAGCAACACATATACAAACAAGGCAATACATCTATCATCTATTTTTTATGCATCAAAGTAATAGCCTCAGCCAAAAAGAAGTCACTGATTTTGCATAGCCACAGATATCATTAAACAGATCTCTGTCTTTAAACTCATGTGAACTGCATAGAGTATGCTGGTAGGTTTGGTTAGATGGGAGTACACCAACTCATATTTTCAATAACTAATGAAAATATCTGGCTCTTTAGCAGCTAAATGCTCCACTGTGTTCACCAGCTACGTAAAGTTGTTGACCATAAAAGACACTTAAACACTCTGCAGAGGTGAGGGGAACTGCAGATTTGGAGTTAGTTTTCTTTGGGTTTATCACCGCAATTCACCCCATTTGCTTCTGGTGGACTGTTGAAAAAAGATGGCATCACTCTGTCCTTGTGTCTGCTATTTATGATATGATGTGTATTTGAATATGTTCATTTACATGATGGTTTTATTAAGTGTTGACTGTTTTATTATCCATCCTGTTGAACTATGAGCAAGGCAAGTTCCAAATAATTGTAATGGTAAAAAAACGTTAACTCAGCTCAGAGGATAGTACACCATTTATCAAAAATTCTCTCTTTTGGTGTTTTGATGATGGTGGTGGAGAACACTGTCTAACATGTCACATACTGTAGGTGCTCAGTTCTCCACTCATATTAATTTGCCACCTGTACATTGTACTGTATTGTATGTTGAAATTAAACCTTTCCAACCTTGTGTCTGCCTGCAGCTGTGAAGACAGTGCTGGAGGTACCAGTGGGAAGCCGCTTTGTCAGACTCATTGCCAAAGGACCTGATACGATAGGTGAGTGACAACAGTCCATACTCTGAGTGCATACAATCTTATTGTTTTGTATGTTTAATGCTCCCGGCTTTCTTACCTCCATATGCACACACAATGACAGGCAAGCACTTCACGCACTGGTTTTCACCCTTGTCTATCATTCTGGATGAACAAGGCTATGCTGGAAGGTGTTAAGTACAGTGAATACAAAAACAGTCATTCTGCATTGTGTTTCCTTACTGTCAGCTTAGTTTCTGATTCTGCATGTGTGACCTCAGTATTCACACTCATATGTAGTTGGGAAATTAAAAAAGAGAATCTCAAGGAATATAGAATTAATTTATGCTACTTTCTAATTAATTTAGGTTTTAATTTAATTGTTTGTTTACTTTCTTGCATTTGGTCTTTGGACTGAGTGTATAGAATGATCAATGCAGGCTAATGAATCAGGGTGGTTGTTTTTATTTATTTGTGATAAATGGTTTTGGTTTTGTATCGAATTATACACAAAGAATGAGGGGAGAGAGTGAAAGAGAGAGAGACAGACAGAGACAGATAATTGCGTTGGAGGATACTAATCATCTTATGGTGGGTAAATGGTTTTATATTAAATACAGTGAACTGAGAAATGCTGAAATAACATGCCAGTCTTGCTAATCAAGTAAAAGAACAAAGGTTGACATTAACTTTTTAAGGGTGATTTCATGCATACCTAATCTTGGTGCAGTTCAAACAAATTCTGTTTGGTGTTTGCCTGTTTGGTTCAGTTGGTTTGGAAAGGTGTGAAAGCAATCAATCAAACTCTGGTGCTAACTAAACAACTGAAACCAAGACTATTTGAGAAGGAGGCCCTTGGTTCACCTCTCTGTGGCTGTAGCTCAGTTGGTAGAGATGAGCAGCCATATTTATTTATTTATTTATTATTATTATTGTTTATTTTAGGTGGGTGATTTGATCCCCAGCTTCTCCATCAAAGTGTCCTTGAGCAAGACACTGAGTCCTAAATTGCCCCTCATTGCGCATGTATATGATTAAATTTAATATGATTTTGTCATCTTGCACAAAAGCATCAAATTAATGTAATGTAATGTTAAATGTTGTATCCAAGTGAACTCTGGTGCTGTCTGTTTGTGGTAGGAATGCAAATTGGACCAACCACAGAACTGTGTGGTAGTTGATACTGAATGTGGTTTTGGCTTGAATTCAGAAGCTTTACTTCTGTTAATCTAGATCATCTGGATCCACTTCAGCCATGCTGTTCATTTGAACTCTTAATGATATTAGGAGGCCTTGTTTTCATCCTGTTTCACTATTTATGACACAAGGACTGACTACATTCTTAAATAATGATACTAAAAATTACCTGCTTTTTTGTGAACTCTTGTCAGGTTTCTGCTGTGTTCACCAATTAAAATTTAAGAATTTAAAGATGTTCTTCATACCGTGTAGAACGGCTTTTTTATAATCATACTGTCAAAGAATTACAAAAAAGGCCGACAAATACATATTAAATACACTCACTGACATTTACGCCACCATTTGTCAGTATTTCACAGCTGCATAAAAGAATTATTCCTGGAAAGATAATTAATCAATTAATGTGACGAATTGCAGAATATTTAAAATTAATTATAGTTTTTGGTAAAATCGACACTTGTCCATTGTGAGTGGATGAGCTTCCTAGCTAATGTAGCTAGCAGTAGTGACAGTGTTTGCAGGAAAGAGAAAATATTCAAGACCTTTGTAAATTAAATGTAATAAATACTTTCTAAAGGTGTGTTCAAACAGACAAGAAACAAATTTCTCCTCAAGTCATTCTTGAGAGTTTGACCACTGTACCTTTTTTTGTTTTTTCACTCCAAAAGCCAATGTACTGTACCAACTATTCAGATGTTAGCTGTAAGCCAGCTAGCAATGTAAGCACCGACCTTGTCTTTGATAGTGCTTCTGTGTGTTTGTGTTCAGCTTAGCCCCTGACTTATATCAGGAATCAGATACTTCAGTTCTTTCTCTCTCCTTTTTACTAGTGTATGAACATCCCTGCATCCCTGGGATATGCTTGAATTTTCTGCTCAAGATGGGACATTTTCAGCTAGTGTGGTAGTCTTTGCATTCATTCATGCCATCCTGAAACAATTTACATCTAAAATTCATTTTGCATTCTGTCTGAACACACAGTAAGGTATTTTTTGAGAGAACTGAATTCCGTGCTTCTCAAGACCTACAGATACCCTGTCCTGTGGCCACCAAAGATTAATAAAGGTGCGATGAAGTTAAGCAAGAATTTCTGTCCAATGTCCAGTGAATGGATTATTTGTGCATGTTTATAGCTCTTGGTTTGTATTTAATAAGTCAGTGTGAACGTGACACTAACCAGAACTAAACGATAACCATGGTTTGTTCTTTGGTCTGTCCCAAATAAACTGAACTGCAGGTGTGAAAGTGGTCTAAGTGTATTAAAGAATATCTCTTGCTTGAGATATTCCTTTAGAATATGGTTTGGAAAATGGAACAAAGAAAATGTAAAGCCCTCCATATTCTGGGTATGAAATACATAAAAATGTCCTACACAGCTTGAACCCTTACATCATCAGAGCATTTTGAGTATTTATTGTGTCAATTGGGTTTTCCTGACCTATTTTATTGTGAGTTGAAAGGAGTGCAAGAGCCCACAATGAATGTAGATAAACCCAGCACATGTCCACACGACTTACCCTGCTAATATACTCAAGTTCCGACAGCGTAATACCCTGAAGAGCTGTGGGATTTACTGGATGTGTGCTTTGTCAGATGTTTCAGAATTGAGGAGTGACCTAAGAATTACTTTAGCAGAGCATTCATCAACTACCAGGAGATCAGTGTGGCGGATGGGGAACACAAGAGAGAGAGGCTGAGGAGACCACAGTAAAAGAGAGGAAATCAAACACACATTTACAGCTCAGCAAACCCAGCTCCCAAGTTCATGAACTTCTCTGAAACGAAATATCATCAGAAGTCTAATCATATTTTCACTATTGGCAACACGGGGCCCTCTTTACACAGACTGTTTTGATTTTGAACGACCTCTATTGATGATATGGCAAAGGCTCTAGGACTGTTAATTGTTTCAAGTTGTGAAAGCTTTGGGGAAAAAGGTTGTAATTAATGTCAAAAATAAGTGGATTTGTTGAAATGCTCTTACTTTTTTCTTTTTCAATGGAAAAAAATGTATTAGCAAGACATTTTTAGATTCCTAATTACAAAGTGAGAGAAAGCTAAGAAGAGAAAGGTCAAATGTACGTAGAAATGCAGCATTAGCAGTAGCTAATGCTTAGCCTTGCACCATCTGAAAATGATTATCCCTCACAAGATCTTTCACTAGTCTAGTGTTTGTTTTCCCACACGCCAGCCTTGTTATCTTGTCACAGATGCTTAACAAAGTCATCATCTTGTGTTTCCTCACCATAATTCATTGTATTGTGATCTCATTGTCATCAGAGATTAAAGATTACCTTGCTCAGAGGCCACTGTTTGCTTTCAGAGCTTTGAGTCTTGATGACTTGAAGGACACAGGATAGATATAATAGTAACCTGCTAACCTTTTCCATTCGCTTTGTCCATCTCTGAATTGAGATTAATGCATCAGTGATTGCAGTCAGTCTATCTGGTGGTACAGGCCAGAATGGTCTCTACCCCAAGTCAATAAAACAGGTGGTAGATTTTCAACAAAGGAATAAGCTGTTAAACACATCGGCATCCTGGGGGTGGATGAAAGGGTGCTTTCCAAAAGTTACTGGGGTCCGAGAAGATATTAAGGGTGCAAAAGAGCAAGCTAGAGTGGACCTAAAACACAAAAGCTCTGAGGCCATGGTCCGCCTCTGCTCACTCGGTTAGGAGTGAGTAGCTGCCTCAAATGAGGGAGATCATCTATCTTGGGATCTTGTTCATGAGTGAACAGGGTAGATAGACAGATTGGTACAGTGTCCACAGTAACACAGGCAGTGTTGGACTGTTGTGATGAAAGCGAGCCAAGCCTGGAGCAAAGCTCTTGATTTACTAGCCAATCAACTTTTCAACCATCAACTACGATCTTGAGCTCTGAGTAATGACAAAAAGAATGAGATCGTGGAGACAAGCGGCTGAAATGAGTTTCCTTGGCAGGGTGTTTGGGCTCACAGTTAGATCTGATATATGGGAGGAGCTCAGAATAGGAACATTGCTCCTTTCATCAAAAGGAGTCAGTTGAGATGATCTGACCAGGATGCCTCTCTGGGTATATCCAACTGGGTAACCCTGTGTCCTATAAAGTCTTATTTTTATATACCACTAAAATGTTTTTCTAATTATGATAATAACTGTAATCGCTGTTGTGATTATGATTAAGACATTTACACTGATGACTGAGGTTTGCAGTCCTGTGTGTTTTTTTAGACAACAAAAGAACTTTGGTTAAGGCTAGTGAAAGATGATGGTTTGGCTTAAATGCTATAAACACATTCTGTATTAAACCAAGACCACAATCTTTCCCGAACCTTAACCAAGTGCTACCAGTGTCTAAACACAACCATAAACAGGTTCAATAGCACAGTAGCAGCAGATATTGTCAGATTTCAATCAGATATTTTGGTGGAAACTAATGAAATACATCATTTAACATTGTGCATTCAGTATCAACATTTTTGCAACTTGCCAGATATTATAACTGGCTCATTTTCTCATTGTATTGGCAGAAAACATAATCCAAGCAGTAAGTTTTCCTTGAAATATATTTGTTGTTGCAAATAATCATATATGAATGTAATTTCTAGGGGACAAGGTTTCACTGGGAGGGGACCCTGGGACAAACCCAGAACATGCTACAGGGACTATGTTGGCATGGCTGTGCACATCTGTGCTGCCATGTTTAATCTACTGCCAACATGACCTGGACCTTAATAGTTAGTAGAAAATGTAAGGTTTGGATGGCCATCTTCAAATGATTCCTCTTTGTAGGCCTGAAATATGGGTATCTGACAACACATGCTTGTCTTTATGCCTGGACTATACCTGAGTGAAATGAGCAGCTGCCACTGCTGTACTAAAATCCTAAAGAGCAGGCCAAGGATGTGCCCTGCCCCCCACTTTTTCTGTACAATATATTACTGTCTTTATCCTTCTCTTTGTTTTTTTCTTGTCCTGTCTACATTCTTATCTTGATTTATTGATTTTTGACTTCAATTGTGCTCTTGCTGATTTGCCCTACCTTGTCTGATGGTATCTCTCCCCAGGAGATAGTGTCTTCTTCATTTACTGTTGTAGGAGGTTAGATCCCACTGCACACCGAATATCTACAAGTTACTCTTGATTTCAGTAAGAGATAACAGAGGATATTTGGAGAGTACAACCTGCGATCTTTAGATTTGCTGACCCTGCTTTCTGCATTTGCATTTCCTTGAAGTTGACTTTCACATACAGTTAAAACATAAAGTTAATAGTCATGTTTGTGTATGTAATATACATTAATAAAGGTTTCTCTTGTTCTGTCTCTCCCTCAGTCATCGAGGCTGTCTCTCTTCAGGGGAAGAAGGAAGAGACCAGTCTAGTGTCTACAGGCTCCTACGTGATAGGAAACACTTCCCTGGACTTCCAGAGAGGGATGGAAAGGCAGACACTCAGGGCACATGGCCCACTCAACGCTGATTACATTATCAAGGTGAGGCAAAGGAGGGACAACAGGCAAAGGCTCATAGTAAAACAGCCTTAGGTCTTTTGGCATCTGAAGTACATCTTTTATTATAGATACAGATACTACATAAATAAATCAGTCTGTTACATAACATTAGCAATGTAGTGAATTTTTTTAATGAGATTGTCAGGTTATTGCCAGCAGCACAATTAGTATCACAAATGGAGAGGCCTGCTAAATCTAAACAGAATTACAGCTTCCCAGTTGTAGAGACTATATTGTTTGACAATCCCTATTATGTTGCAGTCATAAACTCCAGATTAAACCAGGCTTGTTGCACAGATATACGCATTGTGCAATGACTTCACCATCATCACCACATCCAAACACCATTCAAGTCTTTTTAATGGATACGGCTGACAATAATCTGTAATTTTCTCATTGTTATCCAATTCCATAAAAATACCCCAGCCAACAATGAATTGATCCTCTAACAAGTATTGTTTTTCTCTGTGCTGACCAAACACTGATGGTAAAAACACACTGGGTGAACTGTTCCTTCATTACCATGACCACACACACACACACACACACACACACACACACACACACACACACACACACACACTCACTGTAGTTTATTAAAGTAAATCCCAAACATACTGTCATGCTACCAGATACACAGTAGAGCAACAAATCTGCAGCTGATAGTCCCCAACAAATACACAAATGCAAATCTGCTTTGAATAATGTTTGCTAAAAACTAAATCATCCAGTTGTTTTAGGAAATTACTCAGCCTTTTCTCAAGAAAGTGTTAATTTTTTAAAAAAAATATATGCATAATAACTTTTTTAAAGTTACTCTTTGTTGGTGAGCAGTCGGGGTGCAGTGACTATGTGCAGCTTCCTGGAGTCTTGTGGTCACTGTAAGGTTGCCAGTTTTGGCACCATCCTGCCTGTACAGAGACCAAAACCAAAACTTGTGCTCATCAAGTATTTTGTTTTTGGTTTCCCAAAAAGAAAACAAACAAGAGCACTTAGCAACAATTTTGAATTATTCCTTTCAAAGTGAAACTATGTATTTGTGACCCTCTTAAGTCTTCTGTAGGAACCAGCCAGGGTAGGGAAGTTGGGATGTATTGAAAGATGGATGTTTCATAGGATTTGTTGATGATGACAATGGTATAAGATTGTTCCAACTAGAGATGTCCTGAGCCAATCCTGTAGATTGGAGCAGTGCTGATCTGGGCATATTTTAAAGGATTAGTATCTGCTAAAATAAAGCAGATCAAATGCAGATCCTTTCCTTCCTGTGTTTTGCTCTTGTTTCCTTGCTGCTCCTCTTTACACCAGCCTACAGTGGAGCATTTCACTGCATATACAGTTTGATAGAAAATTTTAAATTTTCACACCTGGATGGAGAAAATACACAGATATGCTAAGCTCCCACACCAAGGAATCAAATCTTCTCTCTGTCTCCTCCCCCCTTATCATAGCAAAGAGCAATATATATAAAACATTCATGTAAATGCTAACCAGCACTGGCTGTCACTTTTGCTGGTTAAAATAACAAATGTCACCAGTTGCAGGTCATATCAGCTGTAATTAACCCTGCAGCCACTGTTCTCGACCAGAGATCATTTGTGAGGGAAGACCCTGCACTCTGTAACACCGCTGTACAAACTGTGTGTTCTTGTAGTTCTCACAACAGAGAGATCGCATCACCTTAGTTTCAGCAGTCACTTTCTCCCAATTAAAATTTGGTGTCATATCAGATCAATAATTTAAGCATGTCAACTTAATAGTTTTGAATCAGGGTCTTCAGTATTTCGGCCAAGAGGCTTTTAAAAAATGATTTGCGTCAAATTTAGTAGCTAAACCTGTTATTTAAATATGTTAGTATTAGTGTTAATATCTGTGATTTGGTGAAATAGATACAATGCGAGGAGTATGACCCAAGTCCTTGATTGCCTACAGTTTAATGTGATGTGTGTATGAAAAGGATTTCTCCAGTTTATGTTGGAAACAGGGCATTGACTTCCAGCCTCCATTAAGTCTGTCTTTTACAGCTTCACACTTCTCTGGTGGAGATTACAGGTGGATACAAGAGAAATGGTTCAATAAGACTTTGTTTCTGTATGCAATACAAACACAGCTTGTCTGTGCACATGCTTAAAAGTTGATTATGAAACAGCTGCTGTGGTTTGGGACTTACTGATGTGGGTAGATGTTATAGCAGCAGATTCTGGTTATGCCATGCATGCTGGAGGGCAAACTTTTTCAGATTAAAGTCTTGGTGCTGTACTGTTTGGGCTTGATGTTTACTGGAATTCATTATAGTAGAGATCAAGCCCAATCAGTCAGAAACTAATCCAGTCAACACTAGCACTCTTCTGTTTCCTCTCCTCTATCCAGATGAAGTGTAGCTTAGAAATTCACCAAAATCATCACACATGTATTTCAGTATGCTATAAGTTACAGTATCTCAGAGTGACTAAGTGAGTCAGTGGGTATTTTATCTTTTCCACATTAAGTAAAGAGTTTGGTCCAAAAAGCCAAACACTGTCCAAAGCTGCAAGGTTGTAATGAATGACTTACATGTCAGTTACATCATCAAAAGAAAAGCGGGGACTGTTGTAAAGTTGTATTTTAATAAGGCACCACCTTGTCCTTTGAAGGAAGGTGTAACACTCACTTACTTAAAAACGTAAAAGTCTTTCATTTGGTGTCAAATTACCAGCCAGAAATGTGGGTCTGATGTTTGACCATAATTTGGATTCTAAAGTTGGTTCTGTTGTACAATCATGATGTTTTAACTAAACTTTTCCAAATTACAGCCCCAGCTTTGTTTCACTGAACTTGAAAATGTGTGAAACTAAAGCAATCATTACATCCTGTTTAGACCACTTAAAAGCCTCAAACGTACTCCACACACATATACAAACGCAAATAGCAACGCCTGGCCCGGCTAACACAAACACACAAATGGTGGACATACTCAATGTGCGCTCTTACGCACCAGTGGAAGTGATCAGTCTCAGTCCTCAAAGAGGAAATATAGGCTTGTGAAAACTAATCAGAGCATTTCCATGATCACAGTAGTAAATAAACATGGTGTCTTTGGAGGAATGTACTTTGATTAGTGCACAGAAGAAAGAAAAAAGAAAACACACAAGATGCAAAGTGCAACCTTTGAATCATTCACAGAGGAAGGATGGAGAATTCCTGTCCCACATTTCTCAAACTCCAATCCCTCAGTTTATTTATTATATTTATATCTTGCTGTGATTACTTAAGTCTGATTCTGTCAGACTTGAAAAAAGCCTTTTAGAATCACATCATAAAACTGTTTTTATAGGCTGAGCAGTACTCTGCATGAGTTGGTAAATTGACTCTGACAAAATCAATGGAAGGCTCCTTTAACATGACTCTTCTGCTTGATTCTTAGTGGGATCCTCTGCTTTACTGAGTTCAACTCTGTTCTACTTTCCTCATCTCTACTCTCCTATTCTGTACTCTAATCTAGTCTTTTTACTCTTCTGTCACCCTACATGTTGTCCAGATGAAGTATGGAGGATCCAAGGACACAGTAGTCCAGTTTCTCTTCTACCAGCCAATCAGGTACCAGTGGAGAGAGACAGACTTCTTCCCCTGTTCTGTCACCTGTGGAGGAGGTGAGATGACCGTCAGTCAGTAGAGAGTGACTGTAATCAGCTGTCTGTGTTTGATATAGAAAACACAAATGTACATTCAGTTTTACTCCGGGGATATTTGCCAACTGTTTCTGTAATGTTCAGTTAAACAACCTCTGTCCTCCTCCAGGCTATCAGCTGAACTCTGCAGAGTGCACAGACATCCGATCCAGCCAGACCTTGCCTGAACACCATTGTAACAGCTATCCTGAAAACACCAAACCCACACCAAAACTCAAGGAGTGCAACATGGACCCCTGCCCAGAGAGGTACAGGAAACATTACATCTACTTGTCCTGCTCAGGCATCACAAGGATGACAAACTATAAACATTAAACTCTATGAGAAAATGTGTTCTTAAAAAAGAAATTCAATTTCTTCAACACAACCACTGAAAATACACACGTAATTTCTTATCTCAGTTTTCAAACAAGTGTATCATGTGACTCAAGCAGATATAAGATTAGCTGATTTAATGTAAGCTACTTTATATGTACAAGATAGATTAGTTTCTAGGTGTTGACATGAGAACATTTAAGAAGTTTCACATTGAAAGGACAGGTTCACAGTTTTCAAGTGTGTCTTAAAACAACAGTCAGGTGTCCATATGAACAGTGAAAGAGCTTTTCCCTGCTGTAATCATTCCTCCTGTTCATACCAGCGATTAAAAGTTCCCCTTTGAATGTGCTTTCAATGTAAGTGATAGTGGCCAAAATCCACAGTGTGTCCACACAGCCATTGAAAAGTTGATGTGAAGCTTATATGAGGCTTCAGCAGCAGAGTTATTCATATCAAGTGGATATCTGCCACATTTACAGTCTTTTTAGCATCAAATTCCCTGTGTTTCCTTGGACAGTGTTTCCCTGCTGAGCTGTGGTGGAAGTATAGTAACAAAAAGACGGAATTTGGCACTAAAAAGACTGTATTATTGAAAGATTTCGACTTGATTTGACTCATTTGACTTGCTTCAGATAAACTTTTAAACATATTCTTGCACAGAGGGAGGACTGTGGATTTTGTCTCCCATTATGGAGAGATCTTCTAATGGTCAGTATGAACAGGATTACAGCAAGAAAAAGCTGTTTCTGAGTTTATTTGGCCTTCTGACTGTTATTTTAAGAAAGACTTTGAAAAATGGTGAACCCGTTCTTTAAGCAATCACAGCTGTCTTGAGTGAGCAACAACAACAAACATGCACATCAGAGCTGCAGCAAAAGATTATAGTCGAAAGAAACAATTAGTTGAAAACCACAAAGTACTACTGCATGTTGAAGTGGTGTTTAACAGTACCTGCAAATATTACACAAACATGTAATATCCAAACTGTTGCTGACTGCAGCTTTGAAGAGGACAGTAAGAGACAATGGGCCTCATTGCAAGTACCACTTATCAACAGTTTTGTTGTTCAGTGGCACATACTTCAGGTTGATCATCCTCCATTACAACCCCTGACAGTGTAACATCGACTGTAATAAAATGTATTTTGACGTCATCTTACTTTAATAAAGCTTTGTTATGCTCTCAAAATACAGAAATGGCAGCCTAATGGGGCGTGATTGGTTCCAATCAAGCTCAAACCAGGCTTCAGTCTTTGTTTGGCATTGCTGGAGGGACTTTCCTCAGGTTCTGTTTGTATAATGCTCAGATTTCCAAGCCAAGTCAAAGCATTGAAATGTTCACATCTGCCAGAAAAAAAAATGAAATGTGAAATGGCTGATTATCATCATAGCACGTCTCAGTGCTTCTTTTATGAAAGGCTGGATCGATGGATTTAATCAATAGGTCAAGAGCAGAAATGTGAAGCTGGAAGCACAAAGCATTTCCTTTTAACTCGCTTATTTTTATAACCTCGAAGGCCAAACTGGTGTTAATAAGAACACTGAGTGGTCTTGTGCTTATCATATTGCTTTACTGAGAATCTGTGATCTTTATAGTATGGGAGCTAACTGAATGTTATAGCCTCATAAATTTACAGTATTTTGTGATATTGTGTCTCCTCCAGTGATGGATTCAAAGAGGTGATGCCATATGATCACTTTCAACCTCTGCCTCGGTGAGTATCCCTTACAGTAACTCATTTAAAATTTACACCGGAACAGTAATTCACAGCTGTAATTTAGCATATTTTCAGTTTGAATGCAGTGGTCGGTGAAATGTAACACAGGAAGGGAGTGGGCAGAAAGTCTTAGAAATTACTGGTTGGAAAACACCTATTAGTGCACCATGAGGAAATCAGAAGTAGAAAAAGTAACAGTAAGAAAAATGTAAATTAGAGTTATGGAGGGTCCACTGAACACATGAAACTTCCCTTGTGGGGAGAAATGCTGTAAATCCTCCACATACGATGCTTGGAGGAATTTATCACATCTACATGGAAAAGTGACACGACAGACTTCCAAAGCTATTAACCATATTCTCAGTAGAAAATACAGGCTGGCTGTTTTAATATTTTTGCACAATTTATTTTCTTTGTAATTTCTCAAAATGTTATAAGTTTTTCTTAAACTAGACTATTAGCATTAACTATTAACAACATATTTAAAAAAAAACATGTTGACTAGTTGTAATTTCAATTGGCTTTTAAAACTCAGTATCTTGATTGAACTGTTTCCGTCAGACAAATGAGCCAATGACGCAACTGCAACTACCAACACACAGTTAATTACTGTCAGGAAAATGGTTAAAGTGCAATGGTTGTTGGCAAAGTCTAATGCATTATATTACAGACTAACTTTATATGAAACAGTAAAGCTGCTGTAATAAATATTATTTCATGTTAACAATGATTCACATGACTACTTTCATGTGGAAGCTGAACCTACAGACTCAGCTTTAATAATAAATAGCCATATAAACCATGGTTAAGGTGGCGGTAACTGTTATGAAAAAATGATACAAAGATCATTTTTGGCTCTTTCTATTAAGCTTTTAATTTATTGTGATGGAAAAACAATTGAGTTGGATCGGGTCTGTTCTGTCTGGGTCAGTCAGTGTTGACAGTCAGCAGACAAAATCATAAAGTGTGTGATATGTAGAGATTCTAATCTGAAGTCGTCCCATGAAGATTTTTTAGTTACATGTTTGATATTTGGACTGACATCAAAGACCAATACTTTGTGTTTCACTCGTGGGAGATGTAACAAAAGAAACAGAGAATGGTGAGCAGAAAGGTTTGTGGTGTGAGAGAACACTTGACAACTGAAATGCTGAGTAAGCTGTATATAAAATGAATGTCTCTACAGTATCAAAGAGCTACAGCTGACCAAAACCTTGAGTTAGTTTCATTTAAAGTTCACTCACCTCCAGTTCCCTCTGTGGGCTCTACAGTCCCTGGACCCATGCCTCCACATTCAAGAACTCTGCAAATTTTTCTTCCTTTCTTTGCCTTTTCAGTGCAAACTGCACTGCATATAAACAGTACAAAGGGCCAGTTGGCATCCATCTCTGTTTCAGTACAAGAACACGCAGCAATTTGCATTCTTGAGGGATTTGCTGTGTCGTCAACCGCCAGAGCTCCAGTTGTTACTGAGCTGTCATTCAGTGTGTTGTCTGTGTGACGGCTCATTCATAAGGTCTTTATGTGTGGTTTGTCTAGTCTTTGTAGGTTTCAGCTTGTCTTTCGGTTTGTCCAAGCTTTAATGAACACCTATTTTCTTTTTATGTATATATTATGATTTATTATTCAATAAAAAATAAAACTACTCTCCCTTCAACCAAAGGAAAAATTAAAATTCCTACCCCCAGCCCACCACCATTTTACGAGGAGAGAAGCAAATAGTTGAGTTTTATTGTGTCTTAAATATAGTTACTGAGTGCTGTTCCACAGCTGCTGTCTCCCAAAGTGTAGCATTATCCATCAGTCAACACAGGCCTGTCTCTTACAGCCTGACTTCATCTATTCATCGGGGAGAGAGAACAACTCCAGTTTTGCAGTTTTTACTTTTTCTTTTTCTAATTCCTTCCAAAAGTTGTCTGTGTGTGCTTCATAGATGTGGACATATTCAGCTCTAAGCTCAGCTGCTGGCACATCAGGTGTGATCAGTGGTGACTGCCTCACTCTCTAATAGGCCATCGTTTCCTTTAGACATGCTTGGCCGTGTAGCGCCGAGGCACACTGCCTCACACCAGGACCTGCATATGTGTGGAATCAATGCTCAAAGAGTTTATTGATGTGTGTGAATCAGTAGATGCAAGGGTTTTTTTTTCCAGAAGGCTGGCTTGACTTTAATCTTCACTGACATGTCAAATAACTAAATGTTCCAGTGCATGTATGTGTGCTTATGTTATTTCTGCTATGTATTGCATTGGATTTCTGTCTTTTTGTTTGTTTGTTTTTTGTGGGAATTGCCATGTGACATACATACACATACATACACATAATATAATATAGTATTTAACCCATTATCATGTGTCCACAGTGAAAATAATCCCATGGCCCTTACTTTGTGCTTTGGCAATTTAACAATTGAAGAAATGTCATCCTTTTAAAAATCATCAGTATGGCTGCACTCTTAAATAATTTATTCTTTTGACTGATATACCATTGTCAGTTTACATCCTGAAGAAGGCTACCTGTCTGAAAGCTCCATGCCTTTTAAAACAATTTAATTGGAGTGACGTGCTAGTTATAAAAAGCACCTGTTTTTGAGTAATCAGCACGTAGAAAATCATATTGGATTGTATCAATCAAAGATGCAACATGAACATGGCTGCTGGAAACCAATTTACAAACAAGACTGGGCAACCGCATCTTTAACTAGAATGCTAATGAAAATGAAAAAGCAAGCTAAACAAAAGAGTTAAAATGTCAGTGAAGATCCTCAGTCTTTCATGTTTCAGGATATCAGGATATCTAAAGTCAAGTGGCCTTTTTGGTCTTGAAGCAACCATGTCTCTGAGCAGTTATGTTCATATATAACAAATATGCATTAGCAAACAGTCAACTGCCAGCACAAAATGTTCTACTGAAAGGATCATCTAAATGTTCACCATCGACGTATTTCTTTTTTTTTTTCCCTTCAATATCTGCTCCTGTTAACTAACAGCTCACAACATTTGATTATGTTTATAGGAAAGATTGTGGCCCCAGTTATTGTTTATTGTGTGTAAATAGGCTGTTGTACTTTAAGTAGGTGTTGATGACTTGTTTGCTTTATACGTTTAGCGAGATGCATCAGTTCGCTCGTACTATACAGCGCCAACAGGGAATAGATAGATTATGTCTGGCGAGGCTGATGTTCCACTGGCAATGGAATAGCTGTTGCTCACCGCTATTATCTGATTGCATCATAATGTGACACAGTCCAACTGTGAGGAACAGCCTTAATTGTTACAATACTGCCTCTGTAATTGTCTTCACCCTCATTTATGTGTGGGGGTGTGTGAAACATGAGAGTGTTCACGTCATTATAGACAGTTGACCCCTTAAGTAACAGTCTGAAGTTGACAAGGCATTGGCTTTGGATAATCAAATCGAAACAATAATCAGAGGAGATCATCACAATATTATAGGTTATATAATGCAGATCTTCATAAAAGTGGTCCTGATCAACATTTTCCAGAACCTGTGTAAAAGCACAAATACAAGCATGTCCTCAGGGTACATGTGCACATAGGAGTGGTCAAAGCGCTGTGTCAATCCTGGACATCAGCAATCGCAGTAATCACTTCCCACAGAGCTAGTAGAATGACTTCAACGTCTTCAGTCAGTTGCTGCTCCAGTTTATTCACAGAACATTAGTATGTATGGTGGTTTTGGTGGCAAATGATGTTACCTGCATCATTAAATGACATGAACCAGCATGTAGTGACCTTGGCCCCTGTCCTGTGTGTGTCTGTGTGTGTGCAGCTGGGAGCAGGGCCCCTGGACCCAGTGCTCAGTATCTTGTGGTGAAGGCGGTGGTTGGCAAGATCGCAGCGTGGTGTGTGTGGAGGAGGACACCCACGGACAGTTCTCCCAGGTAGACGAGTGGAAGTGTACCCATTCCCCTCGACCTGTCACTCGACAGATTTGCAACACTTTCGCCTGCCCCCAGTGGGTGGCCATGGAGTGGTCTCAGGTCAGTCAATAACAAGGGGAAACCCATCAATACTTCAATCCAAGCTTTTGTTGCAGGGATGAATTTCACCCACTTTTTTATCAGATATTTCACCCAGATTGATCACATTGGATCCAGATGTCACTTGTAAGGTGTAAATTGTGAAGTGTGTGTTGCCCTCTCATTGCAGTGCACAGTGACATGTGGCCGTGGCCTGCGTTACCGAGTGGTTCTGTGCATTGACCATCGTGGGCAACACATTGGAGGCTGTGACACAGCACTCAAACCTCATGTTAAAGAAGATTGTCTGGTCCCTATCGCCTGCCACAAGCCCAGAGGTAAGACACTATAGAGATTTTCTGAGAGCTGTGTGTGTGTTAAATTTAAAAATAAAAATAACAGCGCTACTGGAGCTCAGGATTCATCAATACAATAAGGGGCTGCTTTGTAACAAGCAATTCCACCATATAAACCTGTAATCTGTGTGCAACTGCTGACATTGACATTTCAGTAGATTATGTTATAGATGCAAAATACTAGAGAAGTGAAATAAGCAAAATACATGAAAGTTGATTTGTGACTGTGGAGAGCTCTCTGTGTGCGCACTTCTGTTAATTAAAGACACACAACTTGAGGCTTTTGTGCTCTGTAGTTTTCATTATGGACCAATCTGTGCACTGAAATGAGGAGAAAAGCCTGAAACACTGGAAACACTTTCCATTCCCGTGCAGTTTTGTGGCTGTGTAAAAATTATTGTTTCAATGAAATATATTAGGCGGACACCAACATACATGCTTTACATGCACAGTTATTTGTTAATAGTGAAATGAGTATATTAGAGAGATGATGCATTGTTTTTCTGAGTGGAAGGTCAATAGAAACTATCAATAATATGGGAGAGGCTGTCCAGTGTTATTAATGAATAGCTGGTGATTCCGTGGTTATGGTGCAGTGGGTATTACGGTAAGTTAACAATGTGTCAAGCTGCTGTTCCACAAGTGCGGTGCCTGAAGATTTTAAGGCATGTTTGAAAATCTACACAAAGTGTTTGGCCAACCCAGTGGTAGCAGCATGGTATGGTGCCAAGCGGATGTGCTCAACACCATTGGATTTCAGGAATGCAGCAAATTCCTCAGAACAGACCTAAGGGCTGTTGTCGCTCACAAGAATATGAAGGATGCTGTGATGACTGAAGAGGCCGCACAGTACTTGGATGGTGTGCATCCACAGCCACTAGGTCATGTGTCACTCAAACAAGCCTGCAAAGTCCACATGAATCCTTTCCCATAGACTGAAAGGCCACATCCAGTGGCCAAGCTCCCTCAAAAATGCAGGGACATAGTTTTGGTGGCACTATCACTCATATACCCCACATGAAGCAACCAGTAGTGACCATCTCCAGGACACAAGACAGAGTGGGGTTAGACATGGTGTCATGTCTGATCTCAGTGCTACTGATTGGTATTGTGTCCAACTGGGATGTATAGAACATATCTAACATGAGTAAGGGGGAGTGGTAACCAAGACAGTCCATGTGCATAAGAGTATAATGCTGTCATCTGGTACTCAATGGTGTATTCATGTGCTGACATGAGAGGTGCCCAATGTTGCATCCGGGCTGCCCCCATAGATGGTATACTAGATACTCAGAATGGAGGTCAGTGGATGATGGTCAGTGGGTCAGTGAGCAGTGTAAACTTGTTACCGTAGAGAAACTTGCTACTCCAAAGACTATCACCAGTGTCTCCCTCTCAATTTGGACGAAGTCCTGTTCTGCCATGCTGAGCATTCTCGAAGCACCTACCCCGTAGAGTTAGGTGTCATGGGCAAGGCAGAGGGGTTGTTCTTATAGAATACCTTAAGTCTGCAGTCGGCAGTCTGAAGAACTCTACATTTGCCAGTTTGTGTCTTTACAAACTGCTGAAGAGGCCAGAGATTTTCATTTTTATCAACACTCAGACAGAAATGCAAGCAATCTAAGTGGTGCTGGTATGATTAGTCACAGCTGTCCTCTTTCTGGGATGATCCTTCTCTTTGGTGGAATAAATGATATCCCCTGCTTTTAACAGGTTCTTTTCTTACATTAATTATTAAAGCATTGTAGTGGGTGAGCACCTTCTGGGATACCAGGAACTCCTTTGCTTTTCAGAAAACTGACTCACAGGCTGTAGTGCACTGCTATTTCTTTCCCATGCAGCAGTGCATTCAGTGGATTCAGGATGGTGGCAAGGTTGGGAATGAACTTTCCATAATAATTTATTGTTCTGAGGAAAAAACCCGGTTCACTGAAAGTGTGTTCTTCTTCTGGAGATTTGTGGAGCCCCACTGCATCTATGATACAACCCAGGTACTCCACTGACCCCTGGAAAAAGAGATACTTCTCCTGTTTGAGAATATCATCTAAGTAACAGTGAGTGAAGAGAAGCCCAAGAAGCCCAAAGAGAACTTGGACCATAGCCTTCTGGTAAAATGTCAGTGTAGGTGCTATTCCAAAAAGGTAAGTGGTTGTAGCAGAAAAGCCCTTTCTGTGTAAAGATCAATAGCTTCCTTGACTCCTTTTCAGCTTCCATCTGTGGGTAAGTATTTAACAAGTCTAGCTTACTTAAGTGTTGACCTCCAACTAGAGAAGCAAAAAGGTCCTCAATTAATGGAATAGAGCATCTGGCCACACAGAGAACTTGGGTGATTGTGACCTTGAAATCATCAAAGAGTCTCACTGTGGCATCTTTCTTGCTGACTGGAACCACGGGTGTGGCCCAGCCACTGTACTGCACTGGTGAGATCACTCTAAGCTTAGTAAGGCATGTCAGTTCAGCATCCACTTTAGGTCGAAGGGTATAGGGCACATTACTTGGCGGGCAGAACTTGGGCATGCAGTCAGGTTTAAGAGTCACTCTGGCTTTAATTCCTTTCAGTTTGCCAAACTCATTAGAGAAAACAGTAGAATGCCTCTTTTAACACACTCCCTAGGCTGTCTTTCTCTCCCAGCTGTACTGCATACACAGTCTTTAAATTCTTCTAGTTCATTCTAATGGCTCTCAGCCATTCTCTTCCAAACAGTGGTGGTGCACTCACTTTTACTACATACTAGGAGTGGAGCTGACACCAAATACAGTGTTGAGAAATGTACAAACAATGGGTTTTTACTTATATTTACTTATTATTTATTACAAATATTTTTTTTAATTATTTGTTTTTGGGAAGAAAAAAAACAACTGCAAATAACAGCACACAGGTCGGTTACATCGCTATCTCAGTCTCTCTCCTGTGTGTTACGTCTGTTAGCATCTCTCAATGAGGGGGATCACATCCACCTGCTACATGACGCACATTTCCTTATTTTGACATCACTCCTGGGGTTGGGTGTTCTCAAGGGACTTCATAAGCTGTTGCTCCCCTTCCCTGTTCCTCAAAGTTAGATTGTAAAAAATAGGCAATAAATGAAAAGTTCAAAGCAATAATTGACATTCTTTCCTACACCTTACATACTGTGCTGTCTCTGTGTTATGGGTGTATCAATAGTTAAAGGTCTGTCAACAGTGCAGAACTGAGCTTTAGCCCAGCAGTCAGCGCAGTCATCTATGATCTGGGAGACTTGAATGTGAGACCCAGTGTGGGGACTTCCTTCATAAGATTTAAGTTTATTGATGAACACTGACTTTAACACTTTAATATCCTAAAATTAATAAGTGTAATAAAAACAAAAACAAGATTTTTAAGCAAATTCCACTTTTATTTTTTCCACTATTTATTGTATAATTTTGCTGCCTCAACAAACAGATACAAATACCGAGATCTCTGTATATCCCTACTACATACAAGGGTAACTCAGCAGTCTGTTTGTTTAGACTTACTTGCACTTTAGTAACCCCTTCTGGTGCAAGAGGCTTTCCTGCGTATGTTTTCAGCACAATATCAGTAGGCTGCAAGGGCACATGTCTCAGAGAGCTTTTGCACTGTCCCCATGAAATCAAATAAACAACAGCCTCGGTATCCAGTTCCATCTCCATTTATTTTCCATCTACCATAGGCAACACAGAGATGCGTGCAAATTTCCCTTTTTGAGAGTTCAGTCCTAGTTCATTATCTGTGTCAGATTTTGTTTCATCACTTTGATTATCACTTGCTTCAACACAATGCACTTTTTCTCCCTCCCACTGTGCTTGGTTACCTTTATATTCCGGTCTTCTTTTTTCTCCTTCTCTGGATTGCTTTTAGTCTTATTCTTACAAATGCGGCCGATGTGGCCTTTACTCCCACAATTATGGCAGTCTTGATCTTTGTACCAGCAGTCATCATCAGTATGATTCATTTCCCCACATCGCTGGCACTTGTCATGGAGTTTTGGAGAGAGAACAGGGTTCACCTTGAGCGAACCAGTCAGCAGCTGTGCGTCACGCACCACTGTCTTCGCCGACACAGCATAATTGACTTTTTTCTGAAAGGTAATATTTTCCTCTGTCAAAAGGCGCTTCTCTACTGCTTCACTGTTTAGTCCACAAATGAATCTGTCCTGTAGTGTGTCCTCCAAATGTGCACCAAACTCATAGAATTCAGAAAGTCTCTCCCTGTCCTCTTGGTTCTGTTTGTGGAAGTGAAACTTCCCCGATATCACAAGGGGTTTTGGAGCAAAATGGGCCTGTAATTCATCCACAATACGTTTATAGTCCATATCCCCAGGCTTCACAGGAGTGAGGAGACTGCACAGTAATCCATATGTTTTCGGGCCTGGCTGCACCTCCACTTAAAGTAGCTAACACAGAGGCTAGCGCGTTAACAACTTCTTAGCAGGGACATACTTTCTCATCCAGACTTCACTTACAATGCAACATTCAACGCTCAAAAGTGAGAAAAAGTTTCCCTACTTAACACGCTGTCGCCAGTTTATCTTATGTTGCTCCCTTTTGTGTCTTTGTGCAAACAATTTTCACACACACAAACGGAGAGGCACGCAGACATGTGACTTCATCTCAACTCAGATTTTAGTGAGGAAGCAGTTCAATGGTAGCACCCACTAGTGTTCACCATCACTACACACACAACAGTATGCATCACTTTTGGCCAGCTAGGGCTAATAGTCTAATTGTGAGTTTTGATGAATTTGGGCTGTCATCGCTGGTGTCAGACTGGGAGAACTGGAGTGTAACTCATTTTCTGTCTCCCTGTCAGAATCTGTGCCAGTAGAAGCCAAGGTGCCCTGGTTAAAACAAGCCCACGAGCTGGAGGAACACCACACTGCTACAGAGGACCCTACGTGAGTACATACATACACACATTTTAACACACATATACACAATGCTCCTTTAAATTGCATGTTTTTTTCTGCTACATACAAATCTGCTCTGTAAAAAACATTTGCTCTCTCTAGAGAACAAAATCAGTACCCAAGAGTGGCATTTTTAAATGTTTATACTTCATACTTTTTATACTATACCCTCCCCTGACTGTGCATATACCAGTCTGAATGCCACTGATTCTTTGTATAAATATATTAAACTATTTCATTTAAACTTATTTGCATAAAACAGTAACCATCCCTCTGACAAAGCTCAAATGATACATTCCACACCTGAATACTCCCCAGCTTCTTCATCTGCTCATGTTCACGAGGGTCACGGTCCCTATGCAGACCATGTGCATCTCCAGACAATGCACATAAAAAAACACGTCCACATACCGTATGCAAATATCATAAGTATGTATAAAAGGCTCAGGAACTTTAGGCATGGGATTTGCAGAGCTTAACTGTTGCTTCCCATTTTTAAAAGGAATGAGAGAAAAAGACTGAGCTAAGAGTACTATGGTGAACAAAAGATTGAATGAGAGAGCAGGAGCAGTTGTAGAGAGAACTAATTGAGTAAATAAAATAAAATAAAAAATTATCTTCTGATAGTTTCATGGTGGTTGTGTTCTAAAGCAGAAATAAACAACACATCAGCAGATTGTTGTGTAAAGACAGGTGCTCTGGAGTTTTCCATCTCCTTTCCCTCCTCTGCATTTCTGCTTTTCATTCATTCATTACATCCAACATAAACATCAGAGTCATCAACAGTAAATACAAAGAACATCAGAATGACTCTGTGTGGTTGTTTCCTCATGTGGTAATACTGGGTTTCAAGCTGGCTTTTGGTTGTAAGTAAACAAGCTGCCATTACTGTGATGGCATCTTTGTACAGTAAATCCACAAAATAACACTGTGATGTACTGTATGTAGGATATGTAGGATTTTACAACAAAACCACACACTTCCTGTGCTGTGCTGTTATCAGATGCTGCAACAAAACATTTCAACTTAGGAAAAAAAGCTTAAAGTCCTTTTCTTCTTAACAGTAAAATCCACTGCTAAAGACGTGCTTACTACAGGCGCTTACAGTGCCTGTAGTGTGCTATTTGATCCTTTCTGGCCAAACATACGCTTTTACAATTTGTGTTTCAAGTTTTTATTAAATTATGTATTTCATCTGATTACAGCACAAGAAATCATAGATTTGCAAGTTTGAGAAATTATAATCACAAACTAGGTAAATAGCAGGCAGTACCAGCTGGAGATTGATTACTACAGTAACTTTCACATCCAGAGGTCAGGCAAAAGCTGTACATGATTTAATTTTTATATAACAATTTTACTACACTTCAAACAGTCTCCTCTTACCACTGAATAACTTCCATGTTTACATAAGCTACCTTCATCTATTGAAGGGGTTGATTTTCAGATATAATCAGAATAACAAATAACAGCTAGAGTAATTTATATACTTACAAACATGGGCACGTGCTGTGTTGCTCTTTGGTCAGAGGAATTTGCAGCCAAACAAACTGCACTACTTACATGAGTAGATAGCGACTTAACTACTCATCTATAGCAGACTGAACAGCCTAGAAACCAAATCTGCACAACATCAGTCAGTTTAGATGATAAATGGTGTACTCCTTAAATGCTGTCTGTTTTTGGCTTGTAGACTACAGTTATCAGCAGACAGTGGTGGAAGAAGTACTAATATATTTTACCCCTCTGTCAAAATAATCTGACAAAGGTATTGTCGGCAAAATTTATTATTTATTCATTTATTTGTACAAAAGCAAAAGTATCTATTGAGCAGAGTGATCCCTTTCAGAGTGTTATATTATTATATATCTATCATATCATATTATTGGAATATTATTACTGATGTTTTAACACACATGCAGCATTATAATGTGGCTAATCAGAGGAGAGCTAATGTGAACTACTTTATATACAGTTTGATAATATAATCTATATCGATGCATTATATTCCATGAATTGATTGTGTGATTTGTGTATAAAATCTGATTCTCACTCAGTGGCATGGAGACAAAAGATGCATTTCTGATTTTCCAAAGACCTTTTTTTCTACCTTTCAGTAAAGAAAAATATTAACATTAAATCTGAAGATACTCTGACATGATTTTTAACAGAAAAAAGGAACGACTTTCAGTTTAACTTTAACATACAATTAATCTTTTAGTCGCCCAGAGGCATAGAGGCAAAATCACTTGGAGCCTCTCAAAAGTAATTACACATTATTTTACCACACACACAGTATAAAGCTCTTTCCTACACACACACATTCCGAGTGCATTAGAAGGTGTCTAAAACCTCTTATGTGAGTCTCAGCTATAGAAGCAGTCTGCTGTCCTCACTCCTCATTCACTGCCACAGTGTTTGCTATTACAGTGCATTAACATCAGTCAGACAGCTCTAATATAGGAGTTATTAGACCCTATGTCCACTTCCATCTAAAGAAAACTGCTGTATTATAATAGTAGCCATGGCAGAAACTAGTTCCTCACTTCTTACTCATGTTGGATGAACATTTTTCAGGCATATAGCCTTACCTACCATACCACACACCCTCACAGCCAGTTTATCCAAGACTGTGTGAATCTGTCCGGCTCTGTTTCCTCTCCTTCCGCTGCTGATGATAAGCATGTGATTACTGCCTGCTGCTCTGGGCCTGGTCAGCTCTGATAGGCTCCCTGGGATCCATCAGCTCTCAGAGCTCACACACACCTCAAACACTTGGCACACACACATTATGCTCATCCAGCTCTTTGCAAACATGCTCTTCAAACACTCCACAGATTCTTTGCACACACACCTACAGCAGGCCCCGACAAATCTTCATTACATGCAGCCAAGCAGACCACTTTTTAGCAGCCTGGGGCGGCTTTTTGTAATCGTTTTCAATGAGAGTGAAGCTTTTTGCTCACTGTTTTTGCGTTACTGAGCACCTCACGTTTTTCTGCTCTATGCTCCCGATGTTTTTTCAGGAGCACCCTGAACACCTCGAGTTGAAAAAAACTTGAACTCAAAGTGGAAAAACGCCCAACATCATAAGCGTTTTTTTCCCCATTGTCCAATCGGATTAATTGAGTGGCAGGCCCTCTGTGGTGGTGACAAGTGGAGATAATAGTCATGGAGGACAAACTAGTGGTGGCTGTTGCTGCATACCTGGAGCTGTGTGACTTTACCAACTGTAGTTACTATGATCTGAACAGAAAACAGCAGGCCCTGGGTGAGTTTACTTCACAGCAAGATAACAGTTAGGCTAAGGACAGGTGATTTGGTGGTTGCCTAGCAACAATAATAAAAAAAATTAAAAAACAAGGCAAGCCCATCTTTTTTTTAATTGTATGTCTCAACAAAAAAGGCAATGCAGTCCGCCTCAGGTTTTGCAACCTGCAATTCTGCACGCTGTCTGACCAGGGCCTTGCATAAGCCAAATTAATTTGACGAGCATGTAAAGCTCTTCTCTGACACTTACTACTGCAAAAACTGTGTTAGAAGAATACAAACACCTCCTGTAAGCTTGAAAGGGTCCATTTGAAAAGCTTGTTACTTGGATTTAAGAAAGGATGTCCATACCAGTGAAACAACTGCATCAATCAGTGCGTAACATACACTTAAGTAACCTGGTTACAGTCGGCTTCCTCCAGTAAGCTGATTTCTTAACTGTCATGTAAACAAGAAATCTGGTTTCTGTAATCAGGGTAGGGGATTAGAGAAACCTGGTAAATAGAATTCTCATTTTCATTCTCCTTTTCATAACGCTGATGTCAATGCCCTTTACATGCGTAACCAAGTTTATAATCAGCTTTTCACAAGTATGCAAGTGTATAATTAAAGACTGAATACAGGGGAAGTAAAAGTAGAGTGGCTAGATGAAAAGAGAGATCATAACACGGAGTGATTTATTTAAAATAATTCCATCCAAAGTTAGACTAAAACTAAAACAATGTAAACAAACTAAAACAAAATAGCCTGTAGTCTAAATCTAAATAAGTCAGTTTCCACCACTGAACATTTGACTACTGATTTCCTCAAATTAAAGATGGTAGTCAATTAAAAGCCAGGATAATGTCCAGGGGTGTGGTAGAGATGAACAAATAAAGGCTGAACAGGCTTGGGAAAAAAAGGGTGGATAAACTTCTGGTGCCTGTGCATGGCAATTAAACATAAATAGTAGTTACCGGGATGTAAAACCAGCTCTGTGAGTACATGTGTAGCTATCTAGCTGACTGCCAGAGAGAAGGAAGGGGTACCCAGAGGAGAGGCAATATCATTTAAATACAGGAATAACGGCCCATGTTTTGATAATAATGACGGCAGCGACACTGCATGCTGCACTACCGGTAAGTGGATTACTTTCGTATATGAGTAAATATACCTATCAAATAGAGGGAATTGGAAATAAAGGCTTCTCTCTAATATAGGCCTGCTACCAATAAAGGCCTGCTACCCTCTGCAGTTGAAGTAAATAAAGGCCCCAGCCACTATTAAAGGAAATATGGTATATGATAAATTTAGGCAGTTTTGTGCTGAAGTCAATGCTTTAACATGCAATCTGTATCTAGATATCCTATCTGGAATAGGAAAAAAAAGTGCGTTGCTTCTCTTCACCTGATTTCCAGGATGTACAAATCTGTAAGCCCCATCTACCTAGTTTGCATTTTAAAATCTGTCACACATGTCAAGTGGGAATCTATATCCCACTTGACATGTGGTGTGGTGTTCAGTTGAGATCTGGTGACTGTGATGACCATAGTATATGATTCACATAATTTTCATATTTTTCATTTTCATTTTCCCTCTCACTTTGTCCTTCATTTTGTCACCTGTCTGCATATGTGTGATAGACCCAACTGGAGCTTTCTGCAGGGACTGAGCGTGAGACCTTGCAGGGACGGGACACTCTCTCTAAATATATGCCACCTCCCCTCAGGAGAGCCCTGCAGAAACTCTGACCTCAAGGGAACCTAGCTCTCCACTCACCTCTGTTCAGCTGCCTTAACAAGCTCACTGTCACACATTACCTCTGGTGCATCTGCCAGCCAGCAGATTCAGGATTTCATTACATAAAGCCTCTGCAGTTATTAATCTCAGTCAAGTCAAGTGTTCCCGCAGTAGTAGAGTGATGTTTTCTCACTAGGATGGTGGGTGCCAATTTAGTTTTTCATTATATTCATGTTATCTTCTGTATACAGATGCAAATAGAAAGAAATAGACTTTGAGGTACTTTGAGGCACTTAACTTTAGTACTACTATTTTAGATCAGATTAGAAAAGAAGAAGAAGGGAGAGAGAATTGAATACAGATACATCAGAAGGTAAAGTGTACTAAAGTTAAAGTAAATAAAACATAAAGCCTGAAACTTTGTCCATTTGCGGTTAAAAACAGAATTTGCTGCAATCTGTAGATGAAGGCTGTCAGATGTGGAATTTAGGCTAAAACTACTGTTCTTGAGGTTTTTACTCAAACATGTAGTGCATCTGTTGGGGGGCATTTTTAGTGTCAGATTAATACACATACACACACAATACCCACACTTATCCCTTTTAAGGATTTTTCAAAAAATTCTGCAATTTCAATCCATGTTTTTTTTTTAACTTAATAATAAAGCTTAAGCTATTATTAGACTATTTGGATGGATTATTTGGAATTGTAATCAGCTTTATACACATCATTGCTGCTTAGATTGAGAAGGAAACTGCTTTGTGAAAAAATAAGCTTGGTGCATCTAGTGGTCAAGATGCACAGCATGAAATCATAATGTCCTCGGTCTCCCGGTTCCAGTCTGGGGCCTTTTTTGCATGTCATAGCCTCTCTCTGTCTCACTTCTGTCTCTATCGCTGCTGTTATTAAAAATGAAAGGTGGGGGGGATCAGGGTGTGAATATCATTCACCTGTTTGAAGGTATTTCTGGCCCTTATTGATATGGCTTAAGTAGAGCTGGACTATGTAACAGAGATGCTGCAGTACATGGAATACATGAACAGCAAACAGGCAGCTCTTCAGCATAAGTGGTAATAATGATGGACTGACATGTTTACATCAGAACAACAGCAATAAAAAACCGCAGTTACATACGGACTTACTATCTGCTATGATTAAAGATCCTCAACCAGCTTTCGTATGACAGCTCAATCAATATATATAAGTATAACATTACATTTTTAATGTTCAGTCACTGTTAGGGAGTAAATGATTGGCCACTCCTAGAATTGTACAGTCCTATGTTGACCTGAAGTCTGGACAGGATCTGCAGTATTCCACACTCTGTTTTGAGGATGGAGAGAACAAAAACAAAAGAAAAAGTAGTGCCAATAAAATACTGATCGCACCTTAGTGAGATGCAGCACAGCTCTCTATCACAGATAATCCTGTGCAGGTGATGAGTGTACATTCATATGTGCGTTCTTGCCAAAATGTCAAAATTATCTTAGGCTCCACTTCAAATGAAGGCTTTATCCAATTTTCTTTTCTGATCAGCCATGGCACTGTATCAAACAAATGAGCAGGCTTCACAGGCATCCCTGGAAAGTGAGAGAGATACAAGTTGGAGAGATAATGTGAATTCAGTCGGATGCACATTATACTATGATTTGACAGCAATGGTTTCCCAGCTGCAGGGTAGTGGAGCTGCACAGTATTTTAAAAATATATATATATAAAACAAAAGAAAATGCTTTTAGAAAAAAGCTTTGCAACTCAATAGCAACCCACCTATGCCTCCTGGCCACCCCACATCAGTGGCCGACATTATTCAGACCCAATGCTGCAGAGTCCCATTCCAGCCCTGAAAACAACACATGTACATCCTGTGCCCACAGAGTACTTTGACTCATGGTGGTACTAAAACAGGGACAAGCAGTATCAAGATTTGCATCTTTATCTTCCAACTCTGTTTTCAGCACAACAGGAAGCAACTATAGGGGCTGAATTCCAAATGCATTGGAATGCATTGGACTGAAATGCAGATTTTTTTTCAATGTTTGAAGGACCTTAATAAACACACATCAAACAAATTGCATTGGTAAACATTGGACATTTGCAGCTCACCAAAAGGATACATAAGAAGATAAACACCATACAATACCACATTAGAAATTACCCCAAAAATAGGACTGAAGCTCTTCTAAAGGCAGTGATTGCTCCGGGGTCTTGTTAGAATATTGATGCAGAATGCATGTATTTCAGAGAGTTATGTTTTTTGTTCATGTCTTACATTTTGTGAATTTAATTATTCTATGATTACTGCAAATCTTTTAACCAACTGACTACAACTGCTGTTTGGCAACTAGATGCAAGACAAATGTTGCACTAAAAAATATGCTGATAGAATTTTAAATGCTTCATCTCTGTTTGTATGTTCACTATCATTGTGTTCAGATTCGTACCTGGGCCCTGGTCACCCTGCAGTGCCACCTGTGGGCCTGGCAGGCAAACTCGGGAGGTGAAATGCCTGGTGCTGCTCTCTTTCACTAAGACGGAGGTGGACCTTCCAGAGGAGGAGTGCGGTGAGGACAGACCCCAGCTGGAGAGGCCCTGTAACCAGGGAATATGCACCAGGGTCCCAGGCATCTCTTCAGGCCTCCAGGACCATGGGGACCCTTATATCCAGACAGAGGAACAGCACAGCTGGGACTACAGGGGCTTTACTGCCTGCTCAGCCACATGTGCTGCTGGTGAGGTTTCTGAAATGGATCTTGGCAGTTGAAATGCTCTGGACTCTTTTAGTCCATACCTATTGTCCTTTTATGTCCAACTGGTCGTTGTGTTTGTTCTATGCCCAGGAAAGCAGACTGCAGTAGTGAGGTGTGTCAACAGGAAGCGAGGTGAAGAGGTGGAGGACTCTCTGTGTGATTCATCCAGCAAGCCACCAGTTATGATCCGCATCTGTAACCCTGAGCCATGCCCCCCAAGGTGAGAGACTGCAAGGTCACTAAAGCCAAATTGAAAGCTTTCAAAGCTTGAAAAAACACATTACAGCCAGGGACAGTTCCAGCCAGAGACCTGAGGTCTCTGTGTTTGTGCCAAGTTCAAATTTGATCTTTGTATCACATGTATGAATATTAGTGAAAATGCCCAAGTGAATTAGACTCATGACCACTTATGGCCATTTACTGTAACTTGTTCATAATCATACATGTAGCAGCGCCTACAGGTGAAATGCCATCAAGTTTCGGAGGATTAGTCTGATGTGATATATGAACATGTGGTTGCAGTTGAACTGTGTGCTTAAGAGTCCTGGCAGCTTATGTCAAATAGACCATGCCTGCACGAAGTTGGAAAATGATATGTGATATTGATTGGATGGAAATTATTGGAAGATTGGTCAATAGTGGAAAAAATTGAGTAAGGAAGTTTTTTCTTGTATGTGTGATAGAATAATCTCAAGCCAATATCCACTTGCTAGCTTCTCAGAGCTTTCAACCACATCTCATGGTCTTCATCAGCAAATAGAGCTAGCTCTGGACTGTTGCTCATGCGAAGACAATGAGATGTGGTTGAAGGCTCTAAAAATGTAAACACTGAGTTGAGATGACAGAATCTCTGTAGACAAAAATGGTCAGGGCTCATATTGATGAACAAAGTTTTCACTTTTTACTGATATGTAAATTTTTAAACAAGGGCTATAGAACATGAAACGGACCAGAGAGGTAAGTAGGAACATGATACATACTTGTGAAGGTGAAAGCTTTATATAAGTATAGAAGTACAAACGTGTGTGCTTGTGTCAGGAAATATCTGAACATGTAATACTGAATCAGTGTTTTATATAAATATATTTGGATAAAAACAACATAAAACTTTTTTCTTTATTTACATTAAATATGAGTAAGTTTGAATTGGATGGAGACATTTGATGGAATGATGCAGCCATGGAAGTCAGTGGTTTGAATTTTACAAGACTGACCTCCCAAGAAAAAACACTTGTTTATTCATTATTCCTTAATACAACCTACAGTATGTTTACATCTGACAGATACACTATGCAATCTCTTGTGGTCATGTGAATTATGACTCTTCTCGGTCAGGAGCAAAAGTGGAACTTGTGTGACATCAGAGAGCTATAAAACCTTGTAGGGAGGAGGTCAGGGTGGAAGTATGAGTCAACAAAACATGTGACTGTTTGAAGGAAACGTGGCCTCCTGTAATAAAGTTGCTTTCTTTAACCAAGATTACACTCTTTACCTAATCTTAACGACATTTATTATTTTAGACCAAGCCACTACTTTTCTCAACCCCAGCCAATTAGAGAACTACATTTATTTTCTACAGATTTGGCACTGAAAAACAATCTCATCATGTTGATATGGGCACCTGATAAAAATCAATATGGGTCGTTTTTAAAAGCCCTGTACACCAACACAGGTGTTACCTCTTCTTCTGGCTGATGAGATCTCTGTTCAAGTTAAGTTTGGCTGTGCTGGCAATCATGTAAGTTCACCAAACTCCAATTATAATGATGTAAGTTGTCCCACTCACAAAGCTAAAGGTAAGGGAAATGTCAATCACATACAACCTGTACAAGTCCACACAGTCCTGAACAGAGCTCTAATCAAGTATTCTAAGTGACACCTGTCTAGGTGTACCATAGGTGTATACTGTTTTTTAAGGCAATTAATTTTTTTAAATTTAATTTGGGGGACATTTTGAATATTTTCAGTGTAAATAGCATAAACCTTCAATGAAGAGTCCAAGCAAGTGGATACACAATAAATATGATACTGTTATACACTTTAGACAAGCAATGCAACAAACATGGCCAGATATGGCAACCCCCAAACGATGCAGAGCAGCAAATACCTCAGGCACTGCCATTTAGGAATTACCAGATTTTTATAAACCCCCTGAGATGTCATACTTTAGGAATACCACAGTGCCTACATTAGAGGCCATGAGAATTCAGACGCAGTGATGTAATGGTAAATATAGAGCTCTATGGGATGTAATTGGTGACCATTATGAGACAAACATTCCCCCATATTAAAAATCTATGGTTTCTCAACAAAACATTTTTCTTCAAAAAGGGAAGTAAGGTGTTCAGTAGGTCTGATGTAATTGCTGAACAGTACCAGTGTTTGAGTATTTACTTGGCCAGATGACAAGCTCTGAAATGGAACAAAAACCTCTCAGCCGCTGGTGCACACCCAGTGTAATAAGAGTTTGAGTTAAAGTTGATTTACCCACCTCTGTCCCTTTAATGAAACAAGTCCAGTCAGATATGAAGCCAGTGGCCAGGCCATTGGGTGTATTAGTGGCAGCAACCAGACATACGACTTATTTTGGTCCCCTGTCCCTGTGGGTGTACTGGAGACACATGCTGGATTCTCCTCCTACTCTGGGAAAAGGATTACCATGCAGCTAATAATACACAGCTCCTACATTAAGCAGTACACACAAGTCAATGGTTGAATATTGTATATAGCTTTGATATGAGGCTTACTACAACTCTGGCAGAAAGCATAGCTGCAGTAATTTTTCATTTCAAACTTGGATCCCATCATTTGCTCCACTGTGGCTACTTGCTTCTGTCTTGCCTGGGTGCTGCAAAACAGTTCCAACCAGCCAATAGATGTTCCAGAAATCAATTTCCAAAGCAGCCAAAGCCTTGTTTTCAACACACTGATTGCTCACTTTGATCTGAGGAATAAAAATTAAATGACATTGAAAGGCATTGAAAAGACAGATAAAAAATCAGACCTTTCTTTGTTCAGGTTAAACATTTTTGGCCATTGCTTCTCCCTCCATCAGTCACCTGCAGATGCCTGTCTGTATGTACTTCTATGTAAAGTACAGCAAGGTAAGCTGTCATAGTCATCTCTACTGACAGCAATTTGAAAAAGAAAGAATATTAACAATGCAAAACCAACAGGCATTAAGTAATCCTGTATGACGTGAATGTCAGTGCTTTCCAATAATGTTACAAAATAGTGTTGTTGTGGTTAGGTTTTGGTTAGGTTTAGGTGTAAAAAGGACTTGGTTAAGATTAGATTGACATTGTGGTTTAAAAGAAAACTATGTTGAATGTTGGTAATGAGCAGCATGCAAACAGCAGTCTACTATATCAAAGTGACACATTTTGATGACCAACCCCCCTCCCTACAAGGTTTTGCAGCATTAATAACAATGTCATATTACTTCTTTTTTTGCTCCTGACAAGCAAAAGTCATTTACATTAATGCAAGACATCCTTGTGAGGTATACAGTACCAGTCAAAGGCTGGACACCCCATCTGAGTTTCTTGAATGAGAAAGTGTGTCTGAACTTTTGACTGTTACTGTACGCAAGCAAATGTTGCTTTGTGAGGGCAGTTTCATGGGAAGTGTAGAATTCAGTGTTTTGGGATCTTGACCCATACTAGAGGATAAAAGCCAGGATATCACAGCCCCTTCTGTTTAAATTTCCACCATTTATTTGGCCCACTAGTAGTGTGACTATAGGAGAGGCCAATGTTGGTTGGATAGTCCGCCAAATATTGCAACAAATATTATTAAATGCCTTGAAATTGAGCACATTCATGGTCCCCAGAAATTCAGCTGTAATGACTTTGGTCTTCTTGGCAAGATACTTTGTTTGACACTGTGGTTTTGAATGAGTGGATTACTATGAAAATTAGTGGAGACAAAGTTCCCTACAGGTTGAATTGTAATCACTATGGTGATCCCCTGATGTTTCATCCTGCGTCACCATCAGTTAAAAAATCCAATACTTTGGTTTATGTGCTAATTAGCAAATCTTAGCAGGCTCAAGTATACTCGTGAACAATTGTAAATATTACTTAAACATCAGTCACATCAACATTGTCATTGTACTGATGTTAGTCTGGTGTTGGAACTTGGTTACGCCATCAGCAGTAAATAATGATTATCAAAGATAATAATTATTCAAATCAATGAAAAATTATCAATCAGTAATCAATAATTTACTTATAATGGGGCACCAGCCTGGAGTCAGGGGAAAAGATAGCCAATCAATTGAATTAGTGTTATAAAATGTACTAAGCAATTTGGCACTCTGAGTAATAATTAACTTAATAGCTATAACCAAAATTATGTGGAAGGGGTGGGACTGATGACCTATACTGCAGCCAGCCACCAGGGGCGATCAAGATATTTTGGCTTGACTTTTGGGGAGCTGTCATGACATCCATATTTATATACAGTCAATGGGGAAGACAACATGGATGTATAAAGAGAAATGGATACAGTGTCAGAGGCAGGGCATCCGAGTCGGCTACTTCTGGCGTATAACATATAATGATGAATAATATTAAAACAAATCAATACATGTACATTGATTAAGGTAAACAGTCTTGCGTAGCCATGTTCTACTGTGCTATCCTATGCTAAGGTAGGCTAAGCTAACAAAGTTGTTACCAGTTTTTGGAGGGAGAGAGGTACCTACTGCTTTGTTGAGTCCATCGGGTGAACCAGCCTGCTGAAGAGCTGTGGTTCTAAGGCTGAAATGTAGTCTTTCTGTGTAGTACAGCTTCTATGTAGTTGCTCTGTAATTCAGTCCAGCAAGTTGCAGACTTGCACAGCTTCCAGGATAAGGGCCAGTCTTGCAGCTTGCTTCTGTGGCGCTGAGGAGTTCAGCTGTGCTCATGGTAAATAAACTTGTTTACTGAATCTTAATCTTAGTTGATCTTAAACAGGCCCTCACATTGTTGCTTCTAAGAAAAGTGTGCTTCAAGACAAGTGTGTCTGCTCTGTTATCAGGCCACACTAACCCCATATCTAGACAGCAAACGTAGTGTGAGCAGTACATCAGCAGAGCAGCAGCAGCAGCGAGTGCTCTGTCTGTGTATCTACATTGGAGGCAGTCAGGTGCAATGTTAAGAGTAGGTCACCCTTGTGTCGGAAGTGCCCAGAGCCCAGTACACATGAGTGTAGTGACACGCATAAAACAGATGAAAATAGACTTGAAGCGTAAATGACAGCTTCAGGTCGCGGTTGTGCCCGTGAGACGTGGCTGAGACACGCGCCTGCACAGAGCTGCACACATTACAATCTGTTGCATGTGATGTGTGCGTGAAAAACGCGTCTGACATGCTTGCTGTCTAGACATGGGGTAAGACAGAGAACTTCACAGAAGGGGGTAGTGCTGCATGCTGCAAAGACCCTGTAGGCAGTTCAGTCTTCATGCTAAGCTAGGCTAAACCTGAAAGTTGAACTGTTACTTTAAAACATCCCGTCTTTATATGACTCACATCACTTTGACTCAGAAGTATGATGACGTGTAGTGTGGAGTCAATTCCCTAAAGCAAGTCTTGTCTACATATAAAATGTCAGAGATGTTGGTACACAGGATCTTAGAGGGACATTAATTTTATGTCCAAAAGTTCCTGCAACTCAACAGTCACAAGATGCTCGTAATGTTTTAGATACTTAACCCTTTGTGTATGCCTGTGTATGTGTTGTGTGTATGTGTGCACTCCATAAGTCACTTCATTTCCAGGCAGCAGATGGATATTTGCCCATCTAGTAGTCCTGCAGACTGGAGGCATGTCTGATTCACACACAGTGATTTACCTCTCTCTCCTCCTCTAATGGACATTTACAGGAAGCAGCTGCAGAGTGCAGGGCCTTATACAACCCCCCCATCCACCCCCCAAACACACACACACACACAAAACACAGGGTGTAGTCTGCTGCCATAGTGCCATACTCTACAAGTTACTGCTATACATCATGCTTCTCAGTGGGGATTCATCTCTTGCCTTGTATTTTGTCTGACTTTATGAACTTTATGAAAACAATAAAGAAAGCAGGGTTCCATATGAGGTCCTTGAGTCAAGTGAAGGCCAGTGCCATTCTCTCAACTGATTTTGAAACCAATTTGCTTCCTGAAAGAAATTTGCACATATCTTTGTGTATGTAGTTATCCAGGTGTTTCTTTAATTTCTCAACCTCTCAGCCATTCTTTGTCATTTCTGTACCGCCTGAGTTACTTCAGCAGTTAAGGATGGATTCAGTGAAGCTCATTTATCTCTCTGCTTGATTTGCCTTTGATGTGTGATCAGCAGTGCTGTAAGATGAGAGCCTGGTGGCATCAGACTTGTGTGAATAGATTGTTACATTCGATCATTACATTGTTTATCATGTGTTTTTTACTGACTAACCTCTCATGTGACTCAAGCTGTGGAATAACCTGTCACAAGGCAGAAAAAAAGAGAAAAGAACAGTTGGGGCCTGAATCACAAAGCAACATTAGTTGGTTAGATATCATTAGGTTTTTTTTAGTATCATGAAGCTGGCTCACTTTTAACTGTTATAAACTGTGCTCCATGCCAGTGGATCAGGTCAAAATCTGTCAAGAGCCTGTCAGTTGTTACTTGAAAAACTGACTCATCATTCCTACAAAATCCAGACAGAGACAGAAGTGACAGTAAAGAGCAACAGAGACATTTTTATAAAGCAGCAGAATTACTTTGTCTGCCATGATTACCATGTCATGAGATAGTGAGAAACATTTTTGTATAATAATATGTCGACTTTAAAACAACGAATCTAACATATAGAGGGTTTGCAGCTGATTATAGATGCAGGAAGGGTGGTAAGATATAGCTGCATAATAATTGCCACTTAGTCAGCTACACACATAGATAGATAGATAGATAGATAGATAGATAGATAGATAGATAGATAGATAGATAGATAGATAGATATATAGATAGATAGATAGATAGATAGATAGATAGATAGATAGATAGATAGATAGATATTGCAGCAAATGTAACATCAAGACTACATTACATTGAACCAAAACCATGTTTACAGGTACCAAGTTACAGGCAGCTAATTGAAGAGAAGCCAAAAATACAAAACACAAAGCATTAGGGCTTATCAGAAATTTGGGAAAATACATTCCCCATTCTCTTTTTGTTTTATAATAATATGGTATCAAAATTAATTATACTTTATACTTATATTTAAAAGTGCCACATGGAACTCATTTAATTGTCTGAAAATAGAATACAGAAAGGCAAGAGCACTTTCACAATCCATTTCCCCAAGAGCTGGTATTCTAATATTTAGCTGTGTTTTGACCTGCTCCATTATCTCTTTGTGCAGATGGGAAGTGACAGCATGGACCGGCTGCTCTGCGTCCTGCGGCGTCGGCATCCAGACCAGGAGTGTGTTTTGCATGCGTTTGCTGTCCATCGATCAGCAGGATATTCTGACTATCTCAGAGGAAGAGTGCAGAGAATTCAAACCCGCCATCCTGCAACCCTGCAACCAGGTGGACTGTCCTGCAGCCTGGGAGACTGAACCTTGGCAGCAGGTTGGGACTCTGTGTGTGTATGGGGGGGTCTGTGTGTGTGTGTGTATACCCTGTGTAACAAAAACTGACTGACTCTCTCCCCTCCTTGCTTTATAGTGCTCCCAGTCATGTGGCGGGGGTGTCCAGGTGCGTAAGGTGTACTGTAAGCAGCTGCTGTCCACAGGGGCCTATAGAAGACTGGGAGACAGGGCTTGCTGGGGGAGCAAACCTGCCACCAGCAGAGGCTGCAGCAACACTGACTGTCTGCCCTACATAGCAGGAGGAGAGTGGAGCAAGGTAAGCACCAGAGAGAAATGAAAGAGGTAATGGATGAGGGTGGAATGCTGCAAGCTTGTTTATAACATTACAATATTCCCTGATATTGAATTAAGGCCCTCTTCATGCCAGCATTCATAACATTGACATTTTGAAGCAAAATGCATTTCAGTAGTAATCAGTGTCAATTGATGTCAATAGAATCACAGTAATCAGCAGATATGATTGCAGAGTGAAGTAAACCTACTCAAATATTCATACGGTCCGTTCCATATATCTAAATAAGAATGGTACATTTTCTTAAAAAAATAATCAATTTTTGTTTATTTAATATTTGTGTTGTAAGCAGCCTTTATCAAACAGAACCAATCCATCTAAGGTTTAACGTCATTAGCGAGACAGAAGACATGGCTTTAATAACAGCCGGTCAACTGAACAGTCTAAATGTTTTTATAGACAGCAGACACAGTAAAATTTTGGGCTGCATTTCCTAAATTTTTTTTGTGAGCGGTGTGTTTCAAGTGTGTAGAGGCAAGAGGTGGTAGGAGGTAGACTACTGCACACATCAACATGTTTTTTGAGTACCCTGAGCTGCAGTAATGGAGCATGAGTGTGAAAGCACTGTCAGACACTGTCTGGAATCCTGTAAGGAATCACAGATACTGAATGTAATTATTATGCAGCTATATCTTACCACCCTCTCTGCATCTAAAATCAGCTGAAAAACCTCCACATCATCTTTTCATGGGTTGAAAATGGCTCAACACACCATCTACTGTTTCAAATCAGCCCTGAACTTTGCAAGGCCGTTGCTGACATGGGCTGTGTTCAGAATCACTTACTTACCAACGTACTATTCATACTAAGTATTACATCAAATTGAGCATGTAGTGTGTTCCAACTGCATGGTATGAGGAATTTATGTACACAAGAAATGCTTAGATGTATACGAGATTTGCAAGAATCTCCAAGTATGTGGCGTGAGCTTATTGGACATGCTCAACTGCCCTTAAATGCATTGCATTTCTTCAGTGATTTTGAGCCAGACTGAAAGCTGTTAATATGTCACTTTATTAAGTTTAAATATATTTTCAGGTGAGAAAAGAAGCCATTTAGATTCCAAATATGTCGTCTGTTTATCCAAATAATGGCTAGGTCTGCTGCAACATGTCCGAGTCTGGCTGTTAGTCATGTAACTGTCTCACATGGCTGTCTTGTTAAAGTGCGTTGTTAGTGTGAAGAGTTTGCTGATGTGGTAACGACATACTTAATTGTTCATTTAGTAAGCAGAATGGAGTATGTTAGAAAGTGATTTCGTACACATCCATAGAGTCGACTAGTTGGAACTTATGTATGTCATGAAATGTATATAAAAAGAGAATATTAATGCCCTAACAGCTACATACTGACACTTGTTCATAGACACAGCATTTCTAGTGTGAACACGGAGAGTTTGACATCAGCAGCTCATGGCTAGTTAGCTCTGACTACCAGCTCTACATTGCTGTTCATGCTACACTGAGGGCTGGTCAGTCAGTGTCCCCTCCCATGTCACACACTATGTAGCCACGAGGCCACACCCCCTGCAGTCGTTGTCCTCTGCTGCATTTTCTATATGTGCTGGGAGGGAGCTAGCAGAATTTGGGTGTGTAGTTACTCTTTTAAGGAGTTATATTTTATGTAAGAATTTAGTTTAAAACATTTAAATATTAACTATTATTATCAACAGAATGTGAAGGAATAGGATCAGGAATATGAATAGATTCACAATTTTTCAAGTCTGTCGGAAAACAATAGCTAGGTGCCAATATGAGCACTGAAAGATATTTTACTCACTGTAATCATTCATTCTGCTCATAATGGCTACTAAAAGATCAAGTGGATATCTACCAGAGTTACAGACATACAAAATTCCATCATTATGTTTCCTCGGATAGTGTTTCCCTGTTGAGCTGAGTTAAGTAACAAGGAATTTGGTACTAAAAAGACAATAACTTTGTAAGACATCCATTTGGTGTGATTAATCAGGGATTAAAGTCTCATGTTAACTTCAGATAAACTTTTAAATACATTTCTGTACAAAATAAAGGAATGTGAATTTCCTTTCATTGTGTTTTCTTTACTCTTCAATGAGAATTTGATCCAGGAATTTTGCATGAATATTGGACCAGTGCACAATTTACTTCCAGTGCTATTGTTCCGTGCACATCTTGTCTTTTTTGACTGTGAGCAAAATCTTTCCCTAACCTTAATCATACTGCAAAAATGTTGCCACTGAATGTTAAAACCTTTGACACTAAACAACTCAATTCAAGGTTTTTGCAGAATTGTTCAAAATTCAAGTTCTGTGTGACAATAAGGATGCTGAATTAGGTTTGTCAGAAACATTCCTGTCCTATTGTGTTTCACTTTATAGTGCTCAGTGTCCTGTGGCTTGGGGATCCAGCGCAGGGAGCCACAGTGTCGCCAGTTGACGGCCATGGGCCACCAGGTGACTCTGGCCAGGGAGCTCTGTTCAGGATTGCCCTCCCCACCACTCGTGCGAACCTGCCGCATGATGGCCTGTCCCAGTAAGAACACACACACATACACACATATATTTTAAGTCATTCATGTACTGCATGTTCACATTTGAAAAAAACAGAACATTTATATAGACCTAAAAATAAATTCTGACTTGATATACAACCACATCTAATAGTGCAAATACAGTATCAGCTCCTCCAATGTGTCCAGCAAGTATTAATATAAGTTTTCCAAACATCATCTGCATGTATGACTTTAATGCTGTAACAGTGGATGTGTGGGTGATAGATAATAAAATATGCTCTTTGTACTAAAAAGTTAACTGTATGTTCTGAAGCGACATGCCAGTTGCAGCCATTCAAAATGACAAACACTCACACTGCTTTTCTTCCATTTCTTCTAGAGCATGTGGTGTTTGTGTTAGAGAGCCTTTGAATAAATAGTGACAACTTCATAGATGAGATGTTAAAAAAGAGTATTTCCGACTTGCTGTGCCTGGAATATAAAATCTCCTTCCAGTAATACAAGCATCATTCAGACATCGGATATAGAAACAACATAAGAAGGACCACTATGATCAACTGTTGTATGTTTTTTGATTACATCACTGGATGCAAAACAGTAAGGGATTTTCTCAGTACTACTACTCGTATCATTGCTAATCAGTTTTTCATAATTAAAATGTAAGAAAAATTAACACCAACCAAAATAGCAAACACAAACATAGATTACACTAAACTCATGTTTTTTCTGCTTTGTTGATCTTAGTCCACACAGCCCTTACAGATCTGGGTTTTCACTTGCCACTACCACTACTACTACAACAAATCAAACTCTGCTTAAAATTCTTGGGCAGAACATTTACATATACTGTACAGAGCCTTTTGTGTCTCCAGAGGGAGCTATGTGAAATCTGATAAATTGCCTCAAGTGATGTCACTTGAGTCAGTATTGGTTAGGAAGAAGTGAGGATACCAGACCTCTGTAGCATGGATGTATAAAGAGAACTGGATATAGTGTCGGAGGCAGGGCCTCTTTCATTCCTATGAAAGTTGCTCAGTGGTGCATGAAACCAAAAAAGTTTGACTTCTGCGCATAAAATTACCCAGATCTTCCGGGATCATTGGGCCCATGGAACATGCACACTTGTGACTTTCACCGGGTGAGTCGGCTACTTCTGGTTTAGCCCTCCAGCTAACTTGAATGGGGATAAAACAATTCAATCCAAACAGATCAAATTCTGACAGTTAGATGAGTCATTTCGCAGGTGTTGTGATGCTCAAAAAAAATTATCCACTGATTTATGGACGTCTCTTTCACAATGTAAATCTATGGGAAAAAGTCTTTTTGGGACCAATAGCATCACATGACGTTGTCGTTACACGGTTTGGCCACTATGTCAAATAGGCTTCACAGCTCAGTGCTGTTCCTGGGGGCTTGCTCTGTAGTCTATGCTGGAGGCTAGCAGCTCCAGTATACATTAGCCACTACTATCAAAACACACCCAAAGTTGAATTAATGAAGTCAAATACTTTTTACTCTGTTGTTACTCTTTCAGCTCTGTCAAAGTTGTTTAAACAACTGTAACACCTTCACGGTCAGAATGTTTCATCTCCTGTGTTAAACACGTGTGGTTTAACGAGCAGCAGTTGACGGTTTGGACGTATTTACTGACCAACAACTAGCCTAAAATTAGCCACAGTGACTGCATGAAGTCCAGTCCTCTCAGTGAAGTTGCTTTGTTATCGCAGCCTCCAAATCTGAACTAAACCAGCTGATTCCTGAATGTAGCCTTACCAGTGGTTAACATTAGCAAGCCAGCTAAGAACACACAGCCTGAAAATAAGACAAGTTGGGAATTACGTGGAGTCATTTATCCTCTTTTGGTGGTGGGCCCAAAAGAGGAGAAATATGACCCTGTACCAAGTTAGCTCATACCAGACTACTCTGTCAACTGATCACAAAGAGACCAATCTTATATAAACCCTCCATCAAACTACCACTAAGACATCAAACAAATCCACCCCTAAACTGATTAATTTATAGTAATCACACATTACTGTAACACATAATGTATTAACGCCTGACACTGATTGTGGGTAATGTAAGCTAAAGGTTTTGCCAAAGGAGAAGAATGTGTAGAATAAAAAAGAGAGTTTCTCTGGTTCTGCTGCCCTTATTTTGGTGCTTTTTTTAACTGTCTATCAAGAGTCCAAGGGAGTCTGACAAGGTTACTGAAGTGCAACGCTAAATCAGTGAAGTTCACTTTTAAGCATCAATGTGTGATACCCAGTGACAGTCTTATTTTTGTTTAGTCTTACCAATCTTACTATAGCCATGACTAGCCAAATTATAGCCTAATTAAACATTCTCATGAACACAATATTATTATGCATATGCCTGGAAAGTAATTACCCATGGAGCTGTGAGCAATGTATGCACTCCCCATCCCCTCAGCTGGGTTTCACTTTATCAAGCCATCAACAGAGCCTGTTCTTTCTTTGAACATGAACATTTGAGAGAAAAAAAGATTACTTTGAAAACCCAGCCAGGCTTATCTTCAGTCTTCATGGCAACATACTGTGCTATACACTGTAGAGAGGCAGCCAAGAGCTGTGTGTAGTACCAACATGGGGAAAGGACATGTGAATATCATGCATCGAGCTCAGCTACTGTTTATTGATTGTTGATGAGTTCACATAAAGACTAAGGTTACAGGAGGGAGTACTCTTTCACTGTCTGCACAGTGTTGTTCCAACATTCGGAGAGCCACCATTTAATCTGATTCAGTAAATCTGTATGAGTCCCTCTAACTCACCTCAGCTGGGACACAGACTGTAAAACACATGATTGAATGCCTTGCAAATGTCATGGTGACTCCTGAGAGTCCAAGTGTGTTTCATAAAATGTTCTCTCCAGCTGCTGCTCCCCGCTCTCTCTCCACAAAAACTATTGGTTAATTAAGGTCAAGGCTGAGTCATTGGGAGAGTTACAGATTCCAGGACTGTATTTTGGTCTTTTTGTGTGTGTTGTGGGTCTAGGTAGGGCAAACAGTGGTTACAGCTGAAGTGTTAAACTTGGCATTGGTCAGCACACTCTGAGTCAAGACAGAGGGCACATGTTAGTGTGTTGGCGCAAACTTTGAATTTAAGTTAAACTTTTATTTAATATGAAAATTTGACTTTGGTTTTATGGTCTTTAATTTTGGGGGGGTGAGGGGGTGGGGGGAGGGGGGTGGGGTGGTTATAAAGCTCATGTTCAAAGGTTCATACACATGGGGGACCAATCAAAAACCAACATAAAGTATCATAGCAAGGTGTTTTCCTACATAACAGATCCAAAACAGATTCACTGCTTTTTGTCATAGAGCATGGAGCTCCACTGGAGGGATAAACAGCATTCTTCCAAAATATATTCCCTCATTTGTATTTTGTCTCCCTTATTGGCCAAATATGTTTAATATAAGGAATTTGAATTTGATGTGCTTACACACAACAATTTTGAGAGAGATACACAAGGCCAACAAGCCAAACAAAGATACTACTGGAAAAATAACCTAAATCACATAATCACTATTAAATACAAGCAAGTGGGTGAAAAATAGATACATAGTTTAGTTTTATCTGTCATTATCTTGAACATGTAAAACGTAAAAAAAAAACCCAATATAAACAGATAAAAAAAAAACAAGAATAACAATAAAATGAAATAAAAATAAGCCCATACAACAAACTCAATAAACAAATTCTCATAAACAATACAAATTAATATATATTAACAGAACATACAATAACATATAATAATTAACAAACATACAGAAGCAACAAATGGACACAACATACAATGTCTGTAAACACTTAGAACCATTTTATAAACTCTAAACAGGATATAAAAAGAGTGATAAGTTACTTTATATACATACAGTAGGTGGTTACGTACAAGTGTAACCAACTCAAATATGTATTTGACAGTAATGGATGATATGTAAAGATGTTATTGCACATTTTGTATATAAAAAATAATTAAAAAAAAAAAAAAAAAAAAATATATATATATATATATATATATATATATATATATATATATATATATATATATATATATATAATTTGTAGGTACAGTATGTACTCTAGTGTTCCAGGGTTACTGCACAGTGACTGAGTTTGCTGTTCATAAGTGTGACGGCAAGGGGGAAGAAACTGTTCCTGTGTCTGGTAATTTTAGTGTACAGTGTTCTGAAGCACCTACCAGAGGGGAGAAGTTGGAACAGGTTATGTCCAGGGTGTGAGGGGTCTGCAGTGATTTTCGCTGTATGTTGCCTGACTCTGGATGTGCACAGGTCTTGTATGGTGAGCAGGTTGGCACCAATAATCTTTTCTGCAAACCTGGCTGTCTGTTGTAGTCTTTTCCTATCCTTTTTGTTGGTCAATCCAAACCAGACAGTGATGGATGTGCAGAGGACAGATTTGATGACCCTGGTGTAAAATTGGATCATCAGCGCCTGTGGCAGGTTGTACTTCTTGAGCTGGTGCAGGAAGTTCATCCTCTGCTGGGCCTTTTTGAGAATTGTGTCAATGTCAGACTCTCACTTCAGGTCCTGGAAGATTGTAGATCCCAGAAACCTGAAGGTTTCCATAGTTGACACAATGCTGTTGAGTATGATGAGGTTGGGGGGCTTGAGGTCCATTTTCATCTGTTGGCATGTTCAGCTCCAGGGTGTTGTTGATGATGGAGAGAGCTGTCTGACACATGGCTCTAAAATCTCCTATAGCTGTTCATTTGGGTTGTTCACTATGAAGAACAAGTGACTCATCAAGCCATTCAGTGAGCCCTCCTCTAGAGAAGCATCTTCATTTGATGTGTTTCTCCACTCATTTAGGCAGGTTTTTCCTAGAATTCATCACATGTCTGTATGTTGATTAGCTGCATCAAGGTGACCAAGATAAAAGACAACAACAATTTGATGTAATATTAATGATTTGTATTATTAAATTATTAAAAAGAGCGCGTGTCTTTACGGACTGCACGCATTGAACAGTAGCACCTTAATCGGTTATACTGCATTATGGCAGACTCACCAAGACAGAATAATTGCCTGTACCTGAAATTAGATCAGCCCACTTGATGAGCTTGGAAGCTCTTGCTCTCATAATGGTTCATAATCACTGTCTGGATTCCAGAATATGAATATATGTTAGGGTTTATGTAGTTAGCAAGAACTTTTTCTGCTTGTTCCATTGTCACAAAGAACTCAAATCACCCTTCCACCACCCTCACACCTTCTCTGGAGAGTTAAATCCCATCTGAATGGGGCTTAAGATTGTTTTTCTCTGTTTAGTCAAGAACCTGTGGTGGGTTCAGCTTTTTATTCCTTGAAGAAATGGTTTATATTTTGTCAAATCTATGTAGTTACATGCCATATGTAAGACTTACTGGTTGCAATAAGCATTCCTCCCCTCTATATTGGGCAAGAAGCAAAACAATCATGGTGTAATTCCATTTAAAGGATAGGTTAAATTTTTTTCTCAAAACAATACTGACATGCCCATATGGACATTGAAATAGCTTTTTAGTCAGTGTAATTGTCCCTGCTCTCCATACTGGTCATGAAAAGATTTCTTTTTAAAGTGATTTCAATGTAAGTAAAGGGGGAGTGAAAGAGAACTGTTCGGCTAAAGCCAATATGAGGTTTAGCAGTCTAAGTTACACAAATCAGTATCTAGCACAAAATTCCTTCTTTGTGTTTCTGTCCTTCTTCATCCTACCTCAGCATGGAAAACTGCCAAGGGAAGCACAAAGAGTAGTTGTTTTTTTTTTTTTTTTTTAAAAAAACCCAAACTGAAAATCAAATGGGAACTGGGAGGTTCCCATTTGATTTGTCCTACTCAGATCGCTGAAGCCTCATATTAGCTTCATATTTAGATAACTTTTTTGTGGAGAAAGACAACTGTGAATTTTGTCCCCCATCTCGTACATTGAAATTGTGTTAGAATGAGATCTTCTCATGGCCAGCAAAGTGGGAGGAATGATTACAGTGATGAGAAACTGTTTAAAAACACATATGAACATGCAAGTATTGTATTGACTATTGACCAACTTGAAAAATTGTGATCCTAGCCTTTAAGAATTGGGGGACAAAGTCCACAGTCCTCATACTGTAGGTCTAAAATTCTGCTGAAATTAATATGAGGTTTCTGGCAGTTTCTTGTAAAGGCATACATCCCTGCATGTATGTTTGTTGCTGGGACAAAACAGCACCAATAAATCTATATGACTGCCAGCAAACAGCACCTGCTTGATTTGTGTAACTCAAATTGTTATATTGTCATATTAGCTTCAGTTAATCTTTGGAATGCATGTTTGCAATGGCTGAGGATTTTGTCCCTCAAACTCTTAAAGCATAATTATGCTACAGAGGCACCACTTCATGGCCAGTATGGGCATGAAGAAATATCATTATACATATGGCATGTGAGTAATAATAATAGACTTTAACAGCTTGTTATGTTTCAGAAGCCAGCAACTTTAATTGTTGTGTCACTGGTATTTGTCATCAACACACTACATATGAATTCTGGTCAGTAAACACTAGCTTTGGATAGTTTTGAACATATTGGCAGTGAAATTAAGCTGGATGAATTCTTGTTTCCCCCCTTGACCTGCCTTGCCTTTGTTTTCTCAAATCCAGGGCAGAAAAGGCAAATACTGACAAATTCTGTTTACTGCCTAGTCATAAACCTGAGATGAGATGTAATACACCAAACCCCCCTCACTCTCTACCACTGCGCACTGCTTACACTTGCCAAATCCACTTGGCTTTGCTGTTGTAAATTCTGTTCAGTCCAATACCTCTTGCCCTGCTTAACCAGACTTTATATCAATACACCTTTTCAGGTAAAAGCAGTAAGAGTAAAAATACCTAAAAGTTTGCAGTGTGTCCACTTCACTGACATGCTGATGGATACCAAAGCCAGAGGTCAGCAGGGATGGAAATTATCTTGGACAGACTTAGGACATTTGGATCATTCATCCAGTAATAATGACCGTGGCCTTGAACTTCTCTTCCATTTTCTAATGATGAAACCATAAACTAAGCAGCTTTTCTGCCTCAGACTTTATCTCACAACATATTATTTGAGTTAATGATGTCAAATCTATTTGGCAATTTCTCCTTTAGCCCAGGAGTTCCAATAGAGGAAGGGAGGAAGGTCTTGTTTGCATTTTCTCATAGTCTAAGTATGACCATCAATCAGTGTGGTTTACAATCATCATTACTCACACCGACCCAAACTGCTTCTATTTGTCAGGAGTTATTCTGTGTTATGCTTTTAGCTGACATATGGGACAGTGCACAAATAAAGGTGTCACAGTGCTTGGCTCACTTCCCTGCTCATGCTCTGTGGAATTCACTTAGCTCTCCTACTCAGTGTTAAATATAGTACAGCCTATATGTTAATAAATACATAAGGCCTCCTTGTTGACATAAAATATATAAAACCTGGGCAAAGGTCAGATAAATGATTCCCTGTTTGTACCCAGAGGTTCTGGGTAAGACCTCTAAAAGAATTGAGTCCTGTTATGCTCTCATCACTGTAAAGTCTTATAATAGTTTAAATTAAAGTGAAACTATGTACTTTTGAACAGCAGCGATTGTGGCCAAGGGTAACAATCAAAAGATAATGCTAAATGCTTTAACATAGTGTAACAGTAGCACAAATGGTGAAGAGTTGTAAAGTCTGCAATCTGATGTCAGTAACTGTACACAACAATATGTAACCTTAGCCAACTACACTTATCTAAGCAATGAGCAAACATAAGCTACTGGTCATACCAGACCAATTAAGGCTGTAGCAGCAAAGCCTCTGAGTGAATTGAACTGAGCAAGGGTGTGCTTATTCGTTATTAATTCCACTTTTTGCTTGTAAGACAGAGAATGTGTTATTTATTCATTCAAAAGTTACAAAGTCCCAATTTAAATCAACTCATATTTTATCCTTAACTCAATGTAGTAAACCTGTCAGTTTCAAGTCAGGTCAACTTAAATTATCCGAACCATTACAGAACTTAGGCTATGATTAGTTCGAGTTCAAGTTATCAAGATTTTGGGGGCATTCTTCTTGCATTTAACAATGAACATAGAGATTCCTTGCTGGAATCGAACCAGGGACACAGTGGTTGATGACTCTTTTCTTTCAGTGATCTGATTGGTCAGTGGTCGGGGTGTTGACAGGTTTTGATCTGATCCTCTGATGATTATTTGCTCTGGTGCAAGTTAGCTGTTCAGCACAAGTTGCCATTATGATTTAAAAGTGAGCCAACTTCATGATACCCATAAACCTGAGTTAAACCCAAAGATAGCCAGCTAACTGACTAGGCTTGTTTTGAGATAACGGTCCCATGACAGCCTTTTCAAGCCAATATATTCAGGGGAAATGTGTAATGATCAATTTTTTAAAATTTCGAATGCTTCATTTTATTAGTATTTTTATAATTATGTAGTATAAGATAAATATTAATACTAATACTAATACTAATACTAATACTAATACTACTACTAATAATAAAACAGATAAGACATGTTTGAAATAAAATGGTGTGATATTAATTATATAAAGACATTTCTAAAAAGATAAGTTTGAAAAGTGATTTAAAAGATGTCATTGATTCTGTAGCCTCAAATCTTCAGGCAGGGCGGTCCAAAGCTGAGGAGCCCTGACTGCAAAAGCCTGTCACCTTTAGTCTTGAGCTGTGACTTAAGAATAGCCAGAATGGCAATGCCTGCTGGTCTAAAGCTGTGCTCTGCATTGGAGGGGAGTAACAACTCAACTTAGCTGGGTGCTAAGCCATGAATTGCTGTAAGGGAATTAGTAAAATCTTAAAATCAAATCTAAAACTAACTGGTAGTGAAGAGAATCTAAAACAGGAGTGATATGTTTCTCAGTCGATAACAATATGACTGAATGACTTTTGTAACTTGCTTTTCAAATGTGAGGTCAGTTCTCTGGCTGCCGGTTATGATTAGTTGATAACAACATACAGTATTTATGTGAGAGAAAGTAACCGTGAGACAAAGTAAGTTGATCTTTTCCACCTCAAAGTTTAGTGATGTTATCTACTAAAGAGTATTCTTTGGGAAGTCACAGTTTTCATATTTATAGGTCTGTACTGATCTGAGTTTAATTGTGGCTACTGGCAGTACAGCAAAAGCTGTAATGAATAGTAATGAGTAGGCAGCTTAGCACTGAATCAAGCCTTAACAACAACATACCTAACAGTTGATGGATAGGCTTAGTTTCTTAAAGGAATATTTTGACATTCTGGAAAATCCACTTTTTCACTCTCTATGACAGGCAAGGGAAACAGCTTGCCTGGCTCTGTCCATTGCCATACCAACACCTCTAAACACCTCTAAAGCTAACTAATTAATACATTGTATATTATTTGTTTATTCTGGACAGAAATGTAAAATCAATAATTTGTGGTTTCTTGTCATTTTGCCTCAGTTTGTCTAAATGAATTTCCTTAGTCCAGTTCTTGTTTTGCTGGCCTCAAATGGTTTAACATCTCACCTTGTTGCAGTGATGTAGAAGCGTACCCCAGGGTGTATCAGTACACTGTGACATCACTGTTGGTCAATGGTGTGGTGCAAGGTGCAACAAACTTTCAACCAAAGAACAAGAAGTGAAACACTGCTTTTCAGCCTGGTGTTAAATTACTATTTATAATGACTCATTAAGTTAGTACATTTATGAAACAAATTAAACTATTTTAAGTCACTCAATTTTTTTAAGGCAACCTGGTGATTTATATTTTTATGATTAAATAAAAACAGATCTGTTTTTTTATCTTCTGTATAAAAATGTCTCTATTTCTGTATTCACTACAACAGAGCATAAGAAGGAGATGAGGCCCAAAGACACACAGAAGGTTCCAGTGAAAACCCAAGTCAAGCAAACAGTAAGGGATCCAACAAAGGCCAAAGGCTATAGGGAGGGTTTTAAACAGTGTCCACAGCTCATGGGTATACACCACATCTACATCCAGACACGTAAGGAGAAACGCCTCCACCTGACCATTGGCGGCCACGCCTACCTCCTACCCAACACCTCCCTGGTCATCAAATGCCCCGTCAGACGGTTTCCCAAAGCCTACATCCGCTGGCTCAAAGATGGACGCCCTCTGCCTAGCTCCAAACGCCTTGGTGTCACCAAATCTGGCTCTCTGAAGATCCACTTTCTGGGTGCGGAGGACATCGGGGTGTACAAGTGCATCACTGGACCTGCCTCAGATATCTTCACCCTCCAGCTGATAGGTAGTGACAGCAGGTTAACTAGCAGACCATCTGCCGCCAGTCCCAGTCCCAATTCGGAGGAGATGCTGCCTAGTTGCCACAGCCACTCAATGCTCCATAGCTCCATCTGGCCTGATGAGAGACCAGTCAGTGTGTCTCTGCTGCCCCCTGGTGCCCAGGAGGCCTCCCTGCAGCCAAAGGTGGGGGAGAGGCTGATTAATATCACCATGCAAGCAGACAGAGGAGAGATCCAGCAGGAGCAGGCCTCAGAGCTCATCTCCTCACTGCTAACCCACATGTCTACTGCACAGCTCTGGACCAGGCCTCCAGAGGGAGGAGGACATGTTAAAGGTAATTAAAACCCCACTACTCTTCCTCCACCACCATTTCTGTGACTGTCATCTAATACATCTCCACTTTGATGACTGTTTATGTAATTTTTTTTATTTATTAAAAATATTTATAAGTTGTTCACTGGGCACATTGGTTGAAAAAGTCTCCTTCACATTTTTGAGCCAACAGAACACATACACTGAAGTTCTTCTCCAGCCAATCTGCACACATGAATGAGATAAAATAATTGAATCACACAGCACTTATAGACAGATCAAATTTCCATACTACAGTAGAGTAGTTTTTAATGCTCACAATAATTCATTCACTATTTTACAGCCACTTCTCATCAACAAGATCCAGGATCCCCACTGACAGAGACTCTTATCCCACCCCATGGACAATACACACACCTTTATCATAAAGCCATTATCCATTTTGCACATCTGTGAACCCTCCAGATCTAACTTGATGCAATAAATCAACACAAATATATTAATTCATATTTTTATAGTCATATTTTATATTTTATATATTGTTATTTGCACAATGCATATATAGGAGTTCAATCTCTGGGTCTTATTCATGAGTGAGGGCAAGATGGAGTGGGAGGTTGACTGGCAGATCAGTGCAGCATCAGCAGTAATGCAGGCATTGTACGGTACCGTTGTGAAGAAAGAGCTGAGTCAGAAGGCAAAGTTCTCAATTTACCAGTCGGTCTACGTCCCAACCCTCCCTTATGGTCACAAGCTTTGGGTAGTGAATAAAAGAATGAGATCGCAGATAAAAGTGGGTTTCTGGGCTCAGCCTTAGAGATAAGGTGAGGAGCATGAGCTCAGAGTAGAGCCGCTGCTTCTTCGCATCCTCATTTTTAACAGTGTACAGTTATTTTCACTTTAAATTCATACATATATTTTGCATATTTTTATTGTAAATTTCAGTTGTACATTTATGGTTACTTGACTTTTGCAGTGCTTGTATTTTCGTACAGCAAAAGCTCAGTCCCCTTTAGTCAACAGGGTCATGCCTGATGATGTCAGACTTTATGCAGGTTGATAAGGGCACAGTAAGAGATACAGTCTGGGGCCAGGCCATGGATGCAATGTGAAAGGTGTTGCTCATAGTAACCAACAGAGAGTTTTCATCTACTCTGGTGAGAATAGGTTGACAACAGACAGACAAATGTAGAGATTAGTTGGTGAAGAAAGTGAGACATTGAGCTGAAGAAACAGATATTTTCTCAGGAGTTGTTGGAGACCAAACCAGAGCTAAAAGAGTGAATCTTGGACTTCACATTTATTACATGGACACAAGCATGACTCTAGTCGAATGCTAATGTTGCTCTGTGTCTGCAGGATGTACTGCCCCCAAGTGCTTAATGGGTAAATTATAGGAAATCAAATGTTAGATGTTAGTAACGTCAGTGAGAGTTAACTAACAGAGGGAGAAGTATACAGTACATAAGGGATAATACAGAGGGGGCTTAGAACCATCCGATGCTCCATGTCATCCATTACAATCAACGTACAACTTGTCAAGTATCATCCTTTACATAATTACTTACTTATTATAAATTTGTATCACATTTATCCCACAGACAAGCTGCCCAACTGGTCAGAGCGTTCCTCATTGGAGACAGCTGGCAATAGACCTGTGATCATCAGAAAGCAGCAGATCCTTCCTATGACTCTTGAGAAGCACATCAACATCAGCATTGGGCACAGTGCTTTCCTCACCAACGCTACCCGATTACTGACCATACTCTGCCCTGCAGAGGGCTTCCCCTCTCCCAGGATCCTCTGGACCAAAGATGGAGCTGTGCTACAGCAAACTGACAGGTAACATTCCAGTACTGTAGATTTAATCAAACAAGTGTTTCACAAAGTTCTGAAACCTCACACAACTTTGTCTCATATTTTGATCATGATATCATACATCAAATAATATTGTTGGCAGGGCACGTTGTTACATTGCTAAAATAATGAAAGAGTGTTGACAGACTCTAAAGGCAGTGTTTGGGTGGAAATATTTTCAGATAAATACACATCAACACAACGAAAACTGTGTCCAAATAAAAACTAAAATAAATGACTTGCCAAACCCCAGAGTGCAATGGTGAATCGATAGAATGCTTTTAATAAACCTAGTCACCCATATGAGTGGAAATATCTAAAATGAAAGGACCACTGCAGCACTCACATGGGTCTTTTGTTTGAGTTGTATTTTTCATCTTTTTCAGCATATGAATACTCTAGCTTAGTAAAAGACGTTAATGAATCAGAGATCTGAGATTTATTTCCATGACGTCCTTGGATTGTTCCACTCCTGTTGTTTTCCGTCTCTGGGTTAAGGTGACTTTCTTTTTTTCCACTTTACTGGAACCGATGCACCAATGCAGTAAAACAGGTTTTTATGCTCTTCTGGAAATGACAAAACACCTGATGTCAAGAATATTCTACCTTAATTCCAATGAAATGTGGGGTTTTATAACTTTCATGCTATATCTCTCTATATTATGTATTCAGTTTTCATTCTTGCCATTTATTTAAATTATTTTTCAGATATTCTCAGTATTTTCATATTTAAAGCTATAATATGTAACTATTCTACATTAACATGTCTTAAAACAACTAGACCTATATTATATATTTTGTTCAGTTGTGTACTTACATTATCTCAAATGTTTCCAACAATTTTCAAACCCAGAGAAATCTGTAATGTTAATCAAGGTAGCAGTCAGTTTCATTTGGTCGTCTGTCCATGGTGTCATACCCCCTCTACTAAGGAGTATATGTGCACAAGATGATCATCATGATGTGTGCATTCCTCAACATTGTTGTTGTCCACCAAAATGTTGTCTACCAAAGAGTATACGCCTACAAGATAATACATCGGCATTGTGGTTGTCCACCAGATAAATTGACTTGCTTTGCCCATTTAGTGTGGATTGTTTGGGTTGGTGTGGCAGCTGTTAATCAAACTGTGACCACCTGAAAAGCGATGCAGTTTGCAGTTTGTTTGTGGCATGAAAGCAAAAATTGGACCATTTTGCATTTTGATACTTTAAGTACATTTTGCTGCCAATACTTGTGTTCTTTTATTTAATTAACATTTAGAAAGCAGGATTTTTTACTTGTAATAGAGTACCTTTTCACTGTGGTTTTCCTTCTTTTACTAGTGCAAGTAAAAGATCTTCGACCGTCATTTATGGAATCATTGATGCTGGATGTCTAATGCATGCATTATCTGTCAGTGACTTAATGCTTGCTCCTCTTGGTTTCTTTGTAACAAAAGGCAGCAATGTATGTTTTTTTCCCTTCAACCAGACCAAATGAACCAAACTACAGATGTGAGAGCGACCTTTAACTCTCCACTGTACACTTTGGAAAAAGAAACACTTCAGAATATATTTTCAGTGCAGGTATTTCAGGCTTTACATAGTTGCGGTCACAGACAACATCCATTCAGTTGAATGTGGACTAAGTCAGATTACAGGATATATCAGCAAAACAATGTATTGTTCGAACTGTAATAGACAGTTTCACAGATCAGCATGTTTTTGGGTCTGGTTCCTTTTCCTACAGGCAGGTTCTGTGTTGATATGGCAAAATGGGGAAAATAGAAGTGCAGACACAGCATGTTTTATATTTCTGTTAAATATTTGAAACAGGGGGCTCATGGGGTGAACCAGCAGATTTAAACAGTGTATCTGGGGTCATCAATTTCACTTCCTTAAATGTGTCCAAAACTGTTCAGATGAGCTGATGCACCATATTTCTGAGCTGTGGTGCTTATTTTTAACAGCCTGTGGATACAGTGCAGTGTATGGCATTTCCTGTAGCATACAAGTGAACTGTGCTATTGAGTTTCTGTCTCATTGACTAGCTGTGGTCCTATGAATATTGATGACCTTTTGAAAAGGCATTTAATGGGAGCAGGAAACCGACCACACACTCTGCCCTTTTGGGAATTTGCACTTTAATGGCATTGTCAACTAAAATTCAGAGCCCTACCTCAAAAGAAGAAACTCTTATTTGTTCAACTCCCAGGTTTGAAGTGCAGGTTGAATTTGAGAGCTGCTACTCTGGGGCTTTCTTTTGTGTAGGAGCAGGCAGTTGCATATGGAAGCCATCACCACTTTGCTCTAGGCGCTGTCAATCACACCATGACTGACTGGTGAGAGAGAGTGCTTTTTTGCTCCGATACCTTGAACAACATGCCCTATTCTTGATTTATCCAAGCCGTCCCTGTTAACAGGCAGTGACAACCTCTGGACTGTGTGCTGTTATTATGTTACAAGTTCAAACCTGCTGAACTGTGCACAGCCTGGTTTGTCAGAAAGCTGCTATATCAGGCTTGGCCAGTGTAGTATGTACCTGAAAGTGTATCAGTCATAAGTGTGTGATTAATATCTTCTCTACACTAAGCGAGATCTTGTAAAATCATCCATTCCATATAAAAACATTCACCATTTCCATAGTTTAGAAAGACAGGAAAAACATCTGATTGATTTTTTTTTTTTTTTGCTTTGGTCTCAAATGCAAATGTAATGACCTCACTTCAGTGTAAGCCCTCTTACAGCAGACTAAAATTATAATTTTGCATTCATCAGAAACATAGCTGGAGTAAACTGTTAGTGGGGACCCAGGGCAAAGGTTATTTGACTCCTATTGATCCCTCCACCTCCCACCCTCTGTTTATTGTGTATGTGTATCCTGTTGCCTGCTGGGCTCCCATTAAGTACAGTGTGAATAGTGCACTTCACATGGCAGCTTTATTAAACCCAGAGACCAAACAGTACTTTTGTGCGTTAGTATGTTTGTTGTAATTGAATAAAATGAAACCTAGTTAAGAAATCTAAACAGGGCCATATCACTGGGTGATAATGCAGGACTCACCTTAGTTGAAATTGTACTCAACTGGTGCTCTCTGAAGCAGGCAATCTGATGATCACACCCACTTTATGCAGCATATAACCAGGTCTGCATAGGTGCCAAAGCAGGAAGGGTTTGAACTTCCTTTTTTTTATTTTTCAAACAAATTCCATCACTTTACTTTTCCTGTGTGCAACCAAGTGCAACACCAGAAATGTCTTCAAGGAGAGGCTGTCTGAAAGCGTATGCCGTTTGTATGATTAATTGTGTCGAGACTACAAAGACATGCAAAAGAAGACAGGGTTCCTGGAGTGAGACCTGGGAGGCATCCCAGGAGGAGGAGTTTCACCTTGCCTTCCAGTATCGACATTTGCAAAGAAAAATAGTAAAACAGCTTTGCCTTTAGACGTGGTCAATGAGTCAGACAAATGTTTGTTTTTTTAAGCATATTGAGACCTTAATTGTTTTTAACTTGCTTCTTCTCTGGCTTGTTTTTTATTCAGGTACAGATCTATGTCAGTTTCATTTCTGTGCACTCAGGACAGGGCTGTCTAGAGTAGCCTAACACAAAGAATAGAAACAGGAGTAACGTGCTGGCCTGACTCCACCAAAATTGAAACAGTACACATTCTAAATCCAAGTCTGTCTCATTTACATACTTAACATTGTATGTAATATAATCTGGCTCCCCAAGTATGACAGGACTCATGAGATGCTGCCTGCAGCCACTGCTCCAGCTGATAAAGAAACAGACCTAATGCTAATTGCAACAACCACAATGTCATCTGTTAAAACATGTTAAAAGATACTACATGTAAATAAGACAGCTTTGGAGTTGCTGGAAGATGTATTTTTTTCAAAAGAGGTAGCCTTGCAGTTTTCCCTGCTGTGGTGCTCAGCTGGTCTCATCACGTCCTGGAACTATCTGTATGGATGCACAGAGATGAAATTGATATTGATCTTCTCATTTGATGCTGGGTAAGACGGCAAACAAACACATTTCCCAAAATGTCAGACTGCTCTTTTAATCTGACCACGAGAGAGAATCATTAAGGAGGGAAGAATTCAAAGCCAAAGAAGAGATGGAGATTTGATTGACATTTACAGGACCCGTGTGGCTGTGGAATAAAACACAGTGTTCTATGGTTTTGCCCTTGACTCCCATTTTATCAAAGCTGTGTAGCTGCGGAGTGGACTGAGTATGATAACAGCTGAAGTTAGCTCTCTGCAACAAGCTGTACTGAAGCTGACCTTTTAAAAGAACTGTTATCAGATTTACTCCGGTCTGCTGCTTTCATTGAAGGGCAAACAGTTCACATCATTATTACTTTGGGAAGAAAGTAGAGCTTTTTTTTTTCTTATATTGCTTTACCAGCATTAGTATTGGTATAAACATAAGAATAATTGTGATGTAAATAGGTACTGACTATCTGCTCAACATACAAGTTACCCTGCTTTACTGTATTTCTACGTACAATACTCTACAGCCATATGTAAGCCCACAGTATTTCTGTTTAACCTGTACACTGACTCTATCCTGAGCTGGTTTCATGTTACAGGTGTAATATGATTTCCATTCACCCCAGCTCCTCTACAGAGCCAAGCAGCTGCTGTTCCCGAGAATGTGACAGCACATTTTCAAAGCTCTAATGTTTTATATGTTCCCACCTTGGACCAATGTCCTACATATTCAACTCCACAGCTTCAGTTGCACTTCCTTGCCTTTTAAATGTTGCAGCACAATAACACATTTTCTGTATTCAGGGGTTCTATTGCCAGAGACATACAATGTCAGACTTAGTGATTTAATAGGGTCATTGAAATTTATTACATATTTGGTTTTATTTTTGTAGTTTTGACTATAATTTCTATTTGTAATTATATTATTGTACTCACTAAGTTAATTGCTGAGAGCTTTTTGCAGCAATACCACTAAAAAAATAAGTCAAATGAGGTAAGCAATCAGTAAGATGATTAGACAGACAATCACACAGATTGTAAACAAGCCAACAGGTCAGCCAAACCTCTTTGGAGGAGAAACCAAGGCCATTTTTAGACATAGACATCCCAGGCAGTCATCAACGACCAATTTTGGTATTGGCTATACAGCCAGGCATTTTATTTGAGAATTTAAAACCTTCTAATTGTGCTCTGCTAAAACACTGGCTGCACAGCATTGTGAGTGAGTAACCTGCTGAGCTGCAAAATACATAAGCCGCAGCCAGCAGTTTAAATTAATGTGACAGAAAACATCAGTGAATGAGTGACACAAACAGAGCTGCTTTTGCTTCAAAAAACAGTTACTTTGTGTCTATTTCAGTCACATTTTGTAATTGAACCACACCTCTAAAGCAATGCTACTGGCTGCAAATTAGAGTACTTTGTTCATGCTGAAGTTGAAGACAGTCTGTCTAAATCCTGTCCAGACTTTTCTGCCACAACACATCCACACAAATATGCTCTTTCTATGGATATTATACAAAACACGATAGTGTACTTTAGAAAATATCATAGAAAACCATCAAAGGAAAGTATTGATGAACGTTAGATTTTCTTGCAGAGCTGCAATGCAGAGCTATCAGCCATTACACATATCTAAATTGCTTTAGATATTAAATTTAATGCAGGCATATCGTAGTTTATGTATATTGAAAGCTGCATTATGAAAGAAATAAAATGAATACTGGATGAAAAGAAATTGGTCACAACAGCGTGTGAAGTTGAATAACGTTACATTACACTAAAATATTCATTCAGAATTTGGGTCAAGCATTAGGCTTTGATCTTTTGTTTAGAGCAGTCTGTATTAGTGTGGTGGGCTTGCCCTGCGCAGGGTTGGATAGAAACCTTTGAGGTTAAAGCTCCAAAGAGATCCATAAAGCAGTGCATGGCTTTAACAGCCCAGACCTGACTCAAGATCACTGCTAACCTCAAACATAATGATAAACCCCAACTCTGTGTGTATGTTCACACAGTGAGGAACATAATCAACCAGTAATAACTCCTGTAGTATTTAGTGAGCAATTAAATTGACTGACAAGTCTATAATCTAGCCAACACTTTTTTGGCTAAAAAAAAAAAAAAAGTTTCTGTGCTTGAACATTTTGCAGCCATTGTCCATAAAAAGCCAAAGCAGATTTCTACCTTGTCTTCATATTGATAATTCAGTTACAACACTTCCAAGCATCCCAGATGGTTTATTCTTTCTCTTTTATTCAAACGTTTTAAGGAACACTGTGATGTGAGCAGCATTTTACATTCTGATTCACAGCTGGAAAGAGCTGGGTAGTAAAAATACATATTTCCTCTCTCTGTCTGCAGGGTATCATGGGATATCTCGGGAGGACTCCACATCCTGAAGCCCAGAGCATCTGACAGAGGCCAGTACAAGTGCACAGCTGCCAACACACATGGCTCAGACTCTGAGACATCTCAGCTACTGGTGGCAGGTGCGCCCTTTGATTTCAATACATTAGTCTCAAGTCTCATTATTATGAAGACTTTCCTTAACTGCAGTTTAATAATGCTGTCACTGTAATGCTGTCATACTAAACATGTTTAGAATTACACACATTTACCCAACATTAAGTTCAAGTGCATTTATATTGCACCATTTCATGCAATAAATAACAACACTTATTGGCAATCCACACCAGCACTTTTTTACATCTGTTACTCATCTGTCTCCTGGAAAAGACACGCTTCCCATTTTATCAAAACTATGAATCCACACTGAGAGACACGCGTCACCCTGCAACACACTTTTCATAAGCTTTTTTTAAATATTATTTTTGGCAATTATTTTATTTGACAGTTGAAAGTGCAGAGAGACAGGAAACATGGGAGAGAGGGGTATGACTTGCAACAAGAGCCCAGAGCCAGAATTTTTTAAAGCTTCGAGTCTGTTTTCTCTGGCAGGCTTAATGAAGCACAATCTCCTGTACAAAGACATTCAAGTCTCACAAACATCCCAGCATGAGCTTATTAACTTATATCTCTTAATCGTATTCTTAATCAAGGTTCAGACTTCTGCAACAATCTATTTGGCTTTACTATAATCATATGTATATTTTTTTGTCCAGTAAATTTCTGACTCAGCCTTGTGAAGACAGTTTGTCTACCTTCTGGAGCTGTTTCTGAGGACAGTGATGTCTTAATGTAGGTCAGAGCTGATTGCGCTGAAAAGGACAATTCAGTAGCACTTAGGCATTGCTGACATTTCTATTCCGATGTGGATTCCCAGTAAAAGTCTTTGTGAGGCTGTACTCAGGCACAGTGGTGCTTTGAACTAAATGTTAATGTTAGCATGCTAACATGCTCACAATGACAATGCTAAACTGCAGAAGATTAGCAGGTAATGTTTACCATGTTTGCATCTTAATGTTGTGTTATCATACTAAAAGCCCTCCACCCTATGCAGGGGACAGGAATGCAAAATTACGACTGCTTTTCCCAGTTTGCATGTTAGCAAGTTATGTCGAGTGCATGGTCCCCATCAGCCGCACAGAGCTGTGCTAGGGGAGTCCATGCTAGTTGACTGGTGAAAAAGGTGGATGGGTGTGTGTGTCAGCTGTGTTTCACCTGAACCCGTTTGGGTGTGATACACATGGGAAGACATGGGGAATGCGTGACAGTAGACTCCTGTGAGGTTAGGCCATGGCCTCACCCAGTTTGCAGCACTATACACATACTATACACTTGTACATATACTATACATGTATAAGCTGTATAAGCATCAGTAATGCTTTGGGACATAGACTGCATGAGACAGCACTGGCACAAATAGCAATATGGCAACAAAGGAGATTACATTTTTCACATTGATCATGGCATGTTTAGCTAATACACTTTGTGTGTGTGTGTGTATGATGTGTGTATATATATATATATGTATGTGTGTGCGTGTGTGAACCCTCAGAGCCTCCAGCCATCGCAGTGTCATGGAGGAATGTTTCAGACCATGGGGTGGTGCTGGGCCACAGTGTGAGAGCCGTGGTGGGGGGACGAGTCACCGTTCGCCCAGGTGCCAACCTCACTCTGGACTGCCCCGTCACTGGTAGGTCACAACACTGCATCGTTTAGGCTGAATTCACACCAAATCAGGTCTTTTGATGGGGGTACTGTGTTTGGGCTGTGGGAATGGGGACCGCACGGGGCTTGCAGGGACACCACAGGGGAGCTGCTGCAGTGAGAAAGTTCAATCAGAATCAACTTTTGGAGAATTGGAACCTGACATCATGCTGCGGTGGCCAATCACAGCTGGTTATCAGACTGATCAGAGCTGTAAAACCCTGCCATGAGGGAGGACAAACATGTTAATAGGAGAAGGGGAGAACATTTGTTCATTTCATATTGTTAAAAGTAAAGTTAGGCTTTACTGATGGCTTCCCAACTCATTTTAAAAAAGAGCGGAGGTGCACTGCAACACCTGATATGGTCTGAATATGGCCATAGTCTGCTGTTAAAGACACTGCAGGACTACAGGTAGGAAACACACATCTAATACCAGTGAAAAGAAGCCTGAACAGGGTGACTTTGGTTTTAGAAGGAACCTTACAAACATATCACAGTGTATAACAATAAATACTGTTTCTTTTAAAGAGCAGGTTCACCTAAATTAAAAAAAAAACAAAAAACTTTTGAAGCCAGGTGCAGTCAGTGAGCACATTTTCTCGGTTCAAACCTGCAATTTCACTGTGATGACAAGACTCCAGGAAACTGTTGCTCACCAAGAAATTGTTCCAGCACGCAGCTCTCTCTAAATCCACATATTGGTTTTTTGGGGTTTTTTTTACATTTATTTATGTTTGTGTGCAGATTAAACAAACATGATATACTGTGTTAATTATAGTTTTACAGGAATTGACAAGCTTTTTTCTTTTCTTTTTTTTTCTTATACTTGGACAAAGCCAAGCCAGCTGTTCCCCCCTGCTTCTAGTTTTATGCTAAGCACAGCTAACCAGCTCTTTACTTAAGACACAGACATGAGATTGCTATAAATCTCATCTCACTCTCAGAAAGAGAGCAAAAAAGTGTACTTTCCAAATATTGAACTATTCCTTTAAATCGTTATATTTACAAAAGCAGCTGTCAGTCAGGTTTTATTATTGTTTTGGATTTTTTGGTTTGAACAAGTATTTGAACAAATGACCTTCTTCCCCTCCTCTGTCTCTCTGTCTGACCTTGTCACATACACACACACACACACACACACACACACACACACACACACACACACACACACAGTGCTGACATCATATTGGCTCTCGGTTCAGTTGCTCAAAATAGCTTGTTTTACCAGACCTTTTCATCAGCTTGTGATCGGATGAGATGAGTGAAGCTGCATGTCAGTGTATATTTTAATCTCTGTGTGTATGTATGTATGCGTGTGTGCGTGTGTGTGTGTGTGTGTGTGTGTGTGTGTGTATGTGTACAAGATGATACTATCTTTTAATGTGTAGCTTATTGCTTCCTCCCATGCTGTCATGTCTCATCTCCTCAGGCTTGGTAGGCTTGCTGATGTCTATAGCCCTCTACTTGAATCTTTCAATTTTTTGTGACACTCAGCACAACTTCCAAACTGTATGTATTTCAATTAGAATATCTTTCTGCTTGCACCATGTTTTTTTTCTGTCAGTCGGGACACTGTTTTTTTCTCATTTGATATTAGTTTTTTAACTATAACTGTCACATTACTCAAGATTTAATCATGTTTTTGTGTTGAGAAATATTAGAAATAGAAAGATATCATTAAAAGAACTTAACACGGTGAGAAAATACTTCCAAGCAGCGAGTCTGCATCTGTCCGGTGGACAGATGCAGACTAATAAAATTAAAATAAAGAAATAAAAACAAGAAAGAAAATCTTGTGATTAAGCATGATATGGTTAACAATCTCTAATGAGTCTAAATGTGTGTAAGTGTGCTTTTGCAACCTTGCTCACCAACATATATTTCTCGAGGCCCTGGCAAGGACTAATCACCTCACCCAGAGGATGCTCCCTTCACACCAAAAGAAGGATGTAGTTAAAAAAAAAGAAGTTCAGTCTCATTTGTTATCTGCCTTTTTTGTTTCTCTTTTTGCACCCAAACATGTAAAAAGCTAAACATTGAAACAACAAACCAAAAGTCTCACACAGTCTCCTCTTCTGTTCACCTTTCTTCCACTGTCTTTGCCCCTCTTTTTCTCCCCCTTATTATATTCCATTTTTAAACAGGAACTTAGGCTGTGACTGAATATTTCATCACATGGGTTCCCATTAAATGGACCCCAAGAGCAAAATGTGCATATACTGTATGGTTACATTTCAACACAGAAAACGTTCATGTTAACTAAGTACAGTCCAACACAGGAAAGCACATGCACAAGTCAGCATAAAATCTTCTTTAATAAAGTTCCAAAGTGGGAGGGCCACTGGTTCTGGAGGTGGTTTCCCCATTGTCAAGTCCAGACACATAAAGATTATATTATGACCAACCGTGCAAATGGTCAACATATTGTTCCTCGGTAATCAAAAGACATCCATTTCATCCTTGTCAATAATTCATATAAACATTCAACCTAAATAAAAATCCTAACAAATATAGTCAAGAGGGTTGGCCTCTTTGCTCTTTTTATACCCCTGCTGAACAAAACAACAGTAGTTATGTCACCAGGCATATTTGTCTTTGCAGGTCACTACAACTGCCTCAGGTGTGATTGCTTCTACTTGGTGCAAATGTTACCAGCCAATGGGAGCCAATCAAAATATAGGCCCCCACAAACACAGATACCCCCTTTGCAACAACTGGAACCTAGTGCTGGTGCTGGTGCCAGTTCACAGCTGGTTCAACTAGTGAACCTTCTAAGAACCGGCTTGCTTTTCCACGTATTAGTTACATAACTGTAAACACCATCAGTTTCTTTGCAACGCCATTGCCAACTTCAAACACTTTGCACTTCAAAATAGGTGTAATGTACCGTGACACTGGTTGTCACCTGCAATAAAACAGAAAAACAGTAGAACTTGAACTTGAAGCACAGCATCAATGGTGACTACATGACAGCTTTACTTTCTCTCATTTGTACTGCATATTGAATACTAAATCAATGATTAAGTATGCCATTACCAGCAGACTGATCACACTAAAGTATACTCAAGCAAGACATGACTGTAACACATGACTGACCCAATGCCACACCATATGGCCCATCAGATTCTGTGATCTGCAGTACTGGAAGAAGCACTCAGATCCTTTGCTTAAGTCATTTTGAAAGCCAAACAAGTCATCCCTGCTCTTGTCATGAAGGTTATTGAGCAGCATGGGTTGGATGGAGTGTAGGCTGTGGAGAGGGGCATCAATAATGAAGTAGAGGCAATAAAAGTGTTTGAAGAGGCCACAGGAATGAAGGTAACAAAGTCAGGTCTTTTGCTAACAAGATCAGGTGTCCTGGGTGCCTCTCCTGATGGATTTGTAGGATCCACTGACATCATTAAGGTAAATTGCCCTTTGTGGGAGAGAGAACGGACCATCCAGTAAGCAATTTGCAATACTGTGTTGGGTCTCCATGAGGATTGTGGTCTTTACAGTTGAAAGAAAAGCCATACTGGCACCAGGTGCAGTGACAGCTTCAGGTGACTGACCAGAATACCTGTTACTTTGTTGCCTGGATTTTTAAGCAGACAAATCATCCCCATAGGGAATATTATAGAACATCACCAGGTTTATCCAATTAGTATATCAACATATAATCATTTACACATAAATAATGCATTAAAGAAATTACAGTTGAAACAATTAACCGATTAATCAATTGACAGACCGGTTATCAGGAAAACATTTGACTGGTTGTAGCTTCTCAAATCTGAGGATTTGCTGCTTGTCTTTGTTGTATGTAAGTGCATTGGCCCTTTCCACATGAATCCTATTCCTTGCAATATTTTTGGAAGCATAAATTTCATTTGCTGTTAGCTTTCCATTGTGAACAAATGGTGAAATATTCACTGAAACCCCCTGGGGCAGAATATCTCTTCTGCGAAATCCTTATCAGCAAGAATTACATTGCCTGGTTTGAGGTTTTCCATTATGCCACAGGCACTCACAATGGACTTATCAGACACAGAGCCAGTGAAGGTATGCATTCCTCTATAGGAAGTATAGGTTTGCTGCTCTATGTCCATCTGACTTTGGGTGGCAACTTAAAAATCTGTGCAAGCAATGATCATTCTGCAGTTGGAAAACATCTGGAAGGAGGCTGGCATGCTGGTCTGACTCTTCTCCCTATGCGGGACCTTGGACATGAACTCCATGGAAAGAGCCTCATGAAGAACCTATATGAAAGTGTGTATTGGGTAGTCTTAGTAGATGACCTGGTTCTGCAGTCATAAGCTTGTTACCCTCCATTCATAGAAGTAGCAGATGTCCTGTTCCAACAACCTTACATAGTTGACCACAGCTTTGAAGTCACTTTTATCTTGAAGGCCATCCATCCTTATCACTCATGTCATTTAAAGTACATGCAAAATACCTTAAAGACCACATGATGATGCAGAACCAGTCAGTAGTCGAGGTGGAGAGTCCACAACAGTCAGTAGCTCAGGTTGTGCAAAGGGAGGTATCAGTTGCCCAAGTGGTTAGGCAGTGGCAAAGGGGGTGAGGCAGCGGCGATTGTTCACCTTAATCAGTTTGATTGTCTACATTATAGTTCCTTATAACTGAGCTCCATTTCACAGCTTTTGACTGTAACTCATCTTCCTGCATTATTGATGTTATATTATTATAGGATGACAGTGACAGGAGGACAGGTAGGCAGAAGGGCAACAAGCTTTCAAATGTTCAGTGGTGGAAATACACTTATTTAGATTTAGACTTCAGGAAACTTTGTGTTGTTTTCAGTTTTAGTCGAATTATGGAATTATTTTACATTCAAGGATCATTGCTCTGTGTAAGTATCTCTTCTTCTGCTCCACTGTACTGTACAACTTTACTATTGAATAGAATTGTTGTTGTAAGATGAGTGCATACAATTCAGCTCCAGCATTTACACTTCAACTGACAGTTAGCCTGTTTCCAGCTTCAGCATTTACATGTCAACACCTCAAATTAGCCTGGTTCTGTGTTTACATGTTAGCTGATATTTCAGCTGCTTTCAATGTTTACTCTGTAGGTGATGCTTATTTTCAATACTTACATGTCAAGTAAACTGCTGTTAATGTTTACACTCTAACTGACACTTGAACGGCTTTCAGTGATTACACTTCACCTATCATTTCAACTCCTTTAAGCATCTCAACTTAAACTCCCATGCACAGAATTAACACTTTAAGACACTGAAGACTGGTTGAAGTTTGTTCATTTTCACTTGTTTGTTCATTTTCTTTTTGTGGAAATTTTGGCATTGTTCCATAAGTGTAATGGTGTCATTCAACAAACAGAATGGGGAAAGCTGTAGTGAAGGATAGTTATATCTCTTTGCCTTAAATACTGAAAAGAGCTTTCATTCACCCGTGGGGAGTTGTGATGTTAGACATATGTAAGTAGACATAGTCTGCCTGTGCATGTATAAAATATTTAAAAAGAAAGCACAGTGGCAGTGAAAGCTGCATATGGTCGGATTCTCTGAGTCTAACAAAGTGTGCTCCACTCTCTACAGCACTGTCAACTTCTATAAAATATTACCACTATAAAGTATAAAGATGCATCAGTCTATCTTGTATAGATGTACAGTTAATTGTATGAAGTTCAGCCAAGTTTGCTTCCACAGCTCAGATTCATCTCAGTTAATCAATACCAGCTTCAGGTCAGGCTTTCTGTATCTCCACTTTTTTTTCACTACTTCTATTGTTCTCATGCTGGCTTTGTTGCAGTGAAGTTGCTCCAGAGTGATCTATTATCTCTCTCTTTCTATTACATAGCTTCCTTGCGTCAATCTTTTTTTTTTTACTTCCTTTGATATTTACCACACAGTCCTATTATGTCCAAGTAATTTAATATAACTTATTTTAATTTCTTACTTACTTATTCATGTATTTTGATTGTATTTTACTAATATGTAAATGCTACAGCATATATATAATCAAAATTAGTTTTTCTTTATCTTGTCTTAAAAAAATGAAAAATGATGGGATAGTCTATCTGCTGTCATTATGTACTGTATGTGTGTACAAAAATAGTCAGCATACCTTTGACCTTGGAGTTTATTATGTTTCGCAAATTAGTTGTATATAAATGTAATTAATAGCAATCAGGGCTGCATTTATGCCACATATTCTTAAGCTCCAGTTCATAAGAAATGGGATTAGTGTTAAAGATATATATAATTATTGTTTATTTTCAGCTGCAGTGTGAACACAGTTGTAGTTTAGTATTGTCATCCAGCCCGTGTTTCCAGAAACTAGAAGTTCTAAAGTTGCAATTATTAAAGAACTTTTGACATTTCAAGAGACAGTGAAACTTTTCTGAGCCTCAACTGTTGTCAAGGAACTTGTCAGACATTTTGTTCGTCCTTCTCTCTCCTTTGTCTGTCAGGTTTTCCTCAGCCCTCAGTGTCATGGCACAGAAAGAATGGGCCGTTGGATGCAGGAGCTGTCTCCCTGCCCTCTGGCTCACTGTGGATAAGGAATGTTTCTCTGCAGAACAGGGGCACCTTCTCCTGCACCGCCACTAACACCATAGGAAAGTCCACTGCCTCTACTGTCCTGCAGGTCTATGGTGGGTTCACACACAGACTGCACATAACGTCTCCTCATGTACTTACACTTGGTACAAATACACACACACACATATTTAGATACGGAAAAACTGTTCACTTTGATCACATATGGTGGTCTTCATCTGGAGCAACATTTTGGATTTGTTTGTGTGCATGTGTACAGGTCCATACCCAGCTGGAGGAGGCAGGGCTGTTCCAGTCTCCCAAGAGCTGAGCAGGAGAAGAGTCCTCATGGCATCACGCCGTGGAACGAGTGTCTTCATCAGACCTGGAGACACTCTACGTATAGGTATGCACACACCCATAAGTACACAGCTTGTGTGTCCTTATGTTCGCACAGAAGCAGACAAAAAAAAAAAGGAAACAGCTATAGCATGGGTTCAATAATTACATCAAAGGTTTAACATCAGACCAAACTTCCAAACTTCAAGTTGAGGCTCTTAAGGTTTCAGTAAAACCTGATATACTGCAAGCCAATTATAAAATAGTCATATTAAACCTCTACTATGATATTTTTTTTGTTGTTACATACCCCTAAATTTGCCTACACTTATGTATGTTGTGTAGAATAGATACATTTCCTTTTATATTTATATTCTATGTTAATATTTTACTGGTATGTCATTAAGCTTTGTTATGGCCTTTTTGTTTTGAATTCAATGTGTGCAGATGTTTTTTTTAATATGTGCAGATGTTCTTACACATTTCCTGCTTACAACAGAAGTCTCATTAATCCCGACAATTTGTACAATTTTGAGTATATAAGCTACTGGGGCTGTTGAGATAATGAGCAGCAGGTGTAGATAATTGGGGAACTGACACAGGTGAACAGGTGGGTGTGGGAGTCAGGCAAAAAATTCCTGGGGAATCTGGTGGATGGTGGGAGAAGGGAAGAGTGTGGGGATGAAAGCACAAACAGAGACAGAATGGGCAAATTAAACAAAATAAACAGGATGTTTTTATCCCTTTTCGCATTAAAATCAATCAATAATATAAAATTCAGTTTCTTTTTCAAATATGAGTCCCATTATTTATATTGTGTGGGAATATTTTCACTTTTTTCTTTAAACATTAATATTCTTTCCATCATGGAGCTGCTCTCACATTAAACCATTTCAGCAGGTCATAATAATGTCAAATGTTCATTCAGTCAGCTTGTGTCTTTAAACAGGTTGTCCTGTGATTCCTGACCACAAACTGCCAGTACACTGGGACTACAACAACCAGACCCTGAAAGACATTTCAGGTCTAGCCCAGACCCAGGTTCCTGGTCTGGGTCAGGGTCTGCAGTATAGGATGCTTGTGGGGGGTCGCGTCCTGGAGGTCAGCACACTCCAGGTGAAGTTCTCAGGCCGGTACCGCTGCCAGACCCTCATCAACAGTACCAAACAAATACTGACTGCCTGGATATACATTCATGCTGAAGGTGACCATTTAAATGTGTTTTGTGTGTGTGTGTATGTGTGTGTATGGGTGGTGGAAAGGGTCATGGAGGACAAGACTCACATGCAAAAGTTTGTGTAATTATTTACTAAAAGTCCCACCTGTGCATATGTATGTGCATCTGTGTGTGATTAGTGCAAGTCAGCCATGCAGATGCACACGTGTGCGCACATATGACTCAGGCATGTGTGCACGTACAACTGTGTGTGCATCCTGCGACTGCCCGTCCACACACATGTGTGTGTATGTGCAGGAAAAAAACATCTGTTTATCTGTGGACCACATTAATACTCTAGTACGATTTTTTTTTTAATCTGTTTTTGTCATTTATGCAGCATGATTTGAATTTTTAACATTTTTTTATCACTTCAAGCACTTCTGTTTTTTATAGGACAGAAATTTTGCTACATGCTGGTGTTTGGCCATGATAGCATAATGGTAATGTGCAGGTCTGTGGAACAAAATATTGGCAGTTCAAACCCAGCCCCAAGCATATTTCAGTTTCAGAATCACTATTGTCTGGTCACATTTTTCCGTCATGATGCATAACATAATTCCTTCAAACTTCAAACTTGTTTTTTTATTTAATAAAAGTCTATCAGGCTGCAGATGAAGAAAGCTTCTCTTTTGTTTTGTTTTGGGTTTTTTTTTAGGCCTTGGCCTTCTCACATTTTGATTTTGACAGAGAGAACCAAAAGTTAATTTTGTGGACAAATTTTTCAGGAGGCATGTGGACTTGACAGTGGAGAAGGTCCTTGTATTCATATGTGGTTCGGTGGTCCTGTCTCATTTTCATTTCATTTCTCTATTTCAATAAAAAGTTGTTTCTGAAGGTGAGGTCACATTTATTAAATGCAGTCACAAGAATTTGTCCCTTTGAAGCCAGTGACTCATGTTAAGGCATTTTATCAGTCAAATTTCAAATAGGACTTGTTAAAAGCTTACAGGCTTTTGAATTGGATTTTATCCAGAATTTCTACTGTTGTTACCTGTAGGAATTTGAATTTAAATTATATGTAGGCTATCCTTTTGAGGTATAGTATTTGCATTTTATTTTCATAATGACAAAAAAGTTAACCGACTTACCTTGACAGAGATGTTGATTATTGTCCTCTTCTACATGTAGCATGATGGAAAACTCTAACCAGAGGTATATTTGATGGGCATTCTCTATGGATGAAGAAAAAATGTTTGGCAGCAGATTCAAACTGCCAACATGATGATTGCCAGTCTATTACTTTACCAGTAAGCTACTGTGACCTGATGGTGATATCAGCCAACATTTGCATCCCATAACAGAGAGGAGTGCATGACTGGATTCAGCTAGAACAAAAAACAATTGACAAAACCAGTTTCATTTAACAGACACCTTTATCCAAAATGGCATATATCTAAGAGTTGGAGTTTGGTAACTCATTCTGCCACCAGGGAACAACAGAGGAGTCTACCCAGCAACCTAGGGCCCTATTGTGGTGATAGTACCAGGCACTTTTCATTGGCAAAGTGTAGTGAGCAGGAGGTAGCGTAGTCCTGAATGAGGGATTTGCTGATTTGTAAGCAAGTGTCAGTGTTTTGAATTTGACGCAGGCAGCAACTTGGAGCCAGTGGACAGATATGAACAGCAGGGTGACATTTTTTGTTTGGGGCTGGTTAAAGACCAGCTGTACCGCCACTTTCTTGGTCATCTGCAAAGGTTTCTAATGTACATATGGAGAGGCTTGCCAGTAAGAAGTTGCAGACAGGTAGGGTCTGATCTTCCTGATGTTGTACTGGGCAAATCATCACAACCGAGTAATTGAGGCCATGTGAGCCGCTGTCATGTCACCCAAGTTACGGGCAGACTTTGTGGGCATGATATAGAGGGGCTGACTGGGATAACAAGGAGCTCGGTTTTACAGCGGTAAAAAAAACATTCTTTCATCCATGCTAAGATATCGGCAAGGCATGACGAGAGTCAAGAATGTGTGGTCTTCCAGCGGGAATGATAAGAACAGCCAGGTATTGTCGGCATAGCAATGGTATGAGAAACCATGTGCGTGGATGATTACACCAAGTGAAGTGGTGTATATTGAGAAAGGAAGGGGACCAAGCACTAACCCTTGAGGAACCCCTATGGATAAGCTGTGCGGTTTGGACACTCCCCTCCAAGATAATCTAAAAGATCTCCCTGAGAGGTAGGGCATGAACCAGCGGAGGGTAGATCCTAAGATACCAAGCTCAGTGAGTGTGGAGAGGAGGATTTGGTGTTAATCATCAATCAAAGGCAGCAGACAGGTCTAGCAGCAATAGCGCTGAGGACTAACCACCAGCTCTAGCTGAATGCAGTGATTCCATTACTGACACTAGTATCTCAGTAGAGTGACCCTGCTGAAAGCTCAATTGATACGGGTCATACAGGTTGTTCTCAAAAGGGCAGGAGTGAAATTGGTCTGTAGTTTTCAACCTAGGCTGAGTTAAGTTTAGGTTTTTTGAGCAGTGGGGTGACCCGAACTTGCTTAAATGTGCATATGAACACATCCACTCTAAGCAAGGAGTTGACAATATTTGTGACTGAGGGGTTAAGTGCTGGGGAAATGGTCTGTAGAAGGTTGGATGGTATTGGGTCCATTTATAGTTAGTTAATAGAGAAGCTGTGAACCCCATGCTGGATTTGGTGGGACTTTCAATGTCATATCATTTATCAGGGTCCTTTTTTCCATTGCACAGTGAAAAATCAGTTTTTAGAGAGGAAAAACACATTAGTTTCTTAGGGAAAAGAAAGCTTATTTGTTACAAGCTCTCTAAAAGCATACTCTTCAGATAAAAGCATGCTAAAATGCTGAGGACTTTATCTCAACTTTCCTAAAACAAGGAACCTGACTAAAATTTAAAAAAAAAAACAAGTTAGCTGGTTTCATTTTAAGGAATTATGTCCTTATGCAGCATGATGGAAAAATATGACCAGATAATGGTGATTCTGAAGCTGAAGAAAATATGCTTGGGGCTGAACCAGTTTGAGCTGCCAACATTATGTTCCATAGACCTACGTATTACCACTACGCTATAGCCAAGGACTAATACCAAGCAAAGTTTCTGTCTTATAAAAAACAAATGCCCCTGAAGCAATTAAAAATAAAAGAAATTGTTACAAAAAATTCTAATTAAGCTACATAAATGACAAAAACAGATAAAACAACAATCATGAATCATTCTAGAGTACTAATGTGGTCCACAGATAAACAGCTGGTTTTCTGCTGCCTCTGTGATAACAGTGTTGACCTGCTCCTGGCAGCTGAAGTCTAGGTTAAGAGTCACATGTACGCACGCATGTGCATATGCAAATGCAGGACAGGTGTGTGTGTACACCTGTGAATGGATCCTACAACTGCACATGCACGTGTTAAAAGTCATGTGCGCATGCAAGTGCATCTGCATGGTTGAGTTACATTTTTAACACATAGACATATGCACATGTGGGACTTTTAGTAAATAATCCCCTCATAGTGTATGTGTGTGTGCATATGTGTCTCTATATACAAACAAATGCAAATATAAGCATTTTTTCATGACAAGAATAGTGAATTAATGATGCCATTGTATGAAATACTGGGATTTGATAGTACAGTTTTGTTAATGCATAGTCACAAAGATGCAGTGTGAGCAAGGTAAATAAATGTATAACATGTAAGCTTGAAGGTACTTCAAGCTTTGAGGTAAGATTATTTTGTTTCACAGACTGAAAAAGGAACTTCTTGACGTTTGAATAAACCTTGCTCAAACTTAAAGTTATAATCCTTTAGATTTCAATCCTGGTTGTTTTTCCAATACCCAATGCTTACCATGGTGACACTGGCTAAGCAGCTATTTTGTTGAGAAATACAACAGAGTAGTAGCCAGTGTTTCTGTTTACAGTGCAGCCAAACAAATATACATTTTTTAATGAAGTCAGCAATGATGTCAGAAATAATTTCAACCACAATTTGTTTTAATGCTGCACACTGTTTTCCACACAGTAGAGATCAGTAAAGAGATAATCACAGTCAGCACTAACCTCTGTGAAAAATACATTGGTTCTGTACTGTCCTCCTAATGGGGAGGCAGCCAGCCAAACTCCCTCAATAAGCAATAGAAGAGTCAGGACATAGCTCTCTAGCACCAGGTTTCATGTGGACTCTTGTAGAACATGTTGCTACAGTAAATGAGTAAAACTGAAACAATAGAAACATATATTGAGTTACTTATATACAAATAGTAAATGCGTAGACATTAGACATTACATTTGCTAAAGAACTACATATAAAGTGTAGTATGTGCATCCATCAGCCAGTATCTAGCAATGATCTAATACAAACATAAACACATCCCATCAATGTCAAATATTCTTCAACACTGAAAGATAACCTTGCAAACCATGCTGGAGTGAGATTTTGAAGCCATGGGCTCACATGTACATTCACGCACACACACATTTCATCACGTGCATATGTTTGGACTCAGTTGACCATTACGGTTTAAAACGTAATGCAGTTTACACATGTGGTTAGAACAGGAGCTTAGGTCTAAGATTTAAGGATATAGCCTGACTACACCACAATAGTAGACATACATTAATCCGATAAAGGGCACACAGGTTGTTCACTAATGGAAGTCAAAGATGTGTTGTTTCCAATATCAAAACTACATTAATTTGAATGTTTAAGTTAAAAGGCAATAACAAGAGTTTACAGACATACACACAAACACACACACGCACACACACACAATCACTCAGCCAAATATATACATCAGTGTTCTTCAATATTTTTCCTGCCACACTGGCAGAATGGACACCATCAAATAAACCTGCCTGCTAATTTGTCATCCCACAACATGCAATATGTATGTCGGATGGGCAGGTGGGCAGTGGGATACCAATGCACAGGAAGTAACGAGACTGCATGAATTGCAGAAGGACACAAAAAATATCAACAGAAAGCGGAATGAAAAGCAACATGCGATCATCAGACTATTGCCTGGAGTGCAGGGCAAAATGAACAGCATGTAATCTTATCAACAATGCCAGGGCAAAAAGACTCTCAATGGAAGTGAACTGGTCTCCCAGAAGCGAAAAGCAGTGATAGATTTTTATGCATCACTGTGGCTTCAGGTCGGATACTGAGCCGTCTCTGGGCCCTGGTGCAGCTCTTCAATTTGAACTGCATGTCATGCTCTCTGATGAACTGGTGACTGAGGAGGTTTCGCAAGCAGACAATGAAATACATGCAATATCACTCGAATCAGGGAGATGGGACACTCAGAGGCGGTCCTGTTTACTGTTTACTAAAGGTTCGAGAGGAAGTTAAGAAAGGTCATCAGCTTAAGGAAACATGTTCATAGAGTTGTTGTGAAGTGTTAGTACCTGTATTAAAAGCTTTTCAAGTCCTTTTATGGAATGTTTCAACCCTGTTCTTTGACTTTTGTTAGTGGGATGGCCTTTAGCTTACATTTGGATAACAGATTGTGCCTTTAAAATATTTACCAGAACAGTAATTCATCTAGATACAGGTGTAATTTCCTTACCAGTTTTCCTGCTTTGAATCTGTTCATGTGTCTCTGTCTGATGACACCTTGGTGGCCTCTGTGTTTCTCTTTCCTCCTTAAACTTTTTCTCTCAAACTTGAATCAGTTCTTTACTTTCTCGTTGTTTTCCTTTCAACACCATTACATCCTGCAATTCTTCCTCACTTCTTTCTGCTCTCTCCTGATTCCTTCACTCCCTCTGAAAATATAAAAAGACACAAGATGTCTCCTACTTTACTGTAAAGTCCATCCTCAGTATGTGTACACTGGAGGCTTCCAGTCTGTTGGCTCCAAACTAGTACACAAATCATTAGGTGTACTTGTTAAACTGAGATTTAAGGTGAGCACAGAGAAACTTTCCTCCCCCAGAAGAGGTAAACAAACTCTGCACATACATCATTTTGCAAAGTGAAGAGAACAACATCCAACTGAAGTAACAATAAGCAACTGTCATTTTTGAACGGAGGAGACTTTGATGTGTGAACCCAGGACTCTCTAGAAAGCAGTATGGATTATCTTAGTGAAATAAATTAGCACAAGGAAGTTTCTCAGCAAAACCTTACTGACGTGTACAACAGATAGGAATAACCTCAATGTTTATCTTTATTTTCTCTAAGTGGTTAAGATGATATTAAACTGGCGGTTTGTTTGTAACCTGTTTCAGTAATGAATTTAGATAGTAAAATCTGACGATCTTTGGGCAAAAGTTCACAGAAATCTGGACTCATTCGATTTTAACCTTGTGGCTGACAAGATGCTCAGCATGAACGTGGCAAGATACTCTTTGACACAGCCGCTGAATCTCTGGAAATACTCAGCATTCCTCTGTAACCACTGCAGCAGATTTTGGTTTGATGGGATGTATGGCTCATTGATATTCCACAGAGTTCCGTCCTGTTTTGTTCTGCATCTTCCCGCATAGTTTCCCTCATAAAGTGTCATCTGTGAACACAGAGACACAGTCAGTCATTCATGCCTGCTTTCAGTGACCCTGTCCTAGATACTGATTGTGCAACCCACATTGAAAAAACATTAAAAAATAAGCTTATGTAGAGGTCAAAGGCTAATCTAATTCACTGACTTTTGTGGCTGATCAAGTATTTGACCTCTGTTGAACACATGCAAATTATCTTGAAAGATCTTCTTTCAGTCTGATGGAACAGAGACAATCACGATGATATTCAGTCAGTTGTCATGGCAATATGAGTCACTCTGAAGAATGGAAGAATGGCTAAATATCTAAAGTATCTGAAACGTAATATGCACATGCTTAATATATTCATGTATTTTACTGCTACATTTATTATTTATTTGTTCATTGTACCACACTTTAAGTGAAATTTAGCTTCTAAATATTTAAATCAACTCCAGTGTGCTTTTACAGCAGCAAATGTCTCTTTTTAATATATATTTCTGTGTCTAGTCTCCAAGTCTTCAATTCTGGACGTCACCTGGGAGTTTCTCTTCATATACATCCATGCTCTCTGTGCTATAATGTAAATAAACATGTCCAGTAAAAGCAGTGTGTTGGTCAAAAATCCAACTTTTGAAATATCCATGTTTTCATTCAACTTTCTTTTTGCTTTCTACTCACACTGCTCTGGTGCAGAACAAGGTCACTGCACACCAAACAAAGCTAAATATTCTGCTTCTACAGCCTCTACTGTATGCTAGTGCACCTCGGCAGACAGGGGTGTCAAAAGCACAGCAACTGAAGCTATAACAGGCGATCCATAGTGGATTGGTAATTTATCACTGAACTAGGACTGCACTTTTTATTTTCTTTGACAGTGTAACAGTCCCTGAGACACTAAAACCTAAGTCTCATGTGTGAGACTTGAGAGGAAGGGCTCTCTGCAGATGGCAGAAAGTTGTATGTCATGTCATGTCATGTTGTGCTCATAATGTACAAATATACAGAACAACAAAACTGAGTACACCCCTGTGCAATATTACTTAAATGTTAAATCATTCAAAAATGTATCATCTTACAATAATTGTAGTATTTTTACAGTGAAGTGTAGGGTATTAAATATTATTTGTAATTAAAAACAAACAGGTTAGATAGAATAAATTGAAAATACAGGCCTCAAAGTACAACTTCAAAAGTGAGCACACCTCTGACTACTGAAAGAAAAATTATTATAGTTGTGACTTCCAATTAAGACCAATTGCCTTAACAAGGTTATAAAAGAACCTGTGAATTGCCTGAACAAGAAACCAGATTGTCAGACTTCATAAAGATGGGAGAGGGTACAAGATCATCAGTAGGCTACTGAACAGAAGCCAAAACAGAGTTGCAGCAGTGGTTAGGAGGTAAAGGAGCCACGCCACCAGTATCAGAAGATGCAGAGGCCATCCTTGAAAATGACAGTATGCACAGTTCACTATTTACACAAACTTGCATTGAACAGATGGGTAGGGGTTCTGACTTGGCACAAGGATTATCTGTAGAAATTGGTGTTTCAGTAAGTGCTCGTGCATTGCATGAAGTCAACCTCTACAGTCAACTTCCAAAAAGAAAACCATTGCTCACAAAACTGCAAGACTAAACTTTGCCAAAGAACATGAAAAGAAGCCTGATGAATATTGGCAGCACATTCTTTGGTCAGATGAAACCAAAATAAATTGGTTTGGATCAGATGAGGTCCAGCATTTTTGGAGTGGACCTGGCCAGGACTACCACAGTGACTGCATAGTGCTGACTGTGAAACATGGAGTTGGGAGTGTGCTGATATGGGGCTGCATGAGTGCAAAAGGTGTAGGGGAGACAACAATTATAGATGGCACTATGAATGCAAGTTTATATACCCAAATACTGAATAAAAAGATGACTCCCAGTCTGAAGACGGTTTGCAGGAGTTTCCAACATGACAATGACCCCAACATTGCAAAAGAGTTTTGAAAGAAGAAAAAAGTGAAAACTATGACTTGGCCAAGTATGTCCCCTGATCTGAATCCAATAGAACACCTTTAGAGTATTATAAAGAGGAAGATAGAGCAACAAAACCCCTCCAACAAAGAACAGCTGAAAGGAATTATCTGTGCAGAATGACAGAAAATCTCTCCAGAGATTTGCACAAGACTAGTGTCATCCATGCCCAGAAGGATCCAATCTGTCATCAGAAATAAAGGCTGGAATACAAAATATCAAAAAATAAATGAATGGCATCTCACTAATGAAGGGTGTGCTGACTGTTGCAGTTGTGGTTCATTCTTAAATATGGACCTTTCATTATAAATCAAACATTATATTTTTCGAACGAATCAGCTCAATTCTTCCTGTGTATTGTCTAAAAACAAATAAAATTGTATTAAATTGAAATGATTTGTAACTAACATTTTAGTGATATGAGGGAGGTACTCAGTTTTGTTATATTTTGTTTTGTACATCTACATCATCTACAGTGCCAAGTTTTTACTGACTCCATATGGTACCATTATTGGGTATGTTAACAAGTTCTAACCCAATTCTAAACCCTTTTTTGACACAATATCCAAGGCATTAAACTCAGGACTAAATAGCCTGGAGGCTTGTGTTTGATACAACAAACTCTGCCCTGGCAGTGCAAGGCAATCAGAAAGTAGCACCTCTGAACAGGAACTTCTGTACCAGGAACTAAGATGAACTAATGGCCAGGAGCTAAAATTTACATCTTGTTTCTTCCAGTCGAAACAGAGATAGAGTTCATGAGTTTCTGGAAAAGTACCAGAGAAAGTTCAGCATTGGAAAATGGCTACTACACAATTAAACCGAATTCTTTTAACTTGGTACTATCCAAGTATATGCTGCATATAGTGTTTAAAAAGAGAGAGATTGGTACATTTTAGGGTTGGCAATGTCGGTCGGTCAGTCAATCTACCACTTTGGTCCAGACTGAAATATTCCAATGACTGATGGATAGATTCCGATTAAATTTGGTACAGATAGTCATGTTCACCACAGGATGAATGGGAATAACTTTGGGTATCCCCTTATTCTTCCTTTAGTATCTTTAACATATAATTTATTTTTACATTCATGTAATTTATCATGAGAGATCAGCCAAACAGTCACTGGTGCCAGCTTGTCAAATCTTAGGATTCAGTGTTTTTCTCTATTTTATTTTATTTTTTTTATGGAATATCTTCAAGTTGTTTTTCATTGGGTTTTTTTCTGATATTTTTTTTATTTTAAAGACTAAAAGATTGGTTGATCACAACATAATCAAATTTAGCTCAGTTCAGACAATTATAAGACACTATGTTCAATGGAAGGACAACTGTCAGAAGGATGAATGGATGGATGGATAAATTAAGTGTTTTCTATCAGTATGTTGTGTTAAACCCTCTTGCAGAATAACTCAGCACATCATTGTATTCAGGTTATCTGTTATGCATTATACACAGCCTCCACCAGCTGTCTCTGCTTTGCCTCAGGCAGTTTCCTACCTCTACTGTGGGCATTTCAAAATCTGGAATTAAATTTTGAGAAACTGTGCATAACACTCATGTACACTTAGTTCAATTCCTTAAATAATGGTAAAAGCTGTTTGATTCTTAAGATGTTCAAAAATGTGTTTTTGTTTCCTTGATCTTAAGGATGTGAGTGTTTTGCATTTTCAGAGCTTGGCTGGCGTTTTGGAGACTGGACCACATGCAGCGCATCCTGTGGGAACAGAGGGACTTGGCTGCGGAGGATTCGCTGTGTCACTTTAGATGGAAGAGATGTTCAGCCCACCAAGTGTCAACACATACCAAAACCCATCGCCTCCCCAGTTCCCTGCAACAGACAGGACTGTCCTCCCAGGTACTCTTACATGCAGACAACAGGATATCACATATTTTTGAGAGCACATTGTCAGATTGGGTCAGATACACCGCCGGTTCCTGGCACACGGGCAAATGCTCAGAGCATGTGGGTTCTTTAAAGGTGTATAATTGCTAGGGAAAAATTTTAAAAGACAGAATTCAGATTAAGGAGACGGAATAGCTTCATGTCATCAGTGAATTATCTTCACTTCTGTTCCCTCCTGTTCAGATCCCCTCTAACCTTAAACTTAAGCACAGATAATTACTTGAGGCTTGTAGGAATTGCACACTCTCAGACCTCTCCAGAATCACAAAAAACTTTCAGGTATGTCTGCTATATCCACCTCTTTCACTATTATATATTCAAATGCATATGAACAGAGACTAACTCCCTTTAAAGGAACAGTTCAACATTTTGGGAAATATGGTTATTGCTTTCATGCTTTGAGTGAACTGAGAAGACCGTTATTAATTACGTCTGTGTGTTCAGAATGGAGCTAGAGCCTGCAGGCACTTAGCCTAGTTTAGCATAATGACTGAAAGCAAGGGGAAACGGCTACCTGACCTTTTTCAAAATTCAAAAAGACACCCATCAACACCTCTGATTCTCACTAATTAACGTCTTGTTGGTTAATCCATACACAAACAGAAAATGTAAATTGTTTATTTCCTACAATATCAAATTATTCATTTAATGCAGGGTCTGCACTGGTTTAGATTAATGACTTAAGACTGTATGAAGGCAGGAATATGTGTGAATATGTATATGTGCGGGATTTAGTAAGAATGAATAGTTATACTGGGTACCATTACTTAAATCCCACTGCAACACCATGATCTATGTGTAATTGACCCTCTGTGCTTTTCTCCGTATGGTGAGCTGTTCCAAAGGATTTCAGGTTTATAGAGTGAGTCCGTTTGGAGCATAGCAGATGTTTTTTTGTTTTTTTTTACTTATAGCAAATATGCAAACCCCATTTTCTTTGAATAATCAAAATAGTATCTGTCATGTCAGCATATTAGTGGCATCAGTTTATGCATCATGTCATCAGCAAGACTGTTGATTTTTTCACAGTATTTACTTGAATGCTGTGATCTGGCTGATGGTGCCACCAAGGTTAGAACCAACATGTGTGAATGATGTCAGCTGTTTCAACAATTTAATTTTTCCAGCTTACATCTAGGATAGGGGTCCCTCATGGACAACCCATGTATTGACATATTATACAATAAACATGCGGTCAAACAGAGTTGTATTACCTACTGATTGATTTTGGCTTAACTGCTCTAAGTCTACATACTCAGAGTGTACTCTTTCATACACTGACTCTGATGAGGGGGAGACTCAGAGAGGGCAGGCTGCAAATTAATTCATGAAGAGCAGCCAGATCTAAACAGAAGTGTAACTCTCAGCAGAATCTCTCACCCTGAGCCCCCTGCTGTTTCCAGCTCTGCCAGCCTGCCTTTGCCCATCCCACAGCCCATCAGTCAGCCCTGCAGCTGCCACACACCGAGCCAGCATCACTCACTGATGCAACACAAATGACCCACCATTAGCTTGAATCAAACCAGGACTGTGCTGCAGCAGGCCAGTAGACACTAAATTTTCAAAGTTTCTGAATTTTTTTTCTCATCATAGGCATCAACTTGGGTATGGTATGGCAGCTGCCATACTTTGGAATCAGTTTCTGAGTTTTGCTTATTACTGACTTATCAAAACATGTAGATATACCTCAACCTCAATATAACTCAGTTTTAGGTAAGTTCATCTTTTTTAAACCCCATCATCACTGAGTATTTCTATGATATCATGTCACATTGTCATACCTTGACTCTTACTGAAATGTCCCTGATTCTCACAGCAGTAGGTAGCTTTCTCCGGAAAACTGCTTAGTCGGTGTTTTCAGACTATGAGCAAGCAAACTGCAATACAAGCTTTGTGGGTGACCTTTTTCTGTCAAGAAAACAGCCACACACACAGCCAAGCACACCGTCACTGAATCTTCAGGTCATCCCAATATCAGCACTTGCAGTATTTGCAAGTAGTCAAGTGGCCTGTTGTATGACGTATTTTCCTGTAACTGTCGCAGTGCTAAAGTACCTGCTAAGACTGCAAGAGTGAGAGTTTATTAGCTCACTGGGACACTCTTGATTAATAAGGATATCCCCTCAGTCACACAAATACAAGTAGGCTACTGTCCTTGAACTTAGATGATTTGTTGAAATCACAGTTACAGTCGAACCACCCAACCTGAGAGATAAATACAATTAATAAAGCAATTGAATATAATTACCTTGAAGCACATAGTTTTACTGTATATAAACGAGACATGATGCAACATTATTTTGAATAGTTTCTGTGCGATAACATTTTTCAAGAATGGAACATTTCTCAAAATCTTTTATAATGGGGATCTTGACAGTGTCAGATGCGTGATTATTCTTATCAGTCCAATCAAGAAGAACAGATAATTGTTACCCGATAGTCATGTGTGCAGATTCTGTTTCAACTGTTTGGTGTTTTTCCATTAATAGTTCATGCTGAATTCCAACATGTCATGAACTTCAACTTTTTCGTGTGTATTGACTATTGTCAGTTCCAAAACCAAACTATTGGCACACTACTGCCAACATCAGGACTGGTGTTGTGCAATATAGCCTACCGTGGTAAATTGTGGGATACACTTGGCTTGGAATACTTCTTCTTCCAAGGGGTATTAGGAGAAGTGTGCAGCCAGTGTGCTTTAAGTGTAGTGTGTGTTGGCATATTTCAGATGTGCCAACACACACTACACTTGTGGGACACTAAGACGCCTACTACTTGGCAAGTACTCAAGACTTCAAGTGTGGGTCTTGGGACACACTCAGTATCCCAGTATCATGTCTTAAGAAAGAGAGAGAGGAATACATTAGAGACATTATACATTACAGAGAGAGACATTATATATGTTACGAAATCTACATATGACAGCATTTGTCTTCAAAATATTTCAGCAGATGGACTAGGAATAGAGATACATTATAAGAGAGATGTCTACCATTTATCTTAATAGCTACCAGTGCATTTATTTCACTGACCTCTCAGAAAGTTTCCCATGAGGAATCAGTCACTGGACTAAAAGCTACTGCTAATATGGAGCCCACTATACTCTAATATAGCCTATAGCACATCTCTGTCTGACTGGGTTCAACCTTTGATCAAGACATAGTAATCAAAATTTTACTCTTTGGTTTTGGTTTCAGTGCTCTCACTGACCTATTTTCCACCTATGCTGTATTCAGCATAAAAACAGTTAGCAAGTTAGCAACTAGCTAGTGAACATAGTGGAGTATTTACAAGCTAAAGAGTCTGATATTGGTGGAGACCAACACAGAGCTGAAGGGAGAGCGAATATTTGTCTTTTACTCTTCAAGTGGACACAAAAAGAATTCCAAATGAATAAGATATGTGCCATAATGGCAAAGGCTACACAATATGTCAATGATGTGTTTACGGCTTGTTTTGCCCCCAACTGTAAAAAAACAACAACTATTGTTTAGATCAGATGTTTAAGGACAGTGAAGATAATAATTTTACCATTGCCTTTATCCTCCAAATAAGTTAAATTAACCTGGAACCCCACCTGCCTTGGGTGTCCCTATCAATACCTAAAAGTTCTACCAAACTACTATAAAGTTGTGATCGTAGGAAGAACTGCTTTGTACCTTTGTTCTGAAAGGTATTATAGAAATAAATTGTAATATCATGTATAACTTTTCCAAAGCAGAGCTACCTTTCAGTTTTTAAACTCATTAAAAATAAATTTGTTTCCTGTTATGCTTTCAGATGGGTGGTATCAGAGTGGTCAAAGTGTTCTGCTTCGTGTGGCGGTGGCTGGAAGCAGAGAAAGGTCTCCTGTCAGCAGCTGGATGCCAGAGGAGCAGTGAGGACTGTGACAGCAGCAGCCTGTGAGAGGATGAGCCGGCCTGCTGACAGAGAGCAGTGCACCGCCAATAACTGTCCAACTTGGGTAACCAGTCCCTGGGGAAAGGTACATTCGAACACTGAATGAAACACGTGTGCATGTTACACACTATAGAATTCATTGGGTGTATCATTAGGTGTTAACTCTGTATGTATGGCACAGCCCGGGAGCTCCAAATGCTCCAAAAATATACATTAAAAACAATTCTGTATGTAACTCAATTTCAGTGTTCAGGGAGGTGCTTAGGCCCAACCACCACTGTGCAGAAGAGATCTGTCATCTGCCAACATTCCAATGGCTCCTCGTACACAGACTGTGATCTCAGGAACAGGTACAGTTCATGTACACACATCCACACACACTGAAAATGTAATGTCATATTTTCTCAGAAAACGGGTTAGAAAGAAATATTTAAACCTTTTGGAGAATATGATTATTTGCTCTCTGTGAGTGAGAGTGAGATGAGAGGATCGTGGCGCCTTACTGGGCATTAAGAAGTACATTGCTAGCTCAGCCTAGCTTAGCATAACCAGACCAGAAGCAGGGGAAATTGGCTCGCCTGGCACTTTTCCAGTTGAACATATGCCTGCCAACACCTCTTAAGCTCACTAATTAACATCTTGTTTGTTTGATCTGCACACCAACAGAAATATAAAAACATTAAGTTGAGGTTTTAGGGGGAGTTACATGCTGGAACTATTTTTTGCTGAACAACAGCCGGGCACAGAGACAGTGCATAAGTGTCTTGTCATATTGAGGCTGGCATGTTTGGTACCACTGTGCCTTGGGTGACCATATTTCAAACCCCCAAACTGGGACTGTTAAGTGTATAGCACATTCAAGTATGCACACATGTACACGCTGATGCATGCACCATAGGCACACTTTTCAATGCCATAGACAGCACCTTTGCAGATGAAAAATTATGTTTTCTCTCCCAAAATCCACCAAGGTATTTGTCAGTGTGCACAAGTGCAGGCTGCTGGCTAAATGGCCGACTGTGACACATTTTCTGTCTCTCTTTTTTTTTTAAACAAACAAGGTACAGATTTCTTTGTGGCCTATAAATAACTTTATAGGCTATAACTTTAACTTATATCTTCACAACACTATGCCATGAGTTGGTCACAAGTTTACAACGATTAAAACGTCAAAACATTAAATCACTATTGCACCTCGTTAACATAAACCGTTAACAAGAACCTTTTAAGAAAGTTGCCTTTTAGAAGATTGCCGGGTACTTTATCCTTTGCAATCTTTCCTCTTAGTTAGAGTTTCTTTTCTGGATATCAAGATTTCAACTCTCAGGGTAACTATTGCTTATGTTTGGCTATCTTTATATAATCTTTTATATCAGCATTTCCAAATTGGACAGAACCATGCTGGCTGTTTCCCTCTGCTTCCAGCCGTTAAGCTAAACTAAGCTAACTACAACGCTGTTCTTAATGCACAGACTGAGATCTATTTTCTCATCTAACTAGTGAAAAAAGCCAATATTTCCCAAAAATGTTAAACTATTTATTTGCTATGCAACAGTAAATGTCATTCATTATTGATAACTACTGTATGTTCAACTACATTCAGGGCCAAAATTCATTTCTGATCTGCTGCTACGTTACGAACCATCCAGACCTCTCAAATCGTCTGGGACAGGTCTGCTTTCCGTTCCCAGAGTCAAAACTAAACATGGAGTTTTTACGCTCCACATACCTGGAACAAACTCCCAGGAAAACTGCAGGTCTGCTCCAACTCTCAGTTCTTTTGAATCAAGGCTAAAGACTTTTCTGTTTGCTCCCTTTTATTAAATTAAATGTGGACCATTTATTCATATCTCACACTGCACTGTAGTTGCACTAGGATTATTATTCCTATTGTTTAATCTGTTTAATTATATTATACCTTAAGGTATCATCTATTCTATTTCACTCATTTTAAATATTATTTTTTATGGTCTTTCTATGTTACATTGTGTCATTTTTCTTTCCTTTTATTTGTCCAGTAGGAATAATATCAAAGTTTCCAAAGAGCTCATTGTTTGGTAAAGTGGGCTGGCTGTTTAAACAATTTGATCTGTCCCATAGAGGGTTAGCTGTACAGCACATACTATGATGAGTTATTGTGGTTAAAAGAATCGCAGCTTGAGTTAACGTCATGTTCTTGCTTTTTGACCCCTGGAGTTATCTCAATTAAAAACATAAGTAAAACTCAAACCTAGTCTTTTTAAATCAGTCCATTTTCCAGATTTGAGGGAGTTCCAGGTATTATTCAGCACAGTTCTCTAGATAACACCTCTGCTTTGTGAAACAGGTCCCATGAGATCTCCAAAAATGCCAAAATGCCATAGCAATGAATACACAACACCAACAACCAACCAAAAACCATTTTTTTTTCAGGCCTGTGTCAGTACGCAACTGTTCCTCGGACCTGTGTGATGTCCAGTGGCATCCTAGTGCGTGGCGGGCATGCACTGTAGTCTGTGGGAGTGGCTTTCAGTCCCGCAGGGTAGACTGTGTTCACCGTAGGAGTGGCAAGACTCTGGCCGATCAGCACTGTGCCTGGCTCCAACGCCCCTCCACCTGGCAGCACTGCAACACCACTGCCTGCGGGAGTAAGTCTGTGTGTGTCAATCATCAGTTCCAATGCACTTTTACTCATTCTGAGACTTTGAAATCTGATGTTTTGTAATCAAAAACCTTTTTTTATGGTTCAAGAAACTCTAAATAGATGATTTTAAAAGAAATTTTTGACTTACAAAGACATTTCCTTGAAAGAAATGCTGAAATCTTACAGGCTGAAACATATTTAATTGAAATACTAATTCATTAATCAAAACTTTGCTTTCCTTTGCTTACCTCTAATTTATGGCTACACAAAATATATTTTTCATGTTCAGATGACCTGCTGTACACTCATAAAAGTGGTAATGGAGTATTCAGAGCCTGTGTATAAGTAAAGGTAGCAATGCTTTGATATTAAAATATTCCATTACAAGTAAAAGACCTGCATTCAAAGTTTTAAAGCAAGGAGTAATAATCAAAAGTATGCAGAGTGGCCCCATCCAGAGTGTTGCATTATTGTATATATATATATACATATTGGATTATTCTCACCGTTGCATTAACATGTGAGCAGCTTTTTAATGGAAGAGCTTGTCGATGTGGAGCTAATTTTAATTGCTTTATATACTGTTGGGTTGTATCACATTTTATTAACTGATAATATGTTGTGTTTCTATAATGTTACTCTGCTGAGTACCTAGTAAATATACTTGAGTAAATGTACTTAATTAACCTCCACCACTGGCTGGTCCAATGAGCATTTCATGTCAGGGATGCAGAGAGAAAACCAAGATAAATTATTGTATCCGGGGCAATCAGTAATACCAATAAGGCTCTTAATTAGGGAAAGGGTAAACCACAAAATCAGCTTTTAATTACAGCAGTGCCAAATTACACAGGCCTTTCCAGGAAACTTCCTAAGTAAATACAGCTGTACATCAGTTTCTGTCTCAGAAATAACTGAGAAACTGTTGGATCTGTAAATTAAAGTGTTGACGAGTTTTTGGTTTTTTTTTTCTTTAGTGGTTACATGGCGTGTTTTGTTCCCATGCAGGTGAATGCAAGGATGCAACCCAGTACTGCAGCGTGGTGAAGAGACTGAAGCTGTGCTATGTGGATATGTACAAACAGAGATGCTGTGGGTCGTGTTCACAGGATGCCGACTCCATCTAGTGGCAGTGAGCATATAACTACACTAAATAGTGTGAAACAGGTTGACTACATGAGATGAATGACTGAGCAAAGATTGAAAGGACATCATCTGTGAGTGGATGCTTCAAGAACTGCACATATGTAAACTGGACAGGCTTCAGTCCAATTCCCTTATTTCTTAAAAGGAAACTGAAGGAGGTCAAAAGGCTGAAAGGATGAGGGAGGCTATATTTTCTGATTTGGACCCAACCTCCTAATATGAAGACAAGTGTTCACTATGTGGATCAATTGGAATTTTGGACTTTCCTGCAAAAAGAGAACATTTTGTTTCCAGAGACATTCAATAAAGGCGGCCCAGCCAAAAAGGAATATAATGATGATGATGATGTTTATAGTAGAATGTGTGCCACTGCTCTCCTGTTGTATTGGTTTGACCTTTATTAGGTATGAGTTATCAGCCAGTCATGCCACTGATGTGAGATCCATCATATCAGCAGCTTAAGTATAGAAAATCTGCAGTAATTCTTTTCTTTCTTTAAACTTTTCTTTATTTATTTGTGTAATTTTTCAAAATTGTTCATTTTTTTTTTTTTTTACAAAATGAGTCATCTAAAAGCATTTAAGGGAAATTCCAGTTTATTATAACTTGGGTCTAATTTTCATAGATTTGCCTATCATTTATACTTACTGAAGGGAATGTTGAGATGTGGAAAAACACTAACATCACTTTAAAAAAAGTCTGATGAGTCAAAAATCATGAGCAGTCAGATGATTAGACATGTTGTACAGTTTAGCCATATTGTCCAAACCATTTTATTTGAAGCTGAAACTGAAAGTGAGTGAATGATTACTAGAAATGATGGCCAAGACTGCAAAAATAAGGCCCAAATTGCAATAAACTGAAACTATCCTTTAATCTCTCCCTGACTTTCCCTAACATTAAATAGGTACGGTATGTCACCTTTGCTTTAAAGAGCTGCTAACCCTAAGAAAATTTCTTTAGTGTGGGTTCCAGTATCCCGTGTGTTTTAGTGTCCCATGATGTTGTTTTGAAGGCTTTTCCATCCTGATAAGTTTAAAGGTTTGGTAGACACACTGAATTCTTGTTCTTCTTTGGCATCAAAATGATCTAATTCAAATGTATTGTCACAAAAACATCCCCACAAAACCATGTTGTGGTGACTCCAATGTAAAATATTGTATTGGCCTTCAAATCCCTATATGTAAAACCAGCCCTTTCACCAGATGGAATGTTGATGTCGGATGATTCAGCGAAACCCCTGATTGCATTCAGTGCTTCAATGCAACTTTTTGATCTATTATATTTTTAAGGCTGTTGTTTGTAAAGGTCTTGGTTAAGGCAAATAAACTATGTTTAATGTACGGTTAACATTAAGGCAACTAAAATACATGATGAAGGTTTGGGAAAGATCAGGGTTATATCTAAGTTATGGTCAGGTTAGAGATTCTCAATGGCTCACCCCACCTAAGTCCATCGACTAGGAAGTTTGGAATAAGGAGCTAAAGGTGAAGGCTGGCGTATGTCACTCAAAATTCCACACACCATGCAACCCCGTTTATTCAGGAGAAGCCCCCAAACCACCAAGTAATGATAGTATAATCCAGGGGACAGTGGGGCGTCCAAGCCAAACATGGTTGAGGTTTGGGTGTCCAGACTGATTGTTGAGAGATTAAAAGCTAGGGCATCCAAGATCCAAAGATGTTTCAAGATGAAGATGATTAAGTTTAGAATGAATGGTGGTCAAGAGGAGAGAATCATAGGTGGGATTAGCCACTGAGTCTCAAATGGTATGGATGGTAACCTCTTGGCTAGGGTTAGGGTTAGGGTCACAAACTTCAATGTTCTGCATGAAAGTCATTTGAGCTACATGCCCATCCACCAACCTGACCTCTACACCCTTACCTTCCGCCTTGCTTCCGTTAAAGGATTTAACGTTGGCACAAATTGTATATTGTGGAGTCATCCATGACCATAATTCCAAGGGATAATGGGCTGGTAAAACCCTTAATGTACACAGAATCAAGCAGTGGAAGTCCTGTGTTTAATTTATAATAACAACGTCAGGTCGTGTATGTACAGCAAACAGAATTTTGGATTGAGATCGTTTAAGACCATTCACTTGTGTGAAGGCACTGGGTTGTGATTGTAGTCACGTGTCACTGACGAGAAAAGAGCTTCTGCTGGTGGTGGAGCTTCAGTTGTGAAAGCATGATTCATATCCAGATGTTATTCGTCAACACCACTTTAAGATTCTCAACCACACCATACAGAACATTTTGTAAAGAATTCAATATTACAATTGAAGAAGAGTTGACTCATTGAGGTAAAACTGACTCTGGAGTGAGCAGAGAGGCACCAGCAGAACACTGATTTTGACTGATGGGTCTATTCATGTTACCTTTGTGTTGGTTATCATACTGATGTGCTGCATTGTAAAATGTCTTGTATATACTGTGTTCTAAGTGCAATATCGTATATTGAGTGTATGTAGATGTGTGAAACTTTTATTTTCTTACTTATTCATGGTTAAGGTGTCTTTTTAACTCCTGTTTAAGATCTTAGAATATAAAGCACTCATATATGTTGATTGAGTGGTATGTTTGCTACCACTCACCTTGTTTATTTGCATGTGTTTAAGTGCAGTCTCTGATGTTTTATAGCTCCATTGTGAAGTGCCACTCAGTAACATGCATTCTTCAGCGTTTCTCCCTGGCTACTGATGACTATACAGTATATCTGATGTGGCAACCCAGTATCACAGCAGTTCATGAGATAGTCACAAAATTAATCTATAGATTTTTGTACATGGACATGAATTTTCCATTTTTTCATGACACTCAGCACAACTTTCAAAGTGTTATATAATTATGTATTTAAATGGGAATATCTTTCGTGCCTGCACAACTTTTTCTTTTTGATGAGTCAGGACTCAGGAGCACTGAAACTGTACTGTTTTTTTTCTCATACGTTTTTTTTTCCTATATTTGCAACATTACTCAACATTTGATAACAAGATTTATCCATGTTTTTATTTTGTTATATTATCTTAATCAGTTTGCATCAGTCTGGTGGGCGGACTTGAGAACCTGCCACCTGGAAGTATTTTCTTCACTCTCACTGTGTTAAGGCTTCTTTTAATGATATCTTTAACATTTCTCAACACAAAAACATAGAAGTGCCCTTGATAACTCAACAGTATAACAGGTTAATGTCAAGGGCATCAGTTTTAATTCTCCTTTGATTCTGAGAAATAAAGGTTTTTTGTCAGTTTTCGATTGTGGAATCAGCTACATTATCCATAAGCCTCATAGACCATTGCTATAGAGATGAAGGCAGTCCACATTGCGTTACGTTATAAAACTTTTATTTACTATTATATCTGCTCTTTACTTTTAATTACTCAATTTATTCCAAACTGATTTTTGTGTGCAGCTGGTACACTGAGTCCATTGACATTCACACGTACACACACACACATTGGATGACATGTCTCACTGAAGGGCATTGCATTGTGGGCATACTTGGCACGTTCAACTCCTGTTTTGGTTAAAATATCTGAAATAAACCAACATCTTTACTTTTTCTTAACACATATCATTTAGATGCAGTGCAATTACTAATTTGGCTGTACTAGATATTTGATTTGATATTAAAGGAAATAAGGACTTTGCCATGGCCAGAAAAGGAAGTGTATGAAATATATGAAGCTGACAGGAGCAAAGATTAAATGTGATATATGCATAAATAAATTATGTAAGAGTGGAGGTTGAATGCAATGCACTATCTAGGCAAGACAAGACTAAATTTATTTATATAGCACATTTTAACGAGGCACTTCAAAGTGTTTTACATAAAACATTAAAAGCATTAAGACAAAGTGCAAATGAAGCACAGCATAAAATACATTTAAATCCAATTAAAACAGTTATTAAAGATCAAGAGCACTGAAAAAACTATATAATAAAACTATATAATAAAAATGAATAATTGTTTGTTTTAATAAAAGGCAACAGCAAACAGAAAAGTTACAGCAGAACCGCAGTTTTCTGGGACTTTGTTCCAGATATGTAGAGCATAAAAACTGAATACTGCTTCTTCATGTTTAGTTTTCACTCTGGGAACAGAAAGCAGACCTGTCTCAGACGACCTGAGAGATCTGGATGGTTCATAATGTAGCAGCAGATCAGAAATGTATTTTGGTCCTAAACCATTCAATGTTATATAAACAAACAGCAGTATTTTAAAACCAACCCAACAAGGTAAAGATCTGAGAACTGGAAATGATCCGCTTTTTTGGTCTTAGTGAGGAATCAAGCAGCAGTGTTCTGAATCAATTGCAGCTGTCTGATTTCTTAGGGAGACCTGTAAAGACACCATTACAGTAGTAGGGTCTACTGAAGATGAATGCATGGACAAGTTTTTCCAAATCTGGCAGAGACATAAATCCTTTAATCCTTGACATATTCTTCAGGCAATAGTAGGCTGACTTTGTAATTGTCTCAGTGTGGCTTTTGAAATTCAGGCCTGAGTCCACGACTACACCAAGATTTCTGGCTTGGTTTGTATTTTTAACATTACTGATTGAAGCTGAGTGCTGACTTTTAATTGTTCTTCGTTTGCTCCAAAGACAATTGCTTCAGTTTTATCTTTGTTTGACTGAAGAAGATTCTGACTGGTCACTTTATTGGACCATAGTCCCCTGATGATATGATAATGTACATTTGTGTGTTGTGTGCATAATTATGGTAATATATTTTGTTGATTTCCATAATCTGAGCTAGTGGAAACATATAGATGTTGAACAGAAGAGACTCCAGAATGGAGCCTTGAGGAACTCCACAAGTCATTTTTGTCTACTTAGATGTGTAATTACGTATAATATAATAGTCCCTGTCCTTTAAGTAGGATTCAAATCAATTTGGTTGTCTGCCAAAAAAAAGATAATTTCATGTTGAATATCCTCAGCCACATATACATGGAAATATAAAATTAAATGAGCAACTCCACATTTTATAATCACAAAATGACTTTTCTTAACAAAGATAGTGGTGTTTGGATTTACCACTGACCAGCAGCAATTTGAAATGGAATGAAGCTCACTGACTGCAGACAACCCAAAAGAGTAGTCAAAGACACCAAGTCCCACCGCCAATGCCCACAACACAATGCACTTCCTTAGCCTACCGCTATCAAAAACTGACAAAAAAGTATTTTCCTCATAACTCAACAGTACCACAGGTTAATGTCAAGGCCGTCAGTTATTATTTCTCCTTTGATTCAGAGAAATAAAGTTGTTTTGTCAGTTTTTGATTGTGGAGCCTCATAGACTGTTGCTTTGGAGATGACGACAATCCATGTATCATGACATAGCGTGGTAAAACATGGTGCAGGAACAAAAGATATTCCAGTTGACATATATACCTTTAAAAGGTGTGCTGAGTATTATGAAAAAAAATGTTTCCATGTACACAAATCTAAAGATTAAATTTTCGAGACTATTTCATGAACTGCCAGATACTGGGTTGGATGCGGTGACATTGCAATGCTTGTGGACCTGCAGCTCGACTGAGGGAACATGAAGAAGTACAACAAATCATTAAAGTGCTTTAGATAACAACGCAAAGGAATAAAGGCAGTTTGATCACTTTATGATGGACTCAAGTGAAGTTTTTTTTTATCATTTATAATCATGGCATCTAAACAATGAAAGCAACAACAATGAAGGCACAAATCATATGAATTAATTTACTTAAAAATATTCAAACATAAAGGGAAATTTCAAGCATTTTCCAATCCGGGCCTCATAATTGTGACCATTTTGTCTATTTGAATGAGTGTTTTCACTACATACCAGTAGTGGAAGAAGTACTCAGACCCTTTACTTAAGTAAAAGTAGAAATACCACAATGTAAAAACACTCCATTACAAGTAGAAGTCCTGCATTTAAAATTTAAAGTGTTCCCAGGTAAATTCACTTGAAGTGTTTGAAAGTAAAAGTACTTGTTTAGCAGGAAATCAAGCTGTGACTATATTAAATGTTTATTTATTATTTTCTGCATTTGAGACTATGTGGCGGTCCAGTAAGGGAAGTGTGATGTAAATTTTGTCATCAGAGGGTGTACGCATATGCATCTGTGTGGACATCCACATACCTCCAACTTCCTGTAGACGCTGATCTACTGTGCATGTGTGGAATGTGTCCTCCAAGTGGACTCAGAAAGTAATATAAACTAATTATAATCTAACGCTAGTGTTAGGCTACGGTCATCCAAATTAGTCAAATCAAGTGAATGACTTCTAAAGTTACAGCCTTTTAAAAAATCAATTAAAATGAGATTCCCTCTTTTTGTTACTATCCTTCCACTGCAGCTCAACAGGGAAACTCAAAGAGGGAATCTTTTACCAAAAACAAGACGTCCACTTGATTAGATTAGATTAATGTGGCTGTCTGGACCCTCAAATATAAGGTTCAGATAAACATTTGAATAGGTTAACATTTTTGTACAAAACCAGGGATGTGGATTTTGTTCCCCATCATTTACACTGAAAGCGTACTGGAAAAGGATCTATTAATGGTCAGTATAAACGGGAAGAATGATTACACCAAGCAAAACCTGTATCAATGTTCATATTGGGACATGATTATTGTTTTTGGTTGTAAATCTTCTAATATTACCTGAGGAGGTGGAGAAGTAAATATTCACTGTGCTCTTTAACGTATCATTCCAGATGGAAATTTAAGAAAATTACAGGATATGGTGGTCTGTAATAGACATTGGCATTCAGCTGAATAAAGCCAAAAGCTTCCCCGGCACAGGAGAGTTGAAGGTCAGGAAAAATACTGTGTGAGTTGTATTGAGTCAAAAATTGTTCCCCGTCTTTACAAACAGACATGGCAACACCTCACAACACATATTGATTATTTCATTGTGACTTACACTTCCAGAGTATATCATTATCTCTGATACCCATCACCAATAAAGCTCCATAAATCCACTTAGAAATAATAAAAAAAGACACTTGCGAACTTGCCAGAAAATAGTAGAAAAATAGATATTTTTATTCAGTAAAGTAATCTAGTAGTTGTTTGTACATCCATGGGTACACCGTAAACAGGAAATACTAATTCTAATAAATCTATTTTGGCATACTTTTAATGGAATCGTTTTGCCATATATAAACAAAACAAATGTCAGCTGAAAATGGGGTCTTACTCTCTTACTCTGGGGTCTTACTCTCCTGGTGTTTGTTTTTCTGTCATTCATCATATTCCCAAATAGGCTTATATGTTGGTTTAAGCATGTTTCCATCTATCAGATTAGTAAAAATATTTTTTTAGTTGAAGAACAAGCAGAAAAAATGTGACTCAATCGATTGACTTTAAAATTCAAGAATGTCGCTCTGGGCAGGATTTAAATCACAAGAGGTCCAGTGAGCTCACTGAAAAACAGTTCATTTCAGCTTTAATTATTACTAGGAGGGGATGAGAAAGCACATACATGTTCAGGACTGCATTAAAATCATTGACCAGAGCTGGAAATTTTAGAATCACCCCACCTCCCCAAGAGAAATAGATCCTGTCTAAATGAGGTTTCCCTTTTCAATGGTTGCATACTGATTATGCTCAGGGGGAAAGAAAAGGCAAACCGTAAAATACAAAAAAGTGAGAATTTAATATGCTCAATATGTGCATAGATACAGACACCAAATAGCATGAAGAACACTGAAAAGGCTTGGAACAACAGCTAGTCTGGATTGCAATGTCTTTCAAGCTTGATGCTTGACAGTTAATTACTGCTGAGTGCAAACCCCATTTGATGCCTGTATTGATTGACTTATTTATTGACTGGGACAGTGTGCAGTTTTAAACATTAAAGATGCACTGCACCAGAGTTAGCTCGAAGCTAATTTGCATCTGTAGTCCCCAACAAAAAACATACAACAGCACAACAACCAACAATACAAAGCACAGGTCAGTGATGCACACACACAAAGCATCACTGACCTGATTGGGAAGTAATTTTACTTTTTCCCCGCTGGATTTTTGCAAACAGATTATTATGACCAGTTCATTCACAGCATGGTTCTCCCTTTTTTTTTTATTTTTTATTTTTTTATTCACACCAGACAGGACCCTAGGTGCAGGCTGTGCAAAGATAGATGCCCCTGAGACAGTTCAGCACATAATAGCAGGGTGTAAGATGCAGGCAGGAACAGCATAAATGAAACACCATAACCAAGTGGCTGTCACAGTGTACAGGAACATCTGCACTGAGTATGGGCTGGAAGTCCCAAGGTCAACAAGGTGGACTCATTAACAGCAGCGCATTCTCATGGCGTTCATCTTTCATCTCTACCTCCTTTTTATTATGTTGAATATGCAACTGATTACATTTAAAAAATAAAATAAAAGTATCAAACACCAACATCATCATTTCTATGGTCACTTTGAATGAAATTCCCACAACTTTTCAAATATATGTTCTTCTTGTAGTAACCCAGCAACCACAGAGCGTCACATCCCTCGGCGTGATGCTGCATTTACAGCCCTATGTTAGTCAGTGAACACAGCGTATTTAGTCAGTGAATACATGCTACACGCTCATCACAGGTTCCCAAGTAGATTTTGATGCTGAACACTGGGTTATTATTGCATTACAACAGCATTTATAGCATAAACTCTGCGGTGCGCGTCGTTTTCCTGAATTTATCATCAGCATCCTATTGTATTCTAAATGTAAGACTGAATGCGTGTGTATATCATTCTTCATATTTCCCATGAATGCAGCACCAATATTATCAAATGGGCGTCGTTAACGTAGTTTGACAACTTCCGGGAAAACAACGTGAGTTGAGACTGTCCACATGTCTTTAAAATATCTTCCTATACTCATAATACGGTTGTATTTAGCTCAACACGTCATTGTAGTACGTGTTAGTGGTGTTGTCTGCAGAGTTTAGAAGCCAGGTCGGGTCTTATTTTTCTTTCTGTAACAAATTTAGGATTAGCCAGGCTAGCCACAGTGTTAGCAGGTATCAGCTGACAGTTCACAGGCAAGGTAGTGCCAGTTTCTCGTCTCCTGTCTATGTTCAGCATTTGTGTTTATTGTCCGAAAGGTTAGTTTACAGACTCCACGTTTCGAAACCATTCACTGTTCACACGGTATTGTCCAACTAACACAGCACTGCTGATGCTAGCTGTAGCCAGAAGGAAAGCAGAGTATACTGTAACATAACTTCATGTACTGCAGACTCACGTGTTGTACTGTAACGTTACTATATGAGCTTTTATTACCGGGTTTAAGCAGGTTACGCTATTTACCGGTTGACTTTATTGATCGTCATCAGTTGTAGGTGTTCGCCATGGGACACACCAGCCTGGAAAAGATCATTGCACTGCAGAAGAACCCTGCCAACATCAGAAACTTGTGCATTTTGGCACACGTTGACCATGGTGAGTTGACACGCCAGAAAAACGTGAAACATTTTCATTGCAGCGGCTACTTCTTCACTGTACAGATGTCATGCCAAACTTCATTTCAATTTGAGTCAATTTGCTAGTCGGCTTAAGTATTGAGCACGTAGAATATGAGTCACACCGCATCATGAATCGTTATTATACAATTTACAATTCAGCACTTTTCATCCAACATGCACTATATTTACATAACATGTCAGCTTGCTTTAATAGCTTGAATTGTGTGTTCTCAAGTCGTGCAGCTGCAACCAGTGAGTGTTAATTAACTGTTAACAGCTTTAAATCTATGGACGTGTAACGTTATAACTACTGTGTTACTACGCTATAACGACATATAACTTTAGATGAATGTGACATTTAGATAAACTATTGTACATATTGTTGGTTAATATGGATAAAAGTAATAACAGTGTCATTATCTCATATAAAGTATTCGAAATCAACACTTTCAACTCATTTTGTCACATTGAGTCTAATGTGTTTTTCACTATTTTGGTGGAGTAGATTATCATAATTTAGGGGGGAAAAATCCACATAGTATTAATGTGGGGAATTCCTACTAGCTTGAATGCTAACTAGAACTGTCTATGTATTTAAACAATGGACCTGTGTGATATCTCCAATTGAGAATATTATTTATCATGTTATTATTCATTTGTAGAGCTTATTAGGGGCAAACTGTGGCTAAACTGTGATGAATTTCATTATGAACGAATCTCAATTATACTTTCAACGACTTGATTCCCAGATCCCAAGGTAATGTCTTCAGCCTGCTTGTTTGTTCGACCATCTGTCCAAATACATTCAATTTAAAATGATGAATGATGAAACAGAGAAAAGAAACAAGTCTTTATATTTGAAGATTAAATTAAATGGTTTTGATATCGGTGAAAACCTCTTAGTAAAGGTGTTTGCTGTAATGTGATATAATCCAGAACCACCTGGGTCTTTTCAGGTAAAACGACTCTGGCTGACTGCTTAGTCGCAAGCAATGGTATCATATCAAGTCGGCTTGCTGGGAAGGTAAGTGACTTTAATTTGCTAGATGGATCATTTTGACAGTTTTGCTCTTACTGATTTGATCATATCACAGTGTAGTTTATTATTTGTGCTCATGTGTGATGTCTTCATCTGCCAGCTGAGGTATCTGGACAGCAGGGAAGATGAACAAGTGAGAGGAATCACCATGAAGTCCAGTGCTATCTCTCTGCACTACAGCAATGGTAAGAACACTTTGGTTTAATCTCAGTGAAAGTCCACACTCGAATATTTTCCTGTTGTTAGATGCTATCACTCCTATCATCATCTTATGATGTTTTAGGCCCTTTTTGTGCTTCTCATGTATTAGTGTTACATTTGAGTCACAGAGCATCCATCTCTCTGAAAGCTGAATACTCCGATGTTTGAAAAACCCAGAAAAACATTTACTATGCATTATGTTATGTTTCCAGAATCCTCAAAAGACTCTTTGAACCATCAGTATAAAAAAAAAAAATTCTTATAATTTTAACCAGTTTCCCAAATTGCTACTCTATTTGCTTCTGTTTAAGATGGTAGCTGGTAGCTACCTGGATAGCAGAGGTTAGAAATCTTTTTTTTTTATCATGCAGCTGATGTAATATTTTATTCTGAGTTGATGTGTGTGCTTTTTAAATGGCAGTTTTTACTCTCCACAATATAAGACAGATAAGCAGAGCCTGCTGTATTCAGTGCTTTTTGGTGCAGAAGGTAACAACCATGATGGTACCACAGTAATATGAGCAAAGTTGAAATATTTCCAGTCAAGAACAAGAATTAAACCATTCACATGACAAAGTAATCTACCTGGACTGTGTGTCTGCACATATTTAATTGGCCAGTGCAGTGCATTGCCAGGTGACGTCCCATTGCTTTGCAGCAAAAGCTGTACTGCATTACATTGTGTTGTCTCTCATGAATTAGCAGAGCTCTCTAATCATTTACATTTATATTTATTCATTTTGCAGATGCTTTTGTTCCATCGACTGAAAATGAGGGTCAATCCAAGCTACTGTGTTATTATTATTATTATTGTTATATTACATGGAAACTCATAAATGGACATTTGTCATTATTTTTGTATATTTTGTAAGGAAGATAATAGTAATCGTGGCGTCATTTGAGCTGCAGTGCCACTGAGCCAGTATTTGACTTCACCGATCTGAAAAGCTGATGAATACTCCGTCTGAATGCTCTGTAAAGCAGGTGTTTGGATGAAAAGACTCTGAACAGTATTTGTGTGCCTCTTGTCTCTTCAGGAGATCAGGAGTACTTACTAAACCTGATTGACTCTCCTGGTCACGTCGACTTCTCCTCAGAGGTCTCCACTGCTGTGCGGCTGTGTGACGGAGCCATTGTTATAGTTGATGCTGTGGAGGGAGTGTGCCCACAGGTAAATATCACTGTTGGCTTACTGTCTCCTTCCGTAAGCTCTTGGTCTATAAGGATGAGACATCTTATTTACTCTGGATCCACATTCTCTCCAGTGAACACACTAAATAAATAGAGAAATAAATAGGGCTCCACTCTGGAAGCATTTGCCCAAGGATATACTGTTTTTTTTGTGTTGTACTTTCTCTCTCAGCTTTAATTTGAATACAGGAACTTCAGATAAACAGTGAAGACAGTTTTTAGGCAGAGTCCTGATTTCATGGGACCAAAATGTGCTGGAAAAACTGAAATGAACTTTAATAATAACTTGATCATGGAAGTTAATGCTTCACCTTTGCGAACAGTATAACAAAAGAATCTAATCTCAAAGGTTCATTTACTTGCTGCTGCTTTTTTTGTAACTTGCTGGATGTTTGAAGTTTGCTAAAACAACAATAGTCAATTCAAGCCCATTCAATTGTATGTCTATAACCCCAAATAACAAACTAGGGCTTTATAATGTATATAACATACAACACCTTCTATCCGTAGACCCTGCACACGGAACGTTTAGTTTACCCCACACATGAAATTTATGTTTATAGGGAACACAAAGTAAAAGGTCATTGAATATCAACAAAAATATTTTCCAGTAAGCTGATTGGTTCATTAATATGAGAGTGAATTTCAGTGGAATAGAGCACAATAACTTCTTTACAGGCATAAATTAGAGGAAAATAGCTGGTTTTTTCTCTTTGTAGTGCCCAGCAATGGCAGAATCCATATTTCCATTTGTAATGGCAGCCTTATGCTCAGTTTGAGATGGTGCTTTGTTTGGCCTACATACATCAAGCCACATGGGCATTTCAAGATGTAAATGACGTGTAGAGAGACAAGTAATGAATTCTTTTATATCATATTTCTTTCCCGTATGAGGGTGATTAAATGTCTTAGTATTAAGTGTGTTTGAACAGTGTGCACATTTTCCACATCTATAATTTCCAAGAGAGAGCCAATTAGTTTGTGTAGGCTCTTTATACATAGAACTAACAACAATATTTCTGACATTTCTGCTTCTCTTGAAGCAAAAAACGAGCTCCAAAGGATGACAAATGATTCAAACTTGGGTCAGATTCTAGGATTTTCCAATGTCTGTTATTAATCTGCTTGACTGCATAGAGTAGTTGATGAAAATGCAAGTTCACATGTTGCTTTGCTGTGTAGAGATGCGAATAGTGATTCCATTTTTTTTGTATGTGTCTGTTGTGTGCAGACTCAGGTTGTGCTGCGTCAGGCATGGCTGGAGAACATCAGGCCTGTTCTGGTCATCAACAAGATAGACCGACTCATCGTTGAGCTGAAGCTCACCTCTCAGGAAGCTTACACACACCTGCAGAAGATCCTGGAACAGGTGAGGGTCCAGCTCACAGTGACACTCAGCTGCAGTTGTTGGCTACAAAGAAACCTGCAGGGAGTTTTTTTTGTTGTATTCAGGTACTTTTAATCATCAGCATCAGGGGGATGAAGGCTCATAGTAACTTAATGAAACTATCAGAAAGTTCATGGTGGTTTTAGAGCAGTGTAACTCAGTGTTTATGTGTGTAATTTCTTGCAGGTGAATGCGGTGACAGGAACCTTGTTCACATCCAAAGTGCTGGAGGAGCGCGCAGAGAAAGAGAAGGAAGAGGAGAAGGAGAAGGAGAAAGAGAGTGAGCCGTCGAGTGGAGATCAGGTTTATGACTGGAGCGCCGGGCTGGAGGAGGCTGACGACTCCCATCTCTACTTCTCACCTGACCAAGGAAATGTGGTCTTTGCCAGCGCCATAGATGGATGGGGCTTCAGGTGAGTCTGTACTTACTTTTGGGCTTCTAAGCTTTTGGTTTGGGAGCAATTTAGTATGAAGTATTTAATAACTCCTCAGTTTGAAAGTTATAGGAAATCTAGATGACTCCTGAGTCAGTAAGAACTGCTCACGGTCAGTCAGCTGAATCAGTGTTTAAAATATATATAAATATTTAAAAGCATCTTTAGATGGTGGTCAAGTTGATAAGGATCCAATCAGCTAACTTACAAATCAAAACAGTCCAGTAACTGGAGATAATGGTTTTCTCTCCACTACTGGCACACTGGAAACATACAGTTTGTAGGACTGATTAACTTATGTATCTGTAATCTGTCAGAATTATTCATCAAACCAAAAATGCTCTTCAGACCTCAGTTTGTTTGACATTCTTTAAACGTACATTAAAATAATCACGAACTGCAATAAATAAAGGAAGAAATCTGATTCCATTCTCGTTCCAAGATTTTCTTGATCAGCTGTAAAGAAAAAAAAAAAGATATATCACAATATTAACAAGCATGAGATGGTGTTTGGTGCCAGATACTTGATACCCTATCCAGCTGTTTTATTTCACATTGACTGACACAGGCAGCACCTGTCAACCAATCACATACAGCAGGTTGTAAGCTCATTCATGAAACAAATCTGGCAATCTGGCACTACGACGCAGTGGGCCTCAGTGGTGACAGACAATGAAGTATGATCCAGGAAATCAAGTTGGACTTACAGATTAATGCATTTAAAGACAATCAGATTCCAAAACGCTGCAGCGGTTTGTAAACCTCACAGACAGGATGTTACAACTCTGGAAAGTTTTCATGTTGGCAGCTGTTTTATCTTTCATTGTGATGATCATGAGGTAAACAGCAGAGTACGGCTTCACGTTATAAAGCAATCTATCAGGAATGTGCGGTTGCATGTGATTGGTCACTGTAGCGGTCAGGTTGCGTTTAGGCAAAAGTTGAGTCCAGTTCAACCTCTTGCTGGACAGCCGCTGCGTTTTTTTTTTTTTTTTTGCTGATCCCTATGCGGTCCCCAGTCCAGCAGTGTAAAACGCCTCCCTTTCAAATGAAGGGGTGGGCTGCTGTTTTTCACGCATAGTAGGATTTGGTGTGAATGCAGCCTGAGGCTCATTATAAACTGAAATGAAAGGTCCTTAATTAGGCTTCTGCTTTTGCCTAATCTTGAGTCCGTGTTTTGTAAAGGGACCCTTCATAATGTTAATGCCTTTATTAATTCATTGTGCATATAAATTTGGGTTTAATGAGATTACCACAAACTGCAAACCTGGGCTGGGCTAGTCCCCCGGAATGGGAAATTGTCAGTATATTTTGGGGCCAGGAGACAGATAATTGGTTAATCTGTCCCTGGAACTGCGGCACAACTGTAGAATCAGTAACCTTGTCTGAACTCCATTTCACTGTATACTCACTCACTATCTGAGTAAATCTCCAAATGTCCACTAGATGGTGCTGTGAACCTGATGTAATACATATGACACTAAATGCCCCTCAACATGATAATAGAATCTTCAGAGACCAGAACAAGCGCCAACCTGTTTTGTTACCTTAAAAGACCCGATTCTGTCGTCCAGTTAAGATCCTTCAAAGTAATGTACTTTCCCCTCATCTCTCGTTACCTGTAATTGACGACATAATCAGTCACTATTATACCTTCAAACTCAGTGACATAAAGTCTCCATGCCGTACTGGTAGTTTTGCATATGACAGCCAATGATGAGGACATGAAGACCTAGTTTTGAGGGTAGCTGTGTCCTTGTGATCACTCTCTACTATAAATAAAACCAATTAAGTCCCAGTGGAGACAGCCGAGTCTTCTCTGCCTCTGAACCCAAGAATCAAATTTACTGTCTACTGGAAAGGAGGAGGAAGCTGAGATTCAGACTACAGAATGTTAACCGTGATCTGTTTAAAATCCCTCAGCGGTTAAAAATCTCCACTTTACTTTAAACCGCTAATAAGCCCATTTTAAAAAGAAAAAAAAAAAAAGCACTGAAGCATCGTCAGCAATAAAGATCCATGCTTTTTTTTGTTTTCAGCCTGCACAAACATTTGTATTTATATATATATATGTTTTTATTCCATATATATGTATGTATTTGCATTTGTGTTTGTAGCATCCAGCAGTTTGCCCACATCTACAGCCAGAGGATGGGTATTAAAGCAGAGGTGCTGCTCAAAACCCTGTGGGGAGATTTCTACCTCAATGCAAAAGCAAAGAAGATCATGAAGGGCGCTCAGGTAATGTCACTGAGTAATCATAGGTCTTTCTTAACATGTGTTTTTAACTTGTCCTCTTTGTTGTCTTCTCCTACTCATTGTGTGATGTCATATTTAACTGCCAAAGAAAAAAGACACTCTCTACTACTACCAACTGGATGATGAAAAAAGTTAAATTGTTCTATTCCTTTTTCAGTGAAAATCTTTTTAATAAATCAGTGGTTTAATCAGCTGAGGGAAAAAAAAAATCATCTCTAAGCTGTAGGGAGGGAATGTCACAGCTGTTAGCATAAACTATATTGTATGCCTTGCCCTAGCCAGCAGACATTTCACAATCTGTCTGGGTTTATAATTATGTTTAGTTTGAGTAATATTATCTAGTCCACTAACTGTAAGTGTTTTTCTGCTCACTGTCTGAAACCTTAAAATGTACCTTAAAAACACAAAATAATACAATCTTCCTCTTACAAATGACAAGTTTAATTTATAAGCAATTAAACACGATGTTGCTCATTTCAACACACTCAGGGGTTTTGCTGCTACAGCCTCATTTGGTCTGGTATAACCACACCAGAATAGCAATAGCATACTTAAGTTATATACAACATAACTTGCTACAGCCAAAGTAAATAGATTAATAATGGAATATTTTGGCACAGTACGTGTGTGCAAGTCATATTTTGTTTTTTTTAATTCTTATTTTTCACACTTGATTGATTGATCTATCTGACTATGCTGCTGCTCCTGGCTGCGCATGTTCTAGAATGAACCCATTCTTAATGAGGATGCCACATGGCATGCCACTACACATATGGTTTGTGTATATGTAACAAGTACCTTTGAATCACTGAATATTTACTGCTGTGATCAGGCATGAACTTAAATATGTTGGTAAAGTAACTCCTGTGCAAATAGAAATGCTGATCTGATCTGTATTTTTTACATCTGTCTCTGTGCTCCCTTCTCCTTTCTGTGCAATGAATGTAGGGTATGGTTATGCGAGATACTAATGCATCTCTTTTATCCTCTCTAGTCCTGCCTGCACACTAACATACTGCCGCCCACTCAGTAGAGCTAACATCTATTGCTAGCCAACACCTAGTCTGCACATGAGAAGAGCTAATGCCTATGTGAGACCTGAACACAACCTTGTATTATAGTTGAATGATTTCTTATTCAAAGACAAATAGATATACTTGCCTTAGAGCAAGGTTTCTCAGATAATAATAATCTGGGCATGGTCATAATACATGTTGTGCCAACAGAGATCAAGATCAGTTTTCTGGTCATGGAGAGTGTAAGTGAAGTCGTTGGGGTTATCTCAACTACGGTCCGGAGAAACAGAAAATTTGTGTTACAGCCTGAAGTGGAGTTTGAAAGATGTTTACCAGGCAGGTAGGGTCTAACCAAAACATGATAGTGGTTGCATTATGGGAAATGTAGGACCTACTGTTAATGTTGACCCATACTAGAGAGTATAACTCAGGATATCATCCCCTCTGTTGCAATATAATGCATTACTGCCATTAATGCAGTACATCGTTCTGCTCTCTGTGTCTTTTTTTTCTCTTTACCAGCTGGACATTGCGTGTCCTTCTAGACAGACACAAGCCAGAAGCTTTATGTAACAAAGCGGTCTGAACTTGATTTGAAATCTGATCCTAACCCTGGTCCCGTATTTGAGACCTGCTGGGCACGGGCCACATAGCAGAACCCTACTCTATGTCAATGCTGATGCTGATGTTAACAATGGAGCAGGCTGCTAACGGGCGGACCACTTGAATCAAGTGGAAAAAAAAAAATTAAAGCTTAACATTTTCTCATAATTTCCACTGGTCCACTAATTTATAAACCCATGACATATAATAACCAGCGACAGGCATTCAGTCATGCCTGCTGTCACATGATTGCTCTCAGGCCCCTCGACTTAAAACAAATATCTTTTTGATGTGCTCCCTATAAAGACTTTGTGTTTATCAGGTCGGACTCACACTTGTGCCAGCAAACCTTTATCTGTTGCTCATTTCCCAGCCACTGAATGACGAATGTTTTAGTGTATTTCTGTCTGGCCAGCACTGTAGCTGTCAGGGGTGAGTGGAGGAAACAACAATGCCTGCTGAGCAGAGCGATGGAGAGGTTGACCTCTTATTCAAGCTCAGTCACCCATTCACTGGCATTTGGGGGTCATCAATAAAATGGAGAGGCTTTTTTTTTTTACAGAGCAGCACGCTCAAAGGATGGTAATAGGCTGTGCAGGTTGACTGTGTGTGTGTGTGTGTGTGTGACTTATCGACAGAAAGTGGGAAAAAAAACTTCTTGTCTTCCTCCCTCTTACACTTTTAGGATTTGTTTCCATGGTATTCATTCTTACTCAGCGCTTTAATAGTCAGGTGCTTCTATCATTTTGGCTGCTTGTATTGTTGGTGATCATTGAATTAAGAATTACCCAAAATTCTCAGTGATTGGGGCCTTTATTCACCTTAACTGCAGGGAGAACCGCTCCTAACAGGCTTTATTTCTTGCTTTTGTGAATATATTGTCTTCTTTTTATTTTTGTTGTCCTTTTGTTTTATTTAGTTGGCAGTGCTGTTTGCTGTAAATGCAAACTCAACACCTTCTCCATGTTTGTCTGTTGTACTGATAAATTCATGATACATTCCACAGCGCTGATTTCATCAGGACAGCAACAGAGTCTTTTAACAGTTCCTCTTTTGAACGGATGTATTTATTAATTAACTAATGAATGACAGTTGTTTCTACTTTGTCATTTTTGTGATCGGTATAAACTTTGACTCTTAATGAAACTCAACACTTCCTGCATCTATGTTTCACATTGAAAGCCTTCCAGCTACTTTCCTGAGAGGCTTTTAATGTGAAAAATGTGCAGGAAGTGTGAAGTTTCATTGGCAGAGTAGCTGAACAGTGATTAAAAAAAACAGCAAAGTAGAGACGTTGAAATCAGTCTTTTTTTTATGTTAAAGATCAATTCAGAGCAGCATAGTGGTGAATATGACATGACTGTTGTTGTACTATATAATGCTGAGTTAAACATGTGAGCCATTATAGTACAAGTAATACATCTGTCTGCCACAATGTCCAGTCACTAGTGTTGTCCACATTTGATCAGATTTTGGCTCTCTCTGGGCGTAGCTGCAAACAATAACTGGACTGCAAAAGACAGCGTGTGAGTGAAAATCATTAGTAGCCCATTTTAGTAGATCATATTAATGATCATGTGAAATTTTAGCAGTGGCGTTGTGCCGCTGCTGAATGAATACAGGGGAAACACTGCACCTAGTTTATTCATCAACCATTTATTTTAGTTTTTGGTCATCCACTCTGGCAGTCTGTTACTTACTTGACAATGTGCGCATGATTATTTTATGAGTTGGATATTACCTACTGTATCTGTTTTACACTTTGTTTAATTTATAATGTGCTTTACGAGTGTCTATTTCTGTTTTTAAGTGACCTCACTAAGATAAATTCCAATCAGTCATGTTAATATGGCAATAAAGTATTGAATAAAAAGTCCCAAAGCCACAACCATATACATGTTTTGGTGTCGTCAAGGTAATGTGATATGTCGCAAAGTGTTTTCTATTTCTATTTAAACCATTTTGAGCCCTCGCATCCTCTCACACTCAATCACTTAGCAGGTGACGTCAGTGAAGTCTGTGAGGTTTTTGGGGCTTATGGTTTAAGGGGACATTGGGATTGTGCCACTGACATCACCAGTGATGTCATGGGTTAGACCAAGTATACCCCTATACTTGGTCTAACCAAGTATATTTTTACTTAGTGAATATTTGGTTAGTGCCAAATGACTTGTTTGGCTTATAATGAGGATTCTGTTGTGGATGATGTGTTTTGTGTTAACAATGTTAACTGAAGTCACGCCCCTGCAAGAAATATGGTTCTATGTATTAGATTGGAAAGCCTATTTAAGGGAATAGATGTGGGTTTAGGGGAGGAGAAATGAGAGTGATGATAGGGCAGTTGTGTGCACATGATCGTGCCTCAGTTTGAGTTATCCAGAGTTAAGTCAGTTAAATTTGATTTGCTTGTATTAATTTAATTTTTGAGACACTTGTTTTTTTGTTACACTGGACAGAAAACTCACTCAGTCCTCTTCGTTCCCTGTGGAACATAAGGCTGCAACTATCTGCTTCCATCTGGTCCTGTCCTGTGCAGCATGTTATGCCTCGCACACAGTTCTCCGCCAGGTTGTTTTTGGCCTCCCTTGTTTCCTCTTTCCAGGTGGAGCCCATCTGAAGGCTACTTTAGGTATGCGGTCCTGGTCCATTTTGAGGACATGTCCAAGCCATTGGATCCACCAATGTTTAATTTCCACCACCACATTGCAACAGTTTGTGTTTTTGTACAGGCCTTTGTTTTTCTGGCCAAAAGGTGCGACATATCTTCCAGAGACATCCTTTGTGGAATGCATTGATCTTTTTTTTTTTTTTTGATGTCATTCTCAACCAGTTGCATGAAGTGCCTTCAACAACTGGACAGAATATCTCTCTCTTATTTTTTTTACTCATTCAGCAAGAATCTGCCTCTTAGCACCTTTCTAGCCACTCTGGTTAGGCTTCCTCACACATTTATAGATAAAATACCCAAAAGGAAATGTCTGATTTTGGCTAATCAAGCAAATTAAACCTGAAAAATCAGGTATGCAAAAGGTTGAAATATGGTGTTTGTATATATATATATATAGTTATATCAACCAACCCCTTTTGTGCAGCTTCTCTTATTAACCAAAATCTAGCTCTGTGCCAACCTTACTAGGAAAGTAAGTTTGTATATCTGGAGCACTGCCCTTGTAATTTGTTGCGGGGGCATCAACATCAGCAAAATGTCCAAAGATAAAAAAATAGAAAAGAAACACAAACACCTAAAGAGAATATATGATGACTCTAGGGTCTTTATAGGTACCGTATGAAGTTCTTCATTGGAACTGCTCTTTGGAGGCTCTGTTGAAGCCTTATTTCTTTTGTTATCTCTTACATTCATCCTCATGTGTTCTCTTTGTCTCCCCGTCTGCTGCAGGCCAAAGGAAAGAAACCACTGTTTGTACAGCTTGTGCTCGATAACATTTGGAGTTTATATGATGCTGTTGTCACCAGGAGGTGGGTGAAAGATATTACTTTGAATGACTTGTACTGCTTCTCATTAGCTTATTTCATGTCTCCTCTTTCCTCACCTCCTCAATCCTCAAGTGACCCAGAAATTGAACCGGTTTGCCATCGCTAAAGATATCTCATTTTTCTTACTTCTGTTCAGAGCAGCAGAGGACAGAGGGGTGAGGACAGAGGAGGCTTGTGTGGAGTGTGGATTCAAGAGAGCATCCTTTGTGGAGCTCTCGCCCTGTGGTCTTTCTGTAAAGTCATCTATCTTCTTTTTGTGACCAGAGACAAGGAGAAGGTGGAGAAGGTGGTGACATCTCTGGGGGTAAAGGTGATGGCCCGGGACTCTCGTCACTCTGACCCTAAAGTCCTCCTGTCTGCCATCTGCAGCCAATGGTTACCTGTGTCCCAGGCTGTCCTCTGTATCCTTCACCCTGTGTCTTTATTTGTTATCAGCTCAAAGTGACTTCTTATACTTTTTGGTTGTCTCAATGGAGCATTTTTGTGGTGTGTTTGTGTGTTTGGTTCGTAATTTTCTTTAATACTGACCGTAGCGATGGTGTGTGAGAAGCTTCCCAGTCCGTTAGACATAGCAGCAGAGAGGGTGGAGAAACTGATGAGTGTCGGAGCGCGACGATTCGACTCCCTGCCCAAAGAGACACAGGAACTGAAAAGAGGTACACACACACACACACACACACACACACACACACTGGATCTGTAGTATTGAATTAAAGGGGACCTCCGGTAATTTTACACATTAAGATCATTATTTGTAAAGGTTATTACTCAGCCTGTGAAAACTGTCATATGATGTCTTCTGTGGCTCTACAGGAGCTTTGTTTGAGAAAATACATCATCAGAGTTGTTTTCAGAATATCTCAAACTCTGCTGTTTCAATTTTGACCACTCTGTTAATCTGTCTCATGTGACAACATAGACACACTGTAAAAAAAAATAGCAGAACTTAGGAAGGATGTGACACACAAAAATGATGGATTCACAAAGAGCTGATGCAACCCAGTCCTGTTAACTTTGTGTCTTTCACACTTTGATTATACATTTATTGTAGATCTAATGCTACACTGATGTCTTTTAGTAGCTCCCAGTTTGTTCTTTCAGAGACTTTTCAGTCTTGATAAGAATATAGTTGTAGGCCACTGAATTGCAACATGAAAAACAACAATTTTTTGACTTCCCTGCAAGCTCTCTGGCACTCACAGCAGTTTTCACAGGTACAGACAGCACAGAAATAGAAACCCACACTCTCTCCAGAAGGGAAGTTTGTTCTTTAAACTCTCGCTGCCTTCGCATCATGCTGTCCTCTCATCCTTGATGTAGTCCCTAATCGTCTAATTAGAAAATGATCAAATCTCACCCGCTAACCGCTCTGATCTACCCCAGTCAAACATCAGCGATTACACAGCAACAGAGTTCCAGACCTTCACACAAGGAAGGGAACGGTTGATCTGTTTCTGTTGGACACAGTATCACACATCGTCCACACAGTGCAGCCCTCTGGTTGTATTCAGCTTTTATGAAGACATTTACTGTACATTTCCTTCCAAGTCATTTCTAAAATCTGACACTTGCCCAGTTTACTGTTCCTGGTCAGCAAGCCAGCGAGGATAGCCTGGGAAGCTCAGAGGTGTGTGTGTGTGTGTGTGGATGTTTAAGGTAGTTGGCAGGCTTTCTTTCACATTCTTTGTCCACCCTTTTGTCCATATGACATCATTTAACAGCACTTTTTGAGCCAACTACATTTAGTTCTTATGAGTTGAAATAAAGAAATATCAATGATAGTTTTACCCTGTAGGAACAACTCTTCTCTAAGACATATACTGTGGCACTCTCAGTTTGTTTTTTCAGCAATGGGAAATGCTGTTAATTGCTGAATGACCATGTAGTCATAGCGCTGTCTTTTAGCACAGATATAATACAAGCACTCCCTGCCAGGTTGAATCATAGAGCTGCTCCAATAAGGGAGGAGGCTGGGGCAGGTTTCATGTAAGCTACCTAAAATAGGGACCTGCCAGAGGGTTGGACTCTACACTCAGAGAGCAAAGTTTGGGTATTTTGTGAGAAGAGAACCTAAAACTTTTTACCTTACTGAAAAAAGCCTGAAAGACTCAATAAATGGTGAGCATTGTTGCGCTCTGCTAGCCAAATGATTCCAACTTGCATGCCATACCCTTTGTTTCCTGTCTGTCTATACTGTCAACTATTAAAAAAAAACAAAACAAAAAAACTAGCAGACTACTATCAACTATCAGAATCAGACACACAATATAATTTAAATACATTATAGGTATTTCTATTTTATCAAGAAACAAATCTACAACCATGCTCTGTGAGGCTGTACTTAGCTAAATACAATCGTCAGTATGCTAACATGCTCACAGTGACAATGCTAACATGCTGATGTTCAACAAGTAGAATGATCATCATGATCACCATCTTAGTTTAGTGTGTCCACATACTAACATTTGCTAATTAGCGCTAAAAAACAAAGTACAGCTGAGACAGATGGGGATAATATTACTTTTGCAGGTATCTGGTCATTAACCAAAGTATTGGACACAGTAAAAGTTTGACCTGATGATTGAACTTGTTGAAGTTATTACAAGTCATCCTGAGTTGGACATTAATGTTGGTACCAAATTTCATGGCAACCCACCCAATAGTTGTCGAGACATTTTATTCAGAACTCGCTCTAAAACCTAAAACTTCTCAAATCTGTGCAAAGTATAAATACTGTATAGACAAATCCGGCAGCTGATTTATGTCTTACATTCTCAAGCATCGCTGCCATTAATGTGGTGGCAGAGTGGAACTGTAAACATTTACACTGAAAGTAAAAGCAGAGATGTTTGGGTTAATCAGTCAACAGTCATTCCCCTCTGACAGATGAAGGCAATCTGTGTAAATGTGGAAGTTGTTCAGTCTCTAATTTCAAACACTTGTCTGAAATTAATTAGGACACAAGCTTTCTAAAAAAATAACATGAATCTAGCATTTCTGTCCAACCTCCACCGTCTGGATGTGCAAGTGCCGTGTGGGGTCATTTATTTAGTAAACCCAGGAGGAAAGACATGCTAGCTTATAATTTAATTAACGGAACACTATGATTTCTGTCATTGTAATTGGAAGAAACACATAATTTCATGAAACTTGAAAATGTAGTACCAAGCTATCAAGATATATGTGGGCTGGTGGCCCACCATCAGCCCCGTGTAGGCAGACAGCTCAGACTTGTAGCAAACCCTCATCGGTCAGAAACATGAGGATTTAATGTAGATTGTAAAATAAAGTGAAATTGATTTCACGGAGCAGACACTTGTGACTTTTACCGTCCATTTTTTTCCCAAATGTTTAGCTGGAGCAGCAGCAGAAAAGACATCAAACTGTCTCAGAAAACTGGACTATATTTCATTGAAAGACTAAGTTTTGCAGAGTTTTAATTTGAGTAAATTAAATTTTATTTCGATGACTATATGTTCAATGTATAGTCCTAGGCAGATTTCTTGGCAAAAAGGTGAAACCCTTCAAAGATAGTGTTATATGTGGATTTACAAGTGAGGTGCCACCACAGTGATGGAGACATCTCTACCTTCGCCTGCAACATGGATTCATCTACAGACAAATATATTTAACCTCTGCAGCCCTGCTCCCCTCTGCATTTTTGAAAAGCCTTTAGTCATAAACCAACTGCTTTTAAACCTCGATGCATCTTTGCTTGGACTACGTTCATGTAGATAATTTCAGAAAGGTTCCTCACATTTTTAAACTTCTATTAAAATGTCTCAGGAACATTTCAAGACCAGGTCTAGTCTGCTCTGGAAGTACCGGGCATGGGCTCCACCGATTGTCAAAGTAACTCACATTGCTATTTATCCCCAGTGTGAAAAAGGGAAATGAAAATTATTGCTTACTGTCCATTTTAAATAAATCAGGAGGTGTGTGTGTGTGTGTTGTGTGTCATTTGAAATAAGCACCATGTTTGGTTAAAGTATTTCATTGCATTTTGGGAGCAGCTGACAGTGTTTAGACATGACCTCGTTTTCAACAAAGACTTTGGCTTTCATCTGGCTCCTGAGCAATAATGCCAGAAGTGTGTTTGACTCGTTTTCCTCCTCTTGGTTGTTTTCCAGCGTTCCTCCAGTGTTCAAGCGAAGAAAATGCTCCGGTCATCGTCTTTGTGTCCAAGATGTTTGCTGTGGACACCAAGGCTTTGCCTCAGAACAGACAGAGGTAAATCGGTGTGTGTGTGTGTGTGTGTATATGTGTGTATGTGTCTATGTCTACAGATAGTGTAGTCAGTAGATGGTGCTGCAGTCCTGTTCTTCCCCTCTTGCCCGTGGCCGTGGACGTGCCTATTATGTGTGCTTTGTTCTGGATGTGGACTGGAGGAAGGAGAAAAGTTGGCTCACACTTATTCCTTGAGTTACACGGTACTTTGTAAATACATCTAACAGTACCATGACTGATTTTGTGTGCTGAAATTTTCTGATATTTAACACCAGTCACTGCTTTAACTGTAGTACACACAGAAAATTAATTTGGTGAGCCCAAAATACAAAAAAAGGTATTTCCTATTTTACCTCAAGTGGTATGCAGCCATGCAGATAGCTCTGGTTGGTTGGTTTGTTTTTCTAGGTTTTCAAAAATTCCTCTCTGAGATTTCTACATCTGCCCTAATACATTGGAGGTGAACAGAATTTTGTTAGTGGTGATCACATCAGTGAAAAAACAGTCAACAGCAAAATCCTCTCTCCAAAATGGTGTCCCTATTACTCTGGATAGTCCACAGAACACAGTGTTCCAGGAGACAACTTCTTTTTCAGAAAGTAGTTCCAATGAAACTGTTTTCTTTGTAAGCTCACACACTGGCAGTGTCTTAATGCACAACAACTCACAAGGATGCATCACTGTCTGATTTCCCAGGGCGTCATCTTTCCAAAAAAGTTGCATTTCCATCACGTTAACTCACCAGATCAACAACCTGAGTGGCTGTGTTTTTTCTTTCTGTATGGCGTGTATGCTATGGGAGTTAAATGAAGTGAGGCTACATAACATAGCTGGTGTGAAGGGCTTCCATGCGATTGTTCTGCTGGTCTCCCCCACATACTAGACTACTCATTGAGCTTTCCTCTTTCCCCAAGATATTTTTTGATATGCTTTTTTGCTAATGACTAAATTCAAGGGCTTATGAAAATGTTTTTATATGCAAGTGAAAAAAAATGATATCAACTGTAGGGTTCTCAGTTTTGTTTAATTTTGCTTTTGATAGGCCGACATCCATTAACCAGTAACTAACCGGTTCATTTTTAAGAAAAGTTGAGATGTAGCTTTCGTTTGTGAGAGCTGTCCAGCAGTAGATGGTCAGAGCTAGCTTGTTTGCCCTGGCTAGTTTGACTTTTAGCTCATCCTTCTTCACATCAAAGTGTCAATGAGTTTCAATGGGTTTAGTCACATTATCTCTCGATGGTAAAACCTACTTGGGCTCAAGGAACTAGCTCTCAATCCCTTGCCCTCTACCACACTGCTTGGCATCATATTGGTCTGAATCATTTGGCCTTGGACCCGCTTGCATCCCTCCTTTCCCAACAACTGTTTTTGAAAAAAATAATGTCAACATTGCTTTTTAAATATAACTTACGTCACAGTAAAGTTACTTACTCACACACTCTCCTACTGGGCTAAGTGGTCAAGAATGATTTTCTCCGGCAGTAAGCATGTTTTATCTTTTTGAACTCCTTATCATCTATGACATGGTATTTGGAAGCTTGCCAAGTCCAAAGCTTGCTTTGGACTTATTTTCACTCATCATGAATTTATTTCCTTTGCGGCACGTTACACAAGCCTTCAGAAACCCCTGCAGGTTAAACTGGACTAACCAAACACTTTAAGGGCTGACTGACTCTAACACACTCAATATAAACAGACTCTAAGACACTCATTAGCCTAGCAACATTAATGCTACAAACAACCTGTAATGTAGCACTGTGTAGGAGTTGGTTTTAGACCGGCACTTAATCCATTCAGACAGAATATTTAATGTTGTGTACATGTAGTTGCCTAGCTGTTAGTGGAGTGTTTATGCAAATTAACCTATATGCCAATGTGTAACTGGGTGGTTAACCGATGAACAGCTATGTTGACATCCCCATTCAACGCTCCAATATTGACATCAGTGTTGGCCTCAAAGATCCAATATCTGACAGGCTTTGCCTTCCTGTGTGCTCGCTGTAGAATTATCAATGGTACAAACTAGAGTGTAGTAGAGTAATTGCAACTCCCTTAAGGACGAGAGCACAGCACTGCATTACTACATGTGCATTAGTGGCATTAGTGCAGCTGCTCTCATGTTTCCCCGGGTCTCTGCGCTTGTTTTCGGCAGCAACTCTTCCGTTCTCTGCCTGCTCAGCACGCTCTTGGTGTGTCTCTCTCCGGAAGGCAGGCGAGTTGCTCCAGTTCTGTTTCTAAGCAGCAGTCGTTCTCTGTTTCGTCCCCGTCCCGTCGTCTGAGGTTGACCCGCTGGCACCAACCTGAAGCCCACCATCACTAACTCTTAAATAAGGGGAAGATTTAAACTAAAAATCTAACAATGAATTCCGATGAATATTTGATTTTGTAAAATGTCCGGTGTAACTGGTAACACCGGTGTTCCTTACTGTGGCATCCCTACTACACACTTGGAAGGGGATGGAGAGGTGAGTAGTTACAGTCGGTTGCAATATGCAGCTTCACTACTGGGTGTCACTGAATCCTACATGCTGGTCGTGTAAAGGTCCCTTAAAGGTCTTTTTAAATGTTAACAACATATGAGGAAGGAATAAAATGTTTGAATCATGTTAGCACTAAGATCACAGTAGGAAATTTGTGTGCAGGAAGTAGCGAGTTTGTCTATGACATGCCTAGGCTTGACCCGTCTCTTGCTATTGGATATTGTAATAGTAGGAAGTTTGCCATCTGTCCTCAGTAGTTGTATTTCTATTAGTGGTGCACCTTTGCTTCCAATTTCTTTCTCTTCTCATTCTTGGGTTTTTTTGGATCTTTCTTCCTGGGATACAGCTGTTTTCTGTTGTGAAGCAGCCCTTCCTCATCTGTGTGTCCTTCTTTGAGGTGAACTGAGGGTAAGCCACCACCCCACGACTCCTCCACAGTCGGTGATAGATGGAGTTGGCCTGGCCTGGTCTGGCCTGTCTGTCTTGCTGTAGGATCTGAGCGTGCTCAAACATCACACAGCTCCCTTCTCCAGTGTCTGGCTCATTAATCTAAGCCTGCTGTCACACATTTTGTCTTCAAGCCCTTTATGAAGCTGGGAGACGAGCTCTGCAACTTCCTCCGACGAGATGAATAGCAAAGCTGTCCTCACACTTAAAAGAAGGAGGACATCTTACAGCGAAGACTGAACTGCTGCCATTTCTCATTGGAAGCAGATGCTTACAGGAGACTGGGATTGATGTTTGGGAGTCATTGCAGTGGTGGTTTAATGGCCTAGCCTGTGGAACACGTGTGTGAGCTATTAATGGTACGGAGGGAACTCATTGTCTTCTGTCCGCCTCATTGTGCACTGTAGAGTCATCTGCGTTTGCTAAATTGTGCTGAAGCTGTAAACTGCTCTATTGTAGTGTAGTGAACTCCTATGACAACCATCATAGCTGTCCTCACCTCATAACTGTACAGGAATAAACCATTTTGACACAAGCTAGCTCTGTTTGCAACGTAAGGGATTCTGTGTAACATAAATTGTTTATTTTTGCTAATCATTTCTATCTGTTATGGGTATCATTTTACTTTAAGCCCCCGACTTAACATGTATAAGCACTAACAGCATCAAATTCTTTTGGAAGAATAGTGCTCCATCCTTCCAGTAGAGTTCAGAGATGGCAGAGATGTCCTGATGGCACCTGGTGGCCCAACAAATTACTAAGACACTTAATTTAACCAGATAAAAGTCTCATTGGGATTAAAAGCCATAAAGTAAATGTAACATTGTGAATATATTCAGGAAACTGGATGCAGTGTTTCAAGATGTTGCTCAATTGGCACATATGTGAAAATGTTTTTCAGGCCTTCGTGTTTTTGGGCCCATAAAACATACACTGTATCCAGTTCTTTGCTGGAAGAGCCGGCTAACTTCCTGCTGGCCCTCCGGCACACATGGAAAGCATGAAAATAATTTACTGATTCAGATGTTGAAGACTTTTTATTTGTCATTAACCCTTATTGTGATTATAGAAACAGGATACAGTGTTTCCCCTGACTTTGGGGTGGTGGTTGACCTCAAGGGGAGGGAGATACATTGAGTGAAACCTGGGAGAGACTCAGCAACCACACATTTCTACATTCTCCAATTAGCATCGTCAGGCTAGGCTAACCCATCGATAACTGCCTTTATTAACTGACACACTGTAGTCTCTACTGTACATTTACTGCCAGATTGACAACTTACCGCTAACCTTTTCCTCTCCTCCGCTTGCATTCACTGTCACTTTTCTGCCACTCTTTCTCTAACATTGGTTCAACAACTCTCTCCCTATGCACACTTATTACGCACTGAGAGTTACGCTACCAAGAGTTTTCCAGGCAACAACACAGAGGTTGTTGCCTTGTTGCCTTTCAAAACAGTACTGCACAAAGAGGCTCCCAAACGCTATTAATTTCTGAATTTTTGGCCTGGTGGGGGTTCTCATTGGCCACTGGGCCTGTACGATTATAGAGGAAACACTGAGGAATTTGTGACGATTGTTTATGACCAAGGGTGAATGTTTGGTTTTACAAGTGTTGAGCTGTCACATGTCATTAATATTAATTAGGCTGCCAGTAAAAACTGTAGTGTATCTGCCCTCTCAGCCCACAAAACTGATTGTTGCTCTGAGAACCTTTTGATTTTTTTATTCATTTTGGTATTGATTTAGAATTGATGGTGTGTGTGGGATTGAGTCAACATAAACTACAGTTTGTGTGATTTCATGGTAATGAAGGAACATGTCACTCAGTGCAGCAGTGTGGCTTATTGACTGTGGCTTATTGAGTTTTCAATTTTCTTTTTAGCTTTTTAGTTTTTGGACAACAATGGAGCTCTATGACACAGATGAATTAGATATATCAGGCTTTGATACACACACACAATACATGTAAGTTGACCAATTCATTGTTGGTTTTGGGGTTTATTTGTGATGGGAATTGATGGTAATAGGAAATGTATAAAATATCAACAGACTTATTCAACCTGAAAATGCTGATTTATGCTTTGAATTTAGACATTGCAGTGTTGTTTTATTCGCCAAATCTTGGGTTAGACTATTCCCACAGATGATGCATTTTTTATGAAACAAAACAAACCTTGAACATATGAACTCATGCAGAACTTCGGAGGTTGGCGTAAAAGCAGAGCTTACTTTTGTGTCTTAGTGATGTGCTGAAATTCAGAAATACACAACAAGTATATTCCATATATGTTCTTAGCACCCTGCGCGTCCCTCTGTTTTCAGCTCCTTGATCTGCAGCATATCTGTTGCACAGTAGAAAGATCCTTCTTCAGCCCTCTGGCTGGCATCATCTCTGCTCTCCTTCCTCCTCCTGTCACAGCACTGGGTCCTAATTGCAGACTCTGCTGATGCACTCCAAGGGAAACAGAGCAGCAAGCAGAGGAGAGGAGATATAGACAGGCTGTCAGGGATGGGTTAGAGGATGGGGAAGAGAAGACACACATATGTGAAAGGGAGAGGGATGAAAGGCATAGTATGAGGAGGAATAAAAGGTCATCTCAGACTGTCAGCCAGGAAGGAAAAAGCCTGTCCAAAATTTCAGCTAATGAGCTTGCAAGGGCTTCCATTCTCTGTTACCCACTACCTGCAGTAGGCACACACACTGCTGACATTTCTGTGGCATCCCCTGACTCCAGCTGCCCACAGAAAAGTGGTTCACACACATGCTTTATGGCACCATGGCCCGACAATCTACAGCTGATTGCGTGGTGTCTGTGTGACACCTTCAACACAAGAAATGGAAGTAATCAGGGAAAGCTTGGTTTGTGAAATGACCCATGATAAAGACCATTGCGATGTACAGTAGAGTGCAGGACATCGAGATGATGGAAAACATGGAGAGGATACTGTTACTTTTTATAAACCTGAGAAAAAAAAATCAGGACGGCTTCTCTATGGTTTGATCCACTCTAACTACAAAACCTACAACTACGAAAGCGACGAAAATTGTAGTTTTGTCAAGCTGATTGATTTCTCTCTAGCAAGGTGGTATAAATCCAGCTTTTGATAACAAGGTGAATATCACTGTGTTTGCTGATGCCCTTGCATTTCCAGCCTTTTCAGACACTGAGTCATTTTCTGCAGGTTGTTTTCTGGCTGATTTTGAATTTACTAGTACAGCATGCCAATGATCCACATTCAGAGAAAGGTTACATTATGTTTAACGTTCAGATTGCAACTGTCATCTTTATTATTTACCAATTTGGATGCTTTTTTTTTTTTTTTTAAAATAATTGGTTAGTCTATAAAATGTCATCTGGGTGCAGTGACTTTGTCGAGTCATTACAGTGAGGTTGCCAGGCAACCAGCAGAGGACCCCAAAAAGTTGCTGTCCCAGCCAAGTAATGGTTCCACATAACCTTCCATAAACCTTCCATCACTTTTACATTTCTGATTGTTTTTGTAGTGATTAGTGAGCTTTAGAGGTGCTGGTAAGTGGGTTTTTGTTAATTTTAGAGCAGAGCCATGCTAGCAATTTTCTATATTTTTCTTATTGCTGACAGATCTCATGCGCGGAGCCAAACCAAGAATGAATTGATTTTACATGTACTGTGTGTGTTTCCAAAGTCTGATACATCTTATTCGTCTGTGCTGTAGTAGACCTCTGTTGTTGTCCAGAAACTATTAAAAACATGTAATGAGCTACTCCGCTGCATTGTGTGACATGTTCCATTGTCCCGAAAGGCAGTGGTTACTGTAGTTTGTTTAGAAATGGCTCCAAAGAGTAATAACACTATAGCAGAGTTCAGAGTTCTCAGCAGAGTTCTTAGTAAGGCAGACGCCACAGAGCATGCACAGGAATGTAGTTCTGTTTACAGCTTCACTAGATTATTGTGCTACATATCACAACCTCTCAACTTTATGCAACACTGTAACTTTCTCAGAGAATATCAATGCAAAGTCAAGATGTTGTGATATGTAGCACTTGTTAGTAGATTAGTTCATTGTTGGTTTGGCTCTGCACATGAGATTTGTTGATATGAAGAACAATACAGAAAATCGGCAATGATATCCTTTAAATTTGAAAAATTCTGCATATAAGGGCAGGTTTCTACAGCTCAGATCATTTCATTATCAAATCCTGTCCTGATATATGACCTTATGAAGGCAAAACTGTCATATGGGTCAAACTAATTGTAATTAAAATTAATAGTTATCACATCATTTCATTTGACTCCAGAAAGAAGGTTACTGATTACAAAGAAATGAAATAAACTGAAAAGGTCAATTGCAAGACAGATTCCCACTGCAATTTTAATACAAGCCAATATGTTTGACAGATTATTGGTGCTGCAGTAAATTATAAGGACATAGTTACTGTTGGGACAAAATGAATTGGTTTTCATGAAACATTGGTGATAAAAGTGCAACTTGACTATAAATGAATAAAGATAGAATGTTTCAGTATTATTTCTAAATTCTTTCCTCAATAATTACTGATATTGTCTGCAGAACTTGTGAATCAGAAAGCTGAAATCAGTTTCTCTAGTTACAATTTTCAGAGACAGTATTAGTATGCATAATTATTCTCATCACCTGTGTGGGGCAGAGGTTATAAGGCATCATACATCCAGTTTAGCCGTGGTCCAGCTGATTTTGTGCCTGGTTAGTACTGCTGTCAGGTCCAGTCCTGAGTTTAACTGGACCTGCTCTAAACCGCATCTAAGCTAGTCAGATGTGAAATAACACAGCAGCTGCCCCAACTTTGTACCCTTTGCATATTAAATCAAGACCAACAGATCCTTAGCTTGGTTCTTGGTTTGTTCAGCAATTCAAATAAAACAAAATGACAGGTTAGTCATACAACTGAACAGCAGACTACAACAAGTCAGACAATTCATAGTGACATTTAGAAAACTTCAGTGGTGCTGAGTAATCCATAATTCACCAGCTCCTGTGCTTTCTCCACATGAAACCCAGTGAAGCACAGGTTCACAGTTTTTCATGTGCCTTAAAACAACAGTTAGCTTCCTGTAATGATCATTGAAAGAAAAAAACTTTTAAATGCATTTTTGCACAAATTGACTGTGTGGATTCACTTTGGATTTTGTCCCCCATCACTTCCCTTGAAAGTGCATTATGAATGGTTCTTCTAATGATCAGTGTGAACAGGAGGAATGATTATGGCAAGAAAAACATTTTTAAATGTTCATTTGGGCACCTGACTGTTTTAGGACAACAATTTGAAAAATTATGAACCTGCCCTTGAAATCTTTTATGGCTTTAAAGGTCTCAATCACCAATTGTGTACATAAATATCAGTTTAGTCATGAGTAGTATTCAGCCTGTGAAAGAAGTTGTATATTGTTTTGGGCCTCTGGAGCAGTTTTGTCAAGTCTCACCATATCTCAGCTTTGGTTTGAACACTAGTTTCTTAACAGAAAACCTACAAACTGGGATGGGGAGCTTGAAACTCTTGGGTGTCAGGGAGTGTCTAACCAGATGTTATTGAGTTGCATTATGAGGACTCATCCTGCACATCAAAAGTCAGTTATTTTAAACTTCTTTTAAAACAGGCCATGTGAGTTATTTACAATACAAATACCTCAATGTGCTCATGGTATAACTTGAGACAGTTGTACTAATAACGCAAATTACACACAATTATTGTGTCCAGAAAACTGATTTAATGTACAAACTGCGAAACAGTCGGACTACCTGAACCACAAACATGACTGCATATGTGTCCTGCCATCATGCAACAGTTAATCATCATTAGTCACAATGCAAACATGCTTACAGATGGGAAAAATACTTACTGGTGTTCTTATGTACAACATACTGGATCTAACAGCAATGATAAAAACAAGGATGGGACATAGTCCAACATGTAGAAAAAAAGGAATAGGAAAAAGGAAAACTCAATAGTTCCCATCTGTCTTGATCCAGTGAGCTCCCACTACATATATCAATAGCTAGTAGGGAGAATTCTTAGGAATGCCTTGTTGCCAACAATGAGATGAGATGGATTTCAATCTCATATCTGTGTTTTAAGTATGGCACTAGAGCTGCGGGGGGTTAGTTTAGCATAAAGACTGGAAGCAGGGAGTAACGGGGGGTATCAACATCTCTAAAGGTCACTATTAAACACATTGTGTGTAATTCATACCCAAACAGATAAAAACAAGTTTTGTTTTTTACAGGAGGAATTGTACATGTAGTTACTTCCCAGAGTCTTGTCTTCACCACAAGGTTGCCAAGCAATCAGCAGAAACACTGGACAGGTGCTAGACATGATAATCTATTGCTCAGTCAAGAAGGAGTTACATTACATAATTTCCCACTTGTGTTTGCGTAGGATTAAATAATATATGATGATTGGTGAGCTGTGGAGGTGTTTTTGAACATAAAGGATAGGTTAGCATTTTTTCAATCTAAAAACAATATGCACATTCCCATAAGTACATTGAAACTGTTTTAGACACTGCTCCTTAAAGCAATTTTGATTAATGGGGATAAAATCCAGTCTTCTGTAAAATGCATTTTGGAATTCAGTTGAAGCTAATGAGGCTTCATCAGTCCAAGTTACACAAATCAAATGAGTGTTTTGTAAAGTTTTAGTCTTTTCAGTATAAAATGTAATCTTTGTTTCCACAGAAAAGGTGGAGTGGTAGTAACAAAATCAAGTGATCCACTTGAATGTACAGGTGGGCATGTGGATAAGAGCCAGACTAGCATTTTGCCCTGCTTCTAGTCTTTATGCTAAACTAGTCACCTGTAGATCTGTACTAAGCTCAAATATGCATACAATTTGTTGAAGTATTCCTGTAACAAAGAAACAGTAAAAAGCTACAGTTTAACATAATGAAAAAAGTGCATACATTGTAATGCAGTCAAACAATGGTCACTAATAAGCTAAGGTTGTTAATGCTGTTGGTCAGAAAGAGAATGTACACCTTCACATCTTGATATCAAGGGGTTTCTGCTTGCAATCTACCAATCACATGCTCCTCCTCCTTACTCTAACTGAGGAGTTAAAGCTTTGTGTACCTCTTCTCACAGTGCATAATTCAGCTTGGCATGGAAAGGCTTTCATGAGTCTTGTCTAGCAAATAGGAGTTAACTAGCTAAATTTGGTAGCAGTTGTTGATCTTACTAGCTTAGGAGAGGCAGTTGGTATGTGATTGAAAGACAATTCTACTAGTCATTTAAAGTGACATTATGGAATAAAATTTAACATAAAATACAAGTGTCACTGGGAAAAATGCCATTATGAAATAAAAACAGACTTTTGGAAATTAATTTCATTTAGAAATAAAAAAAAAAATGGTATCCAAAACTCTTTTTTGGGATTGTTGGTTCAGCTGTATATTTTACAGTTTATGTTTATTTTTTCATAATGTCTTTTATTTGTTTAATGGTGAACACTTTTGGGTTTCATAGACATGGAGTAGAATTTGGCAATAATTTCTGGACACTTGGATCTTATTTCCTTGTATTCCACTTTAGGAAGTATGAAATATGTGTAAGTAACAGGAATTATGAGGCGACCTGCAACAAAGGTCCCTGGCTGAATTTGAACCCATGGCATTGCAGGATATGTTAGTGCTAGACCAGCAGCACAGTCCAAGGTTAACATATTTCCAGTGCTGTAAGAAGTGTCTTAACTAAACAACTTTCTCAGAGCATCGTAAATATAGCCTTCAACTTCCTGTATCTCACCATGGGGCATTCACACTAATGTCAGAAAAAAAGAATAGAACAATATACAGAATAAGAATGTCACATCCGTGACATTTTCACACACCCGAGCCAGAATGGAAAGTATTTGCAATCAAAATCCTTTAGCGGTAAAACGTGATGAAGTGTGTTTTGCAGACATTTTTAATATCAATATATTATTTAATTTTCCAGTGCACTTTTTCCTACTTTTTCACAATGTTAAAAGGTCTGTTTGTGGTTTCTGATGGTCCTGCTCCAGTGTTTGGAAGCCATTACTTCATAACCGCAGCAGGCAAGGCCAGAAACCAAGCTCTGGCATTCCCATTATTACCAATGAGCAACTGATGACCTCTCAAGAAAAAAAAAAGCAGTGACTTAGCTGTGGTCTGATGGGAAGCATGAAGACTTGTATGTACCACACTGCGGGGTGCTTATTTAGATGTTTGAGCAGTTCTAGGCTCAAATAAATATCACATGAAGTTGATAACCTTCACTTAAACATCTGTCTGCTTTTGGTTTGTTTGTCTTTTTGGTTTTGGAGGAAATCATGTGAAAGAAGTGAGTTGACTCGAGCAGTTTAAAGCTATAAGTCAGAAGTTTTTTGTTCTGAAGGCCAGGCTGTCATCCAGTGGGGTTTGCTCTTTTGTGGTTTCCTGTTAGAATACTGAATTCAGGCTGCAGCCCCATTTATATCCAATTTATTCAAAAGAGTAGTGCAATCAGTCTCAGTGAGTCGTCAGGGCTGCTGCTGTTGTCAGGGGCAAATTATGGGCTGTTTTAAGTGGTTTGTCATCATGGAGCTGAACTCTGTGTTGGATGCCGTCACTCAGGCCTATTGTGAGCAGCTGTGTTGCTATAGTCACTGTGGTCTGTTTGAAGAGGGTACACACATGCACACACATAGGCTGACACACCGACCACACTGCACATGGACACACAGACCACACGGCACGCACACGGCACACACAGGTCATGTAACAAAACTAATGTGGAGATAATTGTTTTTACAGCTCGCCCCCCCTCTGAGGAATTTAGAGTTTGCCACTTTTTAAATGTTTACTGAAAGTCCATTTTCAAGAATTGGTTTCTCGTCAGATTGGTGGGTGCCGTTCTCCCATTGTGCGGTGCCGCAGTGCTGTTGCAGTGCATGTCAAACCTGTGAAGAGCTGAAATTATCAGTTGATTTATCTATGAGCATAACATTAATCAGCAGCAGTTTCGATAAATGAGTAATTGTTGATGTCATATTTCAAGAAGTTTTATACATACATTTATATTCTCCACTGGAGGAATTGTAATGATGGTGATAGAGTTTTCATCTAGCAACACCATTATACCCAAGACCCAGATGGTGAACATGCTAAATATAACCTGCTAAACATCTGTATGTTAACACCGTCATTGTGAGCATGTTGCCATGATGGCAGTAATTGTTAGTGTGATTTACCACACTGAGGGTTTGTGCAGATAAAATGAAAGAAAAGCAGCACTGCTGAAACTCGTGTGTTTAGACTTATGCAATATGTACTGTGTTTAGAGGTACAAAATCTGGTAGGAGGGAACACAAGTTCATACAAATATTCACCACTCCTGATTTATCACTGCAGACCTCTGTGGCAGGCAGAGGAAGCAGAAACTCATATTTAACATCTGGGAAAAGCAGGTGTAAAATCTGCAGCACTGTTTTATCTGACATTAAGAGAGGGAGACAGAAACAGTGAGAGAGACACACAGAAACACAAATTACAAGATTCAACTATCTGCTCAACACCACAACACAAGCTGTTGTATTATGTTTTATCCTTTTTAAAAGAATAAACTAGAAAATGGAATTTAAACATTTTACTCAAAGTCATTTAACCACTAATTTTTTTTTTGTTGAGCTGACAACATCAGGCAATTTAATATTTCCTCATATATAACCCTTCCCAAGATGAATGCATACTTTCAGTTCCGAGTCTTCTTTTCAACAAATATTCAGAGTTCAGCAGCATAAAACATTTTCCTTTATGCTTCATGACTTCACAGACATACACAAACGCATGTCAAGACAGCCGATGTCAACTTTACTTAGCAGCACTTCATGCATATCAGAGGGACTGCGGCTGGGCTCATTTACATCTGTAGTCTTAGTAAATATCCTTCTAAAGTGAAAAATTTCAGTCACTGAATATTTATGCCCCTGACAGTAATTTGCAACTGGCTTAATAAATATCTCTCTTAGTCCTGTTCACATGTGATTGATTCTCTAGCTGAACATAACACTCAAGAGTTTAATGTGATTTAACCATCCGTGTCATTCTGAATTCTACTTGATTTTTATACATGTATTTTGTACAGATAATGAGATTGAGCAATATGTATCAAATCTGTAAATTGAATAGAGGAAGAATCCAGATGAGATGTGTTTTTTTTTTTTTTTGCCTCGTCTGCTGACTTAAATATGTCACAGATCAAGCTGCGCCATCACATCGGTGCAAAAATACTGTAAATCCAGTGTGACTATAAAACAGTCCTGCTTATTGATTTGAAACATTGCCCACAATGATCTAATACAAGCAGAGATATTAAAGAGATGGTCTCATGGTATATATCATCGTATCATCCAACCTTAAATCAATATTGCGGTTTATACAATGAACGGCTGCGGGTCTCTGCAGATTTCAAAAAGGGATTTGTAAAAGTGTTCTGAGGCAGATATTTTTGTCCCCTCAAACATACACACACTGTGTTGTTACATGATTGTTTACAATAAAAACATCTTTAACTCAAAGTTGCAATTCTTTAAAGAAACTCATCTAAGGAATCCTTATGAAAATGATTGTTTATAATATATATCTATGTAGAAAAAATACTGTTGGCTCGTATGTTACTAGCAGATTTTTTTTAACGGTGTTGGTCTTAAAAATCCCCTGTGTTGCGCTGTGTTATTATCTGCTGTGCAGTGTTTTGGCATCCGGCCCCAAACTCATTAATCTATCAAAAATGGACTTCCTAGGTTGTATTTCCTCCTCTTGCATGTACCTTTACACCAATGCAGCCTCTTTTCTAACAGTGTTGTTTGCGAACTGAATGTTCCGACCTGAGTTCAAACTACTTAGTTATGAAAAGATCATGGTCATGACTGCAGTCACCACTGTGGATGTATGTATGGCCGTAGGCATGACGAGGAAGGCGTAAACCATAAGATGAAGCCAGAGTTCTTTTAAGATGGCATGATGGCACATGTTCACATGACAGTATGGCATCATCTGTTATCCTCTGAGCCCTAACATGCAGTGACCTCAGTAAAACAGTCAGAATGCAGCTTGTGGTTTTCTTCCTGCAGATGTGTAGGAGTAACACACCAAGCCTTCAGTTTTAATGTTTCCTCCATTTATGCTCTGACTGCAATAGGATGGCATTAACTTGTAATAAACCTACTGCAGTGGAATGTCACTTTTTCACATTCATATAATTGCATACAACCACAGACTTTCCTTCATGTTTTATACTCTTTCTATTTCACATTGCTTCTTGACCTCAACCTCAGCTGTTATCTAGAGGTCAAAGGGGATACTGACCTGTGTGTTTGTGTGTGTGTGTGTTTAGGCCGCTGACCCAGGAGGAGATCGCTCAGCGCAGGGCCCTGGCTAGACAGAGACATGCTGACAGGATGGCAGCTGGTCAGCCAGCAGAGACAGCAGACAAAGACCCCACCGACTCAGGGAGTACGCTACAGGAAGGCCAACCTGCAGGACCCAGCACAGGTAAACTGGACACTTTACTTATCTCTGTCTCTCATTTTTCATCTCAACAACAGTGCAACCTAAGGTGACAGATAATGGTGAACATTAAATTTGATGAACAGTTGAATATGTTCAGGAAACTGGTTTAATTATATGCTTTACAGAGTGAAAGACCAGAGAAATACAACATGATATGTAATGATGTTGCAGTTGTCAAATTTCCAGTTGATAGAATACAGTAAAAGTATAACATTGACATTCAGTGACGCCTCCATCCCTTTTTTTCTTCGTGTAATTAGCCCATTCTTTCCTCTTCACCGTGATTGGTTGGCTCAAGTTATGAGACCTCTACTGCTCCACTTAAAAAGAAGCCAAAACACACAGTAGTTTTTCAAAATCACCATATCCTAACTGCTTTGCAGCCCAAAAAAGAAAGCGAGATCCAGCATCTTGTGTCAGAGCGCCTTCTGTGTAAAGTATGATGGTTCACTGTAATTGCCTTTTTTTTTCTCTCTGACAGCTAAGATAGAGAGTCTGGTGGTGAAAGAATCAAAGCCAGGGGAGGAAGAGGAGCAGAAGGAGACCTTCATAGCATTCGCCAGGGTCTACAGCGGGGTGGTCAAGAAAGGACAGAGAGTGTTCGTATTGGGACCAAAGTATGACCCCGCCCAGGGCATGAACATGGTAAACGCACTGTTATCAGTAAACCTCCACAATACCCGTTCTATTCTTCTCTGTCTCCGTTATGCACAGATATGTTCAATACATGTTAACAAACCCTTTAAATTTCTGTATTTTTTTCCTATAAATCTCATGTGACCCACAGACTGACAGGAAACAATCCACAAATGTGCAAAACCTGTTAGACATGTACAAATGGGCCTATAAATGGGTAAATGTTTACAGAATAAGTTTACTATAATAACTGCATTTGTGTATGAGTATGTCATTTCGCAGCCCGTCCCCCTCCCTCTAGCTACATCTATGACACTTCCCTGTTCCTGTCATCCACCTTTATGTAACAGCTTCTGTTGTTGCAGGTGATGACTCAGATAATTCACAAAATTAAAAGTATCTGCGTTTACAGTTGTCCTCGAACTCTTAGTATCATTAAACAGAGCTTGATCTCATGGGTCAGACAAGGAACAGGCACAATTGTAACTCAAGGATTTGACTACCTGCTTTGTACTCTGCAAATATCTAACATATAAATATGGACTTTGTGTGGAAATACTCTTAGGTTAATATTAGATTGTTACTTCAAAAAGTGCCTGGGTATGGGCAGGTTCACAATTTTTCAAGTGTGTCTTAAAAGGACACTGAAACAGGCTTTCCTTGCTCTAATCATTCCTCCTATTACTGATACTGGACATAAGAAGATCCCCTTAAAATGTGATGAGAGACAAAATCCACAGTCCTTGTTTTGAGCAAAAATCTATTTCAAAGTTCATCTGAAGGCAGCGGTGCAGTTGTTACAACACATGCCACATAACCGCAACATCCCTCATTGAACTCTGGGGACCTTTGTTGCATGTCACTCCCCACTCTCTCCCCCTCTGTTTCCTGTTTGCTTCTCAACTATCATCTGTCGAATAAAGACAAAAATGCCCAAAAACATATCTTAAAAAAAAGTTTATACAAAGATAAAACGAGTCTTCAGCTGTCAGAGTTAGTCAAATAAAGTGGATATCTTCCAGTTTTTCTTTTTTTACTAAAAATGTCTCTTAACTGACAGTTTTTTCCCCATTCAGCTGCAGTGGAAAGATCATAACAAAGGGGATTTTGGGAAGAGGGAATCTGGCACTGAAAAGACTGACTTTGAAAGATATTGACTTGATTTGACTCATTTGGATGACTGAAGCTTCTTATTAACTTCAGATAAACTTTTAAACACACTTTTTCACGGAAGGACTATGGATTTTTTCCTCCATCACATTGTAAGTGCATTATGAAGGGATCTTTTAATATTCAATATGAACAGGAGGAATGATTACAGTGAGCCTGTCTCATGTTCATATCGACACCTGACCCGATTTGAATTTCTCTCAAAAAAAGAAAATAATATCTGTTGCAGGGAACAGAGTAGAGTGGGATTAGGATTCATTGATGGAATATTAAAGTAACAGCACATATAATTTGCCAACTCAAAAAGTGGATTTTGTTTAGAATTACTGTCTCACTTTTTAAGCAACTCAATATTTAAATGATAAGTTATTGAAAAAGAATACAAAATCCAAATCTCATTACATGTTAATAAACTGTTTCTGTAATGTTACACCATTGTGAATCAGCAGACATAAAAAACAAAAATCCAACTTGTTCTGCTTGTTTGGTCTGAGTAAGTACCCTGCTGCTTGCACATTAAAGCCTGTTAATTATCAAAGATATTTTAGGCATACTATTTGAGCGCTACAAACAGCATTTTATGGTCAATTTCCACTTTTCTGTGGCGAGCTAATAAAAGAGAATTCAACCAGGCTAGTTTTCTTTCAAAAAGCCTTCACATCACAGATCTTCAGTCACATGTTGGGCAATATATATCCCCTCCAATAACTGATTTCAAGGTCAATGACAATGCCCCCTTCATGTATGTTAATGGAGTGGACAAAATATTCAGAACACTTCTCAATATAATGCACTCCAATGCACCACCAACCACCACTATGACTTCAATAATAAACATAAAGTAGAATTATCACCTTTCTGACAATGTCAACAAAAACTGAAAATGTATAAGTTTAGTAAATGTAAGAGCTGGCAGAGCTGTTGTATTGTGAGATTGCATAGGTGTACCTAATGAAGTGGCCATTGAGTGTATATATACATTATAGACATACATACACACATAAATGCAAGTACACAGTTAGCGCCAACGTCACTGTTGTCATTGTCACTTGTCACCCGAGCCATCAGAAGAAGCAGCAAGAAAGAAAGAAAAAAAAACATATCATATCCACAGATAGTCACAGTCCCAAAGACCTCATGTTAGTGTCACCTCTAGGGTGGGCAAAGGAGAGCAAATTCAAACTCATCTCATCAACTTTACAGCACACAGTCAAAATTTTTCCTAGCAAATTTTTGTTTTTCACACTGAGATTACCAAACTAACAGATCATCACGAATGTTAAAACTGACTCAGTACATGCAGTATAGAACACTTTCAGCAGACACTTGTCAACATTAAAACCTCTGAGCTTCCTTAAGAAAAACAATCTTTAGTTTGCCCTTTTTACAAATAAAATCAGTGTTGGCATCAAAGGTAAGTTTATCATCCAGGATGGTTCCCAAGTATTTGTATTGCTGGACTACAGTCACAGGCTCTCCTATAATGGTGGCAGGAGCAAGAGATGTAGAAATAGGTCTCCTGCGAAAGTCAATGAACATCTCAGAAAAATATAGTTGTAGAAAAGACTGTTCACAACATCTAACTAATTCTCCTACCACTGGTCCATGACACTGTTCATTACGGTATCATCTGCAAACCTAAGTACATACCAGTCTTAATAATAAATCTGACAGTCATTTGTTCACACAACAAATAAAAGTAGGGAAAGAACACAGCCCTGAGGAGACCCTGTGGAAGATAAGAGTGTAATAGACTGAGAACCATTCACTCAAACTCTCTATTCTCTGTTTGTCAAAAAATCTGTTAACCGAAAAACAGTATTAAACTCCAAATTAAATTTTAACAGCAGCCTATGTGCAAGGAAGAGAGGCTGAATTCAATTTAAAGCTGAAGAGCAGTCTTGCATGTTTTTAGTTCCCTTCCAGATGCCTCAAAACAAAATTTAACAAGGTTGCAATAGCATCTTCAATCCCCCTCCTTGCCTTTTAAGCAAACTGGAGGGGGTCTAGTCTGTCCTGCGTCATCTTGTTTTTAGTTCAAAAGTTTTCATTACAAGGGAAATAAGAGCCAGGGGGCAATAATCACTTTGGTCTTTTGGTCTTTGGTCATGTGACTTCTGTGGCCTCTGGAACCACAGTAGATTACTTCCAAAGTCTGGGCACCTTCTTCTGTTCCAAAGAGGATTGAAAGATATATGTAAAAATTACACTTAGCTGTCTAGCACAGCTTTTCTGGAGTATACACCCAACGCGGTCAGGACCAAAACTCTCCTTGATAAGGCCAAAAGATTTATACACTGTGGCTTTGTCAATATGTATCTTACAGCCCTCTACCCTGTCTTGGAGCTCAGGGAGTTCATGATTAAAATCCTGTGCATCAAACCTTAGATAAAACCTCACTTAATGTAATTCCTCTGCCAACTCCACTTCAGTGTCAGACATATCAACGCTCTTAACATTTCTGTTTTTATTCTGCATTCCAAACATAGATTTAATGCCTTTCCAGGCTGCATATGAGTTACCACTTCTCAAATCACCCTCCACTTTATCTTTATACTTAAGTTTAGCCAGTTTTATCTCCCTCTTAACACACTTCTGGACCTCTTTTTTTTTAGTACTGTCCCACTGATAAAAGATTAGTTTCTTCAATAGTTGTTTGGGGGATTTACTAATCCAAAGCTTATTATTGGAAAAGATTGTACATGTTTTGTGAGGCCATATTTTCACAGAATTTAATATAACATGATACTGCGTCAGTAAGTTTGTCCAGATCTGCATAGGATTCTTTAAAAATGTTCCAGTACATTCAAAACAGTGATCTAGTTCCTGAATAGAGTCCTCAGACCACACCATGACGTCTTTGCAGTCTGTTTTATCCCTCTTTAGAGTCAGCTGGTAGAGCGGAACTAAATGAACAGAATTGAAGTCAGAGGTGACTTGTGGAGCTTTGCAATAAGATTTGAAGGCTTCCCTGGATGGTCCTCGTAACAAAGGTTTATATTAAAGTATACAGCCTTATAATGATATAACAATGATTGCTGCTGAAAAATAACAGCAACTTTTACAAAATAAGCTGTACTCAAAATCTGCTTGATAGGTTTTTCTGGAGCTTTGAACCACACTTCATATTCTTCATATTTGATAATTTAGTGTTTTTAATTGTCATAGGGTTGATTCACTGCTCATTACATGTACAAAGTATGAAACTTCACTCACATGATAACAGGTGGTTGTATATTGGGGGAGATAGTAACCTCAAATCGTCTGTTGTCAAAGCGTCTGTTGTCAGATGTGAATGTCCTCCTTGATCTTTCTCCGGCTGCAGTTGAAAGCTCCTGTAAAGGATCGTATGGGGACCTTAAGTTAAGATTATTTGTTTCTTATCTCAACCCCTGTAGTGACATTAAAGAAATCATGAAATATACTGTTTCAGTTTGTACTTGCATTTTTCATCCCAACCATGGCAAATAAATGTTAGCTGTCCTTGCATTAGGATCTCCCGAGGAAAAAAAAAGAGATTCTAAATGCTTTATTAGCATCTTTGTCCTTCATACTTGTTCCTTCTCTTATGTCTGCCAGCTGCCAGAGGGCTGCAGTGCTTCAGACTGTGCCTCAGAAGTACCTCATCTGTCCTGTTGTTCCATGGAAAGCATCTACCTGCTGATGGGCAGAGAGCTAGAGGAGCTGGAGGAGGTGCCCTCCGGAAATGTACTAGGTACAGTAAACATTTCTCTTACTTTGGATTAGCTATTGCGTTGCATTGGCATCACTTTGCTTTAATGGACCCTGTTTGGGCTATTTGGTTAGGGATTTGAGGGATTGAGACATCAGTCAAAGCAGATTTGATTCTTTGATTTCCTTCCTTATGCCAAGTGTGGCAGATGAGTCTGCTGTCTTTGCTGTGACTGACCTTATCTGGTATGCATCATGTGGTTGATAGATATCAAGGAATTATGTTGGATTTTCAAGGAAACACAAATTCTTAAGTTGTTCATAGACAGTGTGAGCTGACTGGAAGTTGGAGCACTTGTCAGGCCTGAATGGGAGTGAAAATGTCCTTATTTAATAAGAAATACAAAAGATGAACAAGTGTGTTAGACATGATCTGGTGATCCACATGAACAGGAAGAATACTGAGTTATAACCAGTGAGATGTATGTGATGTTGCTTGTTGTTATTCTGTGGCAACCTGCTCATTTGAATCCCCCAATGGACAAAAGTGCAATACTAAATCACAGGACTACCCCTTTTAAAAAAAAAAAAACATTAAAAAACCATTAAAAAACATTATCAGGTTTTTGAAGTCTCATCATTTATCGATATTGATATCGACCTCAAAAACCCAGTATTGGTTTTGAGTTTTGGTTGTGGAAGGAATTCATGATATTATGACCTACTTGTCTGTTATTGCTGTATATCCCACACTAATGTCAGCACTGATTCCTAGCGCTACCAGCACTGATTCATAGCCAGCATGTGTTTCTATTCTGCTTGCCTCACTCTGAAAACTTGTGACCTAAATTTTGACTCACACACAGACACTTCCTAGATTCCCATGTCATCACTTCTGTTCTCCAAGTCGAAGCTAGAAATCAACATGAGACTTTGTCCCTATCGTCTACACCTTCTTCCCTGATATGTCTTTGTTTGAGCTGAATAAATATGTGTTCAAGCTAAATGATTACAAATGGAATGTTCTCAGTCTTGCTCTGACAATTGCACATGCATTCTTAATACAGCTGAGTGGTCCCAGTTGACTGCTCCGTCTCCTCTGGAAACTGCTTTTTCTTTTTTCTCACAAACATATCGACGAATGACCCCTTTCACTAGTCTACACATTTAGACGCACATTACAGCTAATTAAGCACTATTTATACTCCCCACAGGCTCCAGCCTTATTAGTGAGCTACTGTGTAAAGATTAAGTTTCTGTGATGTGCATGTATTCGTTATGAGTCTTTTTCTGGCCATGTAGTGAAAATGTAGCTCAGGCATTGTTTAAAACACTTAGGCAGGCTGTGTTCAGATTGAGCAAGGAACACAGTAGAAATTCTTCATACTGAGTGTAGAGCTGCATTCAGATTGAATTGTATGCCTGTATAATATGTGGATAATGTGTGTGTGCATCAGCCTGTGCTTTATGATTGTTCGTCGGTGCAGTATTGACGCGACCTCCCATCAATGTTCCTGTGCACTTTGAGCTTTGAGTGCTGCAGACGCTGAATGGAAATCAGGCCTGTGTGAAATCTTCCTGTGAGACCGGCATGAATTATGAAGGAGACATGCATTAGGATATTTACATACAGTCATCAGCTGCCATGGAGGCAGAATGCACACCAGGAACAAGTTATCAGCAAGGCAGTCCGCCCTTAAGTAAGCATCACAGATCCCTCTGCTCCTTATTTAGTTTGGATTGTCAGCTCACAAATGGGCTGTAAATGGATTTTACTGAGTCTACTGTTGGCGGTTTTGTGACTGGTCGCACAGAGATGGACTTAATCTTGCGTTTTTTGACTCTGGTAATGATCTGGGTGTATTAATGAATATGGTTGGAGATTGGAAGGGTCAATCATAGATAAAGTGCGAATACCACCTGGAATGTTTTGGCAGTGCACCACTTAGCTTTAGTATGCTCATGGATGTATGCTAGCTGGCTTAGCCAAGTTACCCTGGTTACTCATGCTCATATAGTGTTGATGCTGTCATTATTATTGTCTCCGTAATTAAATGATGTCTCCTCATCCCCCTCCCTTCTCTGTGATGGTTGCCTTTGAGTGAAGCCATTTGGAACAACAATAAACACTTTTGATTTCCAATGAGGTTGGACAGCACGTCACAAGAACAGGGTTTACATCAGCGTTTTGAGCTCTTCAGCCAGCTATGGCTTAGATTTTGTCATAATTTATTTTAATTAATTTTGTTGTTGTTGAAATGTGCCCAGCATCCCAAGGCTTCAAGTCAGCCAATCAGGACTTTTTTCAAGTTTTTTTTGTACAGTGCAAAAACTTTGATATTATTTATTTCAATTTGATTTATTTCCTTTGTTGTTGCTGAAAACACAGCATGCCAAGACTCTACATTGTCAGATTCTTTGTAAGAATCTGCTATAGTTGTTGATTTAAAAAGCCAGCAGTCTGTCTGTCTCCTATCAAAAGATGCTTGTCAGTGGGCTTAACAACTTTTCTGGGGGAAACCCTGGTAAGGACCAGTTCTGGGTGACCATAAGTCAGCATAAAACAGCTGTCAGCAGGTGTCTTGACTCCTTGTAAGAAACAAATAAGTGGTTTTCCTTTTCCACTGCAGCACAACTAAACTGTTTCAGTAATAGTTTTGGCCAAGGACCCATTTCTGGATGTTTACATTTAACCAAATAAGGGACAAAAATATTATTTTCTTCCTTTCTTTTCCTTTTCTCAGTTTTGGGGTCACGGTTTGCAGAACCATGAATTCCGTGTACCATTACAACCCTACATTATAGCCTTTGTAGAGACGGGTGACAAATTAAAGGAAAAACCGGTATAGGTCTGAATGCTTGACCCTTACAGTGAGGGGATCTGGTGGCTCTGTTATGCTTTGGGGGGCATTATGCTGGCATGGTTTGGGTTCACTTAAAGCAGGGGTGTCAGACTCCCTCCACCTCAGCATAATCATTGCCCTACTTTTAAATGTAACTAAATGTGATGTAAAGTAAATGCAATTACTCCTTAATGCTAAATTTAAACTCATTATTTATATTTCTTAATTCCACTTGTGGGAACATTGCATTAAGGTGGATACATTGTAGTCTAGTGGCAGGATATGGTCACTTCACATAATCGGCATGCTTTGTGAGAAATGTAGTCTTTGGTCAATGCACACCTTTTACTTATTTATTTTTTTACAATCTGACCTTTTTCTCTCACGGGCCACATAAAATAACATGGCGGGCCACATTTGGCCCACGGGCCTTGAGACACATATGCCTTAAAGGGAAAGGTCACTGCAAGTCAATACAAAGTTGTTGCGAGTGATCACCTTTATCCTGTGATGAAACATTTCTATCCTGATGGGAGTGGTCTCTTCCACGATGACTGTGGCCCAATTCATAAAACTTGAGGGGTCACTGAATGGTTTGATGAGTGTGAAAATGATGTGAATCATATGCTATGGCTTTTGCAGTCACCAGATCTCAACCCAGTTGAACACCTGTGAGAATTTTTGGACCAAGGTGTTAGACAGCACTCTCAACTACCATCATCAAAACACCAAATGAGGGCATATCTTTTTGAAGCATGGTGATCATCCCTCCAGAGGAGTTCAGAGACTTATAGAATCAATGCCAAGCTGCATTGAAGCTGCTCTGGTGGCATGTGGTGGCCCAACACCTTACTAAGACTCTTTATATTGGTTTTTCCTTTCATTTGTCCCCCGTCAGTTTTTTTTTTATAATTTGATGACCCTCTCCACCTTCATATGTTCTGATTCTGTGCTAAACTCAGTGAACACAACCAATCAATGGCCAGGGGTATACAACACAGACTGATACCGTGTAAAAACACCCGAGGGAAGAGTTTCTCTTCATTTTCTGTTACTGTTGGTAATGATGAAATAAGACATAGTCAGCTTGTTTCTCCAGGGATCTCAGAGCATTCCACTAAAAAGCTTGATGACTCAGCAGAAAGTCGAACCAGTGGCAGGCAGTGTGGAAACAATTTCTGCCCAAACGCAGATCCACGAAAACACACCCCATCTTTCTCTCTGTGTGTCTGGGCCATGTGGGAGCCATCATTCCTGTCCTGTTAGTGGACTGTGGGCAAGGAGGAAGTTGCCAGCGGAGCACCAGTGTGTAAACCCCACCAGGCTTGGCCTTGATTAGACCCCCATTATTATCTGACGGCTGGAGCAAGTAATTGGAGAGGGAAAGAACTGCACTCACACACAACTTTCTCACACAAATATACACACACAACACTGCATTTGATGTGGGAAACATCATTTTCTAGTTAGCCACATGACGACACACTGCACAGACTGCATGACAAAGCGCTAAGTTTGCCTTTGTGTGTGTGTCTGCAAGTTAGTGTGTTATGAGAGTGCATGTGGGAGTGAGACCCCCTCCGTTCTGGCTGTTTTAAAATGAATAACAGAAACCATGCACACATAATCACACACACGCATACACAGGGAGGCAGAGAGACAGACAAAGGAAAGGCAGCTGTTGTACTGTATGTACTGTATTGTGCTGCCTTCCCTCCTCTGTTTCCTGCTAGCCGTTGGAAACAGCAGCTTCAGGAAATGAAGGCCTCCCATCATGCTTCGGCTCTGACAGCTCAGCTTTGAATGCAGCCTGCAGCCTCAGTCATTCACTCAGATGAGTGCCAGGATTCAATGAACACCAGCAAGTTGGTTGGTTAGGATGAGCTATCTGCTTTTTGTCAGGGTAACAAACGATTTTCGTTGGTCATTTATCAGCAAGAAAGAATTCATTGAAATTAATTGAAATTGTGTTATATTCATATTCATATTAATTGGTAGCTCAAAACTCTTGTCTGTAGCTTCCAGAATTTTTAATGAAACAATAAACTTGACAACATGTTTCAGCCCCACAGAGGTTCTATGGGTTAGCGACATGTATTGCTATGTGCCACTGTGTCACTCTTTATTCTATCACCAGATGGCACCAATGATTTTTCAAGTACTACTCGTAGTGGCTTTAAAGCTGCACTAGTCAACTTTATTTTTGGACCAATAAAACAAATAACTTTGTATAACGTTTAACAAGTCACTCATAAACACGAACCCACCGAGAATTCTTGCCTGGCATAGCAGTTTTCTTTAGCTTTCAAGCGTCTTTTAGCTAATTGTTTTGGTTTTCTGACCAGCAACTCTACTCCCATCAACTCTGTTACCAGCAGCAGCAGACAGCTGTTGTCAGTAAAAAAATCTCTGATAAACCCACTGTACACTACCTGCCCAGCAACCAAACAGCAGACAGAAAGTTGGAAGTTGGAAAGAGCAGTTGTATTTCCAACTACCTAGTTGAAAGTAGACTGGAGGTGGGCAACAGTTCAATGATAAAAATGTCATCAAACCATTGCCTGGGTACAGTGGTAATATGTCAGATGTCCTCAGCTTGTTCTGCTGCCCCCAAGTGGCCCAAAATCAATTCATGCAGCTTTAAAACAACACATGGTCACAAATGATACAACATATTCTTCATACTGTTAATAGATTGCCCCAAAGTAAGGACATTTAAGTATTATACAGTGACTTTATTTATAAAATGCAATCAATATATTTTGAACCCTGTAAGATCTTTTTTTCAAAAATGTTGACCCTCTCAGTATAAACCCTCACAAAAGAAAAAATACAAGTATTGTGTGGCAGGATTTTACTCAGAAGCTTTGTCTCAAAACTTTTGGAATTAAATCTCACTCAATCTGTCTTTGGGAGTAGACTTTCAGTGACCTTTTTAAGAGGCTTTCCTGTTTTGGGAGATCAAATGAACACATGCGAGGTCTTTAAGTATAAAACTCAGAACTCAGATCAGAAAATGTAGGTGGTCTTTATGACCTTCAGGAACTAGTCAAAGGCAAGTTCAAACCCATACACATGCAGAAGTAATACCAAAGCATATCATACTAATCATATAAGTTGTTCAGCTACAGGGTTTGTTTGTCACTGTTCTTATTGTCCAATGCTGATATCAGTTATTAACACAATGAGCCTGCTCACTCATAGCTCTAAGCACCTCTCTCTCTCTCTCTTTCTGTGTCTCTCTCTCATATGCTCACATTAACAGCTCCAGCGGGAGACTAACTAGAAGACTTTGTCTCTAATAGCTTAACCACATTTGATCATAGTCTTCATGCTGAGATGCCTCCAGCTCACATTTTTATGTTGATCTCTCATAATCGATCACAGCATGGTGCCGTCTTATTCATCTTGTCTTTTAGATGATCATTGGGAGGTTACCAGTTTGTTGGGGTTCTAAACAACACATGATGTTGTAATACTTTAGATATTCTTCAGACTCCAGGTTCATTGGCCTTTTGAGTTCAGTGATATTTAATTTCAAGATCTTTTAAGATTGTTAAGATCTCATATTGATACATTCAAATGATTCAAGTCATTCATTAACAGTTTAATTGAAATTTCCTTTCTCAGTTGATATGCCTGTTACACTGTGCAACAGTTTGTGGACCCCCTTGTCCATGTGCCCTCATGTACTTTTTGCCTGTTTTACCTGGCTTGGGCAAGGCTTTTCAGTTCCATTGATAAGACATCTTAAGAGGATAAGGCTGGGAGTATTCCATATTTCTCTTATTGTCAACAAATCTCATAAAAGGACCAAAACTAACAATGGTTTGTGTCAATGTGTTAAACCTTTAAAAACTGGTCAAAAATGAATACTAAAATGTAAAATGTTCAGAAATGTTCTAAAACAACTTGTCACTAGTCTTTAGTTACTCAAACAGGAGGAAGTAGTGCATTTGTTATCTGCTTTAGGTGTGGAGTTGTGTTAGTGCTCTAGCGAGTAATTTCGGCAGCACAAGTGTGTGTGGGATTGAGTCAAAATCAAATACAATATCCAAGTTCATCGTAACAAAGAAACAGCCAAGCCAACATCTCTGAACAATGACATCCATGGTTGTTCACTCACATACACTATGGAGAAGCAGATTCTAGCCTTAAATAAATGCTTTCCCAGTGTGGTGTGGAAGAACTTAACTGGCCTGCAGAGCCCTGACCTCAACTCCATCCAACACCTTTGGGATGAACCTCAACAGACCTTATCACTCAACATCAGTTTTGGACCAGCCAGGTACAGAAATCAGTTGGAAAGCCTAAAAGCAGAAGGGTGCAAGCAGATGAATGCCTATGGTTTGGGAATCACATCATCAGCAATAATATATGTGTGTAATATTCAGGTGTATAATACATTTATATTAAACTGCACCACAGAGGGCAGTAGTAAGCAGTGAGAACCACCTCTATAAGTGAAATGCTTTTCGAACAGATGTCTGTTGGAGTGATCTTTTCCCTCCAGAATGATCACAAGATCTCTCCACCAGGTCTGTATCTTTGCTGATAAGCAATCTGCAGTACATTCCCAGATCTCTGAACAGAGCTTGGTGTAATATTCCCCCATAAAACACAGAAAGGCATGCACTGGAGTTGACACACTAGCCATGAAAACTCTGAGTACCTTAACAAAAGTCCTTTGTTTATTTCTCCTCAATGTTTTTGATTAGTAGCATACACCCAGCCAGCGTTGGGATTTATCTGTGATTGCAGCTGAGGGAGAGTACACAGCCAGCTCGATGGTGTTTGATGGTGAGCTTAGTAAGGCAAACAGTTTGTCACAGGGGTTAAAGACGTGGGCAACATCAAACTCTCATCATCAGGGCCTAACGTGAAGCAGCTGTCTGAAGAGACGCAGCAACTGCCAGAGTCATCCAAGTCAGTCCTCAGGGAGGGAAAAAAGGAAAAAGAACTGAAAAAAAAGGAGTCTGAGTGAAATGAATGATGCTGATTCAACACTGGGCGACTTTATGAAAACATTTGTTTTGCATTAGGCTTCTCTCTCTGCGTGCCAGCGGTGACTAGCGACCCAGATCTTTAGCAGAACACACCGACTGAATGATTTTACTGATGTCAACCACACCAGTGTGATGGTAGAGGCCAGCTGGGTTCATCTCAGTGCAGTGCAGATCAGATTATGAATAATGACACTGTCTGTTGAAGTGCTCCACTTCTGACAGTAGAACATCTCTGTAAAGTCTAGTTTTGCTTTTTAATCTTCTGCCTGGGAATTGTGGTGTTTCAAGATACAGTTGATGTTTATTTTTGAGAATTTTAAACCTGGTTGCTTAAAATTGCTAGCTTTTTTTTCTTCTTAACATAACAATCCAACATTTTGGAGATGTTCTGCCATCTCATTTATGGTCAGATGATTGATATCAATTTCATCTTTGTGTTGTCATATTAGTTTACTTTTCCAGTCACGTAGAAACCAGTGGTCTCGTAATTCTTTTGACAGACCCATAATCAAACGAGAAAATCAGTATGACTTTCATCTTTCAGCATCTGGACCAGTGATACTGTAGATTCAGGATGTTTTTAGCCTAGCTTAGCATAAGGAAGTAGGGGGAAACTGCTAGCTTAAGTCAAAAAATCAAAACCAGACCTATGTTGTATTTCACACAATAGACACAATAGCTAATTAGAATTTGAGCTTGAAGGTTTCTTAAGCTTAGGAAAAACACTTGACAAAACAATCTCAACACTTACTTGTTCCAGAGCTTTCCAATTGTCATGTCACTAAAGATGTTCCAACTTTTCATTATTCTGAACATTTATAAGACCTCTCATTCATGTTGGCTTAAAGGTTTTTAAGTAAGTTAAGTTTATTCAAGAATGGACTGCCAAGTTGTCAAATCTCTCTTAAGTTGAGATGTTTTGTCAACAACAAATGAGACATCATGGTTTAAAATATAATCCTCAAGATTTTCATGAAATAGCCCCGTACACATGCACATTTTTGACTCTATTCATTGTTGGCATTTAAGCCATTCAATTTATATCATGTAATTACCTCACTGTTTAGTTGTTTTCATTGTTAGTGGCAAAGTCCACAATTCCTGCACTGGATTCAAGTTGCCTTCACACGAACAAGTGATTCAGTTACTGCTAACCCAACATTTCCTACTGCTGCTTTACAATAAAATCATTCAACTGGCAAAACATTGGGCAGCTTTTATTGTGAAGCAGCCACAGAAAAACACAATTTATTTGTCAAAAGCGGTTAGCACTGGAAAAGTAACTGACCAGTCAGGAACAGCCGCAGTGAGCTGTTAGATGAAGAGCTGCAGGTGACACGCTCCACATCTTCACCTCCTCAGCAAGATAACCAACTCTGGTAAATGAACTATTGTGTGGATAACAACTCTCACTATGTGCAGCATGACTAATTTCTTTAAAAAAAAAAACCCAGCCTCAGAATCAGTAAATGAAGATGATCAGAATTATGAAGCAGAATAGGAGCAATTAACAGCAAATGATGATATTTCTAAGAGCTGGTGGCAAGACCACCGATGGATTCAACACCTATTTGGTTGAAAAATTCACAGTTTTGAGTGTTATGTACCTTTAATCTCTGCTGCTGTGTTAGACAGAATTAATATACTTCCATTTTGTGTAAAAGATTCCTTTGCATAGTGTTTAACAGAGCAGTTTACCAAAAGCATCTTAAAGCTAAAATGTAAAATCCATCTTACGAACCCTGTTAAGCTTAAGAGGTGTTTGTGAAAAGCACTGTAACTGAATACACTTTTATAAATGGTGGTAGATCACTGAGTGACTCCTACACACTTCAGAGCATCTTAAGAAGCTTCAGACATGCAGGAGGAAGCAAACACTTCATGTTTTTAGTGTATTTGTCGTTTATTTTTATGTCCAAACTTTTATCATGAACTCTGATGTTCAGAGAAACAAGAAAAATTAAACTAAACTAACACACACAAATTCATTGTCGTCCTCTTCTGGCTTAAACTCTCCTGATGGTGCATGTTTTGTATTTTCATTTTTCTTGCTATTTATGGTGTTTATGTCATTTGCCTCATAAGAAAACACTCCTAAGATCAATTGTAATTGGGAAACAAGGACTGCTTGTCTTCCCTCTGGCTTAAAAACCTGCCACATGTACAGCTTTCCTGACTTAGCCTCTTGCATCTTACAGTACTGTCTGTGCAACAATGTGTTGTTTAAATGGACACCAGAAGAAAATACCTGTGACATGAAGGTGGACATGATGAAAAATGGACAACACAAAGTTGCAGTCATAAAACATATTTTCTATTTAGCACCTGAAACCTTAGTATCAGTGATGGCCTCGGATTTACGAGGAAGCTCAGCTAAAGGAGGGAATAATCCCAGAGTCTCAGACTTTTGAAAGACATGTTGCATCTGTTCTCGCAAATTGTTTGATTTCAGTGCTGCTGTTGATTAATATATGTGTCAAAAACTTGTAATGAATCGACTTTGAAGTTAAAAGAGATTTAAATGAGCCACCAGTGCTACAAGCCTGCATGTGTGTGTCAGTGAGTTCTCTGATGCTCCTGACTCATCCGTCTCCTCCTCACTCGTCCTTGACACAGTTTCCAGTCCCAGCTGAGCCCTGCTGGGATCCCACAGCCATGAAGCATTCTCCACCTCATCAGTCCTCGGCTCTCCCCTCGGAAATTTATTGACCACCTCCTCCCTCACCTCCCCTCCTCTTCTCTCCTTTTTCTCCTCCACTGCTCTTTTCTTCACTCTCTCCCTCTGTCTAGGTCTCCCTTACCCTGTCTCTTCCATCTTGCCTGATCTAGATTTTTGTTCCCTGCCCTTTCTTCTGAAATGTAGTGTCAGGTCTTTGAAGCTCACATTAACAAGTCTGTTTGTTTGTTTGAGCAAAAACGTAGCTGAGGAAAAAAAAAGAGGTGGCTAGAGGGAAGAATGAGAAGTGGAATTCCCCTTCAATTAAAACCTTTTCAGTCTCTTCACATCATTTTTTTTCAAACATATATACATATAGACAGTTATAGAATTACATACTAAATTTGCAAGCTGGTGGTCTGTTTTTTTGTTGCTCTGCAACTCTTAACAACTTTTTAATAACTCCTTATATCTTGTCCCCTGAAGCTCTCCATCTGTGCATCAATATGACTACTGAACCAGATCATTGCAGTTTGCTCCTAATTGGAGCCCATGCATGCCGTTGGTACCCACTTGCTAACGGCTAACATCAGCTCCTTGCTAACAGCAACTTGCTACGAAAACATTGCCTATTACTTGTAGTCTGTGTACTGGCAGTTATATTTCTCTCCATAGCATGCTTCCACTTACCCCACTGGAATATGAGCTGCCCAGTCTTAGATCCAAACTCCATTCTATCAAGAACCTCTTGGACAATGTCCTCCAGCAACGATCCCTGCTCCTCTTCCTGTTGGAGGTGCTGCAGCTGGATGTTTCCTACAGCTCTGAGAGTCAGGCAAAAAGAAACACTCCTGGCCCATCCACTGATCCTTTCTCGTGGATGTCTGTTGTGAAGAAGGGGGTAAGGATTTCTCTTCCTCTGTTCTTGCCAGATGGTAATGGCAACCCTGTCCCGCTGTCAAACTAGTTTGCTCCACTTAAAAACCTCACTGAGCTAGCAGCACATTGACTGCTCTGGAGCAGCCTGTCCCCGTCAGCTCCAACACAACAGGAAAAGTTCCCCAACAACCCTGGTATCCCACGGGGAAGTCGCTGATACTTTTCCTCCCTGCTGTCTTCAACTTTGAGTGCACTCCTGCTAGCCTCCAGTCATCGACCTACCTGCATAACAGAGCACTGGACACTGCTGTGGCTAGTGGTGACATCATCTCCAGCGGCACTATCCCTGTGTCTTCATACCTGATTGAAACTCTTTGAATTAACTCTTGTCCTTGACGCTGTCCTAACTACTGTGGTTAATGCCATTCAGCTACCTCTTTCATCCAAACTCTCTGTGTTGGGCAAGAGACAAGCAACCTGAATTCCAATTATCAGTGATTCATGCATCTGTTGAACTCCCAGGCGCTATCACCTACTGTCGTCTTGGTAGTAAAGTTGCAGACTTTATCAAACTGTTACCGATGCTTACAGACCTCCATCCCTCAGTTCACACACAAATTGTTCACGTGGGCACCAATGACATCATGGATAAAAAAAATCTATCAAACTCAGATGGCCTGCACTGTGACATGAAGGGTATCAAACAATTTGCTCGAAACCTCATCCATATATTGCTTGCAAGTCTGACTGATACTTACCTCATTATGGCCCTGCTCTAGAAGCTCTCCCTGGGTCCTGCTGAACACTCCTCCACCAACACCATACCTATTAGGGTTACTGTAAACCACCTATTGACCCAACTGCTCTACTTATTCTACAATAAGAGCTAACTTAGTTTTTTTTATTTCACCCACTTCAACAAAAAAATCTGAAATATTTTCAACTTATCAATTGCAGCCCTCAATTGTATCAACTGCTGAATCTATCTACAGCATTTCAGCTGTGTTTAGTCTACTTAATGTGAGGTCCCTTGCAAACAAGAATGTTTTTTTTATGCCAAGATTTTATTATGACTAACAATATTGGTTTTATTTTTCATCACTGAGTCCTGGTTAAGCCCTGGATAGTCTGTTCCACTAACTGAGGCATGTCCCCCTAACTACTCCTAATGTAATCAACCCAGGCTGTCTGGCCATGGAGAGGGGGTAGCTATCCTTTTTAATAACAACTACAAATTTCCCCTTGTCTTTCAATATTTTTCCTCATTTGAGTCTCTGGGTTTTCTTTTAAATGCCCAGCATCTGATACTATGTCTTTTAATCTATAGATCGCCTAAGGCTAACACTGGTTTTATTCAAGAATTTTCTGAACTTCTTTCATTTATTATGGCCAGATATGTGATGATAGTGTTCTTATCCTTGGTGAGTTTAACATACATGTTTGCAGCCCCTCCTTGTCCTGCTTTATTGTTGATTTTCGTTGACTTTTAATCTCGAACAATCTGTTAAAAATCCAACTCACAATAAGGTTCATAGGCTTGACCTTGCATTGTCTTACAGTGTTTCTCTAAATGATATTGAACTGCTAGATTTTAATGTCTACCTTGCTCCTGCTTCCTGCTCATAAGCCATCTACCTGTACCCGCTGTCAGTTTTAATTCCAAGTCAGCTAGCAGTTTTAACAATAAGTTCTTCTTCTGCCATTAATACCCTTAATCACAAGGGTCTCCTGGTCATTGATTCGCTAGATAATTTTAATAGAACATGTGAGACTATCATTGATGACATTGCCCCTATCAAGATGAAACAAGCAAAACATAACGCGCTCCCCTGGTTTAATGACCATACAAGAGATTTAAGGAGGCAATGTAGAAGAGCTGAGCAAAAATGGAAGAATGACAACCTCAAGCTATCTCTTAAAAACTTGATGTTGGCCTATTTTCTCATTTTGATTGCTAGTAGCTACAACAACCCAAGGGTTTTATTTCAGGCAATCAACTCAGTGGTTACCCCCTGCCCCCCTCTCCTCCTCTTCTTAGCCAGCGTTATGGAAGCATCCACTGAGAAATGTGAACAGTTTCTCCACCATTTCTTAAATAAAATGGATGACATCTGTACTGAACCCTCTGCCAGTATGTCTCTCTTGAAGCAAATTTCAATGCTACACTTAGAGTAGTTAATCTCCCACTTAAATTCTTCCACCTGTCAATTAGACATTATCCCCACTAGATTTCTGAAAATAGGTATTTCAGACAGTTGGCCCCATAAATTCTCTCCATTATCAACCACTCATTGTCTACTGGCTCTTTCCCATCTTTCCCATTCCCTCAAAAAAGGCCTTACATATTTGGTTATTAGCTAAGTGTTTCCTCAGTTAAAATTGTCCTGTAACAGGGGTTAGCTCACAAGAGTGTGACAGGTAGCATTTTCATGAGCTGAGGACTGAGAAAGGGAGGGAAATTAGAGTTGAGACACATCAGAAACTCAGGACAGAATATGTGAGTTCACCATATCCATAGAAATGTATTTTGGATCCCAGATGGTTCTACATAGATCTTATTGCTGAGTTTGATACCAAGAAAGCTGAATATTGGCCCACTCTAACATTTTGGAAATTTAAATCCAATCATAATCAGAACACAGAGGACCATGGGTATTATGGCTGCCAGTTCAGACTACTTTAAATAATTTGACAACCAAATGCACCACTGGGCCCTATTTTTTTAGGATAGTGCAACAAGCAGCACATGGACAATTTGGTATTTTCCTGACCTTGAAATTTGTTTTGTCTGTCTGTGTGGTACTGTTGAGCCCAGTGCTGTAAGTACGGTGAACTGCCAGGAAGAGACATGCAAATAGGCAGTGCAAAGCAAGTTGTTGGTTCTTGTGTGGAAAACGAGTCTTCAAAGAACCACGTCTGTTTCTGGAGCAAAGTCACTCCGCCACTTTGGTGATTTTATCAACAAGACCAAAAAGCTAAATACTTGCTGCAGATGTGCTGTAATGAAAAATCAGTGCTTGAAATATAAATAAGTTATTTCAGTCAGACACTCTTCAACCAAAATCGGCATGGAAAAATACATTGAACATTTAATGTGGTTAAAGCATCTGTGTTGATCTGTGAATAAATGTGGCTGATTCTTACAGTATTTGTTGTCCACAGCTGCTTTATACTGTATGAAAAGCTTCTCCTTCAGTTCATTAAAGCCCTGCAGCATCTCAAGGCAACAGAACTGATATGTTGATAAATCCACAACCTCTGAGTTGATGCACCAGAGCACAGTGCTGTTACACACGACTGTTCACTGACTTCATTAAATCAGCTGAAAACTACACCAGGCATATGCAGAATAACCACACACACTTCTACACACATCATACTGGTATAACTTGATATTCTGCTTTTTTTATGAAGGAGACGTCAGTTTAGCGGGGGCTCATCAAAATCTCTTTTCCAACTTCCTTTTCGGCAAAGAATAGAGTCTCATGTTTTATTCCTGAAATACATTGCAGTGCAATGTTGTGTAACATTAATTACTAAACTATGTGACCATTTACAAGATGACATTAGAGTTATGGCTGAAATAGTGTTGGTCCAATCATGGCTATTACGTCATACAAAGCTGGATGTCCCCCCCCCCCGACCCCCGCTTCAAAACTCATTCTGGTGCCACTGTGTCACAGTCAAACTATTAATGCTAAACGAGTGCTTCCATATTAAGAAGTCACAGCAGCTCAACTCTGCACAGGGCTGAGATTTTATGCCACTGGAAAATTTTAGTCTTGTTACACTCTTATCTGAATTGTCTCAGTAATATGTAATTACAACTGTTGAATTCTTCCAGATGGCAAAAGTTTCCTGCTGCAGTGAACTGAGTTCAGTGGTTTGATGGCAGTTTCTACGCCAGCTGTGTTTGAAGAAAAAAAAAAGTCTTAATTTACACAGAATTTGTGGCATTAGTCCAATTTACAATAGTCAAGAACTTTATGCAAAAAATGAGTTTAGACATCTATCTGAAGTCTATTAGTTAGATCTAAGCCAAAGTCAAAAGTCTATCTTTGTGAAAGTGGCCCCATAATAATCGTGATATTACTAGTATGTGTTGTGAGTGAGTCTGATTGTACTAGACTTGTCTGTCACAAAGTGTTCCTCTGTTAACCTTCTGCTGATCAGTCGGGAAAACTCAGAAGCAGGCTGTAGGTGGGTCAGCTGTGAGCAGTGTAAAGTTAGAAAGTCACTGGCCTAAATAGACATCCAGCAGAGAGAGGTGTGTGTGTGTGTGTGTGTGATGAGAAAGGGAAGGAGAAATGGAGGATGGGGGTGGCGGGGGGGTTTAGCTTCCTCTGGCAGCTGTCTGCAGGCAGGTGGCTGCAGAGCGTGGCGGCATGGCCCTCCATCTAATCTACATCTCCTGCTTACCTCCGTTCTTTCACCTCTCGACATCAGTGACCTGGTCTCAGGCACTGATCCAGGAGACCTGGCTGACCTCATCCCACAGCATCATAAATATGTCAGAGCAATCAACCATAATAAGCATCTACATGACTCCCTCTCACTCTGTCTTTTCTATTGTTCAGTACGAGCACTCCTGGCTGCATGCCCTCATTCTTTGTCTTAACCATGCGGTAGAGGCATGCTGGCAGCATTACACACAGCCAATAGATGGCGTGAGTGAGGAGTGAAAGTGGATGTCCACTTCACTCAACAAGCTCAAACACTCCAGACAAAAAGACCGGAGGAACAAAGACTCTAACAGACCCAGATTAAGTTACACTGCGGAAGGACCAGTGATTTACAAATGCTGCTCTGCACTAGTGATTAACCTTACCTAACACAATCACTGTACTGTTATTCATAGAACTGCCTACACTTCACATTCTACAGTCTTGAAGATGGGAACAAAAAGTCAAATGAATAACTATTCGATGACGGATAGGGGTGTGTGTCTAAACTGAGAGCACTGGAAAGAATTCAATTAAGAGATGAATTGAATTATCATTGAATGTTAAATATCAGATTGCTGATATTCATTTACTACTAATTACATATCCAATGAATTATTTGATATTGCACCTTCAATATTTGACATTTACCATGCAACCAGTTGCATCTTTTTCTCAACCCTCTTTTCCTGGTAAATGCTCTTGTCTTTCTGACTCCTTGACCCCAGTTTATAGCACAGGCTTTCTGGATATCACAGTCTCTCACACTTCAATTCTTGTATTAGTCCATCTCTTGTGAGTCCTCCAACATTTGTGGAAATGTAAAATCTGATAGCGACAGTTGTCATTTCAACTGGAAGAATGGGGCCCTGCTTTTGTTAATGTCTGTCTGAATTCAAGGACCAATTGTTTCAAAAAATTCTAAGAACTTTGGGTAGTAAATCTGCCACAGTTATCATTATAAACATTTCATGATTGTGTATGGGACAGCCAGGGTGAGGACCTAAACACAGACACTCAAGCAAGCTGGTTCACTTAAAAGAAGGTGGTAATAGGTGGACAAGCTTACATTATACAACATGGATAGTCGGAGCAGGTAAATGAGTTCAGTAAGGTAAGCCTGGCAGACCGGAGGCCACAACACAGGAACAGATAGCAGTCTGGATGACTAGACAGCAATGAGAACCTATCAACATAGACAACATGGGTGATATGGAAGAGGACACGTGTTTGTGGGAAGCCACACAGAGAGAGCTGAGGTGATAAGGGACAGGTGTGGCTTGATGTGAAAATGAGGAGCAGTTGTGCTGATCTGTGATGATTGGGTGGGGGAAAAGTCTGAAAAAAATGCAAGATCTGGGGAAAGTGAGAGTTGTAGAAGGAAAGATGAAGGACCAGGGAGACTGAATGTGTCATCATAACAGAAACTGCACATGTATTGTGCTAGAACAGAAAGCTTGACATATGTAGCAACTATAATAAATGAGGCATGGTTTAGCAAACGGTTAATTCTCTGTGATATAACTTTAACGAGCTACCAGAGTTTAAAGAAAAAAAAAAAGTTCTGTGTGCCAGTTTATTTGCAACGTGAGAAAAGTAACTGTAAATTACATGGCTGTAAGCTTGGTCCGGCGCTTTGAATGTGCAGGTGAACACACTGTCACAAGTTGGAAGTTTTACACATATAGAGCGGTACTGTTCATCAACCCTGTTCAATACCATATAAAGCACTGAAAAATTACATAATCTCTTATGTAATTTTTCAGTGCTTTATATGGTACACCAATTCTGTGTTTTCCTAGAACCATTGTCCTGCTTACTGTTAGTAATACACTGACCTCATTGTTGACAGTTTTCATTGGAACTACTTTCCATTGAAGAAATAGTTCCGATGAAAACTGTTCACAGCAGATTATTACAATGAACAGGATTTTGTTCCAGGTCAGAGTTATTGCTCTTTTTTTTCAAATGTCATTTATCAACACTCAGAATATAATAAACTCTTTTCTCTCCATTGTATTTGGGTGAAAGTCTGAGCAGAGGTCTCAGCACTGAATATTTCAAAAATATTGGTGCATAAAACAGAAAATCTATCCATGGCTAGGTACCATAATTGGTGATTTTTTTGTGTGTGTGATTTGGGTGAACCGACCCTTAAGTTTAATTTTAGTGCCTTCAGGTTTCTCCTCCTGAAGCTTGCAGACCCTGACCTGTCAGCCTTCTCTTTTAAGAATATATTTTGTGAGTTATCTGTCCTGCCAGGACTGGAAAAGAAATCTGTAGTCTGGCTGTAAAATGAGAGAAGGCTAAGATCTCTGTGGAGTGTTTTTTTCTTTTTTTACTTAGCCTTAAAATAGCCTTGATTCCCTTTGGTATAATAGCAAAGAAATCAGCAAGGGTCTGATAGTTTTCTGAAGTGGAAAATACAGGCATTTTAATAGCACTGAGATTAATGGCACTGGTGTCATGTATCGTTCATGAGGAAAACAGGAAGTTTCTCCAGCAGGGCCTGATCAGCTCTCCATCTCTGTCCTTTACCTTGCATAGACACACACACACATGTTAAAGCAGTTAACGGTGTGTTTACTCAGAGATGTGATGAAAACTTTGTTTTGTTCATTGCTGATATATTGAGTCATCTCAACCAGGCAGAGCTTTTAGGTATTTTGTGTTTTTAAACGTGCATGTTAAAAACCTGAATGTTCCACATAGTTGTTTATGTTTTTCACTCACTGACAGGTCACCACATATTCTTGGCAGAAAGACGAGACTAGCTTTTATTTATTCTCTTGAAACCACATTCCCTACAAATTCTGTTGATATGCAGCTTTTGTCATTAGAAAAATATGTTGTGGGGGAATGCCATGCCACATAATTGTGCATGTACACACTTTTCTTGTACAATTAGGGGATTATTAGCACTAGCTGCATTGCTCTATGGATGACTGTTGACACAACTGATTGCCATGAAATTTTGCACATTCATAATTCTCAGATATTGAATCAAGATTACTGACTTTGGAGATCCCCTGACTTTTCATCTTTTAATTTGTCCAGTACTTTGGTTTATGACCAATTAAACTAATGACAGAACTGATGACATTCCCACCAGCTTCAGCTGTACTTTGTGTTAGGTGCTAATCAGCAAAGAGTAGCATGCTAACATGCTAAGATGTGGAACATGTTAATCAGTGCCAGCTAAATATCAGCATGTTAGCATTGTCACTGTGAGCATGTCATGGTGGCGTTAGCGTTTAGCTCAAAGCAGGCTTTACTTCAATACAGCCTCACAGAGCTGCTAGCATAGCTATAGACTCTGTGGACGACCTCAACTTCCTCCTAGCGAGCTTTTATGGCTCTATAACACTTAATGTCCACAGGATCTGGCTGCGTCACATTTCGGCTGCGTTCCTGCTCAGTCACGGCTCTTTTGCGGTTTCAGTTTGCTCAGAAAATGTTTCAGAAGCGGAACGTCTGTTTCTTAGCAGCCAACTTTCTTAGCTGTCTAGAGGGTTTTCTGTGTTTTACAAGCATAAATACATGTTTGCAGCTTGTTTAGATGGTAACAGATGCTTTGTTCTCCTTTGTTGCTTCTAACTTTCTCTGTGATCACTCATTTTGTTGAATGGCACAATAGCCAATCTCACAGCACAGCTGCTGTCATTAGTTGTTTTTTTTTGTTTGTTTTTTTTTTCATTTTTTTGTCATTGGTGCAGTTTGGTCTGTAAATACTGGAACATCACAGCAACTAGTGTCCTGAAATACTTCTGAGCAACACATTGAATCACCACTCATCTGTGAGCCCATACCCTCCCGGTTTTCTTTTTCTTTCTCTGTCCAACGTACAGCAGTAACAAATCATCAATATCTATTTACCTAAGCTGCCGACACGGCTGGAGTACGCAACGCATGCTTGGCGCCACTGTTCACATAACGTTATCGATCATAAGTGTGGATGCTCACATCGTTATTGTTATGATTATAGTTCTTGATGTGGACAGCCCTTAAAAGTATGTATTTTTTTACTACATAGGCCTGTTGTTCACTATCATTAGAACCACTAAAACTCTGTGACTGTCTAGTTTGGGAACTGCAGCATTGCTGACCAGAAATCCCTCACATCAGTCACAGAAATCAAAAGACATCGCACCTGCCATGCAACTACCATCATTGCAGAGCCCTCCCACCGCTCCTATGGACTATTCATTTGCCTGCCGTCTACCGGAGCATCCAGGCTATGACTACAAGACTCTGCAACAGCTTCTTCTCTCAGGCAGTCAGGCTCCTCAACAACCTGCTGTCTCCTCTCCACCCCCAACTATCCCCTCCACTCTCTGGACAACTTACACATAGACACAAAAACATAAAGCACTACACTTTAAATCTGTTTACTATGTTTACAAAAACTACCTGCTGCTGAAATAGTAATAGTTTACATTATTCTCTTGCATTACAGTCTCCATCTCACAGTTTACACTGTCCCTTGTCACTGTAACCCTGTCATACATTTAAAAGATCTTGTCTCTTGCACTATTATGCAAATATTTGCTCAGTTTATACCCTTATGTTTATCCTTATGCTTATCTTTTATGTCTACCTGTTTAAGTGTTGCACCACAGGCTCCTCGGAAATGATTTTTCATCCAAATTGTATACTTGTATAGGGATGTGCTGACAGCAAAGAGAGTTCAAGCTCAAAAAGAAATATCTTGATTATAAAACATTTACTTTGGCTCTAACTCAACTCCTCCTGAGAAAAACTGTTACTAATGAACTGCTAAAAATATCAACTATAAAATTATTTTAACCATAAAATATTCAGCACATATATAAACATATACATATATATAGGCCTATATTTGTTTATTTTCCCCACTCCAGCCTTCTTTGTGGCTTCTGTAAATCCCATTACAGCTGTTTTTCACATAATCAACATCTGTTAAGATGACTTCTGATATTATTTGTATGACAACCCTGAAATGCACAGCATTAAGAGTCTCACCTTGCAAACAATTGGTAAGATGCAGCCTTTAGCCAGGTGTATTTGTTCGATAAACATACTGCATGTCTGCAGCAGTCTGATTCACATCTGCACCTAGTAAGATCTGGCCCTGGAAGTAGTATATCAACATGTGTGTGTATACACCAGGTAGTCCTCATGTTGTGGGGACATATTTTTGTTTATATGCTCACAAGTAGGGAGTCGTCTCCCTTCTGGAGACAAAAAGCAAGTACCCAAAATGTGAAGACTTGAATTAAAGTAAGGTTAGGTTAAGGTTAAGGTTATGGTTAGGGTTTGGCAAGAAGTGATTATGGTGGTTAGGCTGTAAGGCAGGTAAGTTATGTTTATTCTATACAGTACTGCAAAGTATAACCTCTAAAGTTTAACAGTTTTAACAAAAGCTGGATCATTTTCATGAAGTTAGAATTCATTGCAGAGCTTTTGCAATAGACAGCATTTTACTAATTATGAACTTAATGAACTGGCAACTATAATAACAATTATGGCTCCATGAGTTATCAATTAACATGTTGTGTGATATGATGGAAGTTCTGTTTCTTCATTGTCTCGTGGCAGTTGATATTCACAACAACATTGCAGTGTATTGACAGAGCTGGCAACATTACACTTAACTGTGATGTAGCAGCATCAGACACAAAGAAATGACACCATCCTCCAACTATATGGATACTGAGTATCGTTCTTATGGTGCCACATTGCATCAACCTATGGAGAACTCTTATTTACAGTTGCTAATGTATGATTGTAAAATAGCTGTTTGGGGGAGAGGGTAATAATGGAGAATACATTTTCTCCATTTAGTTCTGTTTTTCCCAGTTGAATTGCATTGAGCTGTCTGGTCCACCATACAAATACTGTAGCGACCGACCATCTTCAGTTGTCAGCAATCCAATTACAAACTTCCCTGTTAAGCTTCATTGATTGAACCTAGCCTTTCAAAAGTCTACGTTATTGGGTTGCTGGTTTTGCTCTTTGTTTTTTCTCCTTTGTGTTATGTGAACTGAACTGGTTTGTTTACTTGGGGTTTTTGTGTGGAATTAGACTATTATTATACCTCACTTGCAATACATATCAATACAAGCTGAGTTAATTGTTTTGATTGATTTTTGTCAGACTCTTCCAACAACAAAGTATAAACAATCTCCTACATTTTTGACCACTTATGTTTGGTTTAAGTGACTGGATTGTCTAACGCATGAATTTAGTGTTCATATCCAGGATGCAGATTAATGAAGGTGGAAAAAGAGCCTCTTACTTGATGCAGACGTAAAAACACCCACACAGAGAACAAACGCTGCAGGCCATGCTGTCAGCAGAAGGTTGTGGCTTCTGTTCAGAGTGCGACAATAAAAGAGCTAGTTTACAGGTGACTCACTTGTCAGAGTGCAAGTACAAAACTGTGCTGAGGATAATTAGGCCTATTTGGATCCTGAAATGCTGGGGGTTGTGGGAAATTATATATTTCTTTGTGTGTTCATGCGTCAGACCCCAAGGTGACTGCGGCGTGAATGTATAGGCTGGGCTGATTCGTTCGTTACTCTGAGATGCGTCACGCTTTCTCCACATACTGTATGTCGGGTTATGAGCCCCCTTACGATCTCACTTAGTTACTCACACACACACACACACACACACACACAACAGTTGGTCTCATACACACACAGACACATGCTCAGTGAATGTAAGCAGATCCTAGTTGAGTCATGAGAAAGGTGTTCAGACAGTCACAGGGGAAGCTGTCAGACTGCCATCATTTACTGTAGCCCACACAATGCGTTTATCTTTTTGATCTTAGAGTGATGTGTGTAGTCTCAGTTGGAGAATTGCAATGTCCATTACTTTATCCAGTATTTCGTTTTTCAGTTTGTACGAATACAACAGACTGGTTGGTGTAGTGAGACACATACATTGACGTTTTCAACAGAGGCAAGAGTTGAAGTAGCCCTGATCCAGCCGTGTCCTCAATGGCTTTGGTCCTGAACATTTCAGTCACTCAGGCATTTATTAAAGGATAAGGCTGGCAGTTTTCTATATTTTTCTTATTTTTCCCCACAGAGCTCATGTGCAGAACCAAATGAACAAGTAGTACACTGTGCTATAGAGCTCTGTTGTTGTCCAAAAATGAAATAAAACACATCTATGACACCCCTGTGAATGTGTGGGAACGCACAACGTCTTGACTTTGTGCTACTTTGTATATTTCTCATAGAACCAACAAACGGCAAAGGTTGTGGTATGTGGCACAACGAGCTTGTGAAACACTGCAAACAAAATAGTGTTCCTGCTCATGTGCAGTGACATCTGTCAAACAAGGAGGTTCTCTCTTGAGACTGAAAATGTGCTCGCTGTTATTAGTCTTTGGAGCCGTTGCTAAGCACACTACCACAAGCATTGCCTAAATAGAAAGACAAAGATGAAAGAAAAGACGCAGGTTATGTTTTCCTAATGCAGAGCTTTTCAGCACAGTCACACGTCCTTGAAATGATTACCAATAAATGTGAAACGTGTCACTACCTGCGCCAGTCATGATGTGAATGTATGGTAGGAAAATCACTACCGACATCCGGTTCATAATATTCATAATACTGCAAATGCATGAGCTTTCATTTGATGATATATAGTGACTTAACTGTAGATAGTAACTTAGACATTTACTTAAATGAAAATCTTTCAGATTATAACTATAAAGAATAGTAACAATAACATGATTATTAGATCAGATGCACAATATTGAATGACTCAGATCCCCAGGATTAGTGGCAAAATGGGACTGGAACATCTGCAGAACATATAAACATTTCTTGAATATTTGGAATATGTCCACCAACTGTGAACCCCCCCACTGATGTATTCTTTGGAATCAAGTGGGGGAGTGAAGAGTTAGAGGATATTACTCACAGATTTTGTGTTATGTGAGAGGCAGTACAAATTATCTCCATTTTTTTTTACTCAGTCACAAACTATAATGTTACATAATTCTGCTTTGTAGGGGGGAAAAAAACAAGTTGATTATTGCTAATAGTTGTTAGTGTATTATAGCCCAGCACTATTGATGCGGTTTCTTCCCTTTTGGTGAGAGTGTAAGCGCATGTGTGTCCATATGGAGAAGAAGTCCAGTGTTATCAAATACACACTAGAGACTTCAGGTTATTGTGAGAGCAAGGGGAAAGAATGTTCAATAAGTGCAATTTTAAGTAAACATGATGACATTTTTGACAAATGTTCCTGTACTGCAGAGCAGGTAGTCTACAGGAAACAGACCTGTGGAAAACCTAGCTGAACCCAACGTGCATAAATTAATTTTCAAAAAAGACAGTCTTTACCCAGGGGGGACCCAAGCACAGCTAGACCTGACAGGAATAGACCCAAACACAACAGACTAGCAAAATGCAGACGACCTGAACAGACCTGTACAGAGAGAGAACACAAACACCAGCAGCAGCCTCGTGCACTATCAATGCATTTAATCAGTTAACAAGCAGCCATGATGGGAAAGAGCAGCAATATATAATGATAATGTCCTAAGAATGAATGTCATAGAAATTAAAATAATTTGTTTATATGCTTCAAACACATTTATAACATAGAAGAATAACTAAAAGTCCTATTCCACCCTCTGCACCAACATTAAAACCCTCTGTAGCCTACTGGGTGATAGACGGACAATTTTCTAACCTATTGACTCCAGCCAAACATTTGATTAGCTATGGTTGGTGCCATCTTACCCACTGGGCTAATGCTACTTTAGTTAAATTATGCTAACTCGGCAGGTATCATAATCAAGTAACATTAAACTTACCTAAATATTTTGACAATAGCCTGACTCAGTGTGAGTGCTGGAGCTGGGGAGAGCAGCAGGTGAACCAACTGTCAATCACAGCTGCTATACATCTTCAAATCTCATTAACGGATCATTTCCAAAAATGACCACCAGCACACTCATCAGAAGGCCTGAATTTAGACATTCAGACCATAATGTCTCATTGTAAAAAATAGACTTAGAATTTCTAGAGAGGAGTTGATGCTTTTTGAATGAGGGTGAGTTGGAGCCAATCATTTCTTGGAACCAGCATCTCGCTGCTGTCGGTGGCATTGTACTATAAGGGACTTCTGCATTGGTTTCAGCTTCAAGTCATGGTAGCTGTGGTAAGTTGCAGTGTACTGAACTCTCTCAGTCACTATAGTTTTTATATTTTTGAGATACAGTTAGATTTCAGCAGTACAAAAAGTGCTCAAATCCATTCTATGGTACATCTATTACAAATCCACCTGTAGGAAATACTGGGCCTTCAAGCTTTTTAAGATCAGGGGAGCAAACATTACATTTGGCTGATTATTTCTACAACAAGCTTTTAATCTGCAATTTAAATCATAGCACATTTACTACAAGACCATTTAATGCTTATTATATTTGGGTTTTAACTTGTTCCAGTGTATTTAAGCAAGTACTTGAATTACTGGATTTTTAAAAAAAACTACGTAAGTTTTTATGTTGTGGCTTTAAAAATTATTTGAGAAAAATAAGTATTTAACATGTATTTAATGGTGTGTATTGTGATAAATATAGTTGTCATATGATGTAAAATTTATTGTGATATCACTTTTAGCCATATTGCACGGCACGAGTAATATAATAATGTGTGTTACTTGGCCAGTTGTGCTGCTTCCTCACTCCTGCCAATGCATTCACAATATGCTCACATCTACGCTCTCTCTTTCTCTTTCTCTCTCTCTCACACACACACACACACACACATACACACTTGGCTCTCTGGAGCTGAAGTGGGACTTTCCAGTGCAAGGGAAATTCCATAGGATGTTAAAAGGGAGCAGATTTCCGAGGCTCTGGCCTTGTACTTAATAAAACACGATCCACACAGAACATTTAACAATTTCCAACCCCACATCGTATTTATTGCTTTTCAATCTGCTGGTTTTCCACTGCTACAGTGCTTCTCGAAATGTTTTTTTTGTAAGGTGACAAAAAGTAGAACCTAATTCATGCCATACGTCTGGCTCTGTGATGCTTCCTGGGAATGACAGGCAGACTTCCTCTATTGCATCCATGTGTAAGGCAAAAAGTCAATCCCACTTCCTGCTCTGTCCCAATCCAAGCCTGAATATCTGAATATAGCACTTATATGGAAATCAAATAGGTTCAGTAGAAACTACCGTAATGTTTTACTTGATCTGAGTTACTACTGGGGTAATTGAATACTTGTCGCTCATTATTAGATAGTAATAGTAATTCTTTCATCACACTGAGACATACTTGTAAGGGTTCCCAACAGCCAATTATCTGTCTTATTAAATTGTGAATTGTTTAACTATAGAAAACAAAAGCATGTTTTAACTGTAACTAAAAACTTTTTTTCATTATTGGATAACTTGCAGATTATTTTCTTGATTAATCAGGCTAACTCTGGTTTTGCTTTATGTAATAGTAGTGTGGTGATTTTCTGCATTATACTTGATATAAAATAGTGTTGGTAGCTCAATGTGCTGGCCTCTCTCTAGCCCACCTTCCAATCTATCATCACAGTACTACGTTGGCTAGTTTCTAATGTTCAGGTATTTTGTTCCGTGCTTTCATGTATGTATTTCTGGGCCGTTGTCATAATAGACCCATGTCTGTATGTCTCGCTTCTAGTTCATCTTTGTATTGCAATTTTACCATTTGTGCAGTCTGTCAATGGAAATCTTTTTAGCCACACTAGCAGTGTGGTTCTAGGGATAGAAAGATTAGTTAAGCAGTCCACCACTTTGATCCAGATTGAAACATCTCAACAGCTGTTGGATGGGTTGCCATGAAATTTCATACAGACATTCATGCTCCACAGAGAACAATCCTAATGACTTAAATGATCCCCTGACTTTTCCTCTGGTGTCACCATGAGGGTGATGTTTTTGTTCTTGAGTAAAATGTCTTCACCACTGTACTGAGAACTTTGGTCGTTGGTACTTTGGTGATCCCTTGACGTTTCCTGTAGTGCCATCATAAGTCAAAATGTGTCTTAATACATTGATTTATTGCCAAACACCTCTGCGTGACTGAAGAATACTGCTGAGACGCCTTCAGTGTAGACACAATGTTAGTCTTGTTGGTCATTTATTGTCTGTATGTCAAATTTCTAATTTTCATCCTCATTTACAAGAAGCATCAAATCCAGGGAGCTACTCGGACCCATTCAGTGCATCAAATATCACTTCCTACGGATATCTGGGTTTTCAGGTCCCAGCCTGGGCTCTTTATAGGTGTAGCTTCCGTGGGATTCAGTATTTGTACCAATTTATAAAATGTTTCACTGAAAATCAATAGATAATAATAATAATTCATAATTCATAATAATAACTGACTAATTTTGCATCCCTACTTGGCAGCACGATGATATGTTGGGAATGTCCAAATGCAGCTTTTGCACTGAATACTGGGCATTGTAAGAAAGGTTTTAACAGCTGAGCTGGCTCAGTGGTGAGTCATGATGGAGGAGTGCTCTTTTGAAGCAATGTTGCCGAGTGAATTTCAGTTATGTTATTACTTTTCCTAGGATCCGCTAGAATAAGGCAGTACTATTTTGGCATCACTTAGAGAATAAGGCATACCAAATAAAGTTGATATCATCCAGAAAAATATCCATCCAGTGACTCACTGTCTTTATCATTTGTCTGTGAAATGTTGTACATTGAAATTATAAAATGCATTATATGACAAATAGTGTAATGTAATGTAACAAATGAGTGTGTTACCATGAGTGTTGACTAGTAAACTGAAGCGACAGTGAAAACAACTGATATAAGACCTCAAGACGAGTAACTTGTACAACATGTCCTTGTTTCTCTCTTTATGCCTTCCTTATACCTCCTCTCCATTTTCATTACCTCGCCTCTCCCTCATTCCTTTGAGTGTGTTGGGAGCCAGTTTTAATGGAGGTTGGGGGGGGGGGGGGGGGGGGGCATAAAGAGGATGGGGGAAAAAAATCTTTATATAACCATAGTCACAGCCAACTGTACTTGTGGTTGGAGGAAATGTCTTCAAGCTTGAGTCATCCTAAGCTCTGCAGTTGGACATAACCAGGCTTGGTCCCTGGGGTGTATGTGCATACAGTATTTGTGTGCATGTGTGTCCTTGTGTGTTTGTGTGCATTCAAGCAGCTTAGTCTTGCCTCAGCTTTACTGAATAGATACCATCAGTTGAGGTTTATTCGAAGGTCTAATGAACTCTAAAACTTAATTGTCCCTATCAAAATGAGCTTTATATCATCAAACATCTTAAGGTATTGGAAGTCTTACAGTTTCTTCACACAATCATAGATTTCTTTGTTTAGTCTTCCATTAGTCTAGAACAGGGTTATAACCTGTTATTACACGGTTACCTCTATCAGTTTCCTGCTGACATTTGTTTTAGCCTTTCCATTATGGTTTCATTTTTAATAGCTATCTTCAGTTGGAAAGGGTTCACTTTGTGAGCTTTGTTTCTTTATTCTTTAATTTCTACAGTTACATGAGAATTACTACTGTGAGCTTCTTAAGCCTTTGGTGTGTCACAGTCCGGTCAGTGTTGAGCAACGTTCTGCATCACAGCCTGTTAGTAGTCAGTCTTTGGCTGTAAACGTGGCCTGGCTCATTTCTGCTGTCCAACTGGTGAGAAGGAATAGATTTAGAATCAGATTTATTGTCAGCTTTATTTGCCTAATTTACTCAGTTAAAAAATAAGTTCTCTCTTCCCACAAAACATTTCTTTAGGTACTTGCAGAATAGGAATTATGTCCGTCAGTGTGTACCTAACTTTGAGTCTCTCCATGAAGAAAAAATGAGATATATGCTTTTGTTGGGTCCACCTTAATACAAAAAAAACTGGTCTCAGACTTTGTAAATGTATTTTCTGAATGAGTGAATTATGCCACATACTATATGAAAAACGCCAGGGAGGAGGAACCGGGAACACAAATTGGGGATGATGTTTGGGAGGAGAGCCTTAGCGAGACCCAGTCCTGTTCTATTAATGCCAGGCATCAAGTAATCCAGTTTATGGTGATGTACAGGCTTAATTATTCAAAAACTACATTGCACAGAATCTTTCCTACCATTTTCTCTTTGTTTGATAAATGTAAATCAGCAGAAGGCTCTCAGACCCACCTTTTCGTCGACCCATCATTTTTGGTGTGACATATTCAAGTAGTTCTCTGACGTGTACAGCTTAGAGTCATTTTAAGGTTCTAGAGGACAGATACCTTGCCTCAGTTTAAGACCTGGCTAACTGAGCTCACTGATACATTACATATGGATAAAGTTCGATATGGCATGATGGACAGTCTTAATATATTTTCAGATATGTGGCAGCTGTTTCTGGATCTACTTGTTCAACATGATGCTGAACCTGACCAGCAATAAAATCCATAATGTGCCATCCATCTATATAAAGAAACATATTGTGGAGGTATCTGATACACAATTAGTAGAAATCTGGAAAGTTTGGAAACACACTGCTGCCATTGCACAGCACATTGTTGCACAGCAGACGGCCATGCAGCTTATTAATAAAGATCATAAACAATAATATATTGAATTACAACATTGTGAATCTCTTACCAAACTAAATTAGTCTCATTACACCCTCAATAAAATTCCATTTAATTGAACAAATCAACAAATTGAATTCAAATACAATGTAAATGTATGACGTTTTCACACATAAAAACAATTTGGTCTATGCTTTCATTTATTTCCTCTTTTTTTGAGAGAAATAAGAAATCTGTGGGACTGGTGCATTTTGGGTTTGAGATTTTGCCTCAGCTTGTATGTGCAATGTTATCATAACTTCTGTAAACGACGGACAAAAAGTATGACCTAATTTGTCATAAACCTGAATGTTCCTTCCCTTTATTGCCAGTGGGGAACCAGGTTAAATTTTCCTTCCCCTCTGTAGGTGTGGCCAGACATATTTGTGAAGATTTGGACCATGTCTTCAGCTATGTGGTCCAAAAGAACATGCTATAACAGCATTTCGGCTCCAAGCATTGCCACTGATGTTCATACAGCTGATATGATCCTTGAAAAACAGCACTGCATCCAACTTAGGAATGACTGAAATATGCAGGAGTGCAGGAGTTATTGCATGTCTACCTGTGGACATGCTTTTCTCCAAGTCAAATTAAAGAGTGTATGAGAGCTAATGAGAGTGTGTGTATGCTCGTTCTTCAATGAAACATTCAAAGGATGCTTTGTTATGACCCGTGAGAGTCATCTAAGCTCCAACTCCTTTACATCACGTCTGTTGTGCGTCTGCAGCAGCAGTTGTGGGCTGGTCGGGGTCCTCTGAGTTCATTTTTCTCCTCTTCAATTTTATTGTTCTTTGTTGGATTAGAAGGCCTCTAGGGATCGAGTCACCTTAGAGTAATTAGAGTGTCAAGTTACACGGGAGGCAGCCAACAATGTCCTGCATCTGCTCTAGCAGTCAGCCAGCACTGAGACTTGTGTGTCTGTGTGTACATGCTTTTTACACAACAGCACATATTTTTGTTCCAGGCCCGGGGCGTGTGAGAGTGTGAGATAAAGTGTGCTAGTATCTGTGAATCTGATAGAAATAAGTCTGTCCATTTTTGGCATGACAATTGGGGAAACCTTGAAGGATAGAATTTGGAGTTTGATTGTTGAATATGTTCAGCCCTGTGTGTCTCAATTAACGTTTGCAAAAAAATCACTTTAAAAAGAAGTTGACTCAGAGAGAAAGTGAGTGGAAGGAAGAGAGTGATTGATACAACTGAGATGAGAGAGGTAAGGAGAATAAAAATCTGAAATATAGAAATTACAATAAAAGGGAATAAAGAGAATCTTCAAATCGAAGTGAAAGAAAATCAGAATTAAAATCACTTCAAGTTGCATTGTACTATAATTTATCTTTGAGTCATTAAAGAAATATCTAAAGCCACCTATAATAAATCTGTTTGCTGTTAGATTACTTGAATTCCTTCTGTCCTTGTCTATCCTGTGTGAAACTTTAAGAAACAGGCTTGTGTGTATTTTATTGCCGTTTTGTGTTCATAAAAACCACATCCTCATAAAAGTAATGGTGACGAAATGTTCCAAAGTGAGGAATTTTTGTCAATCTTCACATCTTTAAATTGATAGATGAAGGTTTGGACTCAGACTACTAAAGCAGAATGCCATTGTGTGCTGCAAAAGGTGACCATGTTGAACTTGAATGAGGAGACTGAATGTTTTGACGTTGGAGTCAGGTCTGAATTCTGTCTTAGCCAGATTGATTGTGCAGTAGGTGCTAAAACACCGTCCCAGACTTCTTCATTTTTATGATCTGCAGCTAATCAATGTTCATTCCATAAAATGTCCAAAGGACAAAGTAAATTTCTTGGCTAATGTCTGGGTTGTCTGCTGGCTCTGGTTGGATTTTTGGTTTTTCTGGCTTGAAAATGACAGCAATGGTCTCCCATTTGTTTTTGAGATGGAGTGACCAGTGACAACACAGCCCACTAAAAAAAGCCCTGTTTCAACCAAAAGTTTCAGGTACTTTTGAACTAATCTCAGGAACTTGGAACTTTAAGTTCCTGTAAAGCAGTCCTGTTTGTGTTTCCACCACAACTGAGGAACAAGGTAGATCATGCAGAGTAGACCCATAAGGAATTAAAAGATTACAGCTGTGCTTGAAACACAGCATTCAGACATGAAGAAAAAACAACGCAGATCTGTCCTGTTGTTCTTTGTATTCACTGCTGCATGAGTTGGATGTAATGAATGAAAAGGAGAAATGCAGAGGAGGAAAATGAAACTAAGAGCAATCGTCTCCACAATAAATCACCTATTGAGTGTTATTTATTTATTTGTACTTTAGAACATAACCACTGTGAAACAATCAGAAAATAACGTTTTACGTATCTCATTCACTGCTTTGTTCTCTCTGCCGCTGCTCCCTCTCCTCACTCAACTGTTGCAGTGCTGTCTCTTTGACGCTTGCTTGTACACTCAAGTCGGGAAGGTGACAAAAAACTTAACTAACTTTAACTTACTTTTAACATTATCAGACGAAGAGAAATGTCCTCCCCTCATCCTAAACTGGTCCTAAATCAATACTACAGTACTTGTTTTTTGAATGAAGTAGTACATGGGTTGAAGCAACTTTGCTGTGTGTGTTTGACCAATCAGTGACGGTCATCCCTGCAAACCCCACCCCCAAGGCTCTTGTACTTTTGTACAATACTAATCCCTGAACAGAGACTTTTTGGGGGATAAAAACATTTTTCCTGCAACTTACTTTAGAACCTCATCCTTCCATTGAAAAACACAGGTAGGAGAACTGAGTTCTTCAAAAGGTTCTTAGTGTCTGGGGATAGATCCTACACTTGAAAAGCATTTCCTGGTTCCCACAGTTGAATTGCATGGTTCCTTAGATCTTCAAAAAGTTCTTGTTCCTCTGGGAAACTTTCTGCAATGGAAATGCCTTACTCGTCCCCTCTGAAAAGCAGATCAAAATATGTAAATGCTTCACAAGTTAATGTGGCATTCTTTTGTCCATGCTAATCTTCTCTGTATTGATTCCAATTTTTCATATGTGCTGCCTTAGCAAGCACATCAGTCTTCAGGTACAGTTTCCCTTTTAGTCCCTTGTTGGCAGAATGACCCCTAGGCAGCACCCTTAAACATGACAAGAGTGAGGGATGGGGCTTTTCTGCTGTTAACACAAATGTGTTTCCAATTGCTATCAACTGCCTACTGCTTCTTTCTGCATGTTTATGAACGTAACAAAGTGTGTAAGGCCAGAAATGGCCTCATGACAAATAAGGAGTCGGTGCCCAATTTGTCTTTCATGCTTGAGGCTTCGTTTAGATCCCAAACCTAAGAATCCTTTCCTATGACACATTACAGGACAACTATGAACCTCTCAAACTCTTGAGCATTTGTCTGTGGACTCATCTCTAGTATAAGCCACAGTGTGGAAAGTTCTTGATGCCAAACCTCATATGGTCTTATGCAAATTTGTGATATCAGGCTACACAAATAAAACTGACAGCCTGAGCACTTAGCGGATGTCTGACTTTTGCTGTTGACCTTCTCTGAAAACCAGTAGGGGGTGCCAAACCAAATGGCCCAGTGGGCTGGAGTTTTACTTGTGTTTGGGTAAAAGTGTAGTTTGGGGTTAGCCGACAACTGTCTTGGCTTGGCTCTTGAGAATTTCACAATTGGTATGTCCAACAAATTTGTTACATGTTGCCAGCAAGAACTCAGGGCACAAAGCAGGAAGCTTTGTTTCACATGCCCTGTCCCGAATAGCACTGTCAGGGAGTCTCAGGTGACAAGTTTGCTTCTCTTTCATGCAACTGCCACTACACCTTCTGTATGAGGTGTTGCCCACTTGCCACTGGTGCTCACTGTGTAATTGTTTTGTTTGTGAAATGCTGCAAAGAACACTGGGAATGTCATCCATTCGCAAGGACCATGTTAATTTTGTGGTATTGATTCCAATTTTCACATCAACACATCAGCCTTCAGGTGCTGCATCTATTTTAGTTCCCCATGGGCAGAATGACCCCTTGACTGTGGTGCAGTCTGGAGGGCAGTAGGTGGCAGCCTTAATGAAATCCATGGCATCCGTGTGGGGACTCAGCTCTAGGATCAGCCACACTGTATAAAGTTCTTCCTGCCAAATCTATTATCCTTTGCAGTCGGGGCACACCCACTTTTTGCTGTCATCTTTTTCTGAGAACCAGCAGGGTGTTCCAAAGCAGATGCTGATTGTTAAATTGGCTAGTCTTACTTTTTCACTTATTCTAGTTTGGGATTTTATTTAGCCAATAGTTTGGGATTGTATTTTGGCAGATTGTATTCTGCCAACAGGATTCTTGATAATTGTCTTGTTGAGTATATCTTACTCATTGTGTGTGTGTGTGTGTGTGTGTGTGTGTGTGTGTGTGTGTGTGTGGGTCTTAGCGAGTGGAAGAACTATAATATTGAGTTTAAAACATATATTTCTCAAGAATGTTCTTTGTGTTTATACTCTATTCTCTATTTTTCTTTTGCACCCCAGATATCTAAAAGAAATAATCAACTCAACACAGATCTAGACACGTTATTTTCTTAAGGTTTTTTTTCTTCGTTTGATGATTTTTCTTTCTTTTGTACTTAATGTCACTGAAAAATTCACAAACACCAACAATGTCTGCATATTGATATGAATATTTTCATTAGCTGCGATGCCTTGACTTTTTCACTCTCCACACTTTTGGTCCTCTCCTGTGCAATATGTCTTTATGAAGACTGTCTCATTATTCATTGTTGCCGAGCCCTGACTTGTCCACAGAACAAAGCAGAGAAGCACTTCAGCCCTTTTAATGAGTCGTAGAGCACAAAGAGGTGTGTAACAATGTCAGCCTCCCACACTGATTATGTCATTTGATCTGCAGAGTGACATGAACTTCATTATTACTTGTGTCTGAAGGAACCGCATTTCCTGCCTTTCCATTCTGACCTCATGTATACCACCAACGGCTCCACTGATTACTTCATTACTTGTAAGCGAAAGAACTCAAGGCCCTTAAATCAGTGGAAAAGCCTGTTCTTAAATGCTGAGAGTATGGTTGTATTAACCTGAGAGCTTTGTACACATACAATTAGTATTGTAGGATGGTTCTGATACCCTCTCATATGTACTTATCTCATGCTTCCATCTGTACAATATTAACCTTGACATATCACTATGAAGAACATTTTAATAGGTTTCTGTTGGAAAAATACTCTGGAGCAAAATCTGTATGATTTAAACAGATCAGATGAACACGGGGATGCAAATTGCAAGGAATTTGCTTAATCCATCTTTGGACATTTGAGCAATAAATTAAAGAGCCTGTCTTCAGTTTTTCAAATGAAGGTCTGTTTTTGTCATGAAGAGTACGTGAGCCAGTGAAAACTGTATAATGTCTTGTGTGGCTCTGTTTGGTGCTTTCTCAAATCTGAGCTAATAACCCTGGTGATTTCATCAGGGTTGTCTGAGTTTTGGCTTTAAGATAAACTTGAAGTTTGAATGATGTGGTCATTTACCAGACAGGGAGGGTTTAATGAAAGACTCCGTTGAGATGCAGTCTGGGAATTGTAGGATCTAGTGTTTAGCAAGGACCCTTTAAATAAACATTGTTTAAATTATAATAAAATAATGTCATCACTTAAAATTGTGTTGCTCTGAGTCACTAATCAACAAATAGCTGGACAAGTTGGAAAATATTAAATATAGCAAATAATTCTGCACAACTTTCAGGCTTCATTGGAGACATAGAGTAGATGAGACTGAACATGCTGGGCAGATCAGCACATGTAAGAATTTTAACCCCTTTTTTTTCATCAACAAAAAGGGCTGCAGTCTTCAACAGCGACCTGTTGACATCAGATCAATGATGCGTCTTGTATTCAATGTGATTATGCTTTTAATTGGGATGGATTTTCCTGTATGAGTGGCAGAAATAAAACGGGTAAATATACAAGTACAGAGCTGTGAAAAGAACAGTGATACTGATATCTGTAAATATACAAGTCCAGTACTCTGCCTACAGTGTTGATATGTATCTTGAGAAGTGAGAGGAGCTTACTTGCACCAGTGTGGAGCTGTATAGTGTGAAAGACTGGAGAAGAATCTGTGAACAGGAGCCTCAGTCTCTCACTTGTTGATGGCTCTCATCCCTTTCCAATTAAATCAGGATGTCATTGTAAAGTGCTGCCTCTATCTTTCCGTTATATTTTTGGCCGTTTTTTTTTCGTTTCATTTTTTGAATGTCACATAACACCCACAGCGAGTTCCTAAAAGTCAGCATGGATTTCACTTTTATTTGCACCACATGACTAAATTGAACAAAACACTTAACATTGAACAATGCTAAATCTCAACACCGTTGTCACTGAATTTGATCACAAATTAAGAGTTAGTGAAAATACAGATTGTGAAAAAGGCTCAGCAGCGTCTTCTGCCTCCATGATTCTGTAATCCTTTGGAGTAGATCAGAGAATACAGGTGTTTTATACCTCTTTTATTGAAAGTAAGTTGTTCTCAAAGTAAGTTTTTAATTTAAAAGAATCAATCTCGTGTTGTTGTTGACCTCTGAAATTATTGGCAAAACACAAGTCCCTTCCACAGCACAGCAGTCTTAAAAAAGGGTGATTATTAATGAGACTGCACATGTCACATTTTATGAGTACTTTAAGCAAATACCAATAGGATTGCATTTTACAATGCCTGCATATAAAACAAGGATTTAATTCCACAAGCCAGTACACTTGTGAAAAGCTGCGGTACAAGAGTCGATCAATATACCTTGTGTAAAGACTGATAAATGCACTTGCACTTTCTGACATAATGTCCCTTTCTGGTATTGAATATTAGATTGGTTACTGCCTTTAAACCTTGTGTATTTGAAACTTGTTCCTTTATTGTCATATTTTGTATATTTATGTGTAAGAGTGAACTGTTTATGTGTACTTGTGTTGGCAAACTTTCTTACCTCAAATTGCCCCTTAAGGGATGAATAAATTATTTTTGAATTTATTTGAATTATATTCCAGCAAACAAACCTACTCTACAACATGTACTAGCATAATGTGTCTCCTCTGGCCTTCAGAATAGTATGACTTCGTCTGGGCTTGGATTCTATGATATGCTGATGTGTTGTGCAAGATCATTACCCTATACAGAAATGAGTTGTAAAGTGGTTGGCTGCAGAGTCTTGCTACAAACAGCTCATTCCACCTCATCCAGAGATGCTCAATAGAGTTGAGGTGAAGGGACTGTGCAGGCCACTGAAGAATTGAAAACTCATTATGATGGTGGAAACAAAATAGAAATAGAAACTCTTCTTCTATTTGTTTTGTTCTTTCATCCTCATTCAGTTCTCATCAACATTAGTCATACCCTAACCATATGGTAATATTTATTGCTGTCAGTTAATGTTCTTTTCCCATCCTCTTCCAGGTATCGGAGGTCTGGAGGAGTGCGTCTTGAAGTCAGCCACCTTGTCCACGTCTCCCGCCTGCCCGCCCTTCATCCCACTCAACTTTGAGGCTTCGCCCATCGTACGGGTTGCTGTTGAACCCAAACACCCAAGTAGGTTTTTGGAAGCACCCAAAAACACCATTCAACTAGATTGAATGATGTGAAACACCACAACTACTCTGCATTTAACTTATTTGCAGTTGTTTTTTACAATATGTCCATTTATCACATTATGGACAGGTCTGCTATAATACAGTAATGTATCAATGTTTTATTTGCTTAAATGTTAATTTGCTTCACGTAATCTACTACAAGTGTGTTTTTGGTGCACCTCCCACACATGTACAGACAGCCTCATATTAATTTTAGATAAACTTCTGAATGCATTTTTTATGAAGACTATTACTTAACTGCTTAACTGTACTATAGGTGCACTGGCGCAATTTTTCTTCACACTGGAGATGTTATTGCCAATAAACTGTTAATACAGACAAATTAATGAATTTTTTTTCCACTTTGTGTGTGTGTGTGTTTGTGTGTGTGTGTGTGTGTCTTAGGTGAGATGCCAAAGCTGGTGCGTGGGATGCGTTTATTGAACCAGGCAGATCCCTGTGCTGAGGTTCTGATCCAGGAAACAGGAGAACATGTTCTGGTCACTGCTGGAGAGGTTCATCTTCAACGCTGCCTGGATGACCTCAGAGACCGGTCAGTCTGTGATGTGTATGATGTCTCCTGACATTTCCTGATAATCATCAAAAAACAAAATCCTGTCCAGCTTATTTTTTTTTACAGAAAGTCCCACCTCATCCATCTCAAATATTGGTATTAATAACTGCGCTCCTTATGTGATGTCTGCCTTCCCTGTATTCCATTATTATGCTTCTCCATCCGTGGCTTTTTCTGTCTAAGTCCAATTGATTCTCTCTCTCTCTATGTGTCTCTCTTCTGGACTCCTGTGTAGTGACTGTGTACATGTTTGTGATTGAGCAGTGCAGATTGAATACAGTGTGTGTTCACATACTGAGTGACTCAGATCTGAGAGACAGAGAGAGAATCTGATTTGTTTCCAATTTCAGCACCATCATAATCAGGCTATCATTACATATTGACTGCTGTCTCTCACTGTCTGGACACTGCCGGCCTTCTCAGAAGAACAACATGGGCTCACTGACAGGCAGATAGATTATTAGAGAATTTTTAGAAGGGAAAGCTGGCTAAGTCTTGGTGTGAAGTCTTACAACTATGCTCTATGAGAGAGTGTGGCTGTACCAGAGATGGGCTCCTGAATACACCTCGAATTATTTCAAACTAAAAAGTGGTACATTTTGCAAAATAACCTTCAAATAATCTTCAGAAAGTACTCTAAAGAAGAGGTAACCGCATTAATCAGCAAGAACAGAAGAGGAAATGTCATCTTTTTTTAAATCACAACTAGCTAGCTGTCATCTGCTAACTGCTACCTGCCACTGTTACCAACCTTCCAAAGGAGAAACTGCACTGACGAGCTAACAGAAGAGTTATTTTCTGAAGACAAGAGAAATTAAAGGGGTCTGTGTTGGTGGTAGTCTGTCTCTCTCTCCATGAACTGGTGTGACAGTGATGTGACCGATGTTTGTGACGGCCTCTCCTAGTTCCCACATTGAAGTATCTTTGTCCACATCTCCGTCTACTGTATCATCAGGTGACGTGTCTGTCAGTTTCTTTCTGACATTCATTACAAAGACTTCTGCTATGAGAAATACTGGCTTGGAGAGCTAAATCTACTGAGTATGCTTGGTCTGCTACACCCATTGGACCCAAAGGAGTCCAATGGGCGGTCTTGCCTCATGGTCTTGCTTGGAACTGCACCGGAGAGGAAACATTGAAAGCAATGCATCAGGACATGGAAGTGGGTCAAGCGTGGGTGAATGCAAGCTAGGCTAACTGTTAACCCATCCAAACCGGCAGTTCCAACAATCATGTTGCCTAATGTTCTCTGGACAGCAAAATGGATGATAAACTCCCCATCAGTGCTGGTCATTCATTGACGAGAGCCATCTACATCGAACTGAGACATGTACTTTTCTCTTTAAATGCGCTTCATTGCACTGTGCTGCTAACTTCTCATTCTTTTTGTCTTTTTTTCCTCTTGGAATTTATATGTTTATATTATTTTTTAAAGGGATTTTTAGATATACAGTACATCATTATCCTTTCTGTTATTGTTGTACTGCTGTGGGCTGGAAGGAACAGAATTTCATTTTTTTGTGTACACCAATTACCTTCATAGCTGTCTCCCTCACTACCTCTGCAGTAGTTACCCTGCCATCCGGCAACTCTTCACTACCACCAGTGCCTGTCTTAATTCCTCCCTGAACTCCACACAACAGTCTTCCTTCTTCAACTTCAACCATTCAGTCCTTGCCTGTGCCTTCATTCTTTTCTTCTTCTTGGTCTCCAAAGTAATCCATCAGACCACCATCCGATGCTGCCTGCCTATGTTCTCCACTGCCACTACTACTAGCATTCTCCAATCTCTTTCAGATTGCACCTCCTGCATGAGACACAGTCCACCTGTGTGCACCTTCCTCCACTCTTATACATCACCCTGTGCTCCTCCTTCTTCTTGAAATACATATTCAACACAGCCATTTTCATCCTTTCCTCAAAATCCACCACCATCTGTCCTTCCACACTCCTCCGCACTACACCATACTACATACTACATACCAATTCTTCTTTCTCTCTTCCTCTGATTACCTCTTCTTCTATGGCTCTGTTCTCAGCTAACATTAAGAGAGGCTGCTGGTTGCAGGGGTGGGTGGAAAAAGACAGGGTTAACTCCCCTTAGAGATCGATGACCTCCTCTGCCCTTCAGCCTGACCCTCCTCCAAACCTCTTCTGCATATTTTAGCATTGTAAAACCCAGAGTATTGACTTGAGGAGAATGCATCTGTCATTCATGTAATCCATCAAAGTAATGTGCTGTTTATGTAATTAGCATGACGCTCTTTAATGACTTTGAGGTTGAGGTTAGCTGATTTTGTAAATGGTATCCAGTATCCTTATTATATACCTGCAGATTGCCTGTACGTTGTATTGTCAGCTTTTGTATGTCTCATACAATGTCTGACAGCATGTTGTTAGCTTTAGCTGGATGTTTGCATTGTGAAAAACATGTAGTAATCAGTTTATTGATAACATCTATTTATTCATGAAGACATTTTCTTTGGAAAGCCACCAGTCTGTATTCATTCATCTCAGCGGGGAAATAGAAATCAGTCACTTCATACCAAAGCCAGAGTAGCAACTCTCTAGGCACTGCTGCTGAAATGATGATAACACATTATATTAGACAAATAATGGTGTGTGTGTGTGTGCGTGCGTGTGTCTGTGCATTTTTCTGCCCTTTCTGCCCCCTACTGACTTTTGTCAGTGACTCAAAGCTGTTGATTAGTGAAATATATGATACATGGAACAGAATAAGCAGGTGAAACCAAGTGGAAGCTTTGATCCCTTATTGGTTTCACTTATGAAGCAGACTTCAGTCATGAATCGAAGAAGTCAGCTTAAAGATCCATTTTGTAAGCCTTTAGACATTTTAGATGGTGCTTATACAAAAGGGTGTGATACTGAATAAAAGAATGTTTGTTGCAATCCTAAACACAGTTATTTCTACTGCACTGCAGGTGGGTATTAATGAAAATATCTAACTGTATGATTGTATTGCTGTTGTATTCAGTGACAGTTGATTTTTGCTTATTTTTTTGAGAAAGTACCATTTCTGTAGGGGGTCAAATAGCATTAGTGTTATCTTTACCGTTACGCTTATAACCCTTAGGATCTGATAGCACTCCTTCTTAGAGTGATAAGTTACTGAAATAAGAATACACAGACGTCAGACACACAATAAGCATGACTTGCTCTTTCCAGTGATAGCAATATTTCCAACAGAAGTTTAACTACTGGATGCAAGATGTCTCTGACTTTACTAAAAAAGTATTCTTAGTGTTAGTGTACAGGAGGACTCAAGTTTCCACATCACGCTTCTGTAAGTTACATACTGGACCATGACCTCCTCCAGATTAGTTGTGATGTAACAAATCATGCTTGTATGTCTTATATTGATGTTAATAATGAGCTCAGAGAAACTTTTAATAACATACCTCCACAGATCCTTCCTTCCTCTTGTGATGATTTAGTCAACAATTTTAATAATAAGCTAGATATTACAATTGATGCTATAGCACCAGCCAAACATAAGAAGATTAAATCTAAACACAAACCACCATGGAGAACTGGGGATGTTATTAACCTAAAGAAAAACTGTAGAAAAGCTTAATGTCATTGGAGAAAAAAACGAAGCTGCATTGTGACATTTTTAAAGAACACCTTACTGTCTATCAACTATTGACAGCCTCATAAATCCAGCTCCAAAAAGCCACTCATTACCTCAACATCAAGAGTTTGCAGCATTTTTCAGAGACGAGATAACAAAAATAAGGTTGGATCTAAACCATGTTATACAGAATGTGCGTGAGCCCCTGTCTTTGGACATTTTCCCTCTGCCTAAGACTGCTATGAATGATTTTGCTGATATTGATAAAGAAATGCTCAGGAATGAAGTGATGCAACTAAAACCCTCCACCTGCTCACTTGACCCTTCCCCTCCCCACCATCTTTTTAAGATTGTTTTTAATTGTCTAGAGGATGATGTTCTGATTGTAAATCATTCCCTACTGACTGGTATTTTCCCCCTGACATTGAAAATTGTGAAATCCCTCCTAAGGAAGAGTAACCTGGAAATTTTAAGGCCAATTTCGAAACTTTCTTTTTTGAAGAAATTTTCTTGAGAAATTCAGCTGTGCCGATAATACACAAGTCTTTATCACTCAATGACGTCAGCCCTATTGATAAACTGCTTAAATTCATTGATTATATTATCTTGTGGATGTCACATAATTTCTTGCAATTGAACAAAGAGTAGGCCAAGGTTTTAATTATCAGAGATAAGGTCCAGAGAGAGATACAGTACCCTAGCAAAAAGTCTTGGTGTGCTTCTAGACCCTGATTTGAATTTTGAATCTCACATCATTAATTTCATTAAAACGACCCTTTATCGTCTTAGAAATTATTGCTTAAGTGCAACATCTTCTCTCTCATGCAGATGCTGAGAGCTATGTATGCTCTTATTATAGATAAGAGCATACATACATTATTACTACAGATCTTTCAGAATGCAGTAGCACGTTTACTGACCAAGACCAGAAGTAAAACTAACATCTCACCTGTCCTAAAAGTCCCTTCATTGGGTAACTGTAGCTTTTACAAAATAGCTGTTTTGCATACACTTTTTCATTGTCATAGAATATGAACTCTAAAGTACAATTCTCATGCCAGCTGGTAGCATTTCTGAGTAGCATCGGGCTTGCTATGAAGACAAGAATGCCCAGCTAAGACTTGCAGTTACTCTGCCATAAGCCTGTAAATAATGGGAGGATACTCCAATACAATGTATTCTAATTGAAGGCCATTAGGGTGATAGTGATTATGTTGAAATGAGTTTCAGGCAAATATTCAACTGAGACATCCTCTAAAACACAGATAGCCTGGTGTACAGTACCAGTATCAGCTGTGATAACCTCTCGGACACTCCTCTCACCTGACATTATCATGCGGCTTGAATAATAGGTTTTCAACCATATTGACCAAAAACACAGAAAATCCCATTGTAAATGCTATAAAGACATGCAGCTTCGTGTGAAGTGAGCAGAGATAAAATGACACATTAACTAAGGATTACATAGAGCAAGGATCTCTCTGTATTTGGCTCCTTTTATTGTTCCATCAATCCTGGCCAGTCTCCCAGTCACTGCCACCACCATGCTTCATCATAAGGATGTTATTACTACAGTGATGAGTGCAGCCTTGTTTTCACCAGACACAGCACTTGGCATTCAGGCCAGAGAGCAGAATTTTTGTCTCATCACCTCAGAGACTCTTTTTCTTCATGCTCTCAGAGTGCTTTCAGAGCTGTTTGGCAAACTGCAGATGGCCTTTAACATGACTGTTACTCAGGAATGACTTCCATCAAGTCACTGTCTCACAGAACTGTTTGTTGAGAGCTTCAGAGATTGATGTCCATCTGGCAGGTTCCCCCAAAGCAGAGGAACTCTCATTCTATTAGAGTACTCATTAGCTTTTTGGTCTGTACTGATAATGGCCCAACCTTTCATTTCTATTTGTGCCAGTTGCCATTTCTGGCATCATGCTCTTCATTCTGGTGGTGATTTCATCATATCTGGTCCGGCACATGGATTTTAATGAAATGGTGGATGCTCTTGCCAAGAGGTGCAGGATACATCTTCTGGATGCACTGAGATACATCATCGGCACTCACCTCAGGTGTTTCAGGTCTTTCAACATCATAAAGCTTCACCCGGGTGACCCAGTCAGGGCCAGTCATGCCCCAGTTTACACCCTAGGCAGCAGCCGCCTCTTGATCTATAGCCACCAAGTGACTTCCTCTCCAGCTTCTGTCACAGATTTGGCCTGGAAATCTCAACTGCTTGCCCAGGTTTACTTTGAGCTGCCAGTCAGAGGCTGTGGGAAGGACACCAGTCCTAGTTATTGGCTGAGGTTGGTTGGGGTTTCTCTCCAGCTTTGACAAAGGAGATGTCTTCTTGGGGGTGGTTATTGGTGTTTGCTGGTGTTAATTGCAGAGGTAATTCTTTCGGCAGCTGCCTTAAGCATCTGGTCATGGTGCCAGCAGTAGTGGTCTCCAATTTCTCCATTGTTTTAGGTTTAGTCACGCCAAGCCATGACTGGAGTCAGCATCCTGGCCTCTGTGACTGTTTTTCCATTACACAGCATGGTATGGTAAAATAAATTGTTTACATGTTTCATTTCTTTTAAACTCCTCACAATAAAAGTCTCCCATTATTTAGTCATTTAAAAGCTTTTAATATAGAACAGCAAAAAGCAGGAAATGTCGGGTTTGCATCTGTGGTAACTTAACATGACTCTGATACGGCTTCCCCTTGACAACTGCCTGATAAGAGACAGATACTCAACTGAGGGGCTGCATAAAGGGCCAGTATAAGATAGAGGGTTTTTTTTTTAAACTGTGAACCATGCAGAGCTACTCTAGTGGAGTCCAAAAATAAAAAATATAGGGCTGGGAATTAGCATAATAGGTCCCCTTTGACCAAGACTTCTTTTTATCACTAGAAGAACATATAAAAAGTTAGAAGATTTATTCCACATTCATAACCCTGTTTTCTCAAGCTTATGACTAATGTGTGGTTTGTCAATGTCTTTTGGAAAGGTGGAGGTTGTTCCATTTATTATCAGGAGGTTGCTGAAACAAGTTTGTCTTATATGCTTTGTGGTACAAAATAGGTGCTTGGTCTGTCCTTTTAAAAACACACACATAAGCATCGTCCTGTTTGAAATCTACACACACACATATAACTCAAGAACACTGATACAGCACTTTTCTCCTGCTGGATGGTGTTCTTTTTATGCTTAGTAATTACTGAAGCCTTGTATCTGTGAGCAGTTTGGCATCGAGCATGAAGCAAAGACACACAAACTAATTTCATGGGGCTGAAATCAGGCATATGTCAGCCTAAAAGAAACACACATTCAAGTCCAAAAGAGTAGAGGAGGAGAATGCAGAGAGAGGAAAAAGTGGAAAAAAAGAAGAAATGATACAGAGAGCCTGTAGCAGACAGGCGTGGGCAGGACAAAGTCAAACACATCTCGTTACAAATGGCTGGTATTTGTGTACTTTTACACACACACTTATATAAAGTGGGCTTTAAGGCTCAGGCTGTGCTCTTTTACCTAAATCTAAATCTACAGTGGCATTCTATGTTGACAGTAAAGTTGATAGACTCAGTAAGGCCTAAAACACTAAATGTCCCATTCTCTATCAAGTAAAACTACAACAAAGTCCAGCTAATTACACAATCAGTGACAGGAACTGTCTATAAAGCACATTGTGTGAAGGAAGAGGAGCTTTAATAGAGCAGTTTAGATTTGTGTCTAGGGATGCAGAAACATAAAAATACTGTAATAACATTCCAAAACATTCAATAAGGCTACAACTGAACTCTTGACTGGGAAAAAAATGGTCATCTGTAACTCAGTAAATATTAATAATATTTATTTACAGAGAGGTTTGTAAAATGAATACACTGGAAATCAGTAAACTTACATAGAAGAGTGGGAAGAGATGAAAAGACAAAAACAGGAAGATTGCTTAAAAAAACAAGAAGCAGCAAGAACTTATTAGCACAATGTACAGCTGAAGCTGATGGGAATGTCATTGGTTTACAGGTATTTGGTCACAAACCACTGGTCAAATAACAATTTTGACCTGATGATGGTGAGAACAAAAGTGAAGGGATCATGAAGATTATTAAAATTCATCCTTAGGGGGACATGAATATCTGCAATCCATCCAGTAGTCGTCAAGATATTTCACTCAAGGCCACAAATGTTAACTTGATGCTAGAGGACATATTGTAATGACTTCATTGAACTTGTGATTGCCATCATGTTATGATTTATGTTGCAGTTTTTTAATGAAGTTTTTTGTTTTAAACATTTCATCTGTGTACTAAAGCAAGGACACACACACCCACAAACATTGGTTTCTAAACCTCAATATGGGCACCAATTGACCAGGCAAGTAGGAACATCTAAGATGTGAATACAGCAGTAAATACAATCTCTTTTTTTTCTGTTTGCACAGGTTCACAGGCTGTACTTTGTAATTGCGTTTTATTGGTCTGAATACTATAATATACTACACCCTAAAACATGACCATAGAGTTGGATCAACACCTCTCTGACACAGTGTTATAATAAAAAAAAAACCCACAAAGGTATAATTTATTACATGACTGTGATATTGGATTTATTACAATATGTAGTTGTTGTTATTTCACTCAGTGTACAGTATAAGTGACAGATGAAAACAGGATACAAATAATAATCCTTTTTGAATACTTTGGAGAGCTGTGTTCCTGGAGTTATTTTGGGTATGATTTGGGAGTAAGCCCCTGTCATGTCAGTGTTTAGTAAAACACTGGATGAGGATTCCTCTCTGCTGCTTGTTGCTCTGTATTTGCGGGATTTTAGCTGAAAAAAAGGAGGCCATGTGTAATGCTGCTGCTATGTTTAGATCCAGGCCAGACAGCTCGGGACAGAGATGGCAGAGGAGCACAGGGGCTGGCCAGCTGGCTGGCTACTTAGCTCACAGGGTGGATGGTTTGATGGCTCGCTAGATAACTAGAATATTGCCTTGCTGGCTAGTTGGCTGGTGATGTGACTTGATGGCCCATTAGATGCTTTCTTAATTGGTTGACCAGGTGGTTGGCTAGCTGATTGGCTAGCGTGCAGACTAACTGATTGGTTGGTTCATTGGCTGGTTAGGTGACTGGTTGGCTCTTTGGCTAGCTGATGGCTGTCTGAGCCCTTTGTCACATCTCTGGCAAGCAGCCTGACCGGCAGTGTGTCACGCTCAGAATGAGGTCACCACTGTTCAGCCACTCAAGCAAGCACGAGACTGTGACATCACAGCTCCAGCACTTTGAGGGGATTATCTCTCTCTCTGTCTCTCTCTCTCTCTCTCTCTCTCTCGCTTTCTCTCTCTCTCTCATCAGAAGGGGGTCAGGTGCCAGGTAGTCAGAAACAGCGCTCAGTAGTGCCATTGATTGATTGATTGATTGATTTATCATTCAATCCATCCAGGAATATGCCATTTTGCCATCTCAAGCAAACTCAACCAATCTATGCATTATTTGGTGAGACTCACAGTGTAGCTGTGTGGTCATTAAAGTGAGTTGAATTAAAATGAATTTGCCGGTTAAAAAGTCTAAAATAACTACAGCTGAAAAGATATCTGAAAGATATAAACACTAGTTTTTAGTGGCAGCCCAGTTAATGTTCACAACCTGAAGCTACAAACTGAAAATGATATGAACAGCATAATATATGAAACCTTCAGGAAATGTATCTGACACATTCTCTGTCTGTATTCTTGTATGTGACTCACTCCAAATACTGACAGATATCTATGAAGCTGATCAGACTAAAAATGCTGATATGAATCAAAGTTAAACTGGGAGATTCTTAAATTGACATGAGATAGTGATACCTCATAGTCATAGTCTCCACTCCGTTGGTCCCTGTTGAACTGCTGTGCACACAACTCCTGTCCACTTGTGGTCGTACAGTGGGGTTGCAGGGTGATGTGTCTTGTCAATGACAGACAGTCTTTGTCTGAATACAGATAGCAGCTGCAGAGAGCACATTAACCAGAGAACAGACACACTTTTCATTTTAGCTGTTATAGAATTAATGCTTATTAGCAGCAGCTGATCTAATCCACCACCAGTGTTTGTTACTTTAACCAGAAAGAACAACGTTCACATAGAAATGAGAATCCTGCTACTTACAGTATATACAGTTTTCACGACCATTTGCAAAAAAGAGTGATTTGCTTAATGAATCTGGCTATTTTGGCGACCAAAACAGATCCATCCCTAGTTTCCCCCCCCTCACTAGTGAGAATCATCTTCATGGAACTTAATAGTGGTTTTGATTCATTTAAAATCATAATTAACTGAGTGAGAGAGGGAGGACAGGTCAGCAGCAGAGACAGTGAGTGACTGGGATTACCCGGTTTGTGCCCTGTTTTCTGATGCAACATCTTACTGGATTAAACAAGCATGTATTTGTCTGTGTTTGTAAGTAATACTGTCTCAGCCCTGCGTCTGCACCACCTCAACACAACTATAAACACAGAGATTTTTTTAGAATGACCTAGTGGATCCTGGGTCAGCCAAGAAGCGTGTGTTGCTCTGTAAAGCTTATAATGCAGACAGACAGGTAGTTAGACAGACAGTCTAATCAGTGCGGCTGTTCCCTCCCGTGTGGAGAGCCAATGTGGTTTTTTTTGTATAGGTACTATAATCCAAGGCATTACATTGCTTACATTGACTGCAAGCAATGTAGTTATTTTGTTTGTATTGTCTTTTAGGATAAGTTAATATCAAGGAGCTTTAAAATGCTGTTAGTTAAATACATTTCAGTCAATAATATGCTTGTATTTTAAGGATTTGGCTGCCATTATTATTATGTGTTAGTCCATCTGTAATACTATCTGACTTCCCCACCCTTTCTCTGGCCTCCAGCCTCAAGCCCAATGGTTTACTGAAGACATGCATCATTAATTTCCTAAAACAGCTAATCACTGGTTTTTAGCAAATGTTACTCAAACAAGAGGAAATGTATTTGTTGGGGTCTATTTTCACTTGTGGATTAATGCACATTTGGTGCTCAAGTGAGTATTTCTGGCAGCAGAATGGTGTGAATGGGATTAAGTCAAAATAAACTACAGTGTGTGTGTGTGTGTGTGTGTTCACGGTAGTGAAGGAACATGTCACCCAGTGCAACAGTGTGTGGCTCGCTGTTGTGTTTTTAATAGTTTTTGGACGACAACAGAGCTTTAACTGCAGTTTCTCTAGTTTCAGAAAAACATTTTTCAATTATTTAAACAGCAGTAAAATATAAAAGTGCTTTGACCTGCAAGTTAAGTAATCATGCAGGTTGAAGCATCATCCTACCCAATTGACCTGAAACTGTCTTGTAACAGGTCATGCTCTTAACAGTAGATGCATTTATTCATGTTTAAAAAAACACTTATCTAGCAGCTGATGTAATTATGTGGGCTTCTTTAGCTTGTGCACACTGTTTATCAATGGACTGTGCAGACCAAGGTGGCAGAATTTCAATTGAGGTTTACAGCCCTCTTTCATGATGTGTTATTGCTCATATTAATATTTACAGCGTCACATGTGGATGATATTCAACCATCCTCTGTGTTGTTTATAAGGCCATGACTCCTCCAGGATAGATTTAAAGCAGACACACAGCAAGAACATGATTCAGCAGAGGCAAAATATATTAATTTTGGCTTCCGTGTGGCTTTCAGCACTTTAATGTGTCTTTTTATTCAGGACATAAAAAAGATAAGTTCACTCGTATATCTGAAATGGTGTCTTGGTGTCTACCAGCACTTTTACCAACGGTCCTTGTTGGTAGTATTCCATGAACTGGTGTGATGGCGAAACAACCAGAGTTTTTGGCGGCCTCTGCTAATTCCAACTGTACAGTGTCTTTGTCCATGTCTACATCTGTTTCATTGTGTAGAGTGCGAGGGAAATATGTCTACGATCATCAGTTTCTTTTGGACATTCATAACAGAAGACTTTTATGGAAAATATTGGCTGGGAGAGCTAAATCAGCTGAGCATGCTTGGTCAACTACACCCAGTAGACCTAAAGGAGACCACAGCCTTGCCTGGAGCTGCACCAGAGAGGAAACCTCGAAAGTAGTGCGACAGGACGTAGAAGCAGGGCAAGCAAAGCCGCTATCAACATCTATCTGAGACATGTACCAGTTGTCACATTGAAACATACACCTTATCTATAAATGTTCTTTAATGCACCGTGCTGCTAACTATTCATTCTTTTTTGTTTTGGTTTTCTCTTGGAATTTGTCTGTTTTTATCTGTTTTTTAAGAGAAATTTTAGATGTGTATCTTTATCCTTTCTGTTGTTGTTGCACTGCTGTGGGCTGGGAGGAACATCGTTTCAGGTTTTTTCATGTATGCAAGTACACAAGAAAATGACAATAAACTTAATCTTGAATCTTGTTATTGTTGTATAGACGGTTGGCCCCATTTACTCTTTCTGTCAGCAGAACATCTCAGAAACAATTGACCAGATTTAGAAAATATTGAAAACACAGACAAGCCCTTGGGCAAGAAAAGTCAACTCAATTTTGGTTTTGATGTGGACAATTACTCGCCCTTTTTTACTCATAGCTACTATGACAATAAAGGAGATATAAACTTGATTCCAAATCCTAAGTGTGTTAAGATGTGCTAGATATTTCTCTTAAAATTGTCTTCTAGCTAATTTCAGTCCAGGAATTGTTGCCAAAGCTAGCAGTAGCTCTCACAGCTGTGGAGTCTGTACTAAAAATGGGAATAGGAGCATTTTCCTATTGGCCATGGTTCCCAGGCATTGTATCCTAATTACTTTGATAATCCGCTGACTTTTCATCAAGCACCATCATCCACTCCAGAATGTCACTGTCCCATACATTGGTTTATGAAACTAAGATAGCCATTACCTTACTGCTGCATATAAAAAATGTTTTCTTTATTGATTAATCTACTGATTATGCTGAATAATACAGTTTTAATCATTATGTCCATAAAATGTCAGAAAATGCTGGAAAAAGCCCAGTCGCTAATTCCCAGGTGTCTTCAAATTGCTTGTTTTGTCTGACCAACACTCCAAGACCCAAAAACATTCAGTTTAATACCCTGTATGATAAATAGTATGAAATATACACTATCAAATTATCACATTGGAGAGTTAGAATCAGCATCTGGACAAATGGCTGCAATGATTTATTAACAATCAAAACAACCTTAGCTCAAAAAGAGTTGCTGTGCCAAAGTACAACCTCAAAGAGCTGCTAGCATGACTGTAAACTCTTTGTCTACATTTCACTCTTAGTTCTCAAGTTATATCTTAAATTACTTAAGTGTATTATACATAAATATGATGCGGGAGAATGTCAAGCTAGCATGAAACTGGTTTTGGAAAACAGAGACAGCATTATCTGTCACACAGTATATGTCATTAGTAACAGGATTTTCACTTTTTTTTCACAGCTTTGCGAAAATTAAGATCACTGCATCCAAGCCCATCATTCCATTTAGAGAAACAGTGGTACGTCCTCCAAAAGTGGACATGGTAAATGAGGAGATGGGCAGGCAGCAGAAACTAGCCATCATTCACCAGGTGAGTAAACCCCCCAATCAGCATTTTTTGTCTGCTAAGTCTTTTCTTGGGAATGGAACACAGGAGATGATGTCTTTTACACATGGTGTGATAAAGTGAAATGTTTTACATTAATAGAGTCATTAGGAGAATTGGGCAGTTAGAAAAAGCAGATTTGTTGGATTTACTGATACACTCATTAACACTTTAACATTAACAGTAAATCATTACTCAGTAGAAAGTATTGGTTTTCAGATATGTCGGTGTATGTATGTGTATTTCTAGGTGAAAGAAGAGGCCTCTCAGGGTCGTTCGTCTGACACCTTGCATGTGGATCCCAGTGGTCTGGTCACCCTCACCACTCCCAACAGACTAGCCACTGTCAGCATCCAGGCAATCCCCCTGCCACAGGGTAAGATATGGACACACACCAAGCTGGCTAAAGGCCTCAGTATGTGTCAAAACAAACTAGTTTGAACGTTGTGCCATCTGACAATGTCTGAGGGCAAAGGTTTTTGAAGTTGTCTATAATTTAAACAGCCTCAGTGCAAGCTGGGGCAAAACCACCGCTGTCATAGCGAGGGCCAAGACACAATGAATCCACACACCTGGGCAATTACTGTGTGAAGTGTGTGTCATTGCCAATTTGTCTACTTCAGAAATTTACAACAATTGTCAAACGTAGCTCCTACAGGCCCTCCAGAAGAGTTCCAGACACTTGTAGAATCAATGCCAAGGCTGAGGAACACCATTCTTCAAAAAGATATCTGCTCATCTGGTGTTTTATGATGGTTGTAGAGAGCGCTGTCTAACACATCAGTCCAAAATCTCCCATAGGTGTTTAATTGGGTCGAGATCTGGTGACTGTGGAGGTCACAGCATATGATTCACATCATTTTTATAATCGTCAAACCATTCAGTGACCCTTTGTGTCCTATGAATTGGGGCATTATCATCCTGGAAGAAACAGCTCCCATCAGGATAGAAATGTTTCATCAATAGGATAAAGATGATGACTCAGAGCAACTTTGTGTTGATTTGCAGTGACCCCTCCCTCTAAAGGGACAAGTGAATCCAAACCAAGCTAGTAAAATGCCCCCCAAAGCATAACAAAGCCACCAGATCCCCTCACTGTAGGGATCATCCATCTGTATTTATCCACTTTCCTATGAATGCATCTTATCCCTGCTGGGTTTTATTCCAGCAAATCATGGAGTAATGTATATACCAGAGTCCCTGGTGAATGCTGTTAATGATGTGTTTCGGTAGAAAACCAGCTCACTCTGTTAGGGAGACCAGGTTAAGGGCCATTGAAGTAAAACTCATTTTCAAAAACATATTTTCTTAAACAATGGAAACTATAATGAAGACTTAAGCTACTGAGTTGTGAAGTATCTCATACCTTAATTCCACCATTCCTAATAGCCTTGCGGATGATACTGTTTGTCTTGTCAGAGGTGACCAGTCTGTTGGAGAGTAGCTCGGAGTTGATTCGGACTCTGGAGCAAGTCAACATGTCCCTGAGGGAAGGGAGGAGTCTGGAGGTCAGCCTCAGGACCCTTGAAGCCATCGCTGGACTCAAGTCCCAGCTGGAGAGCCTGCTGCAGGGGAGGAAGTGGAGGAATGCTGTGGAGCGTATCTGGGCCTTTGGGCCTCGCAGGTCTGACACTGACTGTGGTGACATGGACGTTGGTTCACATGGAATGTAACATTCTATTAATGATTAGAAAAACAGAGAACAGAACAGAGTAGACTGACCTTTTCCTTAAGGAATGTTTGCCTTTATTTACTTCAGCTGCAGAAAGAACCAGGCATTTTTTTCCAAATTTAACCTGTTTTTATAACCACATTAAATTATATTCTAATTAGAAACCTGTTTTCAGTGGAAAAGCTCTAAAAACTGGGTTGGTCTGAATAGGGTTTAAGAGACTAGCTGGTGAACATAGTGGAAAGTTTAGCAGCTAAAGAAACATATTATATAAGTACAGGAAATGGTTCAGACCTAAAAAAAAGAGCTAAAAGAAGAGTGAATATTGGACTTTCATCAATATTTCGTAAATATACTAATGTTTCTCTGTGTCTGCTGGATGTTTAAATAGAAAGCTGTTTGTGAAAATATGCCAATGTTGTGTTTACAGCTTGTTGTGTCCAAGTGGCTAAAAAGTATCAATTAATGCAGCTTTTAGGTAAAAGTAGAAACGTGGTATTTCCTGTGAGGGGAAAGAAAATAATTGTGAAAATGTAGCACTTTATAGTGTTCATTTAAAATGATATTTTGGCTGTGTTGTGTTCCTGGTGTATGTATTCAAATGAATTATTTTTCATACCTTGTAAATTGTTACTTACCACATTAATGTTTTCAGGTATGGTCCCAACATTCTGCTGAACAGTGTGGAGGGCTACCAGCGGCCCTCTGTGTGGCAGTGTCTGGGCAGGGGAGATAAAGCTGCTGAGGCTGGATCTCAGCCGCCTGTTTTACGAGACTTTGACAACAGCATCGTCAGTGGCTTCCAGCTAGCAACCCTGTCTGGGCCTATGTGTGAGGAGCCGCTGATGGGAGTCTGCTTTTCCGTAGTGAGGTGGGACATTCAGTCTTCAGCCCCACTGCAGCATCAGGACTCCTTGGAGGAGGATTTGATATCCCAGGAGGCTTTAGCAGACGAGAAAGTGGCAGGAGGCAGTGAGACATCTTCACAAGCAGAGGGCACGGCAGTAGGGCCGAGCCAGGCCAGACGCAGGCCAGAGGTTACCTCCACAGACTGCTACGGACCTGTCTCGGGTCAGCTGATTGCTGCCATGAAGGAGGCATGCCGTCACGCCTTCCAGGCTCAGCCCCAGAGACTCATGGCCGCCATGTATACCTGCGAGATCATGGCCACCGCTGAGGTGCTGGGTAAGAGACTAGAGAGCATTATTGACAAACTTCTGCCACTCTTCAAGGAGATATTGCCATCATCCTTGGCACAGATAGTTCATAATGAGTGTTAATCTACTGGGCATTTGTGGCTGAGTGAGGAGGTTGCCAATGTAAAGCTAGGGCAGCACTTTGGCAGCAGTTATTCCTTTTATATCTTTGTCACTTTCACAAGGATAAATATGATAACGCATCCTTGAAAGGCAGCAAAGTAGGTGTTCAATCAGGTGTATCTCAGAAGTAGTGTCACAGATCTTTAGTCCATACTAGTACAAAGGTTGACTCTAATCAAAGGATCCCACTCAATTAATCATTATTTGACAAATAAAACAAACAAAAAATCAGTATAATCATGTTATTCAGGACTGCCCCACCCTAGCGAAACCTCATTACCACACCACACACACACACACAGCCTCATTTTCAGGAGCAAGATGTCCTTAAAATGTCAGTTGAGTGATTACAGCATCCGAACAACAGGTGAGCTTGCAGAGCTTTGTCCTCACCGCTCCGAACTGACTAATGCTCCACAACACCCCCTAAATTGTCGGCCTCTGAAAGTCATTAAGATGAAAATGAAGCTTGAAATGGCATTTAGTGTGTCGGTAAACAATATCTCCAGGCTTGTTAGTAGCCACAGCAGTTTGTTACACAAAGAATTGCTTTGTCAGCTGAATCTGAACAGACCGATTAAGTGAGCCATTAGCTGAAAAATAACCAAAAATCTCTTTGACTTTTGGCACTGTCTAGCCGTTTGAGAAGCATTCTACCCTGTGTCCAATTAGATCAGCTACCTTACTGAGCTGTATAGATTTATGCCATATATGTGGGTTTATTGGAAACCCTGATTTTCAAATGGTCCATTCAACTATGATCCTTTAGATTTAACTCTCTCATGTCTGTGAGAAAAACTAGGAAGCTTTCTGACATATTACAGGAAGTTCTTGGGATCAAATTTTAATTTGGGGTAAATCTTCAGGTGTCACTGCCAGTTCTAGCTTATGAATGTAATTAATTAATTAAGACCGCATGCAGACACCTGATGTAGTACGTATAGAGCAGCGTCCACTGTCCACACTGCTGTCTATGTCCAAGTTCTTTTTGGATCATATCAGGATTTAGAATAGAGTCACAAGTCTGTCTTATTCAATCCTCAAGTGCCATACATACATAGAAAGAGTTACTGGTCATTGTAATTATTCACTCTGTTCATACTGGTAAAGAGTTTCCTTCCTAATGCAACTCCAGTGGAGATCCGTTATGTGTAAATATGCATTAGAAAGGTCAGCTGAAGCTTATATGAGGTCAGAATAGGTTTCTTCCACTTATAACCTTTATAGTACAAAATTCCCTGTTGCTGTTCTTGCTAAGCTGCAGTGGAGGAACATTGAGACAAATATGGTATTTTGTTCTAAAAAAAATTAGCTTAATCGCAAGGGTATCAGGCTACTTTTTGTAGTCTAACTACTTGTCATGCATTTTTCATTTCTATGAATAAAAAGCATTCTGAGGATGCAGCTGCCACCATCTTTCTTGCATGCAGTTACCATGGTTACAGGTGTTGTTTTTCGTCCATCACAAAGTTAGAGTAAAAGTCAGTGTTAACACACACAGTGTCCATGTGACTGTGCACTGCAGTAATCCAGTGGACTGACTCACCTAGCGTTAGCGTTAGCACAGCTGCCGGTGCTCTCCATTGCAGAACAGCTGATCAGTCACTCACCTGTTCACTACAGTACTGCTCACTGTCCGGATTTATCCTGTGAGAAGCTCAAACATGGGATAACATATTTATATTTCTTTAGTGAAAATCTAGAGAGAGATTCTCTAAGGTTGACTCTCATCATTAAACCTGGAACTGACTCATTCCTTCTGATGGCAACAGGAGTGATGACCGACTGAAAGAAACATTAACATTACATCCACAGCGCTTGATAATGTTACATTAGCTTACCTTTTTATAAACATTGGCATGCTCCTGTATGTTTTCCTAATTTGTTTCTAGCTGTTTTGTTGCTGCTTCTTGTCTAATTCTCAGAGCACTGTTGACTGTTGACACTGTTGTATTTAGTCCGTAATTCTGTTCAAGAAGCGCTAACCTCAGATAACTTACTGACAGAGACATTACTGAATGCAAGATGCTTCTTATTAACGGTAGTGCAAGAGATTAAACAGCTAAACTTCTGGAAAATAGATATTATTGGCTGCTGGAGCAAATCAGCAGCTGCAGTGTGTGATTCCACAGATGCAGTAATTAGTTAATTTGTTCATTCTTTCACTGCTTAGTTTTTATTCACTGACAAAAAAAAGTAAAATATTTGATTAAACTTCTTGTTTTCAATAGTTAGTCTTGTTTTTCTTGTGGAAAAAAGGTCATCAATGAACATTTTTCACCATGCTTTTTATTTACAACATTAACACTGACTTATAAAAAGTGGAATTCCACTCAGTCTCTAAGCTAGCCTTTCTTACCATCTTAAACTCAAAGGGTTTTCCATGCTTCAATGCGTCTTCCTGAAGAGCTTAAACCTGTTTCTGAAATTTTCTAAGCTACATGAGTATCTAATGCTGCACTGGATATTAAAAGCTGAGCACTTCATCATTTTAATAAAACTAATAAAACTTTACTTTTGTTAGGATTCATTAATTACAGCTTTCACGGGGCTTTGAAAGAATCCAGGACTGAGACTGATTCAATTAGTTGCCGAACGATAACAAATAATCATTGTTTTATCTTGGTTAAAATAATTGGGTTAGGGTCGTCATTAAAGGTAGTTTCCCTGATGGCTCATGACGGTTGGTTAATACATTAATTCATCATTTAAAGCTGATTCTATTAGAGATCACATAATGGAATTAAAAAAGACAGCTAGGCTATTGTTAACAGTATTTCATTAAAATAACTTGATTCAAACATTTATGGATTCATTATTATTGATGTGCTGTGTTTTTATAACTCAATGTTACAGTTCATTTAAAAGTTGTCAAATGTTTATATCTGCATGGCTTCTTTTATTCTGAGTGCATTTAAATTCAGAAAGGCTGGGGTCATCCTGTAATTAGGGTTGTCTTATACTCAGGTCAGTATAGTAGAAGTTAGTCACTGTGTTACAGGAACCTTTGGCCTAGCAGCAGTGACACCTCCATGAAAAGTTCTTAGTCTCTAGTTTGTTGAAAATGTCATCACCTGTAAAAATGATTTCTTGAAAACAGTCTTGCAGGCAATCTGATTTCATGTTCTTCTGTGTTCTCCGTACACCCCCCCCAGGCCGAGTGTATGGTGTCTTGGGGAAGCGAGAGGGTCACGTCCTCCATGAAGAGATGAAGGAAGGGACGGACATGTTCATTATCAAGGCCGTTCTGCCTGTTGCTGAGAGCTTTGGATTTGCTGACGAGATCCGCAAGAGGACCAGTGGATTGGCAAGTCCACAGCTGGTCTTCAGCCACTGGGAGGTGACTATTATTACATAATTATTATTTATGACCATAACACATTCTGGATCTGATCCACTGTAATAGAAACGAGCTAGATTACAAGACTTAAGGACCCTATTTACACTTGGTATTAACGTGTGATCTGAATCTGGATACATTATCTAAACTAATCATTTGACTCACGACCCTTTCCAACAAAACCATATCTCCTTGGGACCCCTTGCTCAGTTTGTATGTCAACAGGTTGTGACCAGTTCAATCAAAGACTGTTTCTTCCTTTCCTGCTTGTTTTTTTCAGTGTTAGTAATATTGTCCAATTTTGTGTAGCACAAATATGCTTCTTTTTTCTGCATTCCTACCCTGACAGTCATCTCACAACCCTACAGATCTACTTTATGAACCCTTTTGGGGGGGGGGGTTCACCAGGTAGGCAACCAACCAGATAATACCATATGATCATTGGGCATACCCTCGTCAATCATGTAACCGCATCCTGTAGGTGGTGTTGTCCGCTTAGCAACTATGACCATATGTCTCAGCCTGTAGGATGCTGCCTTGTATTCCTCCACATCTCCGACAGAAATTCCTGGAGGGATCTATCAACCCATGGTTTGTGGTTTGAAAAATGACCATATAGTCACAGTACCATTGCTATGAAGCGTATCCACAGACTAACTGGTATTGTCAGAGCTGGACTGGAGCGAATCCCAGTTGACTTCACTGAGCATGTCCTGCAGTTAGCCTCTGACAGGGCATTTCAATGATTGACCTACTGTGTTTAATTAGTCTCAAAACCACACACATAAAAACCAGGTGTGTGCACATGATGCAAGCGCACAGAACAGTGTCAGTGAGCGGAAAACCGTCCTCATGAAGGAGCATTTCTGCTCTGTGTGCACAAATGCGGTTGCGCAAGCATGGGGCTATAATGAGTGCAAGCTTGACCTTTGAGTTGACTTTTGAGACTTAGGATGCGGGGATGGAATAGACAGTGGCTGATGTGTCTGCTCCTTCGATTGGTCACTTTGAATACCAACCATGACCATGGCTGCTTGGTTTGATCACTGACACATTCTAAGACAGGCAGTTGCCTTAAATAACAACCATTTTAAGCCAGATAGAGGAATTCAACCATAGTTTTGATAGGCTCTGATTCCAGTAATGTACTAACAAGTATTAAATACATGCAGTCTTATACAAGGCAAGATAGAGCACTTGACAGAGCTCAAACAATATTCAGATTAAGAGGGCAGGAACAGAAATTCATTTGGATTTCTGCACATATTGGTGTACCAGAGTCTTACCCTCTCTGGTGGGACATAAAATGTTTTGAAAGAAGTTTGGCAGAACTTTTTAAAGTTTACCCAGTCACTGTGTGGGCAGTAATGGGTTACCTGTCACTGCTGCTACAAAACACCACTGCCGCAGCATCTGCCAGGAGCAGACCAAAGTGAACTCCTGACAAAGGCTGAGGGGGTGGTATGAGATCATCAGATGCTCAAAGCCAGATGAGCAGGAGTGGGAAAAGTCACTTTTAGTTTAGGATTACACCAATCGTTCATCATGAGACAGACTTCAGCACCCTTGGACTCCTTTACTCTGTCTATAAGGATTACAGAAAAGGACTATGGTGGTGAGGTGGCTCGATTCAGCATCTGGGGGTTGAGCCATGTACTTGTCAGACAGAAGATGCCACAGTCTCCCATGTCCTGTTGGGATCCAATCGGCACCTAAAGATCATCCATCCTGCTCTCCAAAGGTTGGACACTTGCAAGTAGTGCACTGAACAGAGGTGGATGGTGGGTGCTTTTCCCCTTTGCTAAGACGTACCCCCATTGTTAATTGATCTCTGCTGATGGCATCCAATCAAAACAGAAAACTGTTAAAAGTGGTGATTTGAGTTTTACTGTGCTCATATATAATTCCCAAATACGATTTGGTCGATAAAGAAACAAAAACAAGTCCTCAAGCAGCAGCCGCAACGGCGTCTGAACACAACCATATCATTTTTTCTTTCTTTTCCTTTTTTTTTTTTATTTCAATGTGTTATGCGTGCATTTACACCTGCATTAACATGTGTTTTTCCTTATCCAGATAACATGTCCAGATACAGACCATATGTTAATACCTGGTGGAAATGGGGTTCATGTCTCATAACAGTCCATTTCCTGAGGATGTTTTATTTAGAGCAGCTCCAATACTTATCTTGCTGTGTCAGCATTTTTTCCTGTTTAGGGGTTTAATATTGTAGAGCTGGATGTCTGTTTTGTGTTGTGTTGTTCTCCTCTATATATTTGCTCACTTATAAAAAACCATGGTGTGATTTTGCCATTGCCACAGGGGGTATAGGCTTTTTTTTTCTTCAGGTTTTTTTATGCCAACCAGTTTGCACTTGATTCACAGAATCAGTTTATCTAACCACAGCTGTAACTAACGATAATGGACAATAAGTGCGTTCAATTAAACCAGTAAATTTCAGACTGGATGGACGTGATGTTTGGTAAAAAAAATTATAACTTGATGTCTTTTCATCAAGTTTTAACAGAAGTACTTTCATGAAACTACTGGATGCATGGGCTACATTGTTATCTGAAGGAGGGATGCTTTTTTTTCTTTTAACTTTGCAAAATGGGCTTTTGAGTGTAGACTATAGGAAAAGAAAATATCAATTTAAAATCAAGCATGCACACACAAATGTGGAGTGTGACTGAGCTTATTATGTGGGGCTGTAGGTCAATGTGGCTGTCTGGTTAATGAGACGGTTCCCTCAGGGGAGTTGGATCAAAGCTGTGCTAGACAACATGTGCGTTAGACAGTTATACCTGCCGCTTGGCTGGATTCAGCCCCAGCACACACACACACACACACCCATCTCAACGTCCTCCACGCCATATGGACAGTGTCAGTTGGGGTAATGTCTGTGAAGGGACAGAGATGATGTTCTGCTGTTGTATAGACACGTGTCAGACAGAATATTCTCAGTGTGATTTGAATGTCTCAAATGTTTCACAGTGTTCATTCTAAATTCTGCTTCTGCAGTATTATTAGACACTCATACTGATAGAGCACTGACAGTGGTGATGGTGAAGAGGTAAAGCTACCATACACTACAGTATTGATATCAATGGTCAGTTCTGATTTACAGCTTTGGAAACCCAAAGCCCATCCTGTTCAAACAGTTAACCTCTACCTGTGTACATAACTGCTTTTTGACGGTCAGCATGTTTATGTTCTTGCACAATAATAGTCCTAAAATGGCATGAATGCCTTTATATGGTTCAAATCTAATTAATTTTACGAACATTTAACTTTCCACCTATTGAGCATTTTTTAAATATTAAACATTGAATAAATGGCTTATAATACACTAAAAATATGTTGTTCTCAGATATATCACTATAACACTATATCTGCTAACAACTACATTACATTGCTTCATAAATCAATAAATAAATGTAGTAGCAGAGCATCTGAATTTAAAAGGCATCTGGCTTGGCTGCAGTTGTTCCACTTCTGAAATGTTCCCAGTGGAGTATGAAGCTGTGCAAAGGACGGAAAGAAACTGCGTTGCAGCCAGAACGTGATGCAGTCCTGCCTGGTGGAACCTTAGGCGTAAAAGTTGTTTTGATGGATGTAGACTGCAGCACTCAATTTAAGGATAGCTAAACTAAATAAATAAACAGATAGCCTAAACAATTAACATAATTCATAACTTCTTTTACACACTGAGTAAAAGGAAGCAGAGACAGCGGAACCAGCCCCGGGGATTTTCAAAGTAAAGGCACTGTTTTTTACCGAGATGCACTGAGCCGCTCAAGACATTTAAGTAAGTCTAACTTCTATGTGTTTGTGGTCTTGTTGTGTGCATGACTTTATCAAATTAACTCCTCCAACCAAACACTGTTTAAATTGTTTACCTGTCCGAGAGCTTAGCTAACTCTTAGCTGCAGAAGATTACCAATGCTAGCAATGCTAATTGGTTTGTAGGTAATTTAGCTAGCTGTTATAGCTAACAAACTGCCGTTGTATGCTAACGTTACTGATTTATTATTATTGTCAGCTGTTTTGCACATTATTTGGATATTTTCTTATTTAATTCTGTGTGAAATGTTTACATTAAAGGTAGAACTGAATTAAAAGGACCCTCTTCAGTCAGATATGTAAGGATTAGCAGTGTTTTTACTTCTATTTTTGATTTATTAAGCTCTAGCGTGATCTTTGTGTTCACAAATGTGTACCTATAGTAGCAGCGATGTTTTGTGCATGCAGACTACAAATTAAAGAAATGTTCTAAATAATGTAAGATATGTCATGTGTCTCTATTTGACAGGTGTGGGTCCTACATTGGTAGGCTGATGCATAAACTCACCCTATAACAGCTGGTAAGTAGAGGGTCCATCATTTAGACAGTGACATGTTTAGGTTGTTTTGGCTCTGGCATTGTTGATTTGAAATTAAACAATGACTGAAATGAAAGTGCTGACTTGGTTTTAAGTAGTTTTATTGTGTTCACATTCATACTGAGTGAACAGTAAAGCAACTGTACCTCCCTTTTTTTTAGATACTCAATTTCAGGACAGTGCAGGAAGAGGACATTCCTAATTTTACAGCAAATGCAGCCAGGGAGTTTTTATGACCCAGCAGTGGGATGTTCTCGACTGGCATTGTCATTCACCTGACCTCAGTCCAGATGAGCAGGTGTGTCATTTGCCAAAAATCTGACTGAAGGCAAAAGTCCAGTTTGCAGCTCAGGTTTAGACAGTCAAAGGCTGAAAACAATTTGACACCAAATATTATATATCATGACTAAAGCTTGTTTTAATTGATCTTTAGCCTACTAAATCTGGAGGACTTCAGTTGCAAGTAAAAACTAAAGCTACAATTCCTACACTGTTCGTCGTCAAGAGGTTCCATTTCAAAGCTAATGGCTCAAAGTACAGATAAATAATAACAGATTTACTCACCAAGGTTTACTCACCACCACACTGGCTCTCTTCACCTTGTTCACCTGTCACAGGCTGGCAAGATGTGCCAGCAACTCAGGCTTTAAGGAGCATGGAGGTATGTGTAATAAAAGTTAAGTAAACTGAGTCACATTGAATTTACAATCTCAGCAAGACATTTGTTTTAAACGTAATAAAACATTTTCTTTCATTACAGTTTTCAGAGGACCAGAGCAGAGAGCTTGTGAACAGTGGATATAACCTGCAACCTTTCTTGGATGTAAGGTTTAATGTCGTTTCCAAAATTCTGCTTTGTTTTGCATAATCCTGAATGCAGCGTTACTAAATGTGAGTATTTATCGCATATCTACAGGATTACTCATTCAGGTGAAATATGTTTTTATTGATAATGTCAAGTATGTTATGAAGTGACCAATTAATACAGGCGATCTTGTCCTGATTCTTCAAAATTCATGACAGTAAGATGTTGTGGTTGAAGGGTTAAAGCTGGCAATATTTAACTTGCTGTAAGTGAAATTTGGCAAGAGCCCAAATTCAGAGTTGCTTAAACCTATCAGAGTTTCACCAGACCCATATATACTGTCAAGAGAATTATTGCAAGTTCAAAGCCTTCCAAATGGAGCATGACCAGCATTTTAGAAAACAAATTTAACAGACAGATAATACATTATTAAATGTATTATAAATCATAAAACAGGCCTCAAGTGTTGCAAACATCCTTCATTTTTTAATGAATTCTTTCTTTCTTTCTTATCTCATCTCCACTGCTCTACAGAGGATCAGCTAAAGATAATACAGCTGTCCTAATGTTTCCCACTTATACATATCATAAACCTTTAAATCAGTTTGTCATATAAATCAATTAATATTTTTGTAAACTCCTGTTGTATGATCAAACATTGTTTAAAGTCACAAGAGTGGAAGCTAACAGTGTTGTCAGTGATACATACTGCTCTATAGCACATTGGATTTTTGTGTCATTTAATTTAGTGTATATGTCATACATAAAGTAAATGATACTGTCGTACAATTTGGATGTTTTTTATTTCCTTACATAAACAATGTGATGACATAATATGATGCAAGGAATTCTTAAAGAGGCCAATAACCTCACTATGACTGTACTGAAAATTGAAATCTCTAATGTTTTCATGTTTTATGTAATGTGTTCAGAGGACTCACCTCAAACTGGTTTCGGTAAGAGGCGTAACATTAAAGAGGCATATAATATGACAACTTCTAATATTTGTGTTTTTTATTGATTTATAAACAGTGAACAATTTATATTTTTCATGTGATTCGTGTGTTTTTTTCTTATCAGGAAGTCAAGTTATGTATTTGTAGTTTCCAAATACTCTTATTTCACTTATTGGCCTTTGTGCCCTAAAAATTTTGTGACACCGAAGGTCTAATAGCCTTGCCCCTAAAATGATGAAATTCCAAGCCTGTTGTGCACCAGCAAAGGTTTAATAAGGGTAAATATATTAAAGGTTTAATAAAAAACGTCCACTGGGTTCAGGGAGGTAACTTCTAATTATCAGGTGGATTGGGCCTCTGCATTGCACACCAGGACATGGTCTAGCCTCTGCTCAGTGGTAGAAATTATTCCCTGCTTTAAAGGTGTGTGTCTGCATCTTCCAGGGAGTCGCAGGTTGTTGAGCCACCGTCTCTGAAAATCTTCAGTTTGGCTGGATATATTATCTGTGATTTCACATTTTATTTCCTTCAGCTGTCTTCCTATTGACTCGTACCTGCTTCTGTCCTTCAGTATCTTGAGTGAGAAGTCCTGGGAGAAGTGAATTCGGCTATCACCAACCATAATCTCTTTTTTTTGCTGTGAGCGAGCGGTGCGCTGCAACAAAGTGTAGTGTGTCAGAAGGGATCTCCAATTTTTCTACAAGTAGCGATCTGATAAAATCCACTTCATCATCCCCCTCTGCATCTTCTTGCACTCGATAAATCCACATGTTCTGCCAAGATTTATTTTCAAGGTATTCCATGTTTTCTTTTTTATTTCCTGCAGCAGGTATTTTAAAGCGGCGTTTGTAGTCACCCTTCTCTCTTCCATCTGATGGATTCTTTGATGAAAGAAAAATAAGATGGAAATGAAAATGAGCTCAAAATGGAATAAAACAATAAACAAAAGAATAACATATTACAGTACAGCGTGAGATATGAATAAATAGCCAAAAATTTAAAAAAAATAAATAACTGAAATGTTTTTCTCAATCTTTCTGATTGTAGAATTGTGTATTTGTGTTAATGTGGCTGTTGAAATATAGATCTGAGCCCTTCAGTATACCAAGACTTCTGGCTTTGGTGGTGGTCTTTAATGTGATTCACAGTGAGGGCTGACATGTAATTGTTCTTCTTTGGGAACATGAAGCTGTTGAGCAGATGAGGCCTAAGAATGGATCCTGTGAGTAACTCCACATGCCATCCATATGTGTATCTACCAATCAGTACAACTGAGTCTCTATACTGCAAATAGGATTCATCCAGTTCTATCTGTGTTTAAGAAATAAAACCCTTGTATAATTGAATGCCATCCAGTAGAGTACAGTCAGTCCTGCACTAGAGCCGACCTTTGTCGTTGAGTTGTTGTTGACAGTTTTTGACAAGCTCTTTTTTTTTCCTCCACTGCGAGCCATGACTCTTTCGTTTAATTACAGAGCTTTGCAGCTGTTTCACTCTGCGAGTTTGAGGCTCGAGTATCAGCGCACTGAAAGAAACCCAACTGCTGTACACATGCGTAATGAAAAGATTAAGACTAATTCAGCTCTGTTAGTCGAGTTACGCTTACTTCAATTACATTCTTAATGTGAGCAAGATAACTTGGTTAAGGTGTTCACATGACGGAAAAAATAAAGTCTTTGGACCAAAAGCTGAAAATAGCTAACTCTGACCGTAATTACATTATTAGTGTAAATGCCATGGGTGAAGTCAAGGGTCTGCCAGTTAAACACTTGACCTGATAAACATGCTGCTGTTACAGACATTTGTCAAACAGCTATTCACATGTATAACTGGATTTAAACACAGGTAAATATAGTTAACATTGTAAACATTGGTTTCATATCACTCTTGTCATTGTAGCATTTGATTTCAACCATTCCAGGCTCCAGTTTTTTTTCCACACAGTAATTCATAAATGTTTTGGCGCATATTTAATATTTTTCCTTTATTTGTGTAGTGCACTTCAAATGCAGGTGTAAGGGGTGTTTGCTGTACCCTGTGGCTGATACATGTTGCACTTAAATTAGAACTCTGGGACCTGTAGTATTACCTTGCTGTTACCACCAGTAACCACAGGTGTTGCCAAATCCTGGATAACTTTCATAGAGAGTCAAAGTGTTTCATCCCAGAAGTGATAAAAACTCATATCAAGCCCTAGAACATAACCTTACAACAGTATGTTGTGTGGTTCACTCCATATGTCTAGATAGGGATGGTAATTTTAAAAAAAATCATTATTTCCAACTTTATCCATTTCAATTTTAACAAACACCATTTCCCATAAGCTCAAGACCTTTGTGGGTTAAAGGTTCCCATCTCGACAGAGGCAAGTCTAGACAAGTCGAGTGCCTGCTGCAAGTTGAACAACATTGCTCTAACAATAGCAGGACATCAATGTGTTGTAGACAGTAAAAGATCACATCTAACACTGAGGAGATGAAATGGGAGTGTTGGTAGATATGTTGGATAAGGAAGAAAATGTACAATTATAGTTTGTGAAGTGTTAAGCTGGAAAATTTCATGGGAGAAGTTTTTTTTAGTGCTAACAGGTTTGAAATCACAAAGGTTTCACTTTCAGAAGGCTATATATATATGTATTCTCTTTGAAAATGGATAGTAAACCCCATGAAGATTTGAAAATGTGATAATGTAATGTAGTCATAAGCAGAGGTAAAGCTAGATATAGCTGAAACTAAATGACAAGAGTACTCTTTAAACAGGGCATCATGTAACTCTGCAGTTATGGAGTCTCTCAGTGCAGCCTTTGTGTGTGTGTGTGTGTGTGTGTGAGAAAGGGGGCTTGTTTGATTCCTCTAACTGTGGATGGTGAATATTTAAAGCTTTGCCATTCTTCTCTACTCTCTGCATGTCTCATGATCCCTGTTACCTCACACTTGGTATGAGATGCTCCTCCGTTCAGCGTCACACAAACTCAGTGTTTGTGTGTTTGCATTTTGGGTGTGTTTGTGTGGGTTTTTTTTTTTTTTACTGCCAAAGCAAGTGGTGTCCTTTTCCAGAATATTTGATCGAATAGACTAATTATCCAAGTGCCAGCTAAGTATGTGTACTGCACACACAGACACACACACACACACACACACACACTCACACACACACTCACACACTTGTATTTCCCCACAATTAGGCCAGGGCCGTTTTTAGGCATAGGCAAGCTAGGTGGTTGTTTTGGGCACCACCAGCTGGAAGGCTGCCAAAGAGAGAAATGGAAATTTTTGTAATTAAGTTCAGGCGTCCAATCTACTGTGATACAGTGTTTCTATTTAACCCACAGAAACCATCGACACATTTTGCATATCAACATTTTTCAGTCCTAATGCAGTCAAACCAGAACATACAGACCTCATACAAATATATATTTAGAAATATGTAAATAAATGGGCCTCAGGTGAAGTTTGCAAGTGACTCTGTGGCAGAATTATACTTAACCTAAAGCACGGTGGGAAACATATTGATCATATATAGAAATTAGATCAAAACAATGGGACCAAATTTGTGTTTTTTTGTATTTACACATTTTATGACGGTAAAAACAACTCAAAATGTCTCAGGCAAGAAACAAACCATTTCAAATTATGTACAGTCTTACATTCATCAAACCACTGACATGTCACATGATGTTTTTTCTGAGTTGCCTGACTTATCCTAAAAACCAATATATATGACATTAAGGATGAAAGTTAGATGATGACCTTGGTAGTTTCTAAGTTGTAGTGACTAAGCGCAGCAGCAGTGAAGAGTTATAGTATGAGAGATTAAAGTATGTATATGAGGACAGCTAAATTGTGAATCCACCTATATTAAAAAAAAACAGTATGGGTCATTGTGAGAAGCAGGATGGGACTTAAACAGAGGTTTAACAAGCTGAAACTCAGCAGAGTATCAGGTGTCTGTCACCCTGCTCACCAGATGTTGGCTGTGATTCACAGTCTGTCTATTCGCTGACTGAAACAGGACAAAGAAATGTTTCCATTTTCCTAACGTTCAGGTTTGTCAGTGTGTCGGGAAATTACTTACCAAAAATATTCTAGTGTGCCCAATCATAGTAACAGCCTCTGCATTGCCATAGTTGGCCATATTAGCAAATTGTTGAGTCTTAAATTTGGAATGTATTCACTTGTTTCCAATATGAGCTGTAAGTAGTATCAGCTCCAAACATCTTACTTCTATAGTCTAAAAAAAGCCACAAGTATCTGCCACAGAGCTGTAGAGCACCTGTAGGCCCTTCGCGTGCGTACCACGGCCTTCTTGTCGTCAGTTTAACCCCCACCGTTGCGCAGCACCTTGCGGCACGCACACACACCCTGACCTCCCTGGCCAGTACATTGTCCTACTGCCATTGTCTTTGCCTCATTAAAAGTTGTCTGTCTGATTTCATTTATCTGCAGACGCTTCCTCACAAAGAGTTGGCCCTGAACCCCCCACCGTCCCCCAGCCCTCTCAGCTTCAGGACTTGCCTGCTGCTTAGTGCTGATGTCAGCATTCCTCCTGACAGCGATTTGATATGGCCAGGATATTGGATTAACATATGAATGAGCGCGCAGGCAGCGAGAGCAGATTTTGAGCGTTGTATTGTTGTGTAACTGGAGGGTTAGTGGCTCCTGTGGGGACGGTTTACATTAGATTTCCATCAGAATGGAGCTTTTGTTCAGGCGTAGACTAGAGAATTGTGTGAATAAGTCTTGTATTGATCAGCCAAAGCCTCCATGTGACAGTACAACGGCTTTGTGTGTGCGTGTGTGTGTGTGTGTTTGTAGAAATGCCTGTTTTTATTATATATTGTTGGATTTCATAGGCTTACTAATAAGTAGTGCCTGATCAATATACCATCACTCCTAATGTTATCAGATGATTTAAGTAAAAGAAAAATGACAGCACACAAATGTCAAACATAAGTATGAGGTGGTTTAAAAAACTGTTTCCATGAGATGGTTTGTTAACCAATCAGCCCTAGAAAGTTTTTTTATATATAAATTTACTTTTTTTTTTTAAAAAAAAATGTCTCACAGTCTACATATTTTGATTAAAAAACAAAAACAACAATGAATATCAGGCATTATTGTCATCATATTTTTAAAACGTTTAAATATCAGCTTCACACGTTTCTCTAGCCCGCATATAGGCCAACATGAACAGAGGATATTCGCAAAGGTTCATTTTTTTTATACTTGTACAGATTTTGAATATAACATTTACACATTTTTTCCTTTTACATCACTAACCTGTCTCCAGAATGGTGCTGGATCGATCAATATGAGCCTGTGTGACCTACATTTACCCATAAGACCCCTCTGCACAGAGAGGTGTCTGAAGACAACCATGACTCTAGTCTAAGATCACAGTACTGGGCCCACTACTAAATGAGTAAACACAAGGGCACACAGTGGAGAGAGAGTGCAAGAGAGGGAAAAATAAAGTAGTGATGCGCATTGTGGAGTCAAGACCACCTTCAGTAAATTATGTTTACTTTTTAATAGTTTATTGGTTGAAGTGTACACTCAGACTTCTCCAAAGTTGAACAAAAAGTTGCCTTTTCAGTTGAGTTTTACCTCTGTCACCTTGACAACTCTATAATAATGATACTCACATCTGTTGTAAGAATGCACAAGGTTTTTTGCTGTATATTTTCTAGCTATATATGTTGCCATCAACCACAATATCCTAGCATCTACAATCTCCATAATTTTTATTATTCAAATCTTATGGAAAAAAAAAAACAATAACTGACCTTCTGTGTCTTTTCTACACATTTATAAGCAGCTTCACACTTATTTATACAGGTTATACAGTGATATTATTTAAAAGCAGGAACTATTTGTACTTTTAAAGAATCTGGACAATCAAAATCAAGATGTATGCGGTCTATTGCTTTTCTCACAATATTTACAGCAGTGGTATTGTTGTGCATAGTGTATACCCTCCCTATGAACACTGCAACCTTTTTACTCATTTAAATAAAAACATATAGTGAACAGATGGACAATAACAAAAAACAAAAAATGTTTTCGATAGAATCCTGATTGTTTTCTAAAATCATTTTGTACACATCATGTACACACTTGTCAGTGTCAATACAGGAAATAGTGTGTCCTTTCTGTAGTGAGGTGGAGATCAGGGTGGTGAATGGCCTCTTAAACTACACGTCCATTTGACAACATTATCTTTACTCAAGGTCCAATTATTAGTTTTTTTAGGAGCTGTAAACTACATCTCACAGTCTTCATTAGCGAATTCACATCAGGTTAAAGAAAAATTAACACACATCACATCAACAGCAGAGACCATCTTTGAACACAGACAGAGGTCACCATCTCCGTTCTATACAACCACCTGTTGTTGTTGACATCTGAGCCAGCAATATTCACTTAATGAAGGCTGTTAGAAGTGGTTGAAAGCCCCCAAAAAAAGAACCTAGAATTAACCTAATTTTCTCAAACTACTTGGGAATTAACTATGACACTAAATGTCTATCAGCAAAAACTAACAGCTTCAACTCGACAGTCACAGCACATTTTATGTTTTACAGTCATCTCTTTTTGATGCTGGTTGTTCCATATTCTGTCACATCCTGCTCGCACTAACTCCACTGCGGACCTCCTTGATGATGCCAGCCGTCCAACAGCATTCAGTCAGTTAGTCAGTCAAGCACTTGACTGTTGGAGGATGCCCTGTCCCACCTCACCCCCCCTCTGGATCCCATTGTGCTCCAACATATGCTGGTCACATGCACTCTGTGTGTGTGTGTGTGTGTGTCTCTTGTAACCCACCCTGTTGTTGTAACTCGCTCTTTGCCATCTGTCCCAGTGTAACCAGAGCCAGGTGCAGGGCCCTGCTGCCTACATTGCCATTGCTACTGTAATTGTTCTTTGTGTGTGTGTGTGTGTGTGTGTGTGTGTGTGTGTGTGTCATGCATCAGTTTGCAGCACTGAGTGCATTTGTCTGGGCTTACCCATGCGCACACATACACATGAACTAACCACACACACACCCCAACACTCATCTCCTCAGGGACCAAGAGACACAGCTTTACGGTCGGCGTGTGTGTGTGTGTATCTGTGTGTGTGTGTGTGTGTGTGTGTGTGTGTGTGTGTGTGTTTGAGAGAGAGAGATCAATCATTTCTTCAGTTGATGCACTTCATTGACAGAAGGAGTCATGGTGCTGAAACTAATAATCAGCCATTTGATTTGATGAGTTAGAAATTAATCAACAACACTTTTATAATTAAATCATTATTGAAGTCTACTGTGTCAGGATTAGCATTCTCTCTGTTTAATTCCTGTAAATTGATTGTCTTTGGGTTTTAAACTGTTTGGAAGTCCAATCTCCAACGAATCAGTTGAAGAAATAATCAATAGATTGATAGATGGTGAAAATAAGTGTTTTTTTCCCAGTGAGATGAGAAGATTGATACTAGTCTCATGTTTGTGTATACAGAGCTGGAGCCAAGACATGGTTAGCCTACAGTAGCTTAGCATAAAGACTGAAAGCTGAAGGAAACAGCTCGCCTGGCTCTGTCCAAAATGGGAAAAAAAAGTCTACCAACACCTCTGATAGACAAAAGCAGAAATAAAAACTATTTCTATACAAACAACAGCCAAACACAGTGACTGCATGCAGCGGGTTTGGTACTATCGTGCCTGTACAGAAACCAAAACCTGTGCTCACTGACTGTGTTTGGCCAGAGACACTGCACAGAAGTACTGGGCAGATGGATAAAATGCTTTTTTGTCAAGAAATAGTTCTAGCATGTAACTCTTCCTAAAACCTTTATATGAGTTTAAAGCATTTTTGCAAACATTTTCTCCTTTCAGTATTGCTATTAAATGAAATGTAGTATCAATAAGTGTCATTCAATTATAGTTATAGATAGTTACTGATAGGGAGGCAATCCCCAAATTCCCACAATCACCAAAAAGAACCCAATTTCTGTGTGCAGATTAGCATCACATGAATGTGTGATATTTAGATAAAATCATAAGAATGTGGAGATATGGAGCTGACAACACCTGTCTTATAGCATCGCTCACTCGTCACATTTCTATCCCTCTTCTCCTTTCTGTATCCCAGGTGATCAGCAGTGATCCGTACTGGGTCCCCACCACCGAAGAAGAGTACCTGCACTTTGGAGAGAAAGCCGACTCCGCCAACCAGGCCCTCAAATACATGAACGCTGTCCGCCGTCGCAAAGGCCTGTACGTGGAGGAGAAGATAGTGGAGCACGCGGAGAAGCAGCGAACACTCAGCAAGAACAAGTAGAGAAGAAAACACATAGGAAATCCCTACAGCACCAGCTCCTCCTGTCAGGCTGAGATACTGCTGACATCCATCCATCATCCATCCCTGCGGGGCTGCAAACACACACACACACATACACATAGACTTTGTTTTTCCATCACTGAGATTCATGATCACTTGCAGAGGGACAGATGTCGTGTCCAAACGCAGCAGTCACTCCTCTCCCAAACATGTCTTCATCACAGCAGCAGTGAAACCGCAGCTACACTCTTGCTGTTCATTCAACATGTAGTGACATGTCTAATTTCACTATACACATATTTTCAATTCTCGATTAATAGGCCTGAATAATATGTTCATATTGAGAATATAATATTATCATAAACTCAGATTTTTTTTTTCATAAATACAAATGTGTTCATTTGTTTAAAGGCACATAAATGTTCAGGCATAAAGATAAGATGTGCAGTAAATACTGACCGGTCACATTGCTCTGTTCAGTGATAAATAAATGAACAAATGTGTTGAAATTCAAATATGGACATTATTCATAATTGCGTTCTAGCTTTACTGTTGACAGGGGTGAAACCAGTGCATTAGCACACAGCCCTGATACAATATAAATATTAATAAAATTATCTCTTTTTTTTTTTTTTCAAGAAAATCATGTCAACGTACCTTTCAATAATAAAAACATCTAATTTTAAAAATACACTGTTCATTTTCCTACTTACAAGTGTGACGTTTACTGTAAAGAAAAAAAGAAATCTGAGATTTTGAAAATAAAGAGAGAATAGAGTTGTGATTTTAGAATAAAAAAGTTATCATATTCACAAATGAAGACTGCAAGTATACTTTCTTCTGACAGGTATGGAGCTGTCTTCCCTCCTGTCCCTTCACACTGCCACAGGTGCCTGTCACATTGGGCTTAGTTACTGCAGCAAAGAGAGCAGCAAAGAATTCACCTTCACTCAGTGCGCATTAAACTTCTGCGATCCGCCTGTCATATCTTTCCATGAAAGTCATGAAGCCCACTGAGCTTTAATCCTTTTCTGATGCCATGCATGTGTTAAGACCTTTGCACTTTGGGTTACACTTTGTTTTTACAGGTCAGGTATTTGGTACTAATTATAGGGATAGTGAAGACAGTGTTCAATTGTTACACTTCCAATTTCATTATATGCTAGTGTACATTTTTTTCAAATTCTGTTGTTTTATGTGCAAATTTACGTCTTTTAATCACTCTTTGATCAACAAGTCAGCTGATAATACAAATTGTATACAGACAAGCATAGACATACAACATATATTCAGAGTACATTTTCCCAGTAATAGATAATTAATACATAAATATTTACTGTATAGTGGTGGTATACTGGTATAGTGGAACCACACCGGTTTCGATATATGACCAGTTATGCCACTCAGTGACCATGTACAGGTATATGGTTTCATTTCATTTCAGTCTCATCAAATCTACGATAATAAGGTGCTTACTGGTAAAATCTATAACTTGAGATTGTCCACATTTCTCATTTTGATAAGCAGTCAGACTGTGCTAAATTGAGTTTTTCTTATAAGATTATGAATAATTTAACGCTGTTATCACTACGACTAGGTTGTGAAAATCAATTACTCTCAAAATAATGTAATTTTTTTTCATCCAAAGTAGGTTTTTCATCCAGTTTCTGCCTTGAACTGCATTGTACAACGAACATGAAATGCAATAATGGTAAGAGAAAATGAGAACTTCATGTGGATTTCATACCTTTGTAAATACCCAAACAAATGACAAACAGAGTATATGCTGAAAGTCAGGGGAGGTAAATGGTTTTCATAGCCACTGCGTGCTTCTTCAACGCTCCATTTCTGCACTAATGCAGTCAAACCCCGCATCGTTGTCTGATATGTTCACGTGTCACGCTCTCAAAAAGCCTGCAAATAGCCTCATCCTGTCGTTGGGTCCGTGCTGCTGCGCTGGCAGTTGATAGCCCCGGCCCCCGTGTGTCCACTGACTGCTAATGGCTGCCGAGTTCCTCCTGTGAGACCTCAGTTAATGCCACGGACGGGACAGACTCGTCTCGCATCATAGAGTCAGTTACAGTCATGCATAATTGAAAAGCTCTTTTTTTTCCCCCCTCCGACAAAATCGGGCAGTTTTGCTTTAGTCAAGTGGCTCGAATTAATTCCACAGCCCCTACCCCTCACCTCCTGGTTTCTTGAATTTCATTACGCAGACCCTGAAGACGGCTTTTTAATTTGGAAAACACAAACATGGTGGAAATTGGGAAATGAGAAGTGCTTTAATTATTAGAGAGGGGAGGCCACAGCGGTGAGCTCTCTGCTAGTAGCCGGCTGTTTACACATGACGGCAATAAAACAGAGTCAACCTTACTTATGCATCTATATGTTCTAACGTTTTCCTGATGTGGTTCGCACACACAAACAGAAATAATGACTAATGCCTCTCAGAGCTACACTGACCTCAGCACAGTATAATGAGGAATCTGTTGTCACATCCTCCTCCCAACTCTCCTCACACCTCAAACTTTCCATGAATCTATTTTTTATTTCACACCTCCTATAACCACCCACTCCCCCTTCTCTAATTTCTCTCTGTCCCTCCTCATCAACAGACCTTTTGGTGTCAGATTGACAGTTTATGAAGCAAACACGTGTCAAAAAGGCACACTTGTTCACTGCTAACATGATGGAGGTGATTTTATTCAACATTAAAGGGGACACATTCTGCACATTTCCAGGTCTATATTTATATTCTGGGGCTCCAATGGAATATCTTTACATGGTTTAGTTTAAAACTCCTTATTCATCTTATACTGGCCGCTTATCTGTTCAATCTTAGCAACTAATGCTACAGAATGGACGGTACTTTCTAAGCATGTTACGGTAGAAAACTCATTGCAAACTAAGCATTCGGAGCAGGTTGAAACCCTGGCCTTTGATTTGCAGGGAACATTTTTACATACATTAACCCCCATGTTGTGGAACTTTGACCATGATTAGCATAGATATCCAACATCATAACAATATATGAATATCAGAAACTGAACCAGAAGCCCTTGCAGGGGTCAAGGTGAAACTCCATCCTTATTGCAACACATACTGACTGCAGTGCAAAGCATCATTTTATTGCATGTCAATTCGCACCAGTAGCACACGCTGAACGTACCATATAGACAGAAGTAATCAGGGAAGAGTAGCCAGGATGTGTAGATCAAGATGGAGAATGTCAAAAAAAACTCACTTTTCTGGAACTGAAATGCGTCACTACACCGCTGCTGCTTGTGGGTTTTTATAGGATATGTGCGGGTGAAAAAAACACCACGAAAGCTGCAAGTTTGACCACAATGGAAATGAGTAGGGGGGGTAGGAAGGGAGGGGTGCACAAGTACTGGCCTAATTCTAAAAACCAAATCTGTAATCAAAAAAACACAATGCATGACCAGTTTGAATATAGAGGCTCTTGCTGAGTTTGTGTCTAATAAATATTGATGAGTCTGATTCCCACTAGACTTATCAATAGCCACTAATTAGCAACCACTGTGGTGTGACAAACTTGAATTATGTCCTCCATAGCACTCACTTGGTAAACAAAATCACTAGTTAACATGTCAAGCTAGCCAGCATATTGCCATCACCAGCATCATGCTGATAGTAATAATACATCTTATTTAGAGAGTTCTTTTTAGGGTACTCAAAGACACTTTGAGACAGATAAAATGATCATAGAAAAATAACAGACATAAAACCACACACCTGCAGTACAGATGCGGATGATTATTGAGGTTGAGAAGTTCTGAGGTGGAGTACAGCAGCAACATGGCAAAACATAGGTTTAGAAATGGCGTGGCAGCCAAAATGTGCCAGTGTCGGCCATCTTTGAGGGATGATGTCCGATAGTCACCCTCAGCAACCTGAACTTCAGTAAGCAACTAAGCATATCGACCACATCATGTTCAAAAACTGACTATAAGAAATAAAATTGTTGGAATTCTCCCTTTAAGTAAATAAAAAGCAAAGTATAATAAAAAATATAACATTTAGTAATTATTACATGGAATAAGTTAGAAGACTTTTCTGTCTATTCTCTCCTCTCAGATGTTTCCTGAGGACAGCAGTCTGCTCTTGATCAGTGTAAACACACTCTCCTCCTTCTTTCCTTCCTTCCTCTAATCTCTCTTGTCCCCTTCAGAAAGCAAAGATCAAGATCAGTATCTCCGTGTGTATGATTGTGTGCACAGAGGTAACATGAGTGCTCAAAAGACACACACACACACACAAAGACAGGGAGTGTGTTGCTGATTGAGGAAGGTCTTGTGTGTCACAGTTAAGTCCAGGTGTCTTGGGGTGGGTGTTAGACTGGAGTGTAGAGCTAAGGGACCGGCCAGTCAGGGGTCACACAGGGCCAGCTCTGAGCAAGACCCCCCTTGGTGTGTGTATGTATATGTGTGTGTGTGTGCATGAGTGTGAGTCAGGAAGGGAGGTGGCCTTAGCTGTGATCTGACTGAGTTGTGCCTAATGGAGTGCCCCAACTACACACACACACCGACTGTTGTATCTTATCAGACCTGCTGAGGTGTGTATCCGATAAATACAATGTATGTTCCTTCCTATACTTCCTCCACTTGCTTGTGTGTGTGTGTGTGTATGTGTGTGATCTCACACTGATGTATTTCTCTCTGAGCTCCGCATGGCTCATTTACAGGCTGTACAACTGTGAAGAAAGGACCTGGGGAAAGCTAACCACCTCAGCACACACACACACACACACACACATAAAGACAAAGTGAGAGAGAGAGATGCTGTTCCTCTCTTTAAGCAGTCAAAAGCTGTTTTACCTTCTGGGTTTGTTAGTAATTTACAAAGAGAAGTGTGGTATGTTCTTTCTGTTTTGCACCGTAATGTTACAGAAAACAAATCCACTCTTTTTCTCTCCTCAGGTCTTCTTCTCTTCTGAGTGCTGCTCTCCTGAAGAGAGCACCTATCAGAAACAAAAAGCTTCACATTTTCAGACTGGCTGCGTGCTTTACATCACACAATCAGCTGAACAAAAAATACCCTTTTGACCCTTTTGAAATGTGCTTTTATACGGATTGTGAGATGTGAAGATCGATGTCAGTGTCTGTTTGGGGTTTAATCACCTGGAAGCAAGGGGAAATCTGCTAGCCTGGCTCTGTCCAAAGTTTAAAAATACAACTAACAACACCTCCTAAAGTTCACTAATGAAAGGATTTGGCTGGCAATTTTCTAAATTTGCTTACTGAAAAAAAAATTTCATGTGCAGAGTCACAACATGCACCAATGGTTATGGTTAGTTCCCTCTGATGGGTAGGTTGGGACCTCGCATGGTAGCCCCTGTACTCATTCAGCGTATGAATGTGTGTGAATGGGTTAATGTGATTTGTAATGTAAAAAGCGCTTTGAGTGGTCATAAGACCAGAAAAGCGCTATACAAGTACGGTCCATTTACCATTTACAACAATGAACTCATCCTACTCACAAGTATTGTGTGCGTATCCAAAGCCTCATGTATATTATTCCTCTATTCTGTAGACCTCCGTTTGCACCTTAACTTGTAAGTCAGTTTGGATAAAAGTGTCTGTAAATGTAAATGACTCCCATATAATTCATGTGAGAAAAGCTGATGATGTCAGTGGCATCTAACCAGACAATAAACCAACCGAAAAGGCCAAAGTCCAGAATCTGTGACTAGCCAGGCCAAATTGAAACAAACATTTTCAAACTAAACCAGCATTAGAAAGGAAATGTCATGTCACTATACTGTGATGTAGATTTTAAGGTCATAAGGTGCAGCCTCAGTGGTAGTTAGCTGGCCATGCTACATCTGAATCATAGCAGATCATATAGATATGCAGGGACATCTTTCACTCTGTGTTTCAGGAGTACAGCAACACTTTTTTTTAATTTTCTTTCATATTGTCACAGCCTATAAGATCTTCACTCTGCAGCTCAGTGATGCCAGCAAAAGCATTAAAACATCTCAGGTACAACTAGACAAGCGTGCTGTAGAGAAATCCTCCCCTAAAACGCTGATATCATCGGCCTTAGATAAAACATAATGTCAACAAAAAGACACTTCTTTGTCATAAATCGCGTATCTTAAGCTTATCAAAGATCCAAATGACAATCTGTCCAGCCTGCTGCTGCTTTACATGGCCAGTGATCTGTGTCCTAGTATTATGTGAACTGCGTTAAACCTTTGATCAATTCATGTTATTCATATTCAAATATTGCTCTGTTTCTGGATCTGCTTTGCTTAACAAGCTTGTACAAAGACACATTGGACTGTTTTGGTCTTTGGTGTGACACCTGTCTTATTAACTTTAAATGATCTGTTGTCATACTGTGTATCATGGTGAGAGTTTGTATTGTGAAGAGACGAAAATAAGATTTGTTGTTAGTCATTCTGCAGGTCCTGTCTCCTCTCTGCACCTCTTTTTTTGAGGATACTGACTGTGCACTGATTCAGAATACTACTATAAACAGAGAAGAAGAAAAAAAATCATTCCCTTGTTTCCCTGTGAGAGACAGAGGGGTTTAGGGGAGGCATTTTTTTTGCAGCATCAGCATGGACAGTAAAAAAAAAACCCTCTTCCTGTCCTTACCCCATCAGGTTGTAAAGAATGTAGAAAGAGCCGGTTGTTGCGTTGAGTGTGCAGTAGCAGGCTGCTGTCTGTCTCTTATGTCTTCAGAGAGGTGAGGCGAGGCGAGACGAGGCCCGGCTGGAAGCTGCTGCTCTCAAATTAATTGTCTTTGTTTCCTGAGAGCCGAGCTGAGCTACCTCTGCCATTACCTCATTCATCTCCCCCTCTACAGCACAAAGCACACTGGCTGTTATTGAGCTGAGGAGGAGGAGGAGGAGGAGGAGGAGGCCCGGTACTCACTCTTTATGTGTGAGCATGAGCATTTTGTGAACAATTTTACAAGACTGTTAAAGGGTAGGTTAAACCAAATTATAAAAAACATATTTTCCATACCTTTAATGTTATCTGGCAGAGCAGATACTTTTTGTTTCATTTGGTCAGGTCTGAGATTTGGCTCTACCCAAACACAATGGAGGTGATTGCAATGTTGAATATCTTATCTGCTCAGTTAGACAGCACTAGAGGTAAATGAGAAACTATATATTACATAACTTTATGTAATTTGAATTGGTCTTTGATTTGAATTCTTGTTCTCTTGGATCTAAGTGCAGCCTTTGATACCATTGACTATGATATCCCTTTGGACCTTCTTGAAACCTGGGTGGGTATCAGCGGCGCTCCTCTCCAATGGTTCAAGTCCAACATAAAAGATAGGTGTTTCTGCATTGGCGTTGCTCCTGGTCTGCTGCAATAGGTGGGGTTCTTAAGCCTCTAGGCCACCTTATATGTAGACATAATATCAGTTTCCATTTTTACGCAGACGATAGTCAGATCTATCTATGCTGTGAAAATGACGGAAAACATCAGAACACTGTCAACCTGAAAAACTTCCCCAATGCTGATAAGACAGAGATACTGATCATAGGTCAAGATAGTGCAAATACCCAAATATCAAACAGTCTTAGTTCATTGTCCCATCCAATAATTCAGCATTGCAGAAATCTTGGTGTCATTTTGGATCAAAACCTCAGCTTAGACAAACATGTTAAATCGATGATTCTATCTTGCTTTGATCCTCTCAAGAACATTTCAAGGATTAGACCATTTCTTTCTACCAAAAATCTGGAAACTATCATTCACACCTTCATTACCTGTCGATTGGACTACTGTAATTCCACACTCTCTGGCATCAGTAAAAAAAAAAAATCTCTCTCTCTCTCTCGCCTCCAGCTCATTAAAAACTCTGCTGCCAGGGATTTTTAACTTGGACTAGGAAACATGATCACATTTCACCAATCCTGGCTTCTCTTCACTGGCTACTCGTTGCTTTTTAGAAATGATTTCAAGATTTTATTGATTACTTACAAATCCCAGAGAGGCGCCTGCCCCAAGTTATATATCAGATCTCTTATTGGCTTATCTCCCTTCCCACTCCTTGAGATCATAGGATGCGTCATTCCTTACTTTTTGGTGAATCCATTTTTTTATTATTCATTTTACTCCCTTTGTGTTTTATAATGTGTTTATATTTTATGGCTTTTTTAGTTCATTTTTAACCCTGTGTTTTATAATGTGTTCTGTTTTCATTGTAAAACACTTTGTAACTGTGTTTGAAAGGTGCTATATAAATGAAGTTTATTATTATTATTGTGTCTGTTGCTTTCACTGTCTGGAAGTATGTACAATGTATCACCAGTGAGAAGCTCCTCTGCTAAAAGCTTCAGTTAGTCACACCGTTGACTCAGTATAGTTGCTTCACTTTGAAGATTTGGCGATACATTTTGTATCTTCTTAGCTACCAAGCCAATCACCAATCTTTTTTTCACCTGGGTTTTTTTTCTGAGGACAGAGAAGACTTCAGAGATGCTGCATGCAGTCACTGCTCCCAGCTGTTGATGTCCAAGAAACAGCTCCAATAAATAAATACTGCTAAATCCACAAGGGAGTCTCATTTTGTATTTTTGACTCGTCTATGAATGGTGATAGATTCAAGGCTTGTGCTCTGTGTACACCTTTGGCTTTGACCGATAGTGATTTTTGAAGGCCAATATTTTTCTTGCACTACTGTGAGTGACCATTGGGGCAAATTGGTAGCACAGCTGAGTGGCAGCATTGTATCAGCTCTCTAGATCCATGTCCTCAACCCAAACACTCTCTCTTCAGTCTCCCTCCAAAACTCTCTGGCAATCAGAAAACCAACATAATTATAAACATGAGAAGAACACACAAAAAAAAAGCAAGTAGAACACATGCTGTCGACATCCGGCCACCGTAAAGGTTTGAACCAAGAACTGCCATGTTCGGCTTTTGTCGGAAAGCAATGGCAACTCCTGCATGAACAAGAATGTGACTTGTGCAAGTATGTACACAATCATTTATGCACACACCTGCAGCACAGATGGTGCATGGGTCTCTTAACGGAGCATACTGAGAGCTTAACAGATGATGTTGGCCTCATTCCCTCCTCCTCCAGCTCTCCATATCTCCTCATTCAACAGGCAGCCAGAGGTTTCTACTCCTCTAACTCTCTCTCCCTCCCTCTCTCTCTCTGCTGAGACAATACTCTGCTAATGTATTCTGCAGAGCTCAGTTGATTTTCTCTCCCAGAGAAATGCCCAGAAGGAGCTCTCTGGCAAGTCTCTATAGACACAACACACAAGATCCTTTACACTGCTGTCCATCTGCCAAGACAGCACAGGCCACTGACAGACACACACACACACACACATACCCAGGCTCACACTGATGCCAGGACAGTGATGTGGTTAAGTGAACACTTTGTCACGCTGGCGCTGTACACTGCATTGTCTGCTAGGCAAATCTTTGGCTGACTCTATTCATCTACCAGCTGACTCTGCCTCCATTCATTCTCTCTCCATTTGTTCGGGCTGTGGAGGAGTGGAGTGTGTCGAGAGGCCAATTACCCGGCCGGTGTGCCAGCTTGTGCCAGGCCAATAGGCCAGTGTTAAGAGTGTGTGTGTCTTTGTGTGTGTGTGTGTTCTTGTATCTTGTAGTTCTATGCTTGTGAGAGCTGGTCTGTTTTTTTTTTTTTTTGTGCTCAGCTTGACTTCTCCAAGGCCTTTAGTTACAGTTTGGGTTTCAGCCAACAACACCCACGTCCTGAATGACAACTGTGGTCAGCTAAAAGTTAATCTAAAAAACATAAACAAACAGGCAAGAAAGTGATGTTTTTCTTTTCAAAAATCACTTTTCCATAAAAGCTGATATGGCAATCGTATAGGGTCAGACCTAAAACATTTACAACGCAGTTCAAGTATAAACGAAATGCTGCCAGATGACTTAACTTCTTGGTCCACCATCTCAAAGGAAAGGTTCATATTTTCTCAAATCTGTCTGAAGTAATTGCGTGCCTTCTTATGTACACTGAAAGAGTTACTTGTTACTGTAATTGGTCTTCTTGAACATTCTAGCTGTGAAGAGTACCTTTCATAGTGCAACTTCAATGCTCGAGATGACGGACACAAATCCACAGTCATCCACAGTCTTCATTCTGTGTTTAAATGCATTCCAAAGTTCAGCTGGAGCTCATACGAGGATTCAGCAGTCTGAATTAGTCAAATAAAGTGGGCATCTTCCACAGTTACAACCTCTCTTTAATGCAATATTTCCTCCACCACCACTCAGCAAGTAAAAAGTAGAAATTTTATACTAAAAAGACTCAATTGTCTAACTCAGACTAATGCAGCCTCATTTTAGTGTCAGCTAAAAGAGCATTTTTGCACAAAGTGCTGTGGATTTTGTTCCCCATCTCTTACATTGCAGTAACTATGTACTCTGTCCTCAGAGTACAACAACAGAAAGTTAGCAACATTATTTAAATGAAACTGGGAGAGCTATCTTATTTATTAGTGTTGCTAATGATATCAGACTGTTTGCCTTGCAGCGACAGAGTTCAACAAACATGATGAGCAACAGCAGCATATGATATAACTCATTCTCATCTCATCAGAAACTCCTGCTAGCACATAAACTCACCCCAGGTTGCTAAAACTCCAAAAATTCCTAGAAACAATACCAAGGACATAACCTCAATGGTAGCTATGGCGATGGCGCAATCAGCCAGCAGGTGTGAATACAGGACCTCCATGCTGTGAGGTGCACGTACCTTCAATATTTCTTAAAACAAAACCTTCATCTTAGTCATTTCGGAAGTCCATTACAAATAATAATAATATCAGTAAATCTCTGCTTGGAGAGCAACAAAAGTTACACCTTTAGTTCTGCAGGAAGTGAGTTGCCTTTCCTGCCTTTGAGAAGTATTGTTTCAAACTTTATATAGATCCTATTAGACGCCATAAAAGCCAGTTTGGTGCATGTTATTAAAATTAGCAGACATCCAGCATGCATTCAGCATGAGTTAGGGGGAAGCCATTATGAAAGTAACAAGGCAATTTTCCCTAAGCCCATACAAGTCTAATATGCCTGATTGTATCAGCACATAAGGCATGTGACACTTACCAGAATTGTGAGAAATTGTGTCATACTTTCACAGAGTTTTACCTGAAAGTACATTGTTTGAATAACAAGTTGGGTTCATTGTTTCATGTTTCATAGCCATGATTGTTTGAGAGATTATTTAGTACTTTAACACATCCTGAAGTTCGCCATGTCAGAGTTTTTCAGTAGAGAAGCAAGTCAGGTTTAAATGTCAAGAGTCTTTTAAACCTGACTGCTGTCTTTGACACTGTGGATCATATGATCCTTTCATCATATTTTGAACAGCGTGTAGGCATCAAAGGTACTGCCCTCAATACTCTTGACCCTTTAGCTTCTTACAATCGATCATTTTTTCTTAAGAATCTTGGTGTGATTTTCAACAGCTCTTTTTGATAAACAGATCTGTTCATTTGTCAAAACTAGCTTTTTTTTTTAGTTAAGACTTTCAGCCAAGGTGAAGGTCTATCTCTCTCCCAAAGATTCTAAGAGTCATGTTTTATTACCTCTCAGTTAGACTACTGTAATTCTTTGTGTTTGGGTGTAGAACAGTCATCTCTCATCTGTCATCTGCAGTGAGTACAAAATGTAGCTGCTCCTTGTGTAGCTGGTAAAAGAAAGCATGATCCCATAACACCAGTATTATCCTCTCTCCATTGGCCCCATTGCCATTTCAGGATTGATTTTAAGATTTTATTGCCGGTTTTTTAAGGTTTTAAATGGGCTGGCACCACCTTATCTAGCAGAGCTCTTGCATCATCATACTCCAGTTAGAGCACTGAGGTCGACCAACCAGATGTTCTTGGATGTTCTGAGATCCAGGCACAAAGATAAAGGCGACCGATCCTTTGCCTTTGGCTGCCTTAAATCTCTGCGACACCTTACCTATTCATATACTGCTCAGACCCTAGAAACTTTTAAGTCATTGCTGAAGACCCACCTCTTCTCATTGGCATTGATTTCAACACCTTGACTTCATCTTCTCTAATGCCACAATTCTTATAATTAATTTGTTTATTGTCTCATTTAATTCTTATTTTTCATTATTTATTATTATCATTTAAGCCTGTTCAGCACTTTGGTTAACTGTGGTTGTTTTAAATGTGCTATACAAATGAACAGTGGTTTCCTTTGTCCCGCCGCTAATGTGGTTACACTGCATGTGTTACAGCGGGCTGTGCTCTGATCAAAGCACTGCACCTACCGGACAAGGATGAGGAATGTCTTGTGTGTGGGGAGACATTCAGCTCATCCTTGCCTGGGGACGTGTGGGTGCAGTCAGTGTCTGTTTCCTCTGCACTGCTCCCACGAGGCATGCACTGAAGGAGCAGAGAACATCTGTGGCAAAAAAAAAGAGGATTTATGTTAGTAAATGAAATGTGTTATTTTTACACTGATTTTAAAAGTACTGTTCATACTGATTTGTAAAAAATGTTTGATGAAATTGAAATAATTATTAATGGATACGATATGTTTTCAATTACATATTAACAAGGATATTGTCATTTTTAATTAAAAAAAAAGAATAATGTACAAATTCAAGTTTATACTTTTGTGTTACTTTTGACCCACCCATGTGTTTCTTTCATCCCGACTGACATTGAAAGTAACAATGCACAACCTCCGGTCAAAGCCAATTTATACCAAAGTCGTTCCACATTTGTACAAAATAGCACCTGGTATTGATAGAACACACATGTGAGTTGCTGATCACAATGGAAATAAGTTTCTGTCTGTAACATTATCTTTTTGAAATGACGTTTATCTGAAAAGTGTGACTTTCATCCTGGTGATTTTCCCCTACTATAGATAATTATGGCACAAATTATCATGTCAGATATGTAGTGAGATTAGCACCAGGGACAAATTCCTAAATCCCACGTGTGATCCCTTAATGTTGGGGGTTATGAAGTCGACGGAGTTGATGGAAAATCCGTACAAGTAACGAAAACAATGTGTGTGTGCTGGGATCAGCTCAGGACGCTGACACAGCCAGACAGACCTTGATGATTATTTGACTATGTACTTCAACAGTCCAGCTCTGAGAGCCCATTAGAGCCCTTTGCTGTATGATGTGGGAGAATGGGCTGTGTTCCACTGACTTCAGCCTGCAGGACCTGTAATCTGAGACGCAGCAGAGCAATCGAAACTGACAGAAGGTATAAAAGTTGGTCTAAAAGTCAGCAATGAGAAAACCAGACAGCCACAGTGTGTGCTGCTATTCTGCTTTTCTATACATCGATGTTTTAATGGATTTGGTTTGAAATGATCACCCTGTTGCATAGCCATGCAGTTTGTAAGTAAAAGAAGTCTTTTCTCCTCCTCTTTAGTCTCCCGGCTCTCCTCATTGCTTTCATATGCAGACTGTCTGCATGTCACCAACAAAGAACTTATCTGAACTGAAATGCCCAGTGTGTTTTTGACAATGTTAATGTATGTATTCATGTAGATAACTGAAGAGCCTGAGCTGAGATACTGCATGCAATCTAAATAGAGTGCATCTCAACTGATTATAATTCATAACAAACATTACTGACATCAACAGACCTCTTTTAGAGCATTAGAAAACATGAATAACTCAGTATTAAATGTACTTGGTGTTCTAGCACCAGTGTTAACTGATCAGTCAATCACTTTGAGAGATTTAAATTCAATGTTTTGTTTTTTGGTGGAGGGTTGACTCTGGTTTATGTTTGGATCACAGAACATGAAGTGTTGAAGTGAAACTAGAACTTCCAGGTTCTGTTCCAGCAGTAAGAAAACTCCATTCAAAATCACATTGACGTTAATTCGAATTAACAAAAATCAAGCCTGGGTACATGATGTTACCATGCAGTGAACCACATGGCATACTGTTGAGTAAACAGAAATAAGCAAATGTTTGTTCATGAAATGTTTCTGTTTTCAGTGGCCTTTAATGAACACCATTCACTACTAGTCCAAATGCTGTATTGGATATTCATTTATCTTGGAACATGGAAATGTTTTATGCTTTCAAAAAAAGACAGATGAAAGTTACTTTCAATAAGAAATTGAATTGATTTACAATAGCTAGTGGAACAGGGGCCAAGTATGAAGATGACGTCAGGACATTTTCTCTCTACATGTACTAGAATCCAGACTCCAAGATGGCGTCCATTCATTTCACTGAAAGTTGCTCATGCAACACAAAAAAGAAGTTTCGCTCCTCTTTGCTTGCTTTGGGATTATTACTATCTCTTTCCCATTGACAGTCTCTTTAATACTTTAATGTTTTGGCCATCGGGTCGAAGTGACAACAAGGCTATGAAGTTCTCCAGATACATCCTTTTGGACCAGTGTGTAAGATTTAGTTGCATCTAGGCGAGGTTGCAGATTACAACCAAATGAATTAATTGAGTTAAATGGGCCCACATGAAAACAACAAACATGTCCTGGTGACCTAGTTGTGTTTGCTTCATCTTTTCAAGATTAAACTGTTTTTGAAATGTTTTGAAACTGTGTGACATGCTGAAATATAGTGTAACAGTAGTACAAGTAAAGAAACGACATAACGTCAGAAATCTGGCTCAGTAATGTAAATTACACTGCAATTTCTATCTAAAGTTTGCTAACATTAGCCACAATAAGCTACTGGTCACAGCAGACCAAGTAAGGCAGCAAAACTCTTGAGTGTAATGAACTAAGTGAAGGTGTGTTTATTTCTTATGAATTCAACTTTTCATGTGTTTTATGTCTTCTTCCGAAAGTTACATTGTCTCACAGTAAATTCAATTATTGAAACCTGTTTTTTTTTTCTAACAATGCAATCACAATTGTCAGAAATAGTTTGTCTGGTTTTGCTGAGGTGAATTTCAAGTACCATAAAATGAGCCTGAAACATTTTATGAAACTTGCAGATACCCTTACTAAAGCCTCTTTCACACATAGTTTCTGGTAAATCACTGGGATAACCTTTTAGATACCACTAGTCATTTTCACTATTCACACAAGCAACTACATTCAGGAACATTTCCATTTTACACCTTTTCACACATGCTATGGCAATGCTCGAATAGATGAGGCAAGGGACAGTACAGCAGACAGCGGTCATACAACACTCATGGCTAATTTCTGAATCTGTCCAGTTTCCAGCCATTACTGAAAAAAGGAGATTGTTGAACTTATATTGCTAGTGCTATTGTTAGTTATCAACGGCACCCCAAGGCAACTGTAAACAAGTCGCAGATTCAAATACGTCATCAGTGGAGTCTTGTGATTGGTTCGCTTGTTCTACGTGAAAGCGTCTTTCGTCAGATAGACGTAACCCTTCATGTGCTTGTCATTGCAATGTTACTGCTTTCATTCACAACGCACGGCATTTTCCCTGAAATGTTACTAAGCCCTGAGGTGGGAAATTGGTGGTACAAATTTCCCTGAATATAGACCTCTGCTCCATTTACACATGACCCCATGTAGGAAATGTTCCTGAATATTTCGGGGATAGACTGCATGTGTGAAAGGTGCTTAACAAAACCAGTAGGTTCAAAAGGTAAATTCATGTGTAGGTGTGTGTGAGAAGCTTTCTGTCTTCTGCAGTACATTCTCAGTGGATTACACATACACACACACACACACAGTCGAAACCTGTCAAGACTGAACCTGTGCTGACTGTGCCAAACGCTGCAAGGCCGACTCGCCCACTCTCTCTAAAGACCCCAGCCTGCCGGCAGACTGCTGTCTTTCCAAACAGCCTGAACTGAGCATAGATCAGTTTTCACTAAAAAAAAAAAAAAAGTCCTCCTGACACTGTGTTTCTACACCACCAAGCAGTGTGCTGTTCTCTGTTTGCCTGAAAATGGAGGAGCAAGTGATCCGTGTTTCACATGTGTTCTGTCGCCATATAAAACAATAAGGAAAAAAATGAAAGAATAAAGACAACCTAGACAGTTGGGCAACAGTTTCCGCTGTGTGTGTCAGCAGACGTGATGAGTTGATGGAGGTGTGATGGAGCCAGATGTGTTGCAGCACAAGTCCAGGACTCCATGGTAATAGTAATGGAGGTAATGTGTCATTCTGCAAGACCATAAATAAATATAAGTTCGTTTTCTTTGTGTGAGAGGTTTAAATTTCCAGGAATAATGAAACAATCTAATATATTCATATTGTATAAATATATAAATGTGGATGAAATAATGGGAAATTGTCTGAAATGGAAACAAAACTGTGCTGTGAGACATTCTGTCGTTGGTAGACGAGGTATGTCACAGAAATAATATAATAAAAAGAATTTGACAACGAAGATGATGAGAAAGTGATTGTAAATGTTGTTTTATTCCACATCTGTTAAATATAAATAAAAAAGAAAAAGTGGTGTAACGTCCTATCAAATAATGGGCTAAAATGACTTTTCTTAATGATTCTGCTTCAATAATGTATTATTGATCATTATCAATGATATTTAGTCCAATCAGATGGAAAACAGTCATCCAGGATCTACTCTGAAACAACTCAACACATCTCTGCAGCTCTCTGACATTAAACAGTATCCTGAAGTCAAAGGAAGTTTGATGAATAGTTTATATTCTTATGTTTGTGAGTAAAAGTGAAGGATTTTTACTTTTAATAGTTAGTTTTATATGGGCATTAATCAACAATGTATTTTGTTTAACTGTATTATCAGTCTAGTCACACTATTTCCTCAGTGTAAATCACAAGCTTCTCCATCCAGTCTGTGCATCATTAAGCAAACAGACTTTGCTCTGCCATTTGCTGACAGTGCTGTGTACGACAGCAGTTTGACAGCTTTTGCAAAAACGCCAAGTTTGATTTTGTCAGGAGTAAAGTGTCAGCCTGTGAGTCCAGTGTGTGTGTGTGTGTGAGAGAGAGAGAGAGAGAGAGAGAGTGTGTGTTGTATAGAGAGTTCCCGCAGTGAGGGCAGAGCTCAGCAGAGGATCGGTGAAGGACTCTCACCGAGCTCTGAGCTCCTGTCAAAACACTGTGTTCTGCAAACACTTTTCAATTATTCACAGGTGAGGACTGGTTAATGGTTATTATTCGCAACAGTATCCAGACGCAGAGACGATTCTGTCATTCTCTTGAACATTGGGCCACAATAACCACAAACTTTCTGAAGGACCCGAAACCAGCACACTCACAGAAACCATAATATGCTTTCAAACAAGGTCTCTACATTCTGTAAATGCAAGTGATAATATTAGCATAGGATTACTAAATGTGAAAGAGAACCTGACATGCTAGCTATATAATATGAAATCCAGCACTTGTTGAACAGATTTGGTAAGCCACCCAGATTCTGATGCAACTCATCTCAAGATCAGTTTAGTTTAGTAGATGGTAGCCTAAACAATAACCGCACCCAATAAATATACAGGATTTTGCTGTGTGTAATTGCATCTCTACTCCTTTTCCCTGAAAGTTTATGTTATACTTAATACAAGTGTATCAAAAATGTTATGTCAGTGGATAATAATATGATCTTTGGGCCTTTTCCACTACAGTAACTTAATGGCCCATGAATTTAAGGGTAGATTCGGGTTAGCTCACATTCTCATATGTATTTGAAAGAGCTGTAATTGTCTTTCCTCACCACACTGACCACAAAGAGATCTCTTTGTAATTCCACCTTAAGTGACGGGGGACAAAATCCACAGTCCTAAGGTTTTAAAAGTTCAGTTGAAGCTAATAAAAAGCTTGAGCGGTCTGAGTTAAGACAAACCAAGCAGGTATCCTCCGAAGTATGTCTTTTTATTACAAAATTCCTTCTTTTTGATAGTAAGGACTTTGATACTCAGGACTTTCTTGCTGGCGACAACACTAACCACTGTCATCTCTTATGCACAAAGAAAATCAGATATGTCTATAAAAAATTTTTTTTCTTATAGTGCAGAGCAAAAGAGGTAAAAACAACCCCAAAACCCTCTCACAACCACAGTGATAATCAGACCAGCACTCCCCACATTTTCCATTTTTTATTCATTCCAACTGCATGGATCAAATTATGAATATCCAGAAGAAAAAAAAACACTTACATACAGCATGTGAGCAACTAGCACTGTGCTTCCATAATCTCCTGTTATGTCTGAATCAAGATGTAACAAACATTTACACCTGTGTCTGAATGATAGACAGCCACTTTAATACAAAGAGCCAGGGATGTTACATATCCCATGTCTGACTTACGATTGCAAAACAAGAAACCTCTTTTGCACTTGCAGTTGCACAAGGTCTTGAGTAATTCTGTGGTCTGGCAGGGATGTGCATGCTGACATTTGACCTGTGTTTTCCATGTGAACAGGCACAACCTGGTTTTCACCCATGACCAGTAGTCTGGTATTAAGGGACAAACCCGGGTTGAATACATGTTCACCGGGTTTGTGTGTGTGTAAGTGGTATCAGTCTGCAGACCCATCCTCTCTGCCTGTCCTCTACAAATTACATTCTGAAGCCATCCGTTACACTTGATTTAGCATTTAAAGAGCTACAGGCAGTGCAGGGCAGTGCACGCTGCACACTATCACTACAACACCTTTGAGCTGCTGTAATCAAGTTGTTTGTTGTGTAGCAAGCTCAGAAAGGTGATTGTGTGACTGAAGCTGCCTTTGAGCCAGCATGAATGCCTTGTAGAGCTAAATAAATGAGTCCTGTTGACCCTGGTTAATTACTTAATTAGAAAAAAATTGGGAAACATTTTTCCATCTGACGGGTGCTGGGTTTTTCTCTCACTGTACCGAGCCTCATCTCCTCAGCTTGCTTGTTCGGATTCTGATAGGCCGTATATTTGTCTCCTCAAATGGCTTAATCTCTCCCCAAGCTCTCTATCCACCCACACAGCTACATTTATGCGAGTGTTGGCCTTCTTTGTCAAGTGAAAAGAATGTGTTATTGAAATGACCATTGCGTAAGTATTATCTTTTTTAGCATGCAAAGTGGAAGCAGTATTTGCATTTTAAAGAGCCAGAAATGATCTGGAGTACCCTTGAGCTTCCGATTCATTTGCTCTGAAACATGTTTCTCTCAAGTGCTTAACAAACTGTCATCTGAATAATTTCATTTGATATCTTAGCATATTTTATATGCATATGCCCACTGTCTGTGAATGAGAAATCATGTCAGTTTGGATATCGAATGGAGGCACAATTCTTCAGTGAGGTTACAATAAGAGACAATATTAGGAAACCATTTGTGAACGCTCATATTCATGAGTTGTGATGAGATTATGTGTATCTATTTTAAATTTCAAGATTGTTCCTATTTATTTCATTTTTTTTCTAATATCTGGCTTTTCTTTCATTTAAGCCTCAGTGCACAACATTCGTGTTCTATGTGTGGGTGTGTTTGGTGGTGAATATCAGCGTCTTAACCCTTATGATTCAACTTCCAGCTGTGCTCCTGCTAAGAGCAGACTTTGGAAATACTCAGTGCCCCACAAGGTGCCCCTAGGCTGCAATCGCAAATCAGCCTGTGCACTCTCAAATCCCAGACCTGAAGCAGAGAATGTAAATAAGCCACAATGACCTCAGATCAGCATCCTTAGGCACTGTGAGCCCAGTCTGGCTTCCTACTATCAGACTCTTGTGAGAAAGCCTTCCAGCCAGCTTTTTCCTCCTGTCTTCACCTTTAAGGATACAAAAGGACCCCCCACCCCTCCCCCCCAACATACACCATCTCTTTCACTCTTACCCACCCACACACACACTGTGAGCCTGAGCAGGAATGTAAAACTAGAAAATGTTATGATGTATCTTGGCTGTCTTGTGATGCAGGAATGAGGATGGGATGTTCAACATTATTTTAATTGATTTTCGGCTTAGATCTCTGTATTATCTTACCACTGCTCTACTCCACCTACCTGCCTTTCTAGCTGGTAGTAACAAGCGATCTATAACTGGATAGTGCTGTCTGGATAATGACATCACGGGGGCTTTGCTTTTCCACCTGGTATTAAGTTTTGTTATCTTGATTGTGCCTGCACTGTGATCAGATCTCCATATGTAAAAGACTTATAAACAAACATAGTGCGTCGCAGGTCAAGGAAAGTCAATGTTGCTAAGATGTGCAAGGTGAAGGTTACCTGAGCGATAGAGACAGCCTATTAGAGACTTCTTTTTGCTAATTAAGAGTTTACTAGGCTAACATTACTGATACTGTAAAGGCTTTGATATACATGAAAATGTCATCTGATTTGGTAATCAGAGGTAAGATCACATCATAGGGGACTGCTGGAGAAGGTTGCTAACAGAAGTGCTTGCTCAGTTACCCCTGTCAGTCATGTGAGACCAGCTTGCATATCGTAGTGGTCCCTTGAGAGTCTCCTGAAGCTTGACATAGCAGGAAGAATTGCTGTCAGGTCACCTTTCAACTTCCGTGGTGGATTTTATTTTTCTTAAAGGAATAGTTTTACAATTTCGGAAATAAGCTTATTTGCTTTCTTGCTGAGAGTTATATGAATAGACCAGTACCATTCTCATGTCTATGTGTTACGTACAAAGACGGAGCCAGGCGGTCATTAGCTTAGCATGAAAACTGGCGGTAGGGGGAAACAGCTATGCCTTTTTTTTACATTTATGTTCAGATTTAACAAGTAAGATACAACATGTATGTGTATTTTTGAACTTTGGAGTGAGTCATGTTAGCTGTTTCCCCCTGCTGCCCGTGCTTATGCTAAGCTAATCACCTCCAGTCTTCAGATCTGTACTTAAACCTGCATTAACTGATATGTCTGGCTATTTGGGGGAGCAGCACGAACATGGTGCAAACACATCATTGACATAATTATTACCCTCTTCATTTGATATGGTGAACTTGTTAGCAAACAGTTGCTTATTTTACATATCCAGCAGATTATATTCTCCTAAGGAAAAATACCTGGCTCTGTAAAATGCTCCACTATGCTCACCTTTTAGTCACTAACTGTGTCTGCCTGCTGTTTGAAGCTGGGCAGGTAGTTTAAAGTGGGGTTATCAGAGTTCTTTGACTGAAAATAGCCACCTGGTGCATCTGAAGATGAGGTTAATGAGAGTGCTAAGCCTGCAGCAAAGTTGCAGCCTATAAAACCAGAACAATGAGCTGAAAAATTCTGAAACTCCTCCTAGAGCTGAGGGGAACTTTAATGTAAAGATATAAGAGCATTACTAATCTTCTCATTTCACTCTCTGCATGAGAGTTAAAAACATATTTCCCAAAATGTCAAATTATTCCTTTTAAAATCACACTATAGATTGTAATTACACCTGACAAGAAACTGATTACAAAGGTGAGCCAGACCACCTCTAGTTGGTCTGATAAATGTGTTCTGAGTGTGTTTTACAACTGCATTAACATATGTCAGATGGAGATGGCATCTCATCTCTGTCTCGTTTATAATTAGATGTTTGCTTTTAATATCTTATCATCTCTGCTTCCGCCATTTTTCTTCCGTGTGTGATGTGACTATCACTAGCTGATTTCATAACGTTAAGTAGACAATACAAGTAAATGCCATCCATACTTGTTACTGACAAAGTCGAGTCAACATGTTTTTTTTTATCTAATTTCCCATTCCATTTTGTAGGTAGGTCCTCTGTCATATACCCATGTCCAGATGTAAACAAAGTGCTCTAATGTGGCAGAAGTATTACTCGGTGTGTTAATGGTGTTTGGGGCTGGGAGTAATTGCCTCCAGCCTCAGGGGAAACTATGGAGCTCTGTGTCCCAGTAAGGGAGGCTGCTGTAGGGCTGGGTACTCTTACAGGGAGTGTGTGTGTGTGTGGGTGGACAAGTGGGAGGCAAGTAGTAAGCGGGAGGTCGGGGCAGCAGTGCTTTTAGCATTGCTCGTGTGTCTACAAATGTGGCTCACAGTTATGACAGCAGTGTGCACTAAATGAGAAGGTGCTCATTTCATGCCAAGAATTTCTACAAAGAATAACAGAAAGGAGATGGAAAGCAAGAGAAAGACAGAAAAGGAAAACATAGACTTTCTTGGTACCTTCATGTCACCCACTCCAAACCACTGACATCACACTGTATGTATTCCTGATGAACTGTGTGCAGGTTCAAACTAATGTCCTTTTCTTTTTGTTTTGGCTGGCCAGAATTTCCCACCACTGAAAATCACATTTTTAGATACATTTAGAATAGCTGGTCTCAGTTGCAGTCTAGTCAGAAAAAAATGATCTTTTCAACAAAAATTAACTAATGATTGTTGATCCTCACAGATGTGAGTATTTCTATGTAGCAACAACTTTAAGGGCCCACCTCTCTGTTGCCTCTCTCTGTGATCACCCATATTGAACAACGTTGGACAACACAACTGTTGACTGTTATAATTATAAAGTCACTCAATGAAGTGTCTTAATACAGTAGCCCAGGAGCTGTCATTAGTCTTAGGCCATATTCATACCAAATCAGTGGAGGTGTGTGGGGGGCTGTGGGTTTGTTTATTTGTGCTCTAGAACATAATTGCTGTGAAACAATCGGAAAATAATGTTTTTGCTGTTGTAAAGGTTGGTGTGACTGGGCCATAGAGTATATAAAGGTCGGGGTGGTAGAGGGGCTTGTAGTGCATTTGAAAGACTGGAGTTCATGTGCTGTCACAACCCAACAATTATTGTTGGATTTTACACCATAATCACAACTTTTGCCTTATTTAACCATACTGTAGTTACCATGCACAGATAATGCAGAAATAAACATAAACAACCAAACAAAAATACAAAAACAAAAAAACATTGTCATGGAATATAATTTTACAGAATCAACCCATAGCCTATCAACATTTTGTCTGGTGACTGCATTGCTAAACCACACCCCTAATAGATGATGGCTGTAATGTATCTGGTTTTGTTCCATTTCCTACAGAGGAAGAACAAAAAGAAGATATATGTAATGTAATAATATCTATAATGAATCTTATAGTTTGGGTGTTTCAGTGTGGACAATGAGCTTTTATAAAAGAATCTGAGAACACTGGTGTGGATGGGAGGGCCATCTGACTGCCATTTTTAAATATCACATTTTCATTTATCACATTAATGTGTATGAATATAGCATGCTGACACACAGCCGGGGTTCAGTTTTATTTACCTTATACTGGTCCTTTATGAAACCCCTCAGTTCAGCCAGTCTGTTTAAGACAATTGCATTTCTCCTGAGAGTGAAAGGGATAGACTGCTCCAACGCCTAAACTCTGACTTCATGTTGGGCACTAGTGGGTCAAAGTTGGCCTTGAAAAAGGTGGGTAGCGCACATGTAATCTTGATACCCACATATTTCAAACCCAGCTTATAAAGAAATGAATGGAAGACTGATTTTTTCAAGTCAAAGTATTGATTGGGAAACATTTATTTTTCTGAAAATTTAATTTATAATCTGAAAATTATCCAAAGTCTCTTAGGATAGATTCAACTGGCGGATGAAGAATACTGGGTTTGTTGTATAGAGCACTATGTTCCCTGATACTCTATGTTCAATACCATTACACATGAAAATGGGGTGAGGCCTTGAGAGATCTTGTGCTCGCAGAAATGGAAATCCTCCCTTCTCTTCCCAAAGATGCGCTCCTTATCCTGGTAGTAGTGGAAAAGCATGGTGAAGGCCCTGGATCTAATATTGTCTTCTCCTGCTGTGTTTACTCTCCTCAGTCTGTGTGCATGATCCAGTTTCAGTGGTGTACGGAAAAACACGGCCCCCAAAAATGTCAGTAACAAACTCTGTCATAAACCTGAACAGGCCTGACCCTTCCATCTTCTCCAGGATACCAACCACCCTCAAACTGGACCTGCATGAATGATTTTCTAAATCATCTACCTCATCATCAACTAGCACACTGTGTTCAGTTTTCAGAATAGTGTATGAGTTCTTCAATTCTACAACTACATCACTGTAGTCAGATAAGCTAGTCTCCATCACGGTTATTCACCAGGCATGTAGATCAATGGTGGATTGTATTGAGCCGAGGGATGTATTGACTGGGACTAGAGCTTTATCAAACAAAGAAATGATGATTGCAGTGAGGTTGGTAAGTAGAACAGAGTGGAAATTTTCCAGGTCAGTCAGTAGCTTGGTAATGCTAGCTGAGGAACGCGCCTCCATCATTGGGCAGTTAGCCAATGTGTTAGCTAAGTTGCACTTGCTAGCTGGGGCTGAAAACAGCATTCTCTCATTTTTCCTGCCATTATGAAGTGTAATGATGTACTATATTCCTTTTTATTAAATAAGTTGATCAAATATAAAGTTGTAACTTGATTTTAAAATAAAATGTGGAGCCACTTTTCTCCTGACTACTACATCTCAATGCTCAACAAGAAGTCCTGTTTCAAAACTCTAACTTTAAATTTGTATCTATCTCATTTTCTCACTTCTGAGACAATACTAATGGATTTCTTATGACTCAGTCAGCATGCAGCAGTGGTTCAGATCCCTGTGGCTTTTCCTTCCAGACTTCTAATCAGGGACTGATTTATAGGTGTTTGAAAAAATAGAAGTATCATCGACCAGGGTTGACAACCATTATGCTTTACAAACACTGACTGGGTCACAATTATAACTTGTACAGAGGTAGGGGTAAAGTCTTCCATAATGCAAAATGTAATTTTATATCATATTGTACATACATTGTACATTGTTATATAATACACACTTTGTGGATATTAAATTAAAATCAGTTGAAAAAATGTTATAGATAGCAATATTTCTTTTTGGCTAATCCCCAGAAATGCCTGACTGATCAAGCTATTTCATTACATTTATGCATAAATTCTCTAAATCAGCCCTGCTAATTTATTTGCTACATTGTCCACAATGGCCTAATACAACAACAGATACAAAAGGGGTATATACCATGGTATAAAATGTAAAGAAATACTTTCAGGACATTCAGATATTGTATGTTTCACTAGTGCAGCTACTTTTATTTTACCACACTTGGGCAGCAGTTGGAGATAGGCATCAGGTTGAACAATTTCACTGTTAATTTTTACAATGTTGAAGAAGGTTATTTTAAACAGCAATTACTACCCATAAGGATGTACTTGACATAACATAACATAACAGCCATCACTACCACAGCACCATGTAAGGAAAGGCTGCTGGATAAGTTGAACACTAACTTACAGTGGGCTAATTTGAAGGTTAAGGTTAAGTCCCAGAGAAGCCAGTTAAATGTTTAGTTAGGTGGTATAATGTGGCTCTTAGTGATGAGGAGCAGATCCAGGGGTTGAAACAGCAGGTAGTGGAAATGGGGATTTTAGAGCTCTCTATAACCAGTTTAACTGAGGAGCTTAAACATGCAAAAGCAAGGCTGGAGATGATGCTGTCACAGTCTGGGGGAATAGCAGTGCAGAGTGCAGCATCAACTGTCTCAGCAGGGAGGAAGTTGAACCCACGGGAGGCAGTTTTTCAGGCTCATGCAGCACTTAGTCATAGGGATATTGTAAGGCAGGTACAGCATAGGCGTGAGGAGTTTGGACTGGGCAACCTACATGGCCCAAAGCAACAGCAATTCGCAGGAGGAAATTGGTTGTAGATGAGATTCAGAGGCAAGAAAAAGAGGCTGCTAAATGTGTAAGAGCACTTTAAAAGGCAAACCAGGGCCCATGGATGAGTTGAGAAAGTGTAGAAAAGAAGACAATTAGCTGGAGGGAGTTGTGGGGCATGGAGGCAGACAGGATTAGAGTCATGCTTGAAGAACTTTCTGATTTACTTCCATCTCCCCAAAATCTATCTTGTAAATCCAGAGGCAAGGACCGAGCATGCCCTTTATATCCAGGTATAGCTTCACTTCGGCATGTTCTATCAGGGTGTAAAACAAGCCAGTTGAGGTTGAGTTTAAGAAGACAGAGTCTAAAATCGAGGGTGAAAAACATGGCAAACACTGCAGCCAGTTCCAGCAAATAGCTGTGAGTGAGAGGAAAGGTGAGTGATCAGGGCAAAGATAGGTTAGTTCAGAATCTTATAACTGTTAGTAAGCTGGTGATGTTAAAGACAAAAGTGTGTACTGTGTTGCTTGTTAAGACGAGGTAGCTGAAGAGGCTTGGCTGGTTTGTTAGTTTGGTTGGTTTGTTGTTACTAGTGGAGCTAGTTAAGCAGAGATAGTGGCTACTGAGCAGACCATGTCATTCAGATGGAACTGCCTATCAAGCCAATGTACCAGCCAGTGTAAGTTAGCTTAAGCATTTACAGTGTTGAAGGCTGGGTGAAGCTGCTGCGAACTTGGGCTTTGCTTTGATTACAGTAGGATTCAAAGGCAGCTTAAAGGTAAGATAGTTCAGGGTAAGAGAATGGTGCTACCTTTCAGAGAGTTCAGTAGATTTATGATGGCACAGCATGGTACCCACTAGAGTGCCTAATGATAGATCAAAACATCATTTAACATTAATACTGGTCTTCCAAAGGAATGCTCACCCAATCTGTCATATTTCACCTCTACAGCTAATTCTCTGTGAGTGAACAAATTTGTTTTGCTCACAATAAATATTCTAGCATATCACTCAACAATATTTGTAGAGATAGTAAAAAACAAACATCAAGCAGCATGTGTCCAGGTTTAATATAAGTTCTTCAGCTGTTTTGGATTTTCAGGTTTAAGTGGTATTCCAGTTACTTATCAATGCACATCCATTAAGTCAGGGTATTCAGAAGACACAGATTAAAATAAGAGGGTGAAATAGAAGCAGTAGAGCCTAACCCATAATTCCTATTAAGGCTCAGCCTCCAAAACACTGGATCCTACATTTCCCATAATGCAACCAATAACATCTTTATGTTAGAATACCCCTATAAGATGAATGCCCGCGTATTTCACCCAACACCTCTACTTTGTAACATAGGCTTTCTGTTGTAAATGAATAGTCTAGAGTCACAGAAGGCATTATACAAATATATTCACAGGCTGAGTGGTACTAACCATGACAAATGAACTGATCTTCTCTCTATATAAAGCAAGGAATCTCTGTCTGCATGTATGTTTGTCCTTTGCTTGTCTCAAAAACCATTCATCCGATCTACTTCACATTTGGCAGGTGCATTGCTGGGCTCACAAGAGAGTGCAATTTGGTGCAATTTGGACATGTGATATTTTCAATATTAATAAACTTTAATAAACAAGCTGTCAGTGAGCTGCTCCACTCTGCAACAGTGGGGTGGGGCTTCAGGGCTCTGCAACTGCAATTCATGATCAGAGCTGTACAACCCTGCCATGAGAGACAACATCTCTCTTCATTTGATAATGTTAAATTAGGCTTTGTTGTAGGTTTCATGACTCATTTAAAAAAAAAAAAAACAAAGAGAGAGAGAGACAGACAGAGAGAGAGAGAGTTGAGAGCATAAGCAAGTGACAGAGACAGGCTGGAAACCTTTCTCTAAGAAAGAAAGCCTGTGAATGACTAAAATACGACATTATTTTCTAATTGTTTCGCAGTGGTTATGCTCTGAAGCACAAATAAAGAACCATCAAACATTCGACAGGTGATTTAATGTGTAGACAGACACTCTTTTGGTGCAATTTGGACACACAATGTGTTTAATATTAATAAACTATAAACAAGAGGAATGAATGAGTACACACAGGAGAAAAAAACAGTGGTAGAGGCAGTAAAACTAGCCAATAGGGGTACAAACACTTTTGATTGGCAGCAGAATCAACCAATGGAAAGCTGTAAAGTAATTCCGTAATTCAACCTCTGTTTACTCTCACTGATGAAGTTTCTGCCTAGGCTAAAACCATTTAATTTATTAAATCCCTATTGTTTTCACTGATACATTATGCACATAATGTGCAGTAGAGCCTGATTCATTTGGAATTGATCCAGTTTTTAATTGAGTGGTTGTTCAGTCACCTGTTGTGAATAAGTGTGCAGGAGGTCTGGCAGCTTGCTTGTGACAATTTCTTCATTGTTGTTTGTTTTTAAAGCTGCGTTGTATATTGAGTCATGAGCTTCTAAGTAACTAGAATTAAGACTTAAATATTAAAAGCAACTCGAATAACAGTGCTAACATATCACCTTTGTAAGCTATTTTTTGTACATTGTGCATATATATGTAAGTGTGAGTGATCTTTACTCACCTGGTGATGTTTTCCTGGAGCTGCAGGCATCTCTGACGCTTTTTTATTGCATTTCTTATTGACTTTATCTTACATATAGTAAAACTAGCTTTTCAGAAAGTGCTTTTAAAGTGAGAAAGAAAATGAGAAGGAGAAGAAGCTACAGTTTTCCTGCTGCTAATACATTCTGTTAAGGAAATACAGATAGAAAGTAACAATAGGCTCTGCTCTAGTACGGCACTTAAATCAAGTGTCACCACAAAGTTTTTGTCAGCACATGGAAAAAAAACATGGAAACACAAACTAAAGCTAAAATTCCATAACAACTGGACAACTCTATCTGCTGAGGAGGGTCATGATTGAAAGCTCCAGAATAACTAGTAAATGGACAAAGTAAGATGGATTGGTCAGTTGAGTGCAAAAGTTCATTCTTGACCTTAAATTAGTAGTTTGACTAAATAACCTTAAGGTCTACTAAGCCTGTCCAGGAGCACTCAGCCATATTTCATGGTCTTCATCAGCAGACGGAGAGCAAACATAGTGGATGAGCTGCTACTTATCAGCAGCTGTGTCTGACTGAAGAGGCATTAATCACTTCTCTCTTAAGTCTAAAGGTTAGACTATGACGATGAGTACTGATTAGTTAAGGTAAAAATGTAAAAATTCAAGTCTTTCAATGAGACTGACCCTTGGTGTATCTGCCTGAGTGGGTCTCAATTTTCTGGACTCCCTCTAGTGCTGCCTTGGTAGACTGACATCCCCACTCACAACAGGACCACTCAGTCAATCACACACAGAGCTTTTTCCCCTCTCTGAGGTCAGTGCCAGAGTATAAGAACTGTAGCTCAATGATGAGTGCCGTAACACTCGTCATTATTCGATCAAATGAAGATGAGTTCTTTTTCCTGTTTGAAGAGCTTGTGTGGGCTAGTGCTAAATGGATTTGACTGTATCACTTCACACTTTTTTTTTTGTTTTTCAGGCACTTTCAAACTGAAAAAATATTTAAAGCTTTCCTGCAGTTTTTCAGCTCTTTGTCTGCCAATCCTCTCAAACTGGTGTATTAAGTGATGCCTTCATATAAACTGACATCCTCCAGTTCAGTTGAAAATGTGTTTTACTTCCATCCCTTTATATATACACACTCAGGATTCCAGACAAGGGGGGACAAGGAAAAGAACAAGAGTATTGGCCATCCACAGTGTGCTGAGACCTGCTAGGTTATCAGATGGTGGCCTGACCCACATGAAAAGAACAGGCCCAACATTGAGCTCCAGCGAGCCTCGCTGCTGCAGAGCCTTCCTGGGAGAGCTGAGAGGCCAGGAGGCTCGCCTTGTCCTGGATCTCTGCCAAGCAGCCAATCAATGCAGCCTGGAGTCAGTGGAAACAAGAATTGCAGCTCCTTTTTTTCTGTCCACCCATCTGCTGCTCTGTAATACCCGTCTTGGAAATTATTCACTATTGTTCCCTCATTTTACCTTTTGTTTTCAGGGCGCTCCCTGTTTTTCTCCCCAGACTTCTCTGAACACACACACACACACAGCAGCAGCTCTGTTTTTTTTCTTCTTCTTCTTCTTTTTTTTCCTCCATACAAGCTTGCTGGTGTGACAGCCTCTGGATCAGAGCTCATCTGGGGGACGCTCAGCTAATTTTAGTGGCTGACCCAATTCCACACTGAATGAAATAAAAACATGTACAACATGATATTTGTTTATGTTCACTCTGCAGGGCCTGAGGCCATATTAGTGGAAGTCAAAGCAAAAAAATACTCCTGTTTCATGCTGTGATTAAAAACCAAGAAGCTATATAGTATGAGTGTGTTGTCATTACAGCTTTCCTGTGCAGGATCTGAGTGACTTACTTGAGGTACTTGTCTGGCTTTAGTTGGATATGAATGAGTGTTTGCCCTGTTAATAAAGATCAACCAGGCTGGATAGCTGTCGTGATCTGTGCTAATACATTTTGTTCACATGTGCTAATGATCTATTAATTGGTAAACAAGGAGTCAGTTCACTTGATGTTTTATACTAACAGGAAATGTTACATTTACACAGATGAATATCTTTTAAACTGCATCTCACAACACTGTCCAAGGCTGGCAAAGAGTCAACTGCTGAAACTATGCCTGTATGGGAAACCACACATGCGACCTTACTTATGCCTTATTGTTTTTAATTGTGTTTTGGGTCCCCATTTGTTGTCCCCTAGGCCAAAACTACTCTTCCTGAGGTCCCTTTTATTTTGTGTCTGATGTTATTGGTATTAAGGAGGTTACTGGATGTGATGGATGCAGTCGTATATTGTGGTGTTTCCTTTGCTTCACTGACATGAACTGCCAGTGATCGAAAGTATTTAAGTACAGGTACCATATGTAAGTACAATTTGAGGTTGTTTTTTGTACTTTTAGTGTTATATTCTACTTCAGATGTCTATTTCACTACATTTATTTGATTTAGTTGTTACTAATTACGTTGCAGACAAAGCTTTTACTTTTCAAGACATACAATATGATCAGTTTTTAAAATATGATGCAATGCTAATGCGTAAAGTACCGAACAGTATCCGAAGCAGTTTGTTTCACCTTGACCTGCTTACACGTTAATGTGTCATTAATAATAATTCATTAATATAACACTCTGGAAGGTGTGAAGTATCAAAGGAGCACTTTTGATACTTGAAGTGTATTTTGCTCTCAATGCTTCTGTACTTTTACTCCTACTGTGTGTCTATATTGTAATATTGCTGCTTTCTTTTGATTTTGTATTATTTGTATTATCTTTGTCGAAACGAGGTCGTCTAACAAGTGAGTGAGCAGTGCAGCAGGGACACTAAGCTTAGTAATGCTGAGTTTCCCCTTCATGAGCTCATTTCCTGTCTTTACGTTTTGATTGTTCATTAGATAATGGTGTTTCAGTGCTGATGTGTTTCATCTCTTCCTTCTATACATCCTCATCTTCCATACAGTAGAAAAGTTCTTTACAATATCAAATCAGTATATCCGTATGTCTATGAGCTGTTAAATGTGGTGATTAGTTGACATGACTGTTAATGCACTTTATTTTCAATTAATCAAACTTAATTTGTGTAGCACCTATCATACAGGTTACTGTAATTCAAAGTGCTTTAATTTTAGACAAATGTACATGAGAAATAAAAATGATAAAAATGTAATAAAACCAATAAATTGATTTTTAAAAAAACCCTGAAAAAATAGATAAAAGACAATTTCAAATAAAACTGATTGGAGAGAAGAAAAGAGAGGGGCTGGTTCATACATTGCAGAATGAATGTCAGACAAATGAGATGATGAAGTGCTTTAAAAATAAGTCAAATAATTTTAAAAAAAGTTACTAAAACTGACCAAGCTACCAAGTTGAGGGCTTTAAAACAGGATCTCTCCTTCTAGTCCTACTCAGCATTCGGATTGCAGAGTTCTGAATCTGATTTATAACTTTTTTGGGTAGACCAGGTAGGAGAGCATAAAGCTTTTCTTTCATTTCAATAAATTCAATTTAATTCACACAAAAAAAATGCAATATCATTTTGCCTTTTCCATTATGAGAAAGATCAAAGTGCACACTTTAAATGAGTACCCTTCACTTGAGTAAAATATGTTCTTCCCTTTTCCGGTCCTGGTCACCTGTCAATGACTGTGACTGATTACTCTACATCTTCGGAAAGGAGTGTGGTACAGGATCTGATCAGGAGTTGACCCAGAATAAGTTTTTCTGAGTAAACCAACCACCAACGGTGGACCCAGTGACACACACACACGCACACACACACTCTCACACACTCCATAGCAGTTCAAAGTAGCAACCAAGCACAGTCATTGGGACAAAGGCTGGATTCATACTGCCAAACCTGCTACAGTCAGCTTCCCATTAAAAGAAAAAAAAAAACAGTTTCTGAGCAGCAGCAAAACATGGCAGTAAATTAGGTGCTTGTTTCAGTGCAGGCCTGGCTGCTGCTTAGCTATGGGTGGAGACCTGCACCCGAGGGTGACCACAGTAGGTTCAGGTGGAAGTCCCCTCTACACACAGAGGCTAGGAGATGCATTCAGTCAGCACTTTAACCCAAGCTGCAGAATTTGGAGCTGACAGTGAGGGTGTATGGTTGAAATGGTGTTTCTCATGAGGATAGGCAGACATACTTTGTGTCTGATGCAATACGCGATAAGTGTTCAGTAGCTTTAAATGTAACCATTTTCATACCAAATAGATTCAATTATTCTGTGTTTCTAACTGTATTTGGTGTCTGTCAGGCTCAGAAAGAGTGTTTACATCATAATGAGACATTTGACAACATTTGACCTCTGATGGTGCAGAGCCATCTTGGCCTCCATGTCAGTATAATGGAGGTGAATGGAGAAAAAAAAAAAACATTGAAATGGTTCAACAGCAACATGGTTTTCCAGTTTTTCCAGAGTTGTGAAGTTGTACAATGTCTTCAATGGCTCTTAGGGGAGCTCTCTAAAGTCTGAGAAAGTAACCGTGATGATGTCATGACAGCTTTCAAAGACTGGGCTTGAGACTTTCTACAACAGAAAGCATGCATTACAAATTGTGCAGAGACTTGAAGACATGGGCATTATGGGAATTGTAGGATTCTGAGTTTTTGGAGCTCAACCCACTTCAAGGACTAAAAGTCAGGATATTTTAGCCTCTGGTGTTATTTTAAAAAAATGTATCTCAAGTCCCCCAACTTACTAACTCAACATGGATGTGAAAAATCATTGGAATACACTTTTAAAAAACTTTGAGACTGATATCAAATATTGGATATCTAATAACTTCCTCCAGCTCAATAAAGAGAAATATGAAACAGTCATGTTGGGGTCATTAAAGGACGGTGAATTTAGTGATGTGAATGGCAGAGCTCATTCATGTCTTCTACTCATACAGAATGCTGCAGTCAGATATTTTTTTATTAATGCTCTACATTGTGTACACTCACACTACACAATTTAATCGGCCTTTCTGCACAGTCAGAACCTGCAATGTTTATGCTCACACTGTATGGGTCAATTGAGCGGAACAGGATCTCTGCTCGGTTTGTGACCATTCCTTTTAAGTCTATTCAAAGGATAACTGCATCTTCAACAATGTTTGCAAAAATAGAGAAAGGCAGCTATGTGGAAAATCAAACTGTGGAACTGCTCAAACTGCAAACAGCCGACCAAAATTTCTGGCCTGCCAGAAATCCAACCAGTTGTCTGAGAGCCAGATCGTTGATCATTCAGGCAATAAATAAGGCATTGTGACCTCAAACATCATGTCAAACGAAACCTAATCTAGCAGAAATTCTTTCAAATTCTAAAATTAGTCAGGGGCAATTCAGGGTTAAAATCTGTCTGTTACTTTTACAGCACTCTGTGGTGTAGCTCCAGCATACCTTTGTAAGCTTTTGTGCCTATATTAATGTTAATTTTGTTAATGAAAACTAAGACTGAATATGTTTGTCAACAACCTTTTTTTCCATGACCCAAAAAAGACAATAATGAGACGGCCCCAATGTCATTAATCACTAGTTGTGATTGGGTTTAAAAAATAAAAAACTTTACCAAAATCTCTCTTTATATTCATTGACAAAAAAAGAGGAGACAAAATATTATGGACTCACAGGAAGTGTAGCCTGATCAGCATGTTAGCAGAGCAGCAGCGTCAGCGAGTGCTCCATCTGTGTGTCCACACCGGAGGCGTTCAGGTGCAATGTTGAGTGTAGGTCACCCACGTTTTGGAAGTGCTCAGAACCCAAAACACAATGACTGTAGTTACACGTGCAAAACAGAGGAAAATAGACTTCAGGACACTTTATGTATATAGCATGAGTGAAACGTGAGCCATTACATGCAGCCCATGTAGACAGGTGTATTGATTAAAATAGTAGTGTATAATATCATTTTTCCTTATCATGGTGGCCTTGTTTAACCTCAAATACTGATGTCATGTGAACTAGCTTGCTAGACAGCAACTTTGTTAACTTAATTTTCTTTTCTTGTTAACACCAACCTCAGATCAATTTTTTAAATTTTTTTTACTGCAAGCAGATTGCAATTGGTATGTGTACAGTAGTCTTTTCAATTTTATTAAGCTAACTATGTATATCAGAACATGTTCCATGTCTGGATGTATTCCTTAAATTGAGACCATTAGACCAGAAACTTTCTGCTTCATTCAACCTGTTTATTCATCAGATAATGTTAAAATAAGGTTTTATGTGTAATAAGTTTAACTAAAGTGACAAAAAAGTATTGGTTTTGGCTACACTAGATTAATTGAAATGTTCAGTATAATCTGATGGTTAAAACAGACTAAGATGTCAACAGATGTCATTGACTAAAACTAATCTAAAATAGTTATGGTTTCCTTTGACTAATGAACAGGATGTGGTTGACTAAATATGATGAAAACTAAAAAGGACATTTGACACAGGACGAATACTAAGACCGAATAAAAAAAATAGCTGACAAAATTAACACTAGCCTCATGGACCTGCAGTCAACCCCAGATCCTGCAACAAAACTCTGCCAGCTGTCCTCCAGTCTCAAACTAATGAAGATTGCATTGGCTGTCAGGGGCCGCAAACTCTGAAATAGTGTCCTATAATAGTGTGAAATTTGTCTTGCTGCCTCTGTGACCTCCATTAAATTTCTATTAAAAATTCTGAGGGTGCCTACCTTTTTGAAAACTTCCATTTCTTCACAAAAGTTATCTTTCTTTCTGTATGACTTTTTTCTTCCTTTTATTCATTGCTTCGAAATAAAGCCGTGCAATATAAACAATGGAAACATAATCATAAGTGATCTTTCTGTTGTGATTTAAGGTGTCCCCAAAGAGACATTACAGCTGACTGTGTGTTATCGCTTTCACACACTAATGGAAGCAGCCTCTTCTCTCAGAGCGTTACAGCAGCTCTACTGGATCTCGCCCATTGGTGCCATTCTCCAGTCCATTAGGATCTGATTTCCGCTATGGAAACATCACTCAGAGCCCATTCTCTGTCTCCACGTCTGTAATGTACCATCACTGCCAGCTTGCCTGGAGCAATCATCCGTCCCTTCATCCATCCACCCCACCATCCCTTCATCTCTCCATGCAGCTGGTCAGGCAGCCCCACCCAGAGCGAGCCAGAAACCATGATCTAATGTTTACATAGGAACGCCTGCAGCTCTCACTGAGGAAGGGGGCTTTAGGATCAGGGCTTGACCGATGCAGACTTTTTAAGGCCGGTACCAATACCAATATTTTTACTTTAGCTGGTGTACAGTGGCTCTGTTTGAATAACACTGCAGTCAGAATGCTTTTCCTAAGCAATACAGACAGTTTTGTACTAAAGCTGCCAGCGGCTGGAGTTAAGTGTTGATAGCATCTTTAAAGCTTCTACCAATGGAATTTGAAACTTTGGTGACCCGTTGAGTCGTTTAGTGGTAGTTTTTCATCTCCACTTTTGCAAAGACAATGTGCTACTTGTGCCTCACTCCTCTCTGCAGACTCTGCAAATATGTTTCTATACAAAGGAGGTGAATAGATGGGGGTGGAATGAACCTATGAAAGGAGCAAGTTACAGTATTTATATTATGGTAAAAGAAGATCATAATAGACAAATCCAGGAAATGCACCAGATTAACAGTAAATACATCCATTAAACTTGTATCTCATTGGCTAAATTTATTTATATTCTTCTGAGGCTTTGTCATTGGCCCAGTTCATGTTGAATATTTACCAGGAACCAACTACCTGCAAACCCCTCATAAAGACAAATAATTACAAAATCATGTTTCATGTTTTGTCAGAAAAATAAGGGTTTATTACAACTTTATTTCTACATTGTCCCTACTGAACCAAGTGTGTAAAAATAGTATTTTTAAAGTATGTAAAAAATGTGAACCTATCGTTTTATGTACTCTTTGAACAAGTACAATAAACACATACAGCTGTCCATTTTTCTCTGTCATAAACTGTATCCAAAATCATTTATTGTCACTATGACAATAATAACAACTTGGTTTTATTTGGTTTATACACGCCATGCACACAGCTTTTTTTGTTCCATTGTTGGATTTTTAAGGGTTTTTGTTCCATTGTTAGATTTTTAAGGGCACTTCTTGGAAAATATATTTCACACTCAGGGTAAATGTAGTGCACTATTTAGTAAATAGGGTGGGATTTAGGACACAGTCTTTACTGCTTTCATTTAGCTATGCATTTAACATACATTTCAAAATGTTCCAATGAGGTATCTATACAACAGAGTTGCCAGTTTTATGTCTAGATGATCCAAACAGAAGTGTAAAGATACAGTCTTTCCTTCAGAGATATATCTTTGTTCAAAGAGAAGAGCGTCTGAGCTCATGGATGATGTTTTGGGACACTGCCCACCAGAATTTCAGATAAGAGGAAGGTAGTGTGGTAGTGCTCTGTGTGTATGAGTACAATCTGATCTAGATGTCTCAGTGAAATCGGTTCAGGTTAGGATCCTACAATAGAAAACAAGGGCAGCTTTGTATATAACCAGTCACACTGTATTATAGTCATCATATGAGAATTGGATGAAGTAGCTGGGGCCAGATCTGATTTTCAATCAGAGGCTTGTATCAGCAGCATACATCTGCAATACCACTCATCTGTCTCACTGTAGCACACAGCTTTAAATAGACTAATCCATCAGTGACCAGGATATGAAAATGGAGCACTGAAAATTACATATAGAAAATACATCTCCAAGGGCCACTTGCCCAGAAAAATATCCCTTTGAAGTGAGCCTACTTTTTTTGAAAATGTCTTTCCTTTTTCTCTCTGCTCCATTCATAAGTGTTGGCCGGTAAATTCTGCTGAGCCAGGAGGAGACGTGATGGAGCGTTTTATTTTCTCCTCCCCAACCCGTCACTGTTTATACACCGGCCTTGTATATTCATTTGGCAGAGGAATTGGCGAGGAAGAGGGAAGGGGTTTCCCGCTGGGCTGCCTAGTGACCGGCGAGCAGTCTTGGGGGGGAAGGAAGGAGGAGGGAAGGGGAGGTGGAGGGGAGGGGGGGCAGGGACTCTGTCGGGTCTGGTGGAAGGGAACTGATTAGGCTCTGCAGAAGTGGAAATTAGAGTCTCTCTCTGGAACATTTTGCTGCTGCTGTTGGGGTGAAAACCTTGTATCTACCATGAGTTCAATTTTCCAGGGACCAAGAAAAAGCAGCCCATGATTCCAACACGTCTTCATAGCTAAATGACACAGTATGTTGTCTATCAGCACCCTCCAAAATGATACAAATGACTTATTTATTTTAAGTGGTGGCTGACCTGCCACCTCTATGTTAAGGTTTTGTTAAAATTAGAAATCACGGTTACATGACGATAGAGAATGACTGCAATCATGGTTTAAAAAGAAACAAATTGTATAAAGTGTAGGTTCACATTTTTTCAAGTCTTACTATATAAGTCACATTTCCATATGTACCCACTATAATCACTATAATCAGCAATCAGTTCATTTCTCCTCTCCATACTGGCTGTGGAGAGATCCCTTCCTAATGTTGATCCAATGTAAGTGATGGTGGACAAAATCCACAGTCCTTGTTTAATGCAAAAATGAAACGAATATAAGGCTGAGTGATGTTACTTTAATATGAAATGTCTTCTTTATGTTTCTGTGGACATTGTTTTTTTTGTTTTTTTTGCTGAGCTGCAGTGGATAGTAACACAAAGAGGGAACTGGATACAAAAAAAAAAACCCTAGGAGGATAAGACCCTCTTGATTTAACTGATCAGACTGTGTCTCATATTAGCTTCAGCTGAACTGGAATGCACTTTTACACAAAAAATGGCTGTGGACTTTGTCCCCCATCACTTACATTGGAATCTCATTAGTAAGGGATCTCTCTACAGTCTACAGTTATTTTAAGACGGGCTTGAAAAAATGAAGTTGTCCTTTAAGATTACAGAAAGATTGTGATCAAAAAAAAAAATGACTTGGTTAAAGTTGAAAAAAGGTCATGGTCGTGGTTAAAAAAAAAGGTAAAGATTGTGATCGTGATTTTTAAAAAAACAAATTAAATTTATTATATAAGATTCTGCTTCTCTATTTCTTTTCTTGGGGTTTCGTAATGGTTTCATCTGCCCAAAGGGTCAGAGAATCTCTCAGCCCACAGAACAACCACGTTATTCTTCATCTTAGGTGAAAACATGACATTCGGCTAAAATCAACCAAAATTTGGAATTGTGGATCTTTCACATGACACCATGAGCTGGTCAGCTATTTGACTAAATGTGAGAGAAGAAAGAGGGAGGGAGGCAAAGACAAAGAGCTGGGTTGTGGCTGGATGTGGCTTGCTGTCGAGGGGGAAGGAGGAGGAGGAGGAGGGATGAAGGAGGAGGAGGAGGAGGAGGAGGAGGGTGAACGGTGCGTTGTGGTGCATTGTGGGCTGGCGGCTCCAGCTGCCCTGCCGCTGTGCTGCTTGGCTCACCCAGCGTCTGGCAGGCAGCCAATCACAGTGCAGGGAAGCAGTGCCACTTCAGTTCAGTGTGTCAGAGTGAACAGGGGAGGGAGGGAGGGAGGAGATACAGGGATGTAAAGAAGATGAGAGGAGGGAGCAAGGAGAGAGAAAGGAGGGAGGCATGGAGGAAGCAGATGGGGGAGAGAGAGGGATGAGAGGAGGAGATAGAAATGGGAGGACGCAAAGGGAGAAAAGGGAGGGAGAGGCAGATAACACTGCATCCATACCTGCAGATCCCAGCACATAGCCTGCACCATTTCTCCAGCTACCACTTCAAAGCAGACCACCCCTCCACCCCTCTGCATGTACAGTATGTGGAATAAAAACCTTTTTCAAATCTCCAGCGCCAACATCTAGAAGTAGATACAAAAACACACACACAAAAAAAGAGAATACATGCATACTGATGAGCTTCCTGTTGAAATCTACTCCACCTCACACATCCAACCCCGGTTACCTTTTTTCTCTCTAAGCTGCAAACAAGAGGAAAAAATAAATCATGCATTTCCTGTTTTCTGTTCCTTTGTCATCTGTTATTTGCCTGAATGCTGTGCAGAACAGACACGCACCAATTATGCTCTTGACTTTAATACAGTTTCATCCTACTGAAGTGACAGCACTCGTCTTTCAAGCCTCAGCTCTTTCAAGGGTTTCTGTTTGTTTTGGTTTTGGTGGTGTGTGGATTAGCGGTGGGAAGATTAATACCATTTACACACACAAACCGATTCTCCTGATTAGAACAAAAGAGGCTTTCACATCCAGTGATGTAAGAAGTTGTAAGGAAAATGGATTTCTTGTGTTAAAATGCACCACAGAAAGTGTCCCATTTTCCTTTGTCTAACCTTGAGTCTGGATCATTTTACAGTCTGTGGCTTACACACCCACACACACACTCTCTCTCTCACACACACACACGCACAAACACACACACTGACCTCAGTTTTGTCCTGCTAACCCACCACAAACCAATAACTCACCTTTTGCAACACCACAACAAAACAGTCTAAGTGAAAACCACCTTTTTGTGTGTGTGTGTGTGTGTGTGTGTGTAATGTGTCCCTAAACCACACAAGCATTCTGTATCCTTCCATCTCCATCTGTGTCTGCTCTCTGCTGTTCCTCCTCTCTCTCTCTCTCTCTCTCTCTCTCTCTCTCTCTCTCTCTCTGTTGCACACAGTATGTGCCACCCACCTCTCATATAATGGAGGTTCTTGCTTCTTTTTGTACTCCACAGCTTCAGGAGAAACACTCTGCAACACAATGAAACCTTCCTCAGCTCAGAGTGTTTTAATGTCCTGTGTTCTTAGGATTGTGCCTGAGGCTTTCCTACTTGTTTTATTATTGGCTACTGGCAGCTAATGTAAAACAAACTAGTTAGTTTGAGCTGCTGTTGGACCATGTCTAAAGACAAAAGTGTTCCTACCTGTTCTGTATGGTCACTCTTGAAGGAGGGGGTGAAAGACCTGACATCATCATCACATCTCCTGCATCCCACTCTCCAAGGACTCAGGGTCTTTTTTTTGTATGTATTTGTGGTTTTCATGAGATAAATCATACAAATGGGGATAACTGCACAGTTTCAGACCGTATCTCCTCTCCTCTGTGCTGTTGTACTATGCTGTTCACATGTTAAGTGATGGATGTAGTTATGAGGAGTTCAAATATTGCATACTGTCTCTCTTCTGCACATCTGGCCAATCACTACATAAGGTCTCCTGTATGGTTCTTGCCCTCGACTTCACAGAGTCATGCTCCTGTGGATCCCCTGAGTCTGACAGTCTGACAAACATACTGAGGCCTTTATGACCGGGTATTAAACCTCAATACTTTATCGTATAACTTATTATAACATATATGATACCCAACCCTATGAACTCTAAATGCAAGGCCACTCAAAATCTTAAACCAAAAGAAAGCTAAAACCATTGGCACCATTCACTGTAAAATCTCCATCTTATCAAGTTGAATCCCAAAACTTTTTTCTTTTGAAAAGGTAAAAGAAAGTATGCCAAAGAAGAATATTTAAACATCGATTTGAACATGTTCCTAGAAATCATGTTTTTTGGGGGGGCTTTTTTCCCCTCATGATATTTAGTTAAAACTAAAAAGGTTACTATGACAGCTGCTCTCTGCACTAGAATCAAGAAAAAGGAAATTTTATTTTGGAAAATACTTATTTTTATTTTATAATTTTAAATAGTCTATGTTTAATTGAAAATCATTTTGAAATCACTGCTTTTGAGAAAATACAACTTTAAAGCTGTGTTTCTTTTTTCTCTTTGTTCATTTTTCTCAGCCACTTGGTGGCAGTGGAACAAGCTGGAAACACATCTGACATATTATTATCTTATAAACCTGATATGTTTCAGCAAACCATTACCTTTCTACATTCCAGTGGACACATTAGTATTCATCTGGAGTCATGTTTGTGTCCACTTGATATATGCAAGTCCAATATTTACTCTCTGATTAGATCTGATTTTGTCTCCACCAACTCCTGAGAAAAATATCCATTTTTTTAGCTGCTTAATACTCCACTCTGACCACCAGCTAATCTCTGACAGTGTGTGCCAGCTGGTTGGTGCTGAGCAGGTAGTGGTAGTACAGTGGGTTTAACTGCTGGAAATGAGGTCAATGCGAAAATATCAATTAGTGGATCTTTAAATCAATTCTTGAGTCAATTACAGGCAAAATGACTTGAGAGGGAGTTCATACGCGCTGCTGTAGAGTAGCTGTTGTTTGAATATTGCAGTTGGACCAATCACACGTGCTCTCTTAAAAACACAGCACTGTGATCCGCATAACGTGCAGATGCAGCAGACAGCCTATGGGATATATGTGTGTATATGAGGTCAGGGTGTCAGAGTGACGGTGCAGTGTGCAGACAGGCTGCTCTGTATCCTGTGACCTGCTGTTTACTGTGACCCAGTGTCTGTGTCTGCAGCCCTGCAGCTACAGCAGTGACTGGCAGAGCGATCACTAAGCCCTGTCTGTCTCCGTCGCTCTCTGGGTTAGAGCAGGCTAAGCTTTTCTTCCTCTCATTAAAAGGCATACGGGTAATCGCCTCTAAGCAGCTGGCTAACGCCTAATACCAAACAACAAATATCAGCGGCGATGCCGCAATCAGCGTCCATCTGGTCTTAAGAAAGAGCAGTGGGACACACTCTGGGCCTGGGCAACACCACTATAACATCAGGCTCTTAATTCAATTCAGTAGCACTTTATTTTATCAGGCCCTCAAAGCTTAGGGAGAATTTTACAGCAGAACTGTGAACACAAACAAGCGGAGGAGAGATGGAAATGTAGATAAACTCAGCTGCAAAGAGTGTTGCCTTTGGTTTATTTCTCTACAAGGAACAGAGTCAGAGGTTCAGAGAGCTCTGAGGATGGATGCCAGTCTTGCCCATTGAATGTTTCTACAAAAGGATTGGTGTGATTTCTGGGATATCATCTACATATCAGGGTCACGTACAGCCAAAAGCTACACAGGGCTTTTATTTCAATACACAGGCAGTGGCTTGGCTTGGCATAGCCATGACTAGATGTCATAACTATCATCGGAGAGCTCCTCTGATTCTCTACTTGATGGATATCAGATCTGGAGATGAGTTGGCATGATATTATTGAGAGATTTAGTAAAATAAGATAATAATGGAAACACCTCATGATTAATTAAACAAAAACAAAAAAAACACATTTTATGCTAATGTGGATGGGAAGTCCTTAAAGTGTTCAGAAACAAATAGAAACTTAAGATCTACAATTTTATGACAACCAGTAAACTTATTGAAATGAGTTGACCTCTACTTTAACAACCATGTGAAAGGCATCACATGGTTATTACATTTTGAATTATTAATATTATATAGAGGTTGATAAATTAACTCTCCGTGGCCCTCAGCAGGTTCCAGGGCATTCTCTAGCAACCCCTGCGGCACCTTTTGTACTAAAAAAATACATCAAACTTCTCAGTGCATCAGTGTTCAATAAAAATACTGACAAATAAAAAGTCAAGATGTTTTCCATATAAAACCAGGAAATATCTGATCAAAGAAAAAAGGAATCTTACCAAATGTTTAGACTTTTGAGACTTAATCAAAAGTCTCTAGACTCTAAACACGATATGACACTTGACCCTGTTGCTCTTGGACCCAAGATGCAGGATATAATTCTGGCTCCAGCCCTGATACTGGCTAATGCACAGATTTCGAGACAGCCCTTTGGGAATAACCAAAATAGAGTAGACAGTGAGGAAATTGCGCAACCCTTCATGTTTAGCAACAAAAACCCTCTCAGATGAGGTTCCATGAGTCATAATGTTATCAAATGTGAGTCTAGTGTGTGTCGATTTGTAGTCCAGGATTTGAGAAAGTATGGGAACCACTTTGCCTATATCAGATTGAATAGGTTCAGGATTGCTTGGAATGGGGTGGGGGTGGTATGGGGGGGGGAGCTGAGGTGTCAAATATTAACAAGAGGGTCCCATCCCATCACCTCCTCCAGTTCCTGAGCAGTTCCTCATTAGCATTGGCATTGTGTTCCAGGAGTGAGGTGACAAAGCAAAGTGCTTCTGGTCTCAACGGTTTTGAATCCGCTTGAAATCCCCTTTGTGTTGGCCAAACGCCCCCCTGACACCCCCCTCCACCTCCACCATCCTCCTGCCCTCCCCGGTCTATGGTCATCCACAAAGGCCACCAACCCATCACCCTGCAATGTTCTTCATGTTCAGGCTTCATAATGCCACACTATGCTGAGAAAATAAAGGCAGAAATCATATGCAAACTGCCTGTAGCTATTGTCATCAAGACTGCACTGCTGCATCTGAGGTGTATTAAATGCCCTTTTCAAACTTTATTATATAAAGGCTGGGAGGCTTTTCACTGTCAAATAGGAATCTCATATCAAAATAAAATTAAATATTGTCACTGCATGATAAACACTGATAAAACACTGTAGGGATATTATATTGTCAGAAGATTGTAGTGATACTGGAGCAGCATGATAACACCATTGTGCCCGTTGAGTATTGCTGAAACATACAAACATTGGAGTTAATTGGAAATTTAAAATACTATAATCAGTATGTGAATGTATGTATCTCCAAAACATCAACTTTCCTTCAAGCAGACTGTTTTTTTTGCAACAAAATAAAGAATATTTAATTTAGATATTCAGTGACCCTAATACACAGTAATACTAATATATGCCAGAGTCACCATGGTACCATAGCAAGTCCCAAGAGTTTTTACTTTTACAAAATTATCTTTACTCAAGGTTCACTTACTAGCCTTTTCCAGAGTTTTCAACTACATCTCATGTTGTCCATCAGCAGATGGAGTTTGCTTGGTTGTCATGGACGTAACAACAAACATCTCCATAATATAATTATCTATGATCATCAATAACATAAGTCATAAAACTGATGGGTGCAATTTCATTTGTCCATGTGTTTTTTAGCATTTTCTCATCACAAGCCAATATGCTTTTTCATTGCCTTTAGATCATGTTCTGTGATAACATACTTGTTTTTATCATAGTACAGGAAATTATTACACTGCGCACTGAAGAGATGTAGACAAATTTTAGGTCTTTTTTATGTTGAATGTAGATTTTTTTTTATTTAAACTCGATAAGGATGATAGAAATACGGTTTAACAGGAGCTTGCGGGCTATCATCTAATGATCTTCATGCACTGATCTTTCTTAGCGTACAATATGTGGCCCAAACACTTGTGTTGGCAACACTTTGTTGAAACATACTGACATAATACTGCACATATGATGTAAGGTGTGACATCATTCTTTACTCAGGACTAAATAACTCATATCCAGTCCATACATATGAGTCAGTCACAAAAGAGAATCTAACACTGGCAATTAGAAAGCATCCCATACAAGAACATGTGTGTCCTATGATGCTTGCAAGTGAATCTTGCTCATTTTGTTGCTCAGTTTGTTTAAACTGTAACTGGTGTGATCTTCGATGATGAATTTTCACAGCTCAGACCAAAAACAGAATTAATGAATCATTTTCTGTTTCAAAATCATGTTCATAAGCAATTCCCGTATTCCAGTGTTTATTTAGTTCTGCTACAGAGGGCTCAGGGTCTCTAGGGCCCCAAACACAACATCAGGTCGATATGAATTTGTTTCGTCCCAGTCTGTACGCTTTGCCAACAAGTCAAATGTCTCTAAATGTTCTTTGGCAGACAAAAATCCATCTACTTTATTTTTCAGCATAAGGTTCATCTAAGGTGATATCATTATCATGTGTTGTGAAGACAGAGGAAGTTTCTTTAACTCTTATATATCTTAATATTATGTGTTATATATATTTGGAAAAAGTCAAATATATGAATGAAATGAAAAGTGTATTCCAGAGTGGAAAAAATCACAAAGGTCTCAAACAGGAGGGATGGGTGCCTGGATGGAGAAAAAAGATTTACAGATCATATATGACCCCATAAATGTGTTTATTGATTTATTAAGTTCATACAACTGTTAATGTCCATTGTTGTGGCTTCTAACTGTATATAGCAGTAAAAACTGCACATTTCATGCCAATAAAGCATGTCTGAATAAAACTGAGAATAAAAAGCAAACAGAAAACAGACAAAGAGAGAGATTGAGAACAAAGAGGAGGGCGTGCCTGTGGGCCCGGCCCTGCCCACTCATTGCCTATCCAGCCAACCAGCTCGCGGGTATGCTAATGAGCTCCCAACACCGCATCGTCCCTGCCCTGGCGGTGACGTCACCCGCACATCTCTCTGTCTGGCTCTGCAAGGACTCAGACAGAAGCAACAGAGGACCTGAGGGAAGCCAGCCGGGGAGGGGCACTTTGTAAGGAAGGAATATTATTACTATCTTCACCGCCGGCTCTGGAATAAACACGCTTTTTTCTTCGCCGTCTTTTCGTGCAACAGCACAGCCCGGGTCGGCTCGGATCGGACCGGGACATCCAGTTTCTATTGGGAAAACAAAGGGGGTGGATGTTTTTGTAGCTCCTTGCACTGTTTTTCTTTCCCCCCTTCAGCCGCACTGATTTATTTGCACTGACCAGTTGTCTTTGAAAACCGGGTCCGGTGCCTCTCCCCTCCTCCTCCTCCCCTCTCCTTTCTTTCTCCTTGTTTACCCTCCTTCCTTTTTCGCCTGTTATCCGATCCCGTAACGCTGCAAAGTCGCAAAGATGCCCAGTTCGCTCTTCGCCGACAGCAGCGTCCAGGGAGATGCACTGGACGACCAGAGAGCCCTACAGATCGCCCTGGATCAGCTCTCTCTGCTCGGCTTGGACAACGACGAGAACCCGCTCTACGACAACCAGGAGCCCCGGAAAAAGAGCGTCAACATGACCGAGTGCGTCCCGGTGCCCAGCTCCGAGCATGTGGCTGAGATTGTGGGCAGACAAGGTGTGTATGTTTTCAATGTTTCAAGACAGTTTTCATGTGTTTTGTCATGTTCTGCAGCAAACAGCACCTCAGGTATGAGCACGTCCCGAGCTATTGTCCTGAACAGACAGCCAATACACACTCAAATATATTGTATGTATTATCTAAACTCAATCTTGTTTGTCTGCAAAATGACTTAAACTGCTTTTTTTAAAAAAAACATCTTGTCTAAGTGTGTAGGCACCATTTGTGAATTCGGCATCTCTATAATCTATCAGGCAGTGACCACTTCAATAAAACTTGAACTTTTGTTACTGTCTCGCCAGTTTAGTCACTCAATGTTAAGTCTATAAATGTACAGTGGTGGGCGGCATGCTAGCACATGAACCAATTCAAGAAGTTCACATTTAAGTTAAATAAGTGCCAATTGGGATGAATGCGTGTACGCCGAATTAAAGAGTACCTCGAGAGAACTCTGGTAAGACACTAACTCGTGTTTTCGGTCGTGTCCACATCTGCAAGCAAGTCAAAAAAACATTAAATTGTCAATTTTATGAATGGAGTTTAGTTTTGAAGGGAGAGAAGGACACGTAATACCGGAGCTAGGCGGACTCTCTGCGTCTAAATCAAATGAAAAGACACTTCTTAAACCTCTGGGTGAAGTGCAGCGATGACTGCTGAGCTGACAGGTCATTATAATCATTATCTGGTAAATTAGGACATGTAGGTCACCGAATGATCAGCGCTGGCTCTCATTTATCGTCCTCCCGCCCTCACCAGATGTGTGGGTTTTTTTTTTCCTTTGCTTGCTAATCGATCCTCGGCTTTATATTATGCATATGATGGATAAACAAGCATAGGATCAAATTAGGACAACGGTCACGATCTTACCTTGCCACAGGCAGCAGACGCCCATAGCTGAGCAGACCTAACACAGGCTTCCAGCTGTAGGGCTGCAGGGCGGTACTAGTGCTTGGTTACATATGCGGATTCTTTTTCCCCTCCCTGCAATATTGCTGCTGCTGCTGCTGCTGCCGCTGTTGTTGTTGTTTCCAGAAAAACAGAAGGACTGTAAGGATCCACCACTTTAACTCCCACCCTCCACTCAAAAAGCCACTATCGTAGGACTTTAGTGAAGGGGGGATCTATTTACATCAGACATCTCTCTTCCCCTCCTGCACCCATCCCTTCTTTTGTCAGGTTACATCAGGTTATAAATTGGGAATGAAAAAAAAATGTAGCTTAATCGTTGTTGGCCTCTAGGATTATTTTAAGGCAGAGCCACATAAAAAATAAAGAGAGAGAGAGAGAGAGACCCGGTCCTCATTCAACATACATCAGTTTGATTCAAAGTCATTGTGAATTTATTTAAGATTTGAATTGGCTGAGAATATAGATGGGTTCACCCTCCTCTACATCCCTGCTTACATCACCCCGTCCCACTCAGCTGGCTTTGCTCTGCTAATTATGTCATTCTTCCGAGGCTGTTTCCTCAGCCGGCCGTTTTGATCATAAAGAGGTGTGTGTGTGTGTGTGTGTGTGTGTGTGTATACGTGTGCTAGAGGCTGTTGGAATGCAACTTAATGCACCAATGCCAGGCAGTGAAGTGATTAAGTAGCTTTTTCCTCTCTTTCCATAATGCTATTAGTATAAAAATATAAATCAAGAGTGTAACAGCAGCTGTTTTGGATTTTTGGTAAATGAACAGGGATCATCATGGATCCAGAAGTGAGTTTTCTTTTGTGTTATTTTTGTCCTGCTGTATGCTCATGGTGGTGCAGCATGTGGTTTGAATTTGTTCTTCTCCAAAAGGGTGGTTTCACCCGATTTCTGAGGCCATTGGCCTTGTGAGAGACAATAATAAACATCCAGCAGATGTTTTGAATAGTCCCTAAGTAATGGTTTAACACATGACATATTTTGATCTGTTGTTATTTTGGAACCTTTCCTTACTCACTTTCGCCTTTTGCTCCTGTGCCCCAGGTTGCAAGATCAAAGCGCTGCGAGCCAAGACCAACACCTACATCAAGACCCCAGTCCGAGGTGAGGAGCCTGTTTTCGTGGTGACGGGCAGGCGGGAGGATGTGGCTATGGCCAGGAGGGAGATCATCTCCGCCGCAGAGCACTTCTCCATGATTCGAGCCTCCAGAAACAAAAACACCAGCGTGAACGGGAGCGGCACCCCAGTCCCCGGACCCCCTAACCTGCCAGGGCAGACTACCATCCAGGTGCGGGTGCCTTATCGTGTGGTCGGTCTGGTTGTGGGCCCCAAAGGTGCCACTATCAAGCGCATCCAGCAGCAGACCCACACCTACATTGTGACGCCCAGCCGAGACAAGGAGCCAGTGTTCGAGGTGACGGGGATGCCGGAGAACGTGGACCGAGCCCGCGAAGAGATCGAAGCCCACATCGCCATGAGGACAGGAGGCCTTATCGAGCTCCAGGATGAAAATGACTTCCATGCCAACGGGACAGATGTGGGTTTTGATCTGCATGGGCACGCCACCCTGTGGTCTAAGCCCAGCGCCGGGATGACACCCACCTCGGTGCGCAAACCCTTCTCCAACTACCGCAACGACTCCTCCTCCTCCCTGGGCAGCGCCTCCACAGACTCCTACTTTGGCAACAACGGCTCACGCATGGCCGACTACAGCCCCCCCAGCCCCGCGCTCAGCTACACCACCACCAACAACAACGGCAACAACAACAACAACAACATCAACGTCAACACCAACGGCAACGGGTTTGTTTACGGAAGTGAGGTGATCTCTCCTGACTGCACTGATCTGAATTTTGATTCCTCGCCAGGGTTTGACCCTACGCCAGCCCCGCCGGGCCTCCTGTGGTCCCAGTACGAAAGCCGCATGACCCCCTCCTCCACCGGAGGCAGCTCCCCCACCTCCACATCAGCCATGTTCCCCAACAACTCCACCACTAACGCCAATGGGATAGTGGTGAGTCAGAGAAGAGTTAACGGTTGCACACCCCAACCCAGACTGTCACCTCCCCTCCAAAGCCACACTGGAGGCCCCACCGAGCACCCGTTAGCCCGGAGGGTGCGCAGCGATCCGGGCGGAGGCCCTCTCAGTTACCCCGGTTACTCCAACACCATCGCCTCCCTGCCAGGCCCTCACCTTCCCGGAGTTCCATGCGACTCCTCGGCCTCATCCTCCTCCTCCTCTTCCTCCTCCTCCACCTCATCCGGCACCAGCCGAAAAGGCAGCCGCGACTGTTCGGTGTGCTTCGAGAGTGAGGTCATCGCAGCCCTGGTCCCCTGTGGGCACAACCTCTTCTGTATGGAATGTGCCAATCGTATCTGTGAGAGAAGTGAGCCCAAATGCCCTGTCTGCCACACCGGCGTCACTCAGGCTATACGTATATTTTCATAAGAAGTGTAACTCTTTGACTGTCTCGTCCGCGAGACTGCCTACAATAGCAACAATAGACTCTTCATACTGCTTTAATGGGATCGCCCAATCATCATCAGTTTAGAAAGTGTACATAGATATACATATGTATGTAAGAGGCTGCAGTATCCAGAAGAAGGGACAGACACCCTTGTTGGGCTCCGTCATAGTTGTTAATAATATACTGTAGCTTGGGGAAATATTTTCAACATCTAAGTGCATGTTTTAAATATTACAGCGTAGTAATCAATAGTTCTAGTAAATTGTACCCTATATTTATGAAGTGAAGAGACTCAGTGGGGTCAGGATGGAGGTACGTGGGTCAGACTGTTAGCGGGCTAAGCCTTCCAGTTTTGCCGATCGAATGTAGTAAGAGGGGAGGCCGTGGCTGGGAAACATGGAGGGCTTCCAGCAAGACAGGACTATTGACTTACAAAGATACTGCAGCTCGAGTTCAGAAACCACGTAAGGGAGAGCAACAACATATCCTACATATATATGTATAGAATAAATTTCCACAAGTTGAAAGTTTTAAATGACATTAATACAGATTGAAGTATTTTATTCTTTTTTGACTTGAAAGATTATATTTCTTATTGCAAAGATGTTTACAGATATTTTAATTTAAGTTCAGTGAACTTTTTGTAGCTGGGTTGAAATATTGTTTATTTTTTAGTATGGCCTTATGGCATTGATCACTGTATTATTTTAATATCACACGACTGTGGGAGGAAATCCAAGTCCACAAAATGTGTATTGCATTTGACAGTATTCTGTTGGGATGGAGTTTTTATAGGTTCAGCAAAAAATGTCTTTTAAATCTGCTTCACCCAGCATATTTTTTATTCAGTAATATAAAGCATATTTTATTCTATATTATTATGAAACATTGAAATGTACAAAACTTAGTAAGTTGAAAACAAAGAAACCGTTTATGCTTTCTAAAATTTGTATGAATTAGATTCCAGTGGGAATTACAGGCTTCTGTTGCACCACTATAGTTTTAGTATTTCTATTTTAATACATTTGTTTACCACTTGTTTATGTATATGTAGGTGAAGTTACTTGAGCGTAAATGTACTTTATTGAGCAAAGTTTAAGAACAAAGTATATTTTATTTTATGATAAAGGGCCTTTAACCTCATGGTCAAATACTAATATTATATTTGCTGAGACAAGATTTGAAAATGTATCAAGAGTTTTATTTTTCTGACATTTAAAGTTATACATGATAAAAAAAAAAAGTAAAACTTAAGTAATGGTGCTACTTCATGTTTTTTTAAGTATTTCTATATAAGTCCAATAAAAAATGGTACATTCACGAGGTGGCTGCTTCTGGTGTTCTTCCTTCCTGTTGTATTTCTTTGTTCTGCATTTCAGAGCAGACAGAGGTGAGCAGGGAGGCTGTTGAGGATTGTTTAAGTGTAATAGTTTTCTGAACATTTGACCCCTCTCTGCTTCCTAATGGAAGCTTGGAGTCGGCAGGATTATCACAGTGGCCTAATTATTGAGTGTGTAGGCTTTGGCGGTCAGACAGAGGGGGGCGGGGGGGCTTGGCCTGCCTTATCACTAATTAGAAGTGCTGTGTGACCTATTCTTATACAGCCTGGTACAAAGACCATAATCTGGCTCTTCTGAGTAGTGATGAACGTTCTGGATGCTGAGAAATTTGGAGAAAAAAAAAAAAAAGCAATGTTTTATTGCTATGATGTCATTCATTGTTGGTTTGTAACGGCAGCTGGTTAACAAACCCAAACATTTTCAAGCAAATTAATCAGTAACAATTTTGATAATAAGTAAAATGCTTATGTCATTTGTCAGTCAAGATAACAGAAATTCTCTGGTTCTAGCTCCTCAAAAATATTAGTAGCCAAAAGCTTAGTTTTTCCCCAGGCCCTGATTTATGGTACTGGTACCAAAATTCAGACACCAGTGCTGAATATAAATGTTGAAAGATACAAGGGAAATGTACAGTAGTTGTATGACCATAACTGAGCTCTGTGATGAGATTCAGAAGACTTAGCTGTCACAGAGAAACATTGAGACTAATTCTTCTAATTTCAGCTGTCAGCTGTCAGTGGCTTGACCTTGCTGCTGTTAAGGAGCTGCTAAAGCACCCATTATTGTTGACTGGGATGTTTCTGTGTCCTATGATTGTGTAAATGTTGATGAGAAGCATACTCAGTGAGCATGTAACAACAATGTTAAGACATTCAATATTGACCTTCAATACATATACTGACTTATCCTTCAATAATACACTGAAAATGAACATAAAGTACCAACTATGACACCTGCAATCCAACGGTATTTGAAACTATCTGTCAAAATCTGCATCTGGGTCAGTAGTGCACACTCTGACTTAATTTTAGCTGCAATCTGCTGGATGTGTTAAAGACTATCAGTGTGTGTGTGTGTGTGTGTGTGTGTGTGTGGAAATGAGCATCACTTAGAACACTTATGTCTGTCATAACAGAAGAGTTCCTGCTCTCTTGCTTGTTTCTCCCCTCCCTTGTCTCTTCCCCTTGTGCTAAAGCGCAGTCTCATGTCATGTGGTCCTGCTGGAAACACTGACGTTTAAACACATGCTCTGCTGCAAGATAGTAAATGTGGAGGGAGCAGGCTCTAATGATAAGTTTAAAATGGAAACATCCAACACAGGCCCACAGAAACTGGCCCTATAAACCATATTATTAGGAAGCAATCTACCACTGCGGAAAAGAGCTGACAAGTGTTTTTAGCCAAATGCACAACACATGGAGCTCGCATTCTGCTTCTCTTGGTCAGAGATTCACTAAAAGAAGGCCTGTGCTTCTCTGGTGGGGGAGGAAATAGATGACATGTAGGTCTGACTCACAATAATGTCACATTACAGAGTATTTTTGGCTTCAGCAGGTTGATTAAATCATTTTCTGATAAAGTATTTTACTTTCATAATGTTTTAGGGCATTTTGGAGTAAGAATTGCTTTAATAATTAAGTGATGTTTCAATAACTACATACATAAAACCTGTACAAATATGTAGGAAACATTAGGATATTAGGCTCAAATGTATCCATAATAGTAGCTTTGACAATGATCATGCAGCTACTGTTCCACAAAAACACAATTATTTGTCAAAAATTGAAACTTAAACAAAGTGGGTTTTTACACTTGCATTTTTCTTCTGGGTAAGTGCAATTTAATTCAAGAATTCCAGTAACCTGGTAGTAAATCTTTAGTCTTTATCCAACTTGGCTACTGAGTTACTAAACACTGACTTAATGCTATCAAAAGCTAACATCCCTCCACACTTCTAGAAAAGCCTGTGTTTCATAAGTTTCACATAGAGGTTTTCTCTCTTCTATGTGTCTGCAAAGCTAAAACATACACGTATTTACAACATATTTACATTGTAAACTAAAATAAGTATCAATGCGTCCTTTTAGTAAAGATAAAACAATGTTCATTTTGTTAGCATTCATGAGGCTTTGACCATGCTGTGGCAAATCAGATAATGTAGAAGCTGTACACATGTTAGCTGTAGCTAGCTAGCAATGTACATAGCAACAAACTGATCAGGTGTTCATTTTTTAGCAGCAAGTACAACAGTGGAAACCCACTTATATGGCCAGATACCATAATTTGTTTCATGTTTACAGAAAAAAACCCTGCACTGTAAGAAACTTCAAGTGATTTTACAGTAATTAACTGGCAGCAGATGACAGTGTAAAAATAACTTTTACATAAATAAATTTTACAATTACTGTGATTTTATACAGCAGTATAAATATTTCAGTCTATTTTATACAGTAGTATAATGGTTATTGTGATTTTTTGCAGTAGTGTGTTAACTGCTTTTATTTTAGGCCTAATATACAGTACTAGAGTGTAAATATATTCACAGAAATTAACTGTGCAGAAACACAGTATAGTACTGTGGATTTCACACCCAATTTTTACAATGCGTCCCCAAATACACTGTGTAACAGAGACTCTGGAACAGAAGCTAGCCCAGTTCTCCATAATGCCACTTTCTCACTTGATGTTAAATTTATTGTACCATTTTTCTGGAATCTTAATTTTCTCTGAGAATTTAGTCACCTGATGAGAGTTTCTATTCAAACATTTCAAAATTATACAATTGGTTTTCAGTATTTTAGAGCCAATGTATTTAAATTTAAACTTACAGAATAAATAAATAGGATTCATTACCTCCCCATCATTTTTTCCCTGGCTGTGTACAGAAGACTAACATTTAACATTTGCACCTTAGTGTGTGGGGGGTGGGGGGTGGGGGGGTGAGCTTACAGAAACAGTAACTGAACAGTTTGAATAAACAAAACACAAAAAATCCAAATAAATAAGGAGAAGATGGGGTGTGTTTGAATGACTTGGCTACAGCCATGCAAAATTACAAATCCACACAATTTAGAAGCTGGAACTATAGAAAATGTTTGCCATATTTGCTTTAAAAATTACTAAAAGATTAAAAAATTATCAAAATACTTGTAGTTTAGTCGACTAATTGTTTCAGTTCTATTTACGAACTGACAGACACACAGCAAACCCAAGGCGGGGTAATATTACAGAGTACAGAGTATTTTTAAAAAAATACTGCTTTTAAAAAATATTACAAAATCTAAATATTTAGGGTATGGGTGGTGTTTGGTTGACTTGGCTACAGCCCTGTACCTTGGAAGTAAAAAAATTACACAAGTATCTGGAAAGAAAGCATGCCTGAAGCCAAAGTTACTCTCAGAAGGTAGATTCCAATTCAAAGTAAGTAATTTAATGCTGTTTTGCTAATGGACCGTTTTTTACCCCAAGAGAACCAGATCCAGCATGCAAGTCCTAGATAGTAACACTGGCAGTCACTTGAGCTTTCAGAAAGCGTGAACACCTGCAAGTTGTAGTTATGGTAGTCTCATTTTTACAATCACTGTAGATATAGTTCCCAAGTTAACATTAAATGATGCTTGTTTGATTTGAATGGCTGCCTATGGGCATTGCACTTCACGAAGCACACCAAAGGAAAATATACGTATTTTGAATTGTACTGATGCGCGTCAGACACACATATTTCAGTAAGTACTGACACTTTACTAGACATGGAAGAAGTTTAATCGTTCTTTGAGACAAAAGATAAAATCTTCCAGAAATATGTCAGAGAGGGTGGATGGCGTGGATTGTCCTACAATGCGTATTAATTCCTGTCTGGGTACATGCTGAATAAAAAGAGGATGGCAGACTTGAACTTTGATCCATCAGCTGGATAGACTTAAACAGAGCGAGATGACAACTCTTCATCCATGCTAGATATTTTAAAAACCTCCGTCTGGCTGAGCATTTGGCTGCAGACGAACATGTCTGGTGTGCCAGTCTGTGTTAACAGCAAAGGAACAACAGAGCATGTCTGGCATCTTCCACGCTTTGACCTACATCTCATGTACTTAATGGACCTCCATTTGGACACATACACACACGCACACACACACACACACACACACACACACACACACACACAGACCACCTTCCTACAGAGACGGGAGGGAGAAGCCGTGCCTTTGCAGAGTGAATGTCTATATTTTATTCATGCTGTGCTCCCTGCTTGTCACCGTTCTGTAGTCTAGCCATTACTTGATGTGATTCACCCATTTAAACTCACTTTTTTTTTTTTATTCTAACAAGCGGCTGTTGCACATCCAGCTTTGTGTGCAAAGTGTATCATAACAAAGATGAATACACAAAAAGAGAGCCAGGATTATGTAGTATATTATAATACACATACAAGGTTAACTCAGTCTTTTCATGAGATCTTGGAATCTTGAGTTCTGCTGCACAACACAAACCATGTGGGTCCCGACATAGTGTATTGTTTCAGTTTGGGCTGTTTTGTTTGACAAAACCTCAGGCTCTGGCATGGTTTAGTTATTTTTTTTAATGCAATATATTAAGAAATATATGTCTGTGTGTGCCAATCGTCCATCATGAGTCCATGTTTGTACCTGTATATGTTGCAAGTAGATACGAACCCTGGTGCCCAGTGAGAAGAGTGTTGCGTTATCCTGGTGAGTTAATGGTCAGTCATGGATGGAATAAAATTAAACCATATCTTTGGATCTCAGGTTAAAAATCTACTAGGAACATGGAAATAAACAGATGATGACAGTGGATCAAAGTTGGTCAAACAGTAGGTCTATAGCAGGTCAAAACTGAACCAGGAAGTTGGCCTTTAATGGATATAATCAATAAGTTTTACTAACTTGTGGGTTTGTTTACAATCTGTTTCCTGCCCTTTCTAACATATTTTCAGTGATGAACACTTAAATGGCTTTATCTTGTTTTTTTTTTTAAATCTAATGATTTTGATTTGTTTTATTTTGCCATCCTCATGAAGCACTTTGTAACGTGGGTTTTCTAAAAATAAAAAAACTATTATTATATCGTATGCGGAAAGGATCAGACCGATCAAGTGTTTTGCATATATTTCAGACTAAGCCTTATGTTCTAAATCAGATACTAACTCATCACTGTGGTCCACATGAGCCGACTTCAAAACCCCATAATGGTTAAACCTTCTCCTCCAGCGTGTCCCTGCCTGTAAGGAGCAGTCAGAGCAGGCTGTGGGTTTTCCCCTCCACTGGCGAGGGAGGAGGGGGAGGAGGGAGGGCACTGGGTTTGTTGTTCAAAGCCCAAGCTCGGCATATGCATTATAAATGAGCAGGGTTTTGAGGCACGTCTCTTCCTCTCTCTCTCTCTCTCTCTCCTTCTTTTCTCACTCCCTGTCTCTCTTTTTTCTGTCTCTATATATGTGTGTGTGTGTGTCTCTATGTGCATAATGGATTTTTATCCTTCGCAGAGCACAGCGGTCACAGTTTGTCTGACTCCACATGGTCTTTATTATGCCAGACGGAGAGTGTATCAGCAGAGACATACCAGGCCAACGTCTGCCCTCTGTCTCTGTATCTTTACACAAACATGCATACACACAAACACACACACACACATACACGCACAGCGGTGACCTCTGCCTCCCTGCCACTTTCACCTCTCACCTCCCTGTTTGCCCACAAGTCCTGTGGTTTAAACCTCACTTAGGACGCGGTTCCTTGAGGTTTTTCCTGTGAATAAAGGCATAAACCTACACACATACACACACCATCATCACCACCACCACCACTACACACACACACACACACACACACACACACACACACACACACACACACACAAACACACACATACCACCACTACCACCACACACACACACACAAACATACACCAATTCTGATTATACTCTATACGTGGGAGGAAAGGTATAGTCCTCTGAGAGCCTCCTAATGGAAGCACATCATTACATGCTGTATGCTTTTTCTGTTTATTACCTCTCTATATACACCCCTCCTCATACATGCTTAAATGCCACAGTGATTTGCAGTTCCCTCCAAATGTTGTGGCTGACTAAAGTAAGATCATTGCCCACACTTGCAAGATTTGAGCTGAACTCCATTCTGGTAGAAGGGCTTTATGCAAATATGCCAACTGCAACTGGTTCAGTCCTCTTCTGTCTGGTGAGCCGACACTGACTCACAACATGGCAGCAAGAGGAATATAAAAAGATCCAGTCTGTCCCTCCTCTGCTGCATTTACACCTTTGATGGTTGAAATTAGATTAGATGAAATTAGACTGATGGAGTGGAACAGTCTTTTGAGGCACAGCAATTTCTATTCCCCCTGGCTTTGTGTCTTCAGTTTTGAACACATATTCGTAATGCCTGAAAAGGAGCTTCATATTGGCTTCATGGTCTACTCATGAATACTGACCTGAGGATTAGTTCAACTTTATTTAATAGAATTGATCAACATTTTGGGAAATCTTGCTCTTTCTGAGAGAAGATCAATATCAATTTCACGCCACAATGTGGTTAGCCTAGCTTAGCATAAAGACTGCATGCAGTGGGAAACAGCTAAGGCTCTCAACCATAAAAAAATATGGATGTAGTCACCGTGACGTCACCTACTCGTTCGCAAACTGCCGTTTTGAAGCCTTGAGTTTAGCAATTTGATCATCACCATCTTGGATTTGACTGTCGCCATGTTTGATTTTTGGAGCCAGAAGTGACCATTTTTGGACAAGAGGGTGGAGCTGACCATAGCGCTAGCTGCTAGCTTGGTTAGAACAGTGCATTTACAATCTATGGTTAACAGTGATAATGCTAATGCTAATTTCTGCTATCAAAAAACAGGCCTAAAACCATTAAAACAAGATGTACTCACTGAAAAAACTGAACATCCGACTCCTTAGAGGATCTTTTCTCACAACCAAATGGAGTCACCACCTACTGGCCATTAGAGAGAATGCAGGTTTAAGGCACTTCAACATCGGCTTCACTTTTCAAAATACCCGCTACACGCTTGCTCTCAACACCTCCGATGCTCACAAAATAAAACATTGTAACTTGAGTTGTGTGCTGTGTCTACATTTTCTTTATGAGCAGTTGAGTGCAGTGACTGTGCAGCCTTCCACAGTCTTCCTGTCACAGTGAGGTTGCCAGATTTGATACCATTGTGCTTGTACAGAGGTCAAAACCAAAACATGTTGTCACCATATCTGGCAACCCATGCTATTGACTGAGGCGCTGCATAGGAGTGCTGGGTGGGAGAATACAATACTGTTCAAAAATACAGTATTCCTCCTAGATAAACAAAATACATCATGCAAATAAAACAGCTATTGTTCATTCTTGACATTAGTAATAATAGTTTGACAAAATAATCTTCTTGAGGTCCACAAAATAACTTTTTCCAAAGGGTAGAAAGGAAGAAAAAGAAAAGCAAATACCTGAATTTGAAGACTATTTTGTCAAAATTCTGTTCCCCTGATCAACAAGGAACTTTCATGCTGAAATATTATGTTCTTGTGTAAGAAATGATAATGCATATTTATAATATTTTAGCTTCTCCTTCATTGGTCCTTCTGGCTTTTACTTTCTTCTTTACTTGCCAGTCTGTTCTTTTTGTCCCCCGCATTTCCACTGAAACATATCTCTAATTACCCTCGCTGGGCAGATAGAGGCTGATAAATTTTAAAACGCTTCATTTAGTCGTCGTCTATGAAATATCCTTTGCATTCCAAAATGGTGTATACCTGCAGGCAGCCTCTGTTAATTCTTTTATGACTGAGATGTTTGCACACCACGTGGTTCACAATTTTACAATGCAACATAAGTTGCGGCTTGTTCAGTGGCAGACGCCTGCACAGTCATTTCAGCCCTTTGATATGTTTGGTGTGAGCCCAAAGGCTACATCTCCAGCCTGTCATTATACTGAGGCCATGCTGCCTGGTTAGGTAGCAGAAATGTTTTGTCGACATGTTTGTCCAACTAAGATTAAAAAAAAGATATTTACAGGAGGATTAAGCAAGATCTGAGGTCTAATGTGTATGAATTGGCTACCTGATCCGAACAACCAACTATTATCACTCACTGAATAGAGCATAAAATTACTGAGTGAATCTGTGCTATGCTGTTGTCAAGATATCAAAATGCTACAGTGACATTATAGACAGTGATAAATTACCAAACAGCTGCACAGATTAGAAAGCGGTTGCACAACGGAGATAAGTTACAACATAACTCTAACTCATAACTAAGGAACAACTAAATAGTTACACACATGCCCCTAGGGTACGTGTAAATCATAAAATGTAACACAACTCACTAATAGTAAAACAGCAGTTTTTCTGCCACACAGCATCGTTTTTCATTAATTGCTGCCGTTTTACAACACAGTAATCCAGTAGAGACCTAATTTATTGATATGATATTTCAATTCATTGATCCAGCTTATGTACTACGACACCAAAAGGTTCATGCCAGAGCAACTCAGACCATCAGATCAGCTGACAGGACCAGCTGATGTCCCTCACAGTCTACGTCTGCAGCAGCAGCAGCCGGCTGCTCCGACAACATCGGTGCAACTTTCCAAATAAGCGTTATTTGGATGAACTGACTTCAAACTTAATAAAGTGATATATTAACAGTCTTACAGTGGAAATTTCAACAGCTCTTCTCATGTTGTGTCTACAGTGACTCACTATCATCCCTGAGGGACAAAGTGCAAAGTATTACGAGACAGTAAGGGCCAAAGCTAGCTGGTTAACATGCTAATTTCACGCTCACATTCTATTGATAATTTTAGCTAATTTGGGAATGTTTTAAATAAAATTCTGGCCAATTTTTACACATTATACCTTTATTGTGAAGAGCTGTTGGCACGATGCTTTGTATTCATTGAGCTGTCTGTATGAAGTACAGCCAAAGCTCATGTACATGTGCACTTAACTAGCCTGCATTATATCACTTTAGAGATAAGTAGTGTGTGTGTGTATCAAAGCCTGATATATTTTATTCCTCTGTGCCGTAGAGCTCCAATTGTTGTCCAAAAACTATTAAAAACACATCAGTGAGTCACACTGTTGCACTGGCTGACATGTTCCTTCATTACCATGAACACACACACACGCTGCAGTTTATTTTGACTCAATCCCACACACACCGTTCTTGATGGATTAATAATAGGGCGAACAAGAATTATACCCAGGGCCCTGGGGTCAATGAGGGCCCTTGGCATGGAGGATTTTTTTAAAGTGGTATATGTGCATGAAAAGGATTAAAATTAGATTATTAATAAAGCCCAATATCACAAATCACAAATTTGCTTCAGGGAGCTTTACAATCTGTAGAGTAATACAACATCCTCCTTCCTTAGACCTTCAAATGCAGGGAAGGAACTGGAAGAAATCTCAGGAAGAGCATTCTTCAGAATGTGGTCTCGCTGTACAGATTGCGTTTCCTCCTGGCTGAGATCCGACCACATCCTGATGTGATCTCACCAATCCGATCTCATTCTAGTCGTAATGTGTTGTGAGTGCATTTACAATGTATTTATCTCATATAACAAAACAGCCACGAAAATTGCAACACAATACGTGTATTTGTGTGAAGGTCATTTTGCCCTGTGCTAATGTACAACCAAATCTGCGCGCTTCAAAAGGGAGCATTCATGCTTTTTGTGTAGGTGAGGGCCATTAGCAAGTTTGTGCCCAGGACCCATGGTTATGATAATCCACCCATGACCCTCCTACTGCTGTGAACACTCACTAGTACACAAGTGTGACCCTGTTAGTCAGACAGTGCCTACTCGAGACCCCTCGTTACGGGAGGCATGTCTGTGAGCGGTTCATCCACAGAATCACGTTCCCTTCCCTTCTTAATGTTTTTAGAGTCCTGAAGCGTAAAACTAAAGTAACCAGAGCACCAAATGTGTATTAAATCTCTTTTGTTGGCAAAAAAAGAGGTAGACTCACACAGCTGTATCCTTTAATGAGACAGATGTGATGTATGGTGTCCTGTTCATTTTGTAAGAAATGTTTTCTCAGAATAACTCACTGTCCAATAAACCTAGCGATGCATTAATTAACTTGAAATTGAAAACATGATTAAACATTCTTTTTTATTACAGATTGAATGATAATATGATTTGTATTAGTGGGTAAAATGCCCACTGAACCTCTTTTCAGAAAGTATTTTTACCTTCTGAGAATATGACGATGATCATCTCTGGCCTAAAGTCTACAACTAAATTATAGCTTCTTAAATCTCCCTGTATGACGCTGGAAAGAACTCGTAGGCAAAAAAATTATATATCATTTCAATTGAAAGGAAATATCTAATTCCATATACATAAAAAAGATGGAACTGCAGAAGAGGTTTCAGTAAGTTAGTAAAACATATCATGTTCCTGAATCTGTTTAATGGGTAGAAGCTGCATGTCTGATTAGAAGTGAAACTCACATTTTTACATAATTTTTATGTCTGTTTTCATATATATATTTGCAGTGGTGGAAGAAGAATTCAGATCCTTTACTGAAGTAAAAGCATCAATACAGCAATGTAAAAATACTGCATTACAAGTAAAAGTCCTGCATGAAAAATGTTACTTTCCATCATTGTCTATTTGTCTTTATAATAAGTAATATGTACAGTATGTCAATAAAAACTTTAAGTATGAGTAAAATGATTAACTCACAGCATAGCAGGAAGTTTTCTTAGGAACAGTTGCCGGGTTATTTGAGGCAGTAAGAGCCACTCTCATCATATAAACTCTTTGTATCCTGGTATGAAACAATGGATACTGACAACAGAAAGTGTTTCTAATAATCTCTCACTGCAGAGGAAGTGTGTGCACACAACTACAGTAAGTACACTAGGTCAAAGTTGAGCCAGTAAATAGGTCTGTAAAACGTGATGGATATTTACAACAGACAGTTTGGGTAATAATTTTACTATTTGTCAAAACTAGGAATTAACAATTAGGCACAAATAACATTGTTGGTTATCAGATGGATGGATATCAACGCTGTCTCCTAGAAATTAGGTTCATATCCTGCTAAACTGCAGCAGCAAATAAGTTTTGAAGAAAACATAATGCTGTCTGAATGATGTTTTCCATCAACATGGTGAGTATGAGTAAAATGTTAACAGACTAGTCTAGACTAGACATGTTTTTTCCACCTAAACACCTGACTTTGCAATACAATACAGTATCCACCAGTAGTGACTTCAGAATTATGAAACTTTTTATGGCTATGTTTAGACACTGGCAGCACTTGATAAAGGTTAGGAAAGAAAAATGTCCGCAATGACTTGAAGCACGATGGGTTAATTAAATAAACTAGCTATGACATCCCCTTCACTCAGAACTAATCTCTCTTATGATAACTTCAGCTGGACGTTGTTTTCTTCACCGTGCAGAATGATGTATGTGCACGTGTTTGTTTTCACATTCATCTGCTGAAGGAGTAAAGTTTCTCTGTGCTCACCTTAAATATCAGTTTAACATGTGGGCCTATTTGTGACATCACAACTAGTTTGGAGCCAATCCTGGTCCACAATATGCGACTTAGACACGTGTAATGTAGAAACTAGAAGGCCTCCAGGGCACAAACACTGAGAATGGACTTTACAGTGAAGTAGGAGATATCTTGTGTCCAGCAGATAAACTTTTGAAATGAAAAAATATTTGCATATTCATGGATCCTAGATTTTTTAAATAAGGGTGAAGGAGGAGATACACAAATTGTTATTCAAGGCGGAGTATTTTATGTACATCTTAAAACATGTCTGGAGGGGATTATTAACCAAAGTGCTTTTGTTTTCTTAAACTAACGCACACACACACACAGGGGTAAGGAAGTGAACCTCGCTCTCCGGTGTCAAAGTCCATCCCACCACCCACTGGGACCACCTCCCTGTAACAATAGTGCTTTATTCTTTCAAAGAATAACTTTACCTTAGCCAGTGTTTACATTTGCCAACACATTGGGAAAACATTTTAGTAGTATACTAATGTGATTTCTGGGAGACAGGGCTCGAGTCCTGAAGCTCCAGTAAATCCTTCTAGTTTATATCACTTCACATAAGGCATGTGCTGAATGTTATCCTAATAGGATTTTTTCTTTTGCCTGTACAGAAATAAGCATAAAAACATAAACATACATAGAAGACTTTGTCTGCAGTGGATCAGAGAGAGAGAGAGAGCGAGAGAGAGAGACAGAGAGAGAGTCTTTCCTTTTTTTTCTGAATCCACTGCAGAGGGAGATTTTCTAATTTCTCTGTCAGCATGGCTGAGGACACTTTGCATTACCAATGTTTGGCCGCTGGCAGAAGCTCAGGGAAAGCCAACGCAACAGCGCTTTGGGTTAAATACAGCAGGCGTTTCCGAGACAAAGCCCTCTCTCTACCCCCACGCAAAGACAGCAAAGGGCCTACAGTGGCACAGATTAGTGAGTAAATTGGCTCGGGCTGCTGAATGAGAGCCACTGCATATCTCATGAGGAGGACGCAGCCTTGCTTTTATTCCCCCAGAACAGGCAACCTGGAGGGAGAGAAGGGGGGGGAGGTGGGGAGAGAGAGAGGGAGGGGAGGGAGGGGAAGGTGGTGGGGGGAGGTGTCAAAGAGATTCAACACAGATCTCACTGGGTAAAATGTTATCACTCAGCCACATGGCTTCACAGCCTACAATGAATGGAGAGAGTGTGCATATCACATCATGACACCTACGCAGCATGAGGCCACCGCGCGCCGATATTCTTCTCTGTGGCATGTAATGCTTTGAATGATTTTTTTTTCCTCCTCCTCTCTTACCAATGTGTTTCCTGCTTAATTCCATTCCGACAGTTTTCAAATAGTGCACCGCCTGCTGCACACAGTGGCAGACAGTATATGTTTACATTCCAGCCACAACACAGTGTCTCCGATCTCAGCCGATACTGTCAGGCGCGTTGAACATCTCTTTGTCACACTGATAAGCTCCCAAAAAATTATTCAGCGATATCATCTCGAGATTATACACATGATTATATGTGTGTAGGATGTCTGGCTGTTGTTTTAGGAGAATACTTTATGAAAGAGCAGAATGAGACATTAGCGTGCGGCTGTTTGGAGGAGAAGAGACGTAATAACAGGGGTGGCTGGCAGAACAAGACAAAGCAATCCTAATGAAAGATAAGAGGGTCTCCCTGATGCATTTTTCATAAGCAATCCTTTTGTCTCCTCTTGCCCAGGGATTTTTAAGCAGAGAACGCAATTAAGTCAGCGTAGTAAGTCTTTGGATCAGTAATGATCGTTGTGTGTTTCCTCAGCGTGTGCATGCTGTCTGAGATGTTTTGTTTCTGCGCTCATTGCTGCAGGGTTTTCTCTCCCTGGACATCAGATTGTACAGTATTGTGTTGAAGAGAGAGGCCCCCGTGCAACACAAAGCTTATTCGCATGTGGACAACATTTTTAGAAGCCCAACATTTGTGAGGGAATTTTAATTCCGGAGACCTACTTGAGCCATCCACTACATGGCATTATTCAGTGTGTTTACATGCACTTAAAGGATCGTTTTTATATGGTGTAATCACTCCTCCTGTTCATATTATCCATTCATTTAAATATTGCCTTCATACTTCCAATGTAAGTGGATGAAATCAGGTAGAGAAAGTCTACTGTAACCTGATTACTTAAGTGTTTGAGTAAAAGCAGTGATCTTATGATTCAGAAAAAAACAGAAATCTGAAAGCAATCAAATTCTTTTTTCTGAAAGAAAAGATGTTTTACAAGCTGGGTCTTGTTTTTGTTGATTTAGCCATTCAGAAGTCTCAAAATATTTAAACTTTATTCTTGAAATCTTGCTCTAACACTGTACAGTCATAAAACTCAACTCGGCTCTAACTGTGTGACCACCTGAATGAACTTTATATCACAACAAAAGATGTTAGGAACTCACTTTGGTTGAGCTCATACTGCAAACCGGTTACACAAGACGACAAACACATATAGAAGCATTTACCATAATATAACATGACCTCACCACTTGTTTGCAGTGTTGGAAGGTGATTGCACCTCAAATGTGTCAAATGCAGATTTTCATCATAGACATTTTTTAGCATGGAAATCCTGGCTGTAATTAATACTGTAACATTAATAATAACTACATCACATTTAGTTTATTGACATAGAACAAAATAGAATTTAGTTTTACAACCAGGTGCAGGTATTGGCATGCTGCTCACTGCCATGGTGCACTGGGACACTTCAATGGAACAGAGCCATCATTAATGTAATTAGTGACAGCTGTGCTTTTCATATATAGATCACTATATGACAAGTCAACAAAGAAGGTCTACTGCAGTGTAGAAATGTACGTGCATACATCTACAAATACAGAAGGTCAAAGGTGATCCATCGAGTAGCAAAATCTCAACCGGAACACCAACGTTCCACTCAGAGTTTAAATAATGCCTAAAAGTGACGTTCTCTAATGGTCTGTAGTTCTTTTCTCAAATATGGCCTTTTGTTGTCTAGTTTGTTTTAGTCATGAGGTTGAGAAATTAGATTATGCTGATCAGTTGGATTACCATAACTGGATTTTTAGGGAAACCTAATTCCACATTTTTATAATCCATCATAAATCATTGTTTTTTCATTTTCAAATGGCCCTGGTGTGAAAAGGTCACTAGTCTTTTCACTAAGATCTGATTCCCAACATTAATAGTGTTTTTGTATTAAGTCACTAATGTCCGATGTTTCCGTTAATTTGTTAGTCATGTTATACAAATAATAGAATACAGGCTTCAGTTGAGTAGTTTGTTTCACAATATTATATTTTCTTAAATGGCTTCAGTCCTGCCGTGATGTTTCTTTAGAGTTTTGTGATAGTAGGACACATGTCTGCTTAATCAGTGAAAGTGACAACAGGTGTGTGTCATTACCTGCACTAAGCAGTAAGTCATTAGGCATTAGTCAGGTTGAGGTAGCAACTGGTCTCATGGCTGTGCATGTGTGACTGTAGAAAACTATGATTATCAGCAGTGACAGTGAAATTCTACAATGTTTTTGTATCAGTGTAGCTCATCCCGTGGTCACCTGAGTAGATGGTATGTTCCAGTTAGGTGAAGCTGAGAAGTTACTGGTCAATTGAGATGGAGTAAGGAAGAGAGGTGGTGGCAGCTTGCCATGAGGCTGCAAATTTGATTGGTTCTTTGCTTCAGTTAAGTTATTTGGTTGAATATTCTTGTTATAAACATACTCCTGTCTGCTGACCTGCTGCATTAACACCCCTTTTTAAAGTTTCCACTGCCAAATAACATCATCTACCATTTATATGGGGTGGCGGAAATACACCTGGCTGAAAAAGAAACATGCACACATCCATGTTTAAAACTAATTTTAAAAAAAAGAATTGAAATGGTGTATAAACACAATAGTCTTTGTTCACATTCTGTCTGTTCAGTCAGGCTGCTACTCTACTGGACACTGTTGTAGGTGAACAAGGATGTGTAAGGATGTTAAACAACAATATAAACTGAGTTTGGCCCTGTTACTGACAAGATGAGAGAAACTGAGTTCTTCAACAGTAGGGCTCGACTATGATAACAGAAAGCAACTTCCAGTTACCAAAGAACTCGATGAGATGCTGTATGAATATATGTGGAGGAAAAGTTATTTGAGGCAGGAGAGAACAAAGAGGTTTTAAGATTTTGGACTTAATTTTTTAAATAATCCATTTAAGATCAAATGGATTTAAAAAAAATCCCCAACCATATGTGGAATGCTTTCTGCACATATTTATTCACATTTAACAGTGGTATTGATTTTTTTATTGAAATGTAATTTTTCTGTTGACAATCACAACAGAGAAATTGTTTTTTTTTAATTTAGTAGATCTTCAATGCTTACGCTCATTTATTTTGGAGACTTACACAGAGTTTTATCAATAGGAAAATGGATACAAATGTACAGACTTTAAGTATTGTCTATCTTGTAGTTAGAGAGAAGGAGGTAAATATTTCCTGATTCTCAAACAACATGGCACCTTCATTAAAGAGCAAAATATTTTGATTTAATTTAAATTATGATATTTTGCTCTTTTTCTCTGACTATTACACCTCTTTGTTGTAAATAGAGTGAAAAAAGTGAGTGAACATGATGTCTAAACTCAGGAATGATGAAAACAGAGCCACGTCTTAACAAAACTGAACCTTCCTTTTGAGAAACTGGTCACCTGATAACCTGAATTCTACAAATTCTCACAAATCTCAGTCTCATGTACTCATGTGAATGTTATACAGTAGCTAATCTGGAGCAGACAGTCAGAACAATGTGTTCACTGGCTGAGTCTGACACTGCTGCTCCGAGGACGGTCCTAAGCCTTTGATGCTGCCACTAAGGCTCGTTTTTCATCCAGGAAATAATTAATAATAATCCCGACACATACGTACATGATAACAGATTGATATGAGGGGCATTTACATATAATACACATATATGTTTGGTCAGAAACTCCTGACTTCAAGAGTTAATCTTCAGCTAATCACCGACTACTGTACATTATGCTCCAGAGTGTGTGTGTGTATATGTATTCACACTGTGCACACATCTGTGTGTGTGTGTGTGTGGGTTCTCCCCCGCTCACAGCTCTATGGACAGGATTACAGTGAGGCTTAGCTGTAGGAGAAGGAATGCTGCTGTATTTGCAGTCATGAATGGACAATAATCCCTCTGATGGAAGCTCGGCCTGTAATGATTTAAGGAGGAAAAGTTCTGCTGATTAGTGGCTATTGTCACTACATCTCACTGTGTGTGTGAGTGTGTGTGTGTGTGTGTGTATGTGTCACATCCCCGGGCTGTTGACAGGTCCAAGTGTCCTTAAACATCAAATCCAAGCCCCAGATGCTTTGCCATCACCTAATGCCTGGCCTCATCCGTGGCCTGCACTTCCCACTAACCAACCCCCCTGCCTTCAACCACACACACACACACTCATACATGCATTTCCATATAGCACAATGCCATCCATTCTGGTTCTTATACCTAGTATAAGATTGATTGATTGAAAGCAGCAAACAGCAAACAAGGAGTTAGCACGGCAAAAGCTGCCTTGTATGTGGACCCCCTGTGCTTCCATTCAGGCTTCCTGTCAGTGATTGGCAGATGATTATCCAGGCCGCTGCATGCATATGAAAGGCAAGCTGTGTTTAGGCCTGCCTTTTTGATTGGCTTTGGCTTGATGGTGGAGTAATTGTTGCCCCCGCAGGGATCGATCAGCCAGACTAATGTTTTTCATTCAGCCTGCTTTCTCTTCTCAGCTGCTTTATCTGGAAAGATTCACAATCAAGCTTTGTATCAGAGTGGTTCTGTTATATAAGGACAACAAAAAGTGATGACCACAACAAGTCTTAAATGAAAGCAACCAATTATGTCAGGGATCTGGAAAAAAAACCTCCTTTTTGAGCATGTGTCAATATAGAGTTTTTTTTTCTGAGTGCCAAGATATTTTTTTCAATTGTTCCCAATGAGGAGAGAGAGCATACAGCATGCTAGAGGAAAAGCACTGCACCAAGCCTCTATTTTCAGAATGCTTTGACCTTTTTGTATGGCTGACCTGAGCACTTATAGTTGAAAATCTCAAAACTTTTCAGAAAAGCACTCTTGTCATCACTCCTTTTCAGGCAACCAATCATATGTGGTGGGACTCGTCACCCTGGTAACCATGAAAATGGAGGAGAAACTTGTCCTGGTCGTGTCTGTCTATCTCGAGCTTTATGATATGCCAGACAGATATTGACAAAAACATGACAAAAACAGAAAAGCTCGTTTGTAGGAGCAGATTGGTCGTCCATTGAATGTTGCTGGTGAGTGTTGTGACTTTATCACCCTACACATTGTAAGCTTGTTGTTAGCGGTGCAGTCAGCCTTCTGTTAACGTAGTATTAAGTTAGGTAACTACTAAATGTGGTTTTCACCGTGCCTCATCTCAGCACCCTGCCAGCACTTTTCTACTTTTCTGCCATGCTATATAGACAGACACACTAAGTGTGTTCTTATGAAGTATAGAACAGAAAACACCAGCTGTGATTAAGTTCAAATATATCATTAGTTTGAGTGGAGTGTGAGTCATGCTATAACTTTGTAAAAACAGGTTACACCATAAAACGTAGAGTTCAGATCTCCCCCGAGAGCTTAGAAGACTTTTGTATTAATTTGTCATGTGCTTGTGGTTCAAGCTTTTTCTTTTCTTTCTTTTTTTTTAACTTCACCCAATATTATTAATGATGTTTATTCTTCATTTTATAATCTACACTGTGAACCTGGAGCCTTCAGGACCGCTGACAGTCTGGGCCCCCTGAGCAGTTCCTGCTTTGCCTAGATGGTATTCCTGGTATAAAACAATACAAATATTCACAACATAGTTCAAGTTTTACCAACAAATAAATAAGGAAACATCTTCAATTTGAAAAAAAAAAACAAAACAATAAAAAACAGGAAGTAGTTCTTTGACCCTTGTTCATGTTTTCCCTGCAGTTAGTCAGTAATGTTCTGCCCAAAGGGCTGAGAGTAGGTAAATAAAAAAATTGTAGATGTTGGGATAATTTCAGTTTATGATGATCTTTTCTCAAATGTATCTATCCTTACCTTTCTCATCCAGTTTGTATAGAGACTGAATCAATGTTCAAGCCAACATGATGACTGACAAATGTTACGTCAAGATATATGCCACCAAAAAATGCTGTCAAAGAGTCTAAATCAATAAGCCTGTTTTGTATTTGTATTTTTAATTAAAAAAAAAAAAAAACTTTTCCAATAATTCCAAAGAGTAGTATAACTCCAAAACATGAGACAGTGATGCTGGCACAAACCCACAATGCTCGCATGAGGGATGAATATTTAGAAAATTAGTTAGTTAGTTAGTTAAAAAGGGACTTTGGTTAAGACACATGCCACATAATTGCAACAACCACGGTTTGACTACCAGCCGCAGGACCCCCGTTGCATGTCATATTCCTATCTCTCTCCCTGTGTTTCCTGCCTCTCTCCACTGACTGTCAAATAAAAGCAGAAATAAAAAAAGAATGGCTAATAACAGTGATCACATTTTCAGTCTCCAGAGAATAGTTCCCATGATGATATGAGGATCTTTTAGAAACATTGAGTCCAACATGACGACATAAAAAATTATTTTGTTTGACAAAGCTTGGCACTTGAAAATATTTCAAAAAATTGTTAACAAGGTAACACATGAAACATTAAACACATGTACATTCTTTTCATGCCGATCATCAAATATAATGCTGTTAAACGATGATTGATCCTGGAATAGAAGCCAATATATGTTAAAAGCCTTTAGACCATTGCTGGCTTGAATCAGAATAATGTAAGTCTCCATATAAAACAGTTCACTGTTGACTCTTTTCACACGTGACCTGACCATTGTGGACAGATCAGTATTTTTGTTTCCTCTCCACAGTGGCAGCTCAGCAGGAGAACAGTGGTGAGCTGGAACATAATGACCCCAAGGAAGAAGATCATTCACACAATGATGACTTTTTAAGACTTGTTTTGCAGATGAATGGCTAGTTATCTCAATGGTTTGATGGCCAACCATCAGCAGCAATGGGGGAAGTTCAATCCCACTTCAGTAACCCCACCCCACCCTATTGTTATCTAAGCACCCAGGAGTACCCTATACATTTTATTCTGTCTTTCCTTTCATTTACCATATTTACTGAACTAAAAATCTTTGCTGCCTACTTTACAGTCTGACAGCAGCAAAGCAGTTCAAAAAGACATGACTGCAGAATTTAATGGCTTTGAACCTTATTTAAACTCAAATTTCAACCAACTGTAAGTGTCATGAGAGTTAAACAGGACGGCTGTAGAGTTGTACTCACCACCAGAACATTTCATACTGTCCAAATTGTTGTTTCCATGAAAATTAAAGAAGTCCTCAACTCTCTCTTCTCCCTGCATGTTTGCTGCTATCTTGCCTTCATCAGGGTGGTATCTGAGGTTACAGATTTCTTTTTATAGACCATCAATTAGCTCTAGAAAGCCCAAGGACTTCTCCATAGAGTGAAGTAGTTTGTATGCAGAGCAATAAGAGTGATTCTTGATATGCAAAGAGTCTTTTTAATTGCTTTTCTACCATAAACTGCAAACATAAGCATAACTGACTTCCTAGCTCACTATGTACAGTAGTAATCTAGTGTTACATGGAGTATTAGCTTACTTCAATATTTAGTGGGCTTACGGGTTATATTAGAAAAATCCCTCAGGACTGCAACATCCACTGGAGTATTTCCCCACTGGTGAGAGCCAGACCTGGATGATATTACATCAGAAAGCAGAATAATGTTTTGGGCTCTGTCTTGTTCTTTAATTGGTTTAAGGACGTTTCCTACTTCCTCACCAGCAAGCTTTAGCCTCAGTCTTCTAGTATGACATCAGACTGTTTGTTTCAGCACATCCTCCAGTTTGTCCAAAGCTTTAGTTGGTTGAAAAACTCTGTCTCAAGTGGGCTCATTTCAAAAGTAGAACACTAAAAGTTTCTTAGATATGCACTTGATGGTTATATAAGGCTGGCCAAACCACACAGAAAGATTATTTCTACCAACTTGCACAGATCTTTATTCTTTGACAGCCAGGAATTGTAGTGTCTTCTTGTACCAAAACAAACATGGATGCCAAACAGCCATTTGTACTATTTAAATGCAGTGCAGTTTGTGCTGAAAAAGTGAAAAATGTAAGAAAAAAAAGTTTGGGTGAAGTTTGAAAAACAAAACTAACTTGAGTTCCTGGTTGGTTGTAGCTCTTTGATTTTGTAGAGACATTCATAAGGTTGCAGGTTGCAAGGGGCCATGGGCTCCGGAAGTGCATTTCCCCATTGTATATTCCCATTTCAAATATTTCTTAAAATATCTCGTCAATGTTACTGAACATAGAAACTCAGGACTCTCCTGGATAATATATTGATCCCATAGGATTATATTATGACCATCAGTTTCAATTATTTCAACTTTGTTTCTCAAAGTTTGTGATTTTGGTGGACGGCTGCAATACTCATGAGCCTCGGCCACCATTGCTATGCAGAAGAAACCATGGGCGTAATGAATTCAAAATGCTTCCTTGTTGTTAACAAAACTGATGATCCAAACTGTAGAAGTGCTCAGACTGTGAGTATTGTAATGTTGTCTATGGGGAAAATGAAATAGCTCCACTCACTTCACAACTTTGTTCTCTTTACAGCTCAATCAGCGTTTCCTACATTTCAGTCCAATGCTCTCTCACACTACAAACCTTTCTGCTCACCATTTTCCCCTTCTGTTATTTATTTACTCGAGTGACACACAAGTGACATCAACGGTCACTAACATCACTCACACATATCAAACATGTTTAAAAAAATCTTTATAAGAACAACTGGTAGTGATTTTGACCTGAAATTTTTTTTATCAGAATCTTTACACCATATGATTTTATCTGCTGATTGTCAACACCAGCTGACCCAGACCCGGAACAGACCCGATCCAACTCACTCCTATCAGTCATTGCACCTGAATCATGTTCATAATCAGCTCAACAGTCATAATGTGTGACCCTGCCTTAACTGAGATCATGTTAAGCTAAAAAAAATCTGATAGCAACATCTGCCAGTCACTGTCTAGAAATGTGAAGCTGCTTATGTCTAACTCTGGCAGAAATCAAGGACATGTTGTTTCAAAGATGACTGCTCAAGGTAAAACTGTCTGTTTGTGCTGTGAATGCAAAGCTTAACAGTATCAGTAATGGGGTGGTGATGGTGGTGGTGGAGGGGGATGTAGCAAAAGGTCAATTGTCTGAGAATTGTGTGTTTACAATAATGCTTGATTATACTGCACATCTTCAACGGTGAACCTTGGGTGATGAACCAGTTGACCCTGCAGAGCTCAGCCTGCTTCCCCGCCCTCCCCCCAACCCTTCTTATCTCCCTCTCCCTCCTCCTTCCACCACTTTCTCCAGTCCCCCTCTCCCCACAGTTTTGCTACTGTAAAACATTTGCCATGGTCCTTTGAACTGGGAGCACTATTTCCCTGACAACCCCCCTTCCACCCCCACTCCCACCCCACTGACCCATTTCTTATGTTGATCAGACAGTAAGTGAAGTGATGCAAACTGCTGTGCTGTGCTGTGCTGCTGCTGTGGAGTCTCCCCCTCAGGCTCAGAAAGCAGCGCAGGGCCTTACACATTCATGAACTGAGTGGGAAGACCCATCCTGTGTTTGTGTGTGTGTGTGTGTGTGTATGTGTGTCAGCTCCCTCCAGCTGTATGTGTGTTTGGTTGCATGATATTAGCTGTAACTATTGTATAAGAGGGTAATGTATGGAAACGCATTAGTGACAAAACGACTGGGTGAGAACTAGACAAATCAAGATTTGGGAGCATGCAGGGACAGATTTGTGAGAGCAGAGTGAGCTTTGAGAGCAAGCGAGGACAGAATGGTGAGTGTAATCGATGTTTTGGGGGCGCAGGAGGAATTGTGACTTGATTTAAGCAAGCAGCAGGGCTTCCGTTGCTCGCCGTCTTCAAAGCTGCTCGCTCTCACTTTTGGCAGTTTGTATTCCTCTCATGCAAACTCTAGCAGAGTGCAGAAAAACCTCTGCTGGATCCGATCTGGATGAAACGTCATCCTGTTATACCCTGCCTTCAATGTAGCATCGTATCCTTTTAATACAGACACACCCTTTCACTTTCCAGAGTGTGCAGAATCCACCACAACAGTTGAGAAAATGTAATTTTGAACTAAATGCACGCAAATATCTAAATTTTGATCTCAAAATGTGTCCTACACTTGGATTCTGTCCTTGTGCATCCTCTTGACTTGAATATTGGTTATAGCTTTCATAATGTGATTTTGTGCTTCCATACACACCAGTAGGGGTCTAACGATTCTCTAAATCCACAGTTTGGTTTATACCTTCTTTGGATCATACCTTGAATAAAGAAAAACAGGGAGGAACATTTCTGGGTTTGTCAGAACCAGTCTTCATGCAACGACCAAGCTAGGATATGAAAGATCTATGCTCTCATCAAGTCACTGCCATCATTTGACACTCCCCACTTTAGTCTGTCAGGTCTATCCAAATAGAAATAATATCCGAATAAATGATCAACTCCACCGGAATGTGCATCACAATGATTTGTTGTTGCATGTTTTAGGTTCAACCAGATGATGATCAGTGCATTCACAGGCAATCTGTGAAAAGTGCTGCCCTAACCTTCTTAAACAAAAACAACTGCTGTTCCTTCGCTTAAAATTTTTTTTTATTACATCGGAGGAAGCAGATACGAAAGGCTTGCGTGAGAAAGGGCATGTGTGGCGTGAGATCATGAGATCTGTGTTAACTGCATGAACCTTGCGGTCAAAGTGTTAGACTTGGCAGTTCTGGTCACCTCTCCTCTGATTCTGGCAGCTGCTGAATCGTGCTTCAGGGGAGCCAACCTGTTTCAAGGGACAGCAGCCATCACTAGAGACTTTGTCAGTAGAGACGGAGCTGGTCCAGTCCCGGTCTTGTATACGAAATTATACATCAGGGCCATTTTTTCCATTGCTGTCTATCCCACAACTGAACTACACTCACCACACTCGCCTACCACAGCAGCAACAGCATCTGTAATGTTAAGTGTTGCCTTTTCAGTGATGCATACCCAAATTGCTCTGGTTCATAAAAAAAATCAGAACCTTGAAGCTAGACTTTCAGGGTTGTTACCACTTCAGGTAGAAAGCTCCAGGTTACAGGTCATTAAGTTCCTGTGGTGGAAAAGAGCTGGTGCAGAATCTTGTGGTGGAGCAACTGGTTGTGCAATGCAGTGAAATGTAACCAAAAAAAGCAAAAGAAAAAAAAATGAAACAAAAAATATTTATATCAGCTGTAAATCTTGGGCCAGTTTTGGAGAAAGAGGAAGACACGGTGGCAGACACATTGAAACAAATATATTGTATATTGTATATATAAAGGTGTGTATGATTTCTTTTCTTATGTGAAACAATCCTGCTTGGAAAATTCACTCAAATGCGATTTTATGTGAAGGCATCTATGAGTGTGTGTCTTTAGTATTGATTTTCCTTTTTTATGTAACTGAGGATCATATCGTATGCGGGAAGGTTACTGATTGAAGTAAATATAGACTATCAGATACAGAGATACTGTTTTACAGTGTAACAGTCCAGGAATGAAGAGGAGACAAAAACAACAGATATTGAATGTGTGTTTGGAACTCTGGATACAAACTGTGAAATATAATTGGAGGTGGTTGAGCTGAAGGTCCCTGATGGAGCAGCTTGGACTGCAGAATGCAGCAATAGTCAACCTACAAGACCACAGGAAGACTAGAAAAACATTACAGCATCGCCTCAAGTCGAGTTTTATTGCTCCCACTGTGACTTTTACACAACATACAGTACTATCTCAGCTAGTACAAGATTAATGTAAGTCTACTTACTGTCCAGTCAATGAAATCAACAGTCATAAAGACAAGAGATTACCCACAGTAAGTCTGTCATTGTTATACAGTTTCTCATTAATCTGATCAGCATACAAATGGGCATAAATACTTAGTATTCTGTCATATTATTACTATTATTATTAATATTGCTATCTTTGTAAAGTATTCTTAACATATTTAATTTGACAGAGCTAATGTCACCTTAGGGCTAGCTTCTGTAAGTCAATGATATCTCTCATTTAAGGTTTCCATCATCTGTCTCTCTTTCACACATAGTTCCTGGTAAATTACTGGGATAACCTTTCAGGCACCGCTAGTGATTTTCACTATTCACACATGCAGCTACATTCAGGAATGTTTCCGTCTTGCACCATTTCACATATGCTATGGCAATGCCGGAATAGATGGGCAAGGGACAGTCCAGCATGTGGTGGTAATGCAACAGTTATGGATGCCAACCGCCATAAAACTCAACAGAAGAAGAGGGCAAAACTCATGAAACACAGGTCAAACTTTCAAACTAGGCAGTCCTGATCAAATATGAATCAGCATTATGTTACTGCATTGCCTATTTCTTGCCTCAAGTGTTCCCAGAAACATATTTTAGTGTATTGTTCAGCTGTAACATGAGAAAGTTTGTGACGTGGCCGCCGTGTTGAAAATGGATGAGCCAAAACACTACCCAACTGGCATGTGTGAAAGGAGCTTATGAACAACTATCCCTAAAGATACCCTAAATTAATTCTTAATTCACATGTGAAAACACACCAAAGATCTTGATCTAAATAAATCTGTATAGTATCTCTTCATTTGTGAGGTAATTTAAAAAGGTAAAAACTAAATCCATTAAAAACATCTTAATTTCAAAACCCTTAATTAACAATTTAAGTAAATCTCGAAGGGGACATGACATTACTCGTAATTTACCCCCTTTATTCCCCTTAATTTACCACAGATGAGACTGCCCTCCCAAGAAAAACGATAGGCTCAATCGTTTATGTAAGTGCTCCAAAACCACATATATTTATGTCAGAAGCCCTCCAGCAACCATTTTAACTAGGATGGGAGGAAAGGAGGAAATAAGGTGACCTTATTAAAGTGCAACAAAGTCTGCATATGGAGAAGGTAAGGATGGACGGATGGATGGATGGGTCAACAAAATATCAATTTTTTTTGAATGACTTGACTAAAAGATTTGGTTTAAAGGCTACAAAAATAACAAATATCACAACAGTCGTTGGTTCAAATAAGTTGCAAATCAAATGTTCACCCCAAAAATGGGGTTAATCAATAGATAAATGAATGGATAACAATATTTTGAGGGGATTTTGATGTATCATCATGTCTCTATGGATTAGGGGTTTTTCAAGGGGTGAAAGCACATGAACATTTGCAAAAAAAACATTGTAAGTACCCCTTAATTTGTACATATAAACAACCTTTTTTCATGTTTTTAATTTATCCTTTAAAGGCCTTTAAAGGTGTCCTGTGGAGTTTGATGTAAACAAACAAAAGTTATGTTTATATTCAGTGTTTCTCACCAAACCACATTGTATAGTCTAAGTAATATCTTCAATGCATTACTATGTAAAGCTCTAAAAGCGTAGCATATGCAGGTGCAATGCTACACTTCTTTATGAATTACTGCCACAAAATGTTGATTAGCAGAACAGAGTGAAACTGGTGGCAGGAGTAAGTATCATGTTGTCTGTCTCTATGTTCATCCTCCTCTGTGCATGCACGAGAACAAACAAAACAGGGACCCACTGTTAAAAGCATTTCTCCATAGCATTACTCATGGTCAAAAATACACTCTGTCCAGACAATCCTTACCGAAAACATAATATGTAACAATCCATTTATTCAGAAAATATCATTATAGATATTATTGTTATATATTAATTAAAAATGAACAGAGTTTTAAGGTAAAAAAAATCAGTTTCAGAGAGATTCTAAGATTACTGAGAATACTACAGACCTTCACACTATAATGAATTAGTTAGTGCACCAAGGACTACAGCTCCCATGAATTCTTACAATGCAACACTGCACATAATACATTATCATCCTTATCCATGACGTCCACCCACACTCACTTCTAATGCCATCTTTCCAACTTTTGGCTCTGTTGTCTAAAGCCCATACATGATTCAGCCCACTCCTGCTTTTCTTCCAGTCATGTCTGGACTAGTGGCAGCCATTCAACATTTAATCTGTGTAGGTGTTGTGCTTGTGGGAAATAGTGTTTATTAAAGGCAGCATAAAACTGCTATATTGAAAAAAAAATAATATTAGATTTTTAAAAAAATATATAATCCCTATCTAGACATATGCGGTGAACCATACAAGATATTACAGTAATGTTATAGGGCTACACTTTTTGATTACAAATGTCAGAATGAGTTTCAGTGAGGTTTTCTTAACTCTGGAAGAGAACCAAGAAGTTGCATTTTTACTTTGACTCACTATATTGATTCTTAAAAAAATCTCTATCTGCATATCTGCTGCATCTCATATCATCTGAGACCCATATATTCAAAGCACTGAGTGAAATACTGCAATTGTGATCATATATCCTTGTGCTATGCAGACATGTAGCAGCTGGTATGAACCATTTGTTCATTTAAATCAGCATTAGAGTCAGAAACCAGTTATTCGCCAAGCAGAATAAATGTACTGGAATTAGTCTTGGCAGCGTGACAGAAGAGACACATGTATTGACAACTTGGTGATACAGCAGCAACAAGAGCCAAGCAAAGTGTGAAGGCAGAGATGGTTGAAAACAAAAAGAGTCCCAACTTGAAGAGCTTTTTCAGGGCTTTTCTGTCCTTTTCAAGAATATGATATCACTCAGTAAGCATTTCCTCTTTATATTTTTGGAGTCACAGCAGACTCAGGAGGCCCAGTCAGACTGTGTGTGTGTGTGAGAGAGAGAGAGAGAGAGAGAGAGAGAGAGAGAGAGAAAAAAAACAGAGAGAGGTTAAGGAGTGTCAGGGGAATGCAACAAAAGCAGCGAGACTCAGGCAGCAGAGTGTGAAAGCACAAGTGTGTTTTACATAACGTACTTTCAAAAAATACCAGTCAGAAATGATCTGGACAACGAGGCCACTGTATATCTCTCATCGCTGACATAGCTGCACTGGCTCCTGTGGAACAACAGAAATATAGTTACATAAAAACTGCATAAAACTTCCTCCTCAGTCATCACAACAGTGTGAGACAGACAATATTTAAATGCAGTGAAGTCTACCTGAGCTGACTGCTAATAACATCCGTGTTTCAGTTGTTTGGGGGATGATTTATCTGTCTGAGATTGTCACTGTCACTCATACCATTCAACTTTTTTTTCCTGTTCATATACAGACACAGTTGAGATGTAGGAGCTATGTCTCCAGAGAATTTCTCAGACATGCCAAACTGGCAGCCCACACCACACATATATCTGATCTCTATGTGATGGTGTGAAATGCTCAGTGTGTTGTGAAACATCTTGTAAAAGTAGTTCTGAAAATGTTTTTCAAATCCACCAGATATGAGCAAAATAGTGCCTGAAAACTGGCAAAACAATCTCCACTCAAGGTTCTCTTACTCCTTTCTTTTTCTCACTTGTTGTGGAGCTTTTGACCATATCACACAGCTGTCGTTTTCATTGGTCCAGAACGTGCTAAGAAAAACATCAGTTCCCTGATAAACTCTAGTTAAAGACCATGTGATATGATTGAGAGTTTTTGAGATTAACAATCAAATGTCAAGTATCTAAAAGGTTTTTAATAGTTTTATGATAATTTAGTCTGGGCTAATAAATTGTCAATCTCCTAAGTGAGTGTTAATAAGATGCATGTGATCCCAATGAGGTAATTAAAATCTCTAGCACAGGCTCGGTCCTCCCAAGGGATGGCAACAATACATGCATATGGTGGGCGGTGTGGTCCTAATCATGTAACCTGGGGAGGGATGTATTCTGTGTGTCTCTGTGAATGTTGAGTATAAAATAAAAAAAAGAATGGTTGAAATCAAAGATTCAGAAGCAGAGATATCCTGACTCTTCGTCCCTAGTATGCTCCAAAAACACTCCATGAATAGTAAACGCCTGCCCAAGTCTTTCAAATTCCATCCTCTCTGTCTGTAGGTATTCTGTTATGAATTCATAACGGACTGAGACAAAAAAACAGCCCTGGACTTTTTAACCCAGACTGGCCTGGGGGAGCGGGAGGAGGGCTGCTCTTGTTTTTGTACAATAGTGTTCAAGTGGTCCACACGCAGCAACCCGCCCACCGGGATTTCACTCGGTGCTTCCGATGGCCAGATCGACTCTGAATGCAATGACCCATCCAGAGCGGTCAGAGCAGCCCATAGTTGGGCAGCCCTTCAGACATTTACCCAATTTCCAGATGGCCAATCCATCACGGATTCATAGTCTCAAATTCCAAACTGAGATACCTTTGTGATGTCCCTCCATTAGTTTGTCTAGACTTCACATAGACCCCCCAGACCAACAGAAGACACTATACGATTGTTTTCACAGGCTGAGCAGTACTCAGAAAGTAAAATACTGTTGTTGGGGTGTAGATTGGAGTTCATCGCATGATTGACTGCATTGTTTTATTTCATCACTTAGGTACATCAGTCACATGATTATACATCATTTACAGCCCAAAATACTTGTGATTCTAAAAATTAATTCACTCATTAATTCCAATAAATTTACGAATGTCTATGACTGCCAAACACAAACTGGTCAAACCAGTTAAAAATATGATCATTATAATTGGAGGGAATTTTACAGACAGAAAGGAGGAATGTTCGTATTAAACTTTTTCCCTCCTGGTTGTTACCATAGTTACAGCTGTTAGCAGCCAACAGTGCCAAGTGTGTGACTTTCTACCCCACTGTGCCACTGAGGTCACTTTATTAGAAACAGAGGAGCCGATGTTGCTTACATGTACAAACCTGTACATGATAACTTTGTTCATCTTCTTACAGACCAATTATAAGATACATAACACATCACTTCCTGTGAATGACTCCAAGTTAAGACCTACCAGACGCCAGAGACCAAATGTGTACACTACACAAGCACAAAAAAACAAGCATATAACATTTTTTTCACACTTAAACTGGTAATAAAAAATAAAAAAAGAACAGATGGATGTGGGGATGGAAAAATAAAGCGAGGGACAGAATCTAATAATAAAACATTGCCTGTTTAGGCTGTTAGCCAGTATCACTCACAAGGCATAAACTCAATTTTCATGAAATACATTGGAAGCGTTATGTAATGTCTTTCTGTTTATGATGATCCTTTAATGTGAAGTCCTTTGTATAAAGTCTGTTTCAACAGGAGTGCTGTAAACCAAATCATTAATTTACTGATCAGAATATGTATTGCTGATTATAGCTTAAAGGTCATGTGATGAATGTACGATAGTACGGGGCACTATATATAGTCACAGCAGTGCATTGGCCAGTGTAATGACAGCTGCTCTGCCATTGTTTTTGTCTTCTTGTTTTAACTTTATCTTATATTTAGCATAATTTTACCCTGCTTTTGCTTTGTCTGTCGAAGCAAAAAAAGAAAAAAAAAGTTTTTATGATTATTATTATTATTATTATTATTGGAAAAACTAGCAGATTCAACATAATTGTTGAAACTACACTGTTTCTCTGCCATTCTTCTCACTGACAGGTTTAGCAAGAAGAACATATTTTCTCATTTATTGTGGTACATAGCCATCCACATATTTTTGGTTTTATTTGTCCAGGTGGAGATGAAGAGAATTTCATTGATGGTGTTCATATTACTGAAAAAATATATTTAAAATATTCAAAAGCAACATCTAGTAACAGAAATAATGTCCCTGTTACCCTGAATAATCCATATTCAATTTCATAGGGACTATTTTTTTTTTTGGTAGAAACTAGTTTCAGTGGAAGCTGTTGTAAGTCTGTGGATTATTTTGAGTAAACAGCACACTGTGTTTGAGAAGAGACATTTTACGTTTTAAATGTCATTTTTCAAAGCTGTGAGAACCACAAGCAAAATGCCATTCACCTCCACTCTATTGTGTAGGAGGCAGAAATCTCAGAGACTGATAACGTCACAACTTAAGTGCATAAAACCTGAATGGTTAAATACCACACGAGCCAAGAGAGAAATTATGGTTCTTAAGTCATTTGGGTGAACCAACCCTTTAATTACTAAAGAAGAAACAGAATATTTTTCTCCCCAGATACAGCGAGGATGAGCAAAGTAATAGCAATAACGAAAACCAAATCCATGGGGCATGAACTGCCTCTTGCAGTGGAACATTACAAGCACAGCCAGAATTAAAAGCTATTCCACATGCACACACATACACAGACACACATACGCACACACACACACAAAGCTCCCTCCCTCTAATGGCTGGGTTGAATGTAGAGCCCACCTACACATTTTCCTGACTCATTTGTACTGTTGCTGCTGGAGAGCTGCACTGAGAGGTGCAGAGTGGGCTGCAGCTGCAGTGTGTATGCAGTGTTTAAGGGTGTGCATGTGTACGTACGTGTGCGTGCACGTATCCTTTTGGCATTAAAATGTAGACAGGTGCAGGGTTTGTCTAGTGTCAGCTCAGGCAGAAAATACACGCAAAAAGCTGAGGACGCAACAGATGTGTCGTGCCTCTCATACTTCAGAAGCACATGGTAAAACTGTCAAGAGTTTAATGGAACAGCAATGGTTCCCTGTCTACACCCATGTTGGCGGAAAGGTGAGCAGATTTGAGCATTTTCACTGATCTTTAGCGAAATTCAAAATGGCAAACCTTAGTGGAGTTCAGAGACCCTTGAGCAGCACTCTGATGGAGAGCACTGATTAGCGGCTGGGATTTGGCTTCTCCACAGTGACTAAGCCCCCCCTGCCATGCCTGGCTTTCCCCCCCTGCAGACTGCCACAACCTCACCCCCTACTGAGGAGCAGGTGGCAGCATGTGGGGGATAAGCAAGGCTGTGAATACTGCTCTCACCATCAATAACACAGCAAAAATGCTAACACTCTCATTACCCCGTGTGCCTCGCCCTGACCAAGCCTGACCAAGCCCAATCAAGCCTGCTATTTATCACACAACCAAAGACCTAACATGACTGATTGAAATTCCAGGACATAATGGATCTGATCGATGACCTTGATCAGTTAGTGTCCAGCAAGAACCCTAACAAAGCCAGGCTCAAGCTTATAGTCTGATCATCTCCAACGTCCTGCCTCAGCAGTCTGGCAGCATGCCAGCATCCCCTCCATGACCCCATACAGTGGCTGCCTTCCTCACATACTAATGATGGCTCAGTCTTGTCACTGACGCTGAGCACAGCCTAAAATTACCATCGTGATTATTGTGCAGGGGTATGCTGTTAGAAATAGAGCCACGGCTGTTTTCACATACAGATTCTACCCAGCAGGCATTGGACACAACACAGATGTGGCCTTGATCGCAGTGTGTGTGAGAGAATACTGTATGTGAGCTCCCCCTTTTGCTGTGTGTGCATGTCTTTATCAATGTTTGACCTGTACGTGTGTGATAAATAACAAGCAGTGATCATTTCAAAAACTATAATGAAAAATGTTCATTGGCTGCCTTTTTTCCATGATAAATGTGAAACAAACCACAATGAAATTTGGACATTTTCATCAACAAATAAAAATAAATGACCATTGTGTGAAAGAGAGAATCGGACAAATTGAACTAATTACCTGTTTTAATACAAGGTATTATTAAACAACCTATAAATATCTGTGTAATCACACAGTGAAGCTCCTAAATGGTAAAACGAGCTAGTCCAGGCAGCCCAACTCGAGCTGCTGCCTCGCTCAAATGCCATACTCCCCTCCCTGTAACATATATCCAATACACCCTTATAATCATGCAGTGTATTTAAGCCATCAGTGCTCTGCTCACACTTTGGTGCATACCTGTTGACACACTGCTTACATGCTTGCTTGCTGCTATAGCACTGCCGTTGCTGCTGTCCATGATTGCGATTTAAGTTCTGCAGTGACTGAGCTAATTTCCTGCTTCATCTGGCATGTGCTTTATGTTGCTTTCAGTGGTGATACAAGTACTCACATTTCAGATACGTAGAGTATTGGTTTTGCAGTGTGATTCCCCTGGATGTTGCTTCGTTTTGAGGGGGTAATCCGTACATCAATCAGATCTAAAGCCATACTCTGGGCCAAACAAAGCTCATGCATGTATTGTCGATCATCTATCTTGCTTAATGACTGAAGCATGTCTGCTCTGAGCCTTTTATTTTCGAGATTATTAGTTAATGCATAGCTGAGTGTCTCAGCCATTTGCTGCATATCAGGTGGACTGCTGAGTTTAGATTCTTCTATCTCATTTTGTTCCTCACATGGTCTGAGGTGCTTAGCAGCGGAATGGCCACATGGTGGCTGGTGGCAGGCCCACACATAGCAGTTTCACTAGATAGCATTTTCCCCTTGTGGTTGAGGAGCTCATGGGGAATCGTCACACGGCGGCTGGTGCCTAGGCCCACACATAGCAGATTCCCCATAATGGCGGGTGCTGGGCTGTGTATGTAATGCACTTTTGGGATGAAGTTAGTATTGCTGCTCCCCACTCTCTGCTGTGTCAGATCAATGTGTCCTTGTGGGGAGCGATGAGGTCAGAGCCTAGACGCCAAACACTAATACCGTACATACTCTACATTTAAATAATAATCTACCCCACGTGAGTTGGCTGACTGAAATGAAGTGACGCCTGCAAGCGAGTTCAGACAGCCCAATGCGAACTGCCGCGCCATTCACATGCTGCACTCCCTTCACTTCAATTCAATTTTATTTATATAGCGCCAAATCACAACAAAAGTCATCTCAGGGCACTTTTCACATAGAGCAGGTCTAGACTGTACTCTTTAATTTACAGAGACCCAACAATTCCCCCATGAGCAGCACTTGGCGACAGTGGTAAGGAAAAACTCTTCTTTAACGGGAAGAAACCTCAAGCAGAACCCGGCTCTAGGTGGGTGGCCATCTGGCGATCAGTTGAGTTGAAAGAGAAAGGGCGGGGGGGGACACACCGAGAAGCAAACCAACAACAGCAACAACGACAACAACAATAAATACATGACTAGCAACAACAAAGAGCAGCAATGACAGGAGGACATCCTCGCCACAGCACGGTCCCTGGGGTTTCCTGCAGATGAGAAAGCACAATGAACTCAGAGGATGAAGTCAAGTTAGTAACATGCAGTAATGGTCTATGAAAGATAAAGATGGAGAGGAGAGAGGAGCTCAGTGCATCATGGGAAGTCCCCCAGCAGTCTAGGCCTATAGCAGCATGACTAAGGGCTGATCCAAGATGAGCTTGGTCGGTCCTAATTATAAGCTTTATCAAAAAGGAAAGTTTTAGCCTACCCTTAAACATAGAGGGTGTCTGACCCCAGGACCACTTCACTGTAACATATACCTAATGCATCCTTGTAATCATGGCAGCATATTAAAGCCATCATGCTCTGTTCACACTTTGCTGCATACATGCTGCCACACCACTCACATGCTTGCTTGCGCTACCACTATTGCCGTTGATATAGCATTTCAAATGCCCCACCTCTACCACAGCATCCATCCGTAGGCTGTGAGTCTATTTTCCACTAAGAGAAATGTTAGTAGCGATGATTCTCTCTCCCTGCTGTGTGAGATCAGTGTTTCCTTGTGGGGAGCAACGAGGTCAGAACCTAGACACCAAACACTTATGCTGTACATATTCTACATTTAAATAATAAATACCGAGTTGGCTGACTGAAGTTGATTTAGCTACTTGACCTGTTGCACTAATAAGCAGAATCTTGCAGTTCAGTCACACTAGTGCAGTGCCCATTCAAAACGTGCCTGTTCGGAACGGGCCAATTACTTATAATTTCTTGAGGACCGCGTATGCTTGATTATTCAGAGTTAATTAAAAGTGTCGCAGGTCCAAACAACTTCACACTTAACACTGCACTTCCTTGGGTCCTCAGTAGTGCATCCGCCAAGTATGAAGTCAAGTCAGAGCCCACAAGCCCCACCTCTCTGTGATGTGACAGCGTTTATATCAAGCAGCTCCCAGTGCACTCAGACACAGAACTGAGTGGCTCACTATTCACTTGTTTATTCAAAGCTCATTAATAGTAAACATGTCACGTGTCCAAATTGCACCAAATTTGACACTGCACGTCCTTGGGTCCCCACCAATACACCCGCTGAGTATGAAGTCGATCATATGAATGGATCTCAAGATATGTAAAGGACAGACAAACAAAGATACTTTGCTTTTTAGTCAAATGAATTGCAGTGCCTGTTCAAAACTTGCTTGAGACCTCCTGCAGTAAGTCTTGAATGTGCATGCCAAGTTTCGCTCACAGTACACAGTTCAATAGTAGAGCTTAAGTCTCTTAAACTTTTTCAAGTCATTACCACTATGGATGTAATTCCCCCTTCTGACCACAATGTGGGTTGCAATGGCAGAGTGGTGCTGTCCATATTTTGGCTCGTTGACTCCACGGGCAGAAGAAGAAGCAAATCAACCATTTTTATGAGGTATTTAAATATATTTCTTGAGAGCCACTCTTCCAAACAACTTCACACTCAACACTGCACTTCCATGGGTCCCCAGCAATATAACTGCCAAGTATGAAGAAGATCAGATGAATGATTTTGAGATATGCAAAGGACAAACATACATACATACATACATACAGACAGACAGACAGGCAGAGATTCCTTGCTTTATTAATGATGTTAGCTAACATTTCAGGTCTATGGAAAGAAAAAGTAACTGTTGGACTATGGACTTAAGTTATCTACAACACTGGTGGAAGAAGCACTGAGATCTTAGTAGTGCCTAGTATAAAAATAGGCAGATAACGTGCATTTAAAAATGACCTTAAGTTAAAAAGAAAGTATTACCAGCAAAGTGTAATTCAAGTATCAAAGCAAAATTGATTGCGCAATTATAGCTTATATTCCTCATGTGCATATGATACATGTATGCATTAACATGTAATTTACATTTTAATGTTGTCATGGTGGAGCTTATTTTAACTGCTATATCTTTGAGTAGTTTAATCTGTAACAATGATTATTGGATAATATAATGTGATTAGTCACCACAGCTGTGAATAAACCTAGTGCAGTGAAAAGTATAATAAATTCTTCTGACTTCTGTTTTAGAGTATATGAGTATAAAATAGCTTTAATAAGAAGCAACTATAATAAAGGGCAGGTCAGCGCACCAACATTACTAACACAACCCAAAAAGGTAAGCTAACATTACTTTCAATTGACGTTAATGATACTTTCAGTTGTGTTTATAGGCTATCAGTTGGAATGAGTGCAAGATTACATTCGGCTGTCAACCATCTTAATTTTTCCCTAGATGTTGTGGCTGCTTGTCTCAAGCTAATCCCACACAGTGAATTGTACTTCGGTGAACCAGTGAGTAAATACAGTTTCCGAATGATCATGTTACTCAGTAATGTTAAGTCTCTGCCAGTAACTTAAGCTAACATTTCTGGTTTCTGGAAGGAAAAAAGAAGTTTTATAGACTGAAATCTACAATCTAAAAGGAAATGAAAACGAGATAAAAAAAAAAGAGGCAACAAAACAGCTGGTTCAGTTCAAACAGAGAGTTTAGGAATTAGTGTATTTATTATTGAGTGTGAGTCTGCTACAGAGGATTTATTGCTACAGAGGATAGTGACATGGGCATTGTGTTATCCATTACAATCTGGTATTAACAGAGCTAACAATGCCTTTTCGCTACCCTCACAAAAGACAAGAACAGTACCTCTAGCCATAGTATCTGTAAACATCAAAGATGGCATGATGGCAGCAGCTCTAGTCTGTGAATGCTTAGAAGATATGATCATTAAAATGCACTAAAGAAATGAGACAAAGGAAAACTTGACTAAAACATCTTCAGTGTTTGTAAAGGAAAAATGTAAACTAGTCTACAATACGGGACAGCTGTGGCACAGGAGGTAGACCAGGTCGTCCACTAATCACAAGATCGGTGGTTTGATTCTTGGCTCCTGAAGTCAAAGTGTCCTTGGGTAAGATAATGAACCCCAAACTGCTCCCAAGGTATGTCTGAGTGTGTGTGAATATGTATTAGATTAGATAGTGATGAGCAGGTTGGCACCTTGCATGCTCTGCCAGAATAGTGAATGTTGACACATAGTGTAAAGCGCTTTGAGTGGCTGGAAGACTAGAAAGGTGGTATATAAGTGCAGTCCATTCACCAAATGTAATTAAAACCTCCTCAAATGGCCAATGTCAAAACACACCAACATTTTTGCCTATTCCTTCTCAAGTGAATGACTTTTATTGTCTCTTCTTATCGATAACAGTGGACACTATCCCAGAGTCGACCATGTCCACAGGTTTCCATTTAGTGCCCTGGTACAAAGCTGGTCTGATCCTCTAACAACTGCAGTGTACTTGCACACCGACTCCCTTCCGACACAAGAGGATGGCATGAGGAATAATGGCCTGTGGTGAAATGAGGCGGAAAGCGTGCTTTTCACTGGTCATGACCCACAGGCTGTAAAACAGCTTTTGAAAGAGTTGTGGGCAGACCCAAGGCTATATAAAGCAATCCCATCAGCCTCAGTGGCAGAGTAGTTTAAGGTGTTTCACTCTCAACAAAGAAAATGTGCTACTGTGTGTCGATTATGAGGTGACATTATAACAGTTAAGCATCAGAGACTGGTGATAGTAGGAACTGACCCCTCTCTTAACCATGTGACCTCTGATCTCCTGTTAAAATGGCAGGTGGGTGATGACACTGAGGACATTCAAGGCTGTACCAGTAATTCATTCGCACATTACCCATGTAATACATCAGTTAAAGTCATATTATGCAAGTTTCTCATGTTGGTGGACCAGGTGGAAGTAAGTGGTAGGTTGTTTAGATTTGGAAGATTTTAATAACAAGAAGTAAGATGGTGTCAGCTGCTGTACAATGAATCAGAAAATATTTTATCTAACCATAGACCTTTTTTACTTATAATCAAGATTTACATCTGAATGTAAACAATGACAACATTAAATTTCTAATCTAGTATCTGTGGAGGTAGGACGAACCAGATGTTCAGTTTGAGTGATACATCCATTAGACACCAAAACGTAAAAGTTGACTGGAAGTTTGTTGGTGAATGACATATGTGAAAGGTCAAAAAGTAACACTGTACTTTTATTCTCAATGTTCTCAAGAAGTTCTTGAAGGTAGAAGGTGTTCTGCTACAATCATACTTTCATGTTTTACTGCATTACACATTACACACCACATAATGACATATTCTCTGCCATCTGCAGCATGTTTGAACACACACATTGACTGGAAGACAGTGGACCGCACTGCACTGAATATGTGGCCTTCTGAAAACTAGAGTAGACTGAAAACTCTCAACATGCTGCCACTCAATAATCATTTATTTAACCTGCTGTAAAGTGCTGTCTGACTGCAGTGACAGTGCTGTTGGACACTTGAAATTTGTACAAAAATAAAAGTGCATGCACATGTGTGTGTGTTTACATATTTCATATATTTCATATTTCTCTGTGTTAAGTTATCATCATGAGACCTATGTGTAGAACTCTGATGACTGAATATCAGATTTGGGGGATTTTCAAATATAGATGCGGTGTACCTTTCAGGCCTCAAAAGTGCAAGACATGCTGACAGCAATTTATGATTAATTATCCTTCCAAAATATTTTAATAAAAGTCAGGGATTTGGGGAAATACGCTTATTCACTTTCTTTCCAAGTATTGCATGAGAAGATTAATACCACTCTCGTGTTTACACAATATATGAAGCTAGAGCCAGCAGGCGATTAGCCTAGCTTAGCAAAAAGACTGGAAGCATGGGGAAACTATTTTGTAAAATATGTGCATTTTAGCTTTAGCTTTTAAATAGTGCAAATGTACACATGGGAACAGATTTATGTATGTGTAGATTTATGTACCTGAGTAAAAGTAATAATACCACAGTGGAAAAAATACTTTATTACAAGGAAAAATCATATATTCAAAATCTTACTTAAAGGAGTTGGCTAGTGATTTTCTATATTTTTCTTATTGTCAACAAATCTCATGTGCAGATCCAAACCAACAATGAACTCATCCTACTTAGAAGTTTTGTGTGCATATCCATTTTCTGATGTATCTTATCCTCTGTGCCATCGACCTCTATTGTTGTCCAAAAACTATTAAAAACACATCAGTGAGCCACGCCGTTACACTGGGTGACATGTTCCTTTAGAAGGAGCTTTAGCGGCACAGAGAAGTTTTATGTATTCTTTACTAAATCCCATTGTTTCAGTGTGACTTTCAGAGATATCCAAGGACAAAAAGAACCCATAAAGAATCAAACTTAACAAAAAAAAGACACATTTCTTAAAAATTATTGACAGGGACAAGAAACAAGTCTTTCCAAGTTCAGCACTGAAAAGTAACTCATGCTCATGCTTTGATAGGCCACAATCTGGCTTTCATTTAGCAGTGCGCAGCTTGGGTCAAAGCCACATTCTGTCTGTTTTACAACATTAGCTGGAAGTAACTTTGAATCCAGATGTTAGGAGACTAAATTTTCCAACAGTGTTAAGCTGTCCATATGTGATGGTGGACTGTTTAGCTGTCTCAGTCAGTCTGACCCCTCAGCCCTGTGGCCCTGAAACAGACCACTTACCTTTACTGCCTTCACACTGCCAGAACTCTCTAATGAGCTCTTTAAACTCCACTCTCCCTTGGCCTTTCAATCTAAAACTGTTTAGAGGCTGCTCTGAGTAACCAACAGTAGTAAGAGTGACTTGGACCAACATGGCTGTGTCATTCCAAAAAGTGTGGCCCAGAGATGCAGCCTTCTTTGACTAAACTGTCCAACTGGTGGCAACTTGCGCAGTCACAAAATATCACATGACAAGGTTGTTTTTACTAGGTGTTAGTGATCAGGTCATCATCAGTCACTGGTTAACAGACCACTTGAAGAGAACAAATGGAAAAGTTATTGGGAGGTTTAAATACTGGAAGCCAGACATAATAATCAGTTTGTTCTTGTTGTCTTGTAGTTCTCAAGGTTGGCAAAGAAAAGTTGATCCAGACAACAGAAAGTTCAATGAGGAATGGACACAGAGATATACACACTAAACCTGTATGCTCCTACTGCTGCTGCTTGACCAATGAACACTTGGATTAGCTTTCAGCATTTGTAAATGAAGTTAAAAATTACAGATTCAGTTGAGATCTGTACTTTTTATTAGCTGAGAAGCCAGAAACACTAAGGTTTTTAGGGGCAGCCTAATTAAATGTATGTTCACAACCTGCAGCATTAGTTTTTGAGCTAACTCAGTACTTGAGGTACTGATTCTGAACTTATGTTGATAAGCTTAAAATATTGATATAAGTTAAGGCATACCTGTGAAATTACTGATACTGACATGACACAGCTAGATTGTTTCACTAGCCAGAGTCATTCTCTTGGTATAGTTGAACCACAAAAACACATTTTACTTCATAACTTATTTACTTCATTAAAAATCTATAGACAAGTAAAGACGTTGGTTTACGGAAAACCAGACAACCAGCCAAGTTCCACACTGGCATTTTGGCAAGTTATTTACAATATAAATGTTAATTGGCTACAACCAATTGATCATTTAAAGATATGTTATGGGATTTTGTTCCTTTATTATAGAATTGACAGCAGGGCAGGTAGAGGGAGAAATGGGGTATTATATGCATGAAAGGTCTCCAGCCGGACATGAACTGGAAACACTGCAGCTCATGGTCAGCACTGTTAACCCCTAGGCTATCAGGAGGCCCTAGCTGTTTGGTCATTTAAACCTGTAAAAGAAACTACTGGCTGAATATTTGCACATTTCTAACAAAAAGCAAGGAGAGATAAAAGATTTGATAAAGAAATATGTTAACCTAGAAACTAACCAAGTGCTAGTATTTTATTAACTTAGAAACAGACATAAACCTAAACTCGCTCCATAGTTATGGACAACTTTTTGACTGTTTGTAGCACACAATTATAGCGAGGAAGAAGGTTAATCAACCCTATCCTGATTTATTTACATCGGTGCATTTTGCTGGCATTGGTGTCATTAGTGGACCTTTAATTTTTAAAAAGTTTGCAAGTTTGCATACCTGCTATAGATGGTTTATATCGTATTATTGGGATTAAAGTCTGCATGTCTGAGTGTTGCTGGATAAGAATGTGGGGCTCTGCCAATTATTCCTGGATAAAGAAGTTTTAAAAAATCATGTTTCTCTTTGCTCTGGCTGTTCTGTTTTTGCTTTTATCAGCACTGTAAAATAGATTAGCTCTGCACTGCTTTAGTTCTCTGAACACTATAAAGTGCTAATGGGTTCCAATGGGGAGAGAACACAGACTATTTACATTCACTGCTGTAACCTTTAATTGGCCTTTCTCTCCTGACACAGTCGCTTCTTCAATAATGATTTGTCATCGACTGGTTTCCACTAACTAGGGTTAGAGTGATTAGGCTACAATAGATTATGTTCCACATTTATGAATATTAAGTGAATTGAACTTCACCTAAACTTTTATTTGAGATATATTTAGAGTGTTCTGCATTCTGCTTTTCTGTGGTCATTTGACACTTCTGGCTGTTGGTATGTTTAACCTTGTCTTGAAACTGTGATTTAGCAATGTTGGTAATATTGCATTGTATCTATTCTCAGGAAGATGAATCAGTTACTCAAGCCTGGAAGGGATCTGAACAGATAAAAGAAAATGAAATAAAAGAAAAAAAATAAAGCATCAACCCACTGCATGATTTGAGTTTTAGGATCATCTTTAATCTGTGATGAGGGAATATAACACTCATGAGTCTTGCATAATAAGGTTTAAGGCTCTGCTATGTGACACATTGGTGCAAAATGCAAGACTCTGGAAAATGCTGCTTCACGTAAAATATTGTCAGATATCATTGTGGCTTTGACACAGAGATGGAAGGCTTGTTTTTCTTTTAGTTTGTTAGTTTCTTGCAATAGAAGGTTGCTGTTCAGAAGCCAACTCTGATATCTTATATCAGAGCTTCTTTAATGGACCATCAGTAAGAGTTTTCCAAGTAGTCCCTACTCGGAAATGCCTAACCACATGGCAGTAACATAACCAATAAAAAAAAAATGCGATGAATTCACTGCAATGGAATATCTTCACGCAAAATCTTTTACAGGGTGAAGTCTACACCAGCAAAGGCTTGAATGTAGGAAATAAATCAGCATATGTTGGAAAATGTTACACAGTAAAGTAAAATACAGTTCATTTAACTTTAAACATACAAAAACACCTGTATGGCTCTTTATATCCAAGAACTCTAAATCTACTGTAAACTTATAGTTGTGTTTTTGTGGTTTTATAGTTCAGCTGTATGTCATACTGTCATGTAGAAATAAACCTTTTAATCTTATAAAGAATACATTTTTAAAAGCAGAAATAAATTATTAATGTTTCATCTCACTTTCTTACTCTCACTGCTTTTCTCCCTCAACTCTGCCACTCTCCGCTGCCCTTGCAGTCTGTCTTTGATTCTTTCCCCCCTCCTGCAGTCATGACAATGCTGTGAATACTTCACCTACTGGCCAATCACACACACACACACACACACACACACACACACACACACACTGCTGGGACATATACAGTAAGTGGGACACCTGGTCCTGCACAGATGTGCAATGACACTGCTCATTTCCCCATGAGAAATGACATCATTCTCACAAGGGGGCTGTGAGTGTGTGGCTATACAGTATTTATAGTAACCAGCGGTATCTTTGTGGGTCCTGCCACCATATGTTTCTATTGTATTGCCATGCTGTATTTTAGTCCTTGCAGTAGAGCTGTAAGTGTGAGAAAGCACATGTCCTCATCTCTTTATATAAGAACGTAAGGTGTGTTAAAGTGTGTCAGAAGAAATTATATCATCTCTCATTTGCTCAGTCAAGTCACAACTCAACACTGGATTACAGGGGTACATGACCTCTGGATACGGTTACTCTTTAGTGTCTCAGTGTGGGTTTTTTCATGTGTTTTTAAATATGGCGCTGGAGTCAGGACATAGTTAGCTTAGCATTTGGAAAACAGCCAGTCTGATTCTTTCCAAAGTTTAAATGCCCAGTGATTCATATTTTTCTAAGGATTTACTACTTTATTTTTGTTGGAGATATTCTTATTTCGTTACTGTTCACAATTTGTTGTCATGTCTGTCTCCCAGCTGTGAGGAGTTTCTCCATTGTCCAACAGACATTGAGAGATTTTAGTTTGCTTGTTGTGTTAGAAGACTGGCTGTGTGTTATCCAGTTGAACCATGAATGGCCAGGAGTAAAAAGAACAGAGTGTGATGTGGCTTGATGCTGTTAACACATAGAATTTTCATTTAACAAAGTGCAAATTTAAAGCGCCATTAATTTAATTTTTGGCCACTTGGGGGCAGCAGAAAAAGCTGCATACCCAAAATAAGCATCATGTGACAGTGGTGTTGGGTTGGTGAACATGCTAGCAATAAGTTGCCTATATACAGTTCCATTAATATTTGCATTCAGTTGGAGTCTTGTTTGCGTCCACCTGTTGAATGTAAGTCCAATATTCGCTTTCCTTTAAGCTGTGATAAAGCTGCAATAGCTGCTGGTGTATTCACCAGCTAGTCTCTAACAGGCTTCCAGAAAACCAAAGCAGAAAGACCATGAAAGGATCTGTAGAGCTGTGGGGAACTGCAGAATTGGTGATAGATAAAGTGACCCCTTTCACATTTAACATAGTCATATGACCCATTGATCCACTGGATTTAATAGTGCAGGTTACATTTTTGAAAAAGTTAAACTCTTTTCACCGAGTCTAATTGAACCCTACAGGACGTCAACATCAGGGAATAACAGGGTACCTTTCATTTTTTAATGATTTTAGAGACGTTATGTGTGTGTTTGTATGATAATTGTAATAAGACCAAGCATTACCAACCTCAACCACTCCTGCTTGGTTAAAACTGGGCTAGAGCCTGGTACATGTCTGGGCCTTGTGTGGCATCAGTGGCCTCTGTCATGCATGAAGAATGGCCTGGCAGGGAGCGCACTGGGAAAGACTGGCCCAGTTGTGGATGACTGCATGAACAGCAGGGAGGGAAGATGAAGGAGAAAGCTGCTCACCAACTTCCCCTCTGAACAGCTAACTACCATAAACTACTATGATGTCTGTGAATACCATACCTATCCATTAATAAACATGTTAGGATATAAACAAACAGTGAGCCATATTATATAAATTACTATAATTATTCTCCATTATTCTCTTTTTATGTCAGACCACAAAATAATCAACTCCAGCCTAATTACGTTAGACTAAAGGCATAGATAAATGCTTACCCTGCTGCTAAAAGCTACCTCCATCAGAAAATGCCAGTCATGCAATTAAGTGTGAATGAGAAGAATAAATGCAGACATATGATTCACAGACACAGTTGGTGTGTTTAGCAGAAATGATGAGCAGCCAGTTTCTGTTGAATCCATTCACCCACTCACAGGTTGAAGCCAATCATTCGATACATTGACATATTTTCATGTTTATGTCTTGAGGTGACTGCTTGAGTATATAGTGACATGACAATATGTCTGAAAACAGATCAGAAAGATGCCAGTCACAAACTGTATTGCTATCAGCTGCACAGAAACACAAGTATCACTGAGATGAGATGACAGACTGTTGAGGGTAAGTGGAGTTAATTGACTAAGTGGGCATTCAGACCAAAAATACACTGCATTACAAAAGCATACAAAGTTATAACAGCAACAGTCATTTTACTGAAATAGCATCGGAATTCTGCTTCTCAAATCACTGATTTTCAAATCACTAATTCAGCTTTCAACATTTGCAAATATTTAAAATTACAAATAATTAAAAGGTCTGTAATAAACTTTTCCTAGCTGAGAGGGCAGAAACACTATGATTTTTAGTGGCAGCCAAATTGATGTTGACAACATGTACAATATACAACCCAAAAATGAGCTGAGCAGACGAAGATATGAACTGTTGATTGAATGTATCTGATACATTAGAAAAACAGCTGGAGGCTACTGACTTTTACTTATTTTCCACTTTTTTCATGAACCACTTGATCCAAATACTGGAGGCCCTGATGCAGATTTATTGAGTTGACTTAAAATATATAATATACATATGATGTTCATGAAAGTTTAACTGGGAGATTCCCCTTGAAATTGGCAGGATCAACTAGACCATTTCTCTCTAGAGATTGTTGATTGTACTGAACTGCAAACTCAGCAGGCAGACATTTCTCTATTTAAGAGAGGCTGAAGTTGACACTAAAATGAGAATAGCTGGTCCATCTTAAAGGTCAGTCCACCTTAAGTGAGCCTGGTTGAGTTAGGCTAATCCATTGTGGCAAACTTCTATCATGTTACAAAGTTGGTTGATTAGGTAGGTGAGTATGCTAGAAATTAGTTGCCTATTTACACTTCCAGCAACATTTCATTCATTTTCTTGTTTGTGTCTACCTGATGGAATTAAGGTCCAATATTCACTCTCCTTTTAGATCTGGTTTTGTCTCCAACAACTTCTGAGAGTAATATGAATGAAAGTTTAACGGGGAGGTTCCCCTTGACATTGGCTGGATCAACTACATCATTTCTCTGCAGAACAGTCGCTACTTTGTTGATCCTGTTGAACTACAAAAACAAACAGTGGACTGTGAATGGTGGTACAGAGAAACACACATAAGTCTGCAGATAGCACATTAACAGACAAAAGTTTCATTTCAGCCATTGCAGAATCAATAATAATTAGCTGATATAATCTGCAGCTGGTGAGGTTTGTCTTTTAAATCAAAGCAATGGTCATTGCAGGCTAAAAATGAGACATCTGCTATTTAAATATTCCATCCATTGAACATTGCTGTAAAAAAACAAGGTTAAGCCTTCCCTAAATTCAGAGTCAGACTGGCCATCCAGGAGCACCAAAATCCCTGGTCACTGTGTGGGTTGCTTGAGTATCCCATTATCCAGGTTGTTAAGTCTGACATAAGTCATGACATACCGACTGTTTCTGTGTCCAAGCCAGTCTTTCAACAGTCCCTTCTTGTTTGAATGGATCTGAGTCAAAAACTTAAAAAAAACATGGTAAGTTCTTTAATAAGCTAATGTTAGTTCACTAATGTAAATTACAGCTCTGTTAACCTTAATCTTGCCACTAACATTACCCTTCTAAAAGTCGATGTTTATTTTTAGCAACTTGTTACTGAGCAATGCTAACTAGCTTAGCATTAGGTTAATATACTAATATTTGTGTCTGTATCATTAGCTTACACATTACTGTTAACTATACTAGCGATACCAAGAAAAACAACAGCCTGCATGCTTAACTATATTTTAGTAGTCTGCACTGGACTAATTCTCACTGACTGCATGACAATATAACTTCACACAACACATCATAAAACCTTCACCTCTTTATACCTACTGCAGTTGGATACCATAAAATTGCCAATAGCTGTATGTATTTAGTAGGGATGTGCCTAAATACAAATACATTGTTCAGAAAAACACAAATAGTGGGTTTTTATTAATATTTGTTTCATACAAATATTTTAAAAATTATTTGTTTTTGGGAAGAAAAAAAAAGTCAAATACCAACACGCAGGCCGGTTACATTGCTATCTCAGTCAGAGGGTCTCAACGTGGGGAGTTAAATCCAGCTGCTACATGACGCACATTTCCTAATTTGGACATCATTCCTGGAGTTGGGGGTGTTCCCAAGATATAAAGCTGAGCTACTGACACATGAGAAATGCTCCCAAGATAACCTGTTGTTCCCCTTCTCCTTTCCACAAAGTTGTAAAAAATAGGCAATAAAAGAAAAGTGCAAAGCAATAATTGCCTTTGAAGTTCCTAATAGGTAGAGGTCTGTCTGCAATGGGGTGATGAGTAAAGTTCTAACTCAGTAGTCAGCACATTCGTCTATGATCTGGGAGACTCCTGTTCTGTGAGTTTGGGAAGGATTAGTTGTGTTGGTATAAAAATGATAAAGTTTGATCTGGCCTTTATTCCCTGTCTCTCACTCTATCATCCTCTGAACTTCCCTCTGTCTTTCTCACTCTTTGACCCGTCTCTCATTATACTACCTCTCTCTCTCTCTCTCTCTCTCTTTCCTGCAGCCCTGAGAGAGCAGTGAGTGATCGGTGAGGGATGAGATGTGGGCCCCTGTGTCAGAGAATCATTATAGACCTGCTCAAAGTTAATGGAACACACGTGCATGCACACACACACACACACACACACACACACACACACACACACACACACACACACACACACACACACACACACACACACACACAAGGCAATTATTCACACAATTGCAAAGAGGAACATATGGGCTCACAGACACACATTCACAACATGCAACACATGCACCACACATACAGTATGTTCAGGTACACAAATGCACAAAGTTCACAAAAAAACACACACACACCATTAATTTCTTGTGGAGCATATTGTTGAGCGCCAGTGTGTGCGGGATTCGGTCACATATGGCTTGGATAAAGTGACTGGTGTAAGTCACTGCTAATGTAACAGCTTCTTTGTAGTCTGGCTGCTGGTAGTCTTAAAACCTGCCAGTAGTCAATGCAGTGGGGCCTGATTTACACCAAGAGCCAGTCACTGGTCATGGTGTCAAAGTTTTAGCCCTTTAATGAGGGAACGCCCTCTGTGTACTGGTATGTACCTTTGTGTGTGTGTGTGCGTGTGTGTGTGTGTGTGTGTGTGTGTGTGTGTGTGTGTGTGAGTTATTGATGCATCAGCTGAACCTTAACAGGCAGGTATCAAACTGTCTGCGAGGGAACATGGGAATGCTTAGACTCAGAGTTGTTGCTGTGGCCTCGTGGCTCTGTCTGTGCTGGTTGTTACCAGACAACATATCTGTGATCAATAAAAAGCCATTGTGGATCCACTTGGTGAGAAGGCCTCCCAAAACAACTCGATATCATTGAGCTCAGACTGTCTGGCTGGCTGACTGCAGCTGCCTCATCGCAGATATGTCCTGATGTGTCACTGAGTGTACTTTCTGTTCAGGGGTTGACCTTTTTTAAGTCTCTTTTCTTGCATGCCACACTCACTCTTTCAGTAACTTATTTAAACAACAATCCAACATAAACCAAAAAACCTATTGCAAAATTTATCACCCAGTCATTCCTCACTGGCCTTGTAGCTGTATAATGAAAAAAGAAAGTCATTGTTGAGGTTGAAAATGATCCAGACTTTTTTTGACCACAGTCCTGTCATAAAGAAGACTCTCGGGGAGAGAAATCACATCATATCAGTCTTTCTGCACATGACCAGTGGTATGAGCTGTAATCATCACCATGTGGGATGCAGAGCACAGTAGAGAGGCGAGGTGCAGCACAGTTTTACATTACCAACCTGTGCAGGCAGCAGCAAGGTGCTATTATTTACTATCTGCCCATTCACAAACCTGCAAGGCTTTATCTGACTGTTGGTGTTGCAGAATGTTGTAGTCTTGTGGTATGATTTGATCAATGATTGTGTCTGACCTTCTGTTTTATTAACAAAACTGGTGGATACAATGTTTGCATGCTACATTTAGTGTTACATGTAGTGCTGGGTATTTAACTTCATAATTGAATTCAGTGTTAACCTCAGTTGTGGAAAGTAATGACAGTTTTGAGTTACTCGTATGTTACTTATGTGTTTCCCTTCTGCTACTTTATACTTCACCTCCATTACAATTCAGAGAAAAATATTGTACTCTTTACTCCATTACATTTGTCTGACAAATAGTTATTTTGGTTACTTTTCAGAAAAAAGAATGAATAAGCATTGAAGATACAATGCATGATTAAACCTTTTTGCCTTGAAACCCATCAAAAGAGTGTAGTTGTGTCTCATTTTCTGTTGGATGACCAACAGAAAATAAATTGAATTGTTAGTGACATTCAAGCAATGGTGCCAAATATTCCGAAATTTCACCCCTCAGAATTTGTTGCTTTTCTTTGTCTTACGATGGTAGACTGGATATTTTGGGGCAGCACTGTTCTTCGACATTCTATAGAACTATCCATTGATGAATTGAGGAAATAATTGGCAGATTAAACAACGATTTATGTTGTCATTACTTGCAGCCCTAAAGCTGTGCATATGTGAGTGTGTGTGTGTGTGTGTGTGTGTGTGTGTGTGTATCTAGATGTACATAAATATATAGCCTGCCATTGATTTCATTAATTTTTAGGGGATTAGTCTACTACAATTTTCATTATCTATATCCCTTTTATATATTAAATATATATGTATAGCATACCACCCATTCACACCATGCACTGCAGAGCTGTAACTTAACAATAATGTTGTGTTAAGATCTTCTGAAATGCAGTAAACTGTTATCTGTTCAATGCCATTATATTGTGTATGTAAGGCTGTGAAAGGCAAGGTTGGCCTAACAGTGACAACTCAACACAATATAGGTCTGCACATACAATTCATTCTTGACAGTGTCAACACTGCAACAGCAGTTTAGTTCCCTTGAAAGAATATTTTCTAATATAGTGTAACTATTTTATCGTTGGATAAAACAAACAGTTGTAAAGATTAATACATGTGTTTATTGCAACAGTCATTAGTTTCACACATTGAAAAAAATATCACATTCTCTTTCAAAGTCAGAAACAATGTACTGCTTTTAATTTGTGGTTCTTTTATTCACTTTAAGACACAACTTCAGTTAAATTGGAATTCATTGCAGCAGCAAATAACATCCTGTGTAGAAAATAAAAACTATCTGGTTCAACATTATTGGCCCTGAAATTCCATATCAAAACTATATGCCTTAAGTGGGCATTCAGACTGAAACCAGTGCTGCATTTAAACAACACAAGGGACGTGTTGATTCAGTGAAATGAAATACAATCCCAGAAGTCCAGTTTGAATAAACAGATCCACGGATTTGAATGCTTATCTGACACCAAAGCACTACACAACAGCTTATAATAATGAGGGAGGTAATAATGAGGGTAAAACCTACAGTGTATTGACAACATAATTCTATACCCATTCAATTTGGGTTTAGTCACCATAACAGACTTTGACTCCTTATTTGCTAGATTTTTGGGCACTTTCATATTATGAGGCACCAAGTCTGATGTATCAGAGCTGTCAGAAAAGTCACATTTTCTAGTTATAGTTACAACTAGGAAGTTGGCGTGAATGCTATTTACAAGTCAGAATCCCATAATTACAAAAAAATCCTATTTGACGGAAATGCAGGTAAGTCTCTGATTGGTGGAGCTTCTGGGGCAGAGCTCTGTAGATATCACTAAGGACTGAAAAAAACCAGAGTCCCGCTTTTACATGTTTTTTGGGTTGAAAAAAAAAACAGATTATAGATTTTGATTTAAAATTAATTTTGTCCTAAAATTATTTTACATTAATTGAAGATAAGGCAGTAAAGGAAAAGGTGCTCTTTGTGATAAAGATGAAAATACAAATTAACTCTATATAATAAAGTAACTTATTGTCATAGTACGTTTTGTGGTGACTTCAAAGGTAAAGTGAGGTGATTTCAGAAGTCAACTCATGTCTTGAACCTTTATTGGAAGAGTGTTATCTCACAGTATGCACACCTCCACGCAGAGTGGGCAGAAGAAGACAAACGCTGGATAACAGCAGGTTAATATCAGGGCACAGACAACTTGAGCTTTTGGATGAAAATATGTTTTAGTCATTTGTAAGATGACAGACTTAATTATGCAGATCTCCTCAGGAAGGATGTTCCATATCCCTGATAGTCTGGACTCAAACAGCTTATCAAATAGTAATCAGCATACAGATAACATCTGGATAGAGCTGTCTCTGTGTGTGTGTGTGTGTGTTAGCCTGCTTGCTGTTGTGTCCCCGCTCTGTGTGATGTTTGCATTCACCATTCAGACGAAACTGCAAACTGTTTGCTCGGCTGAAAAAGCAGAATGACTTGATGGCGGGTGTGGATGTTGGGTTTAGGCTAACATGCTTCCAATTTAGTGCTACTCTTAGACCCTTACCTACGCCAGTTAACTACCCTCCTCCCCCCTTCCCACCACTTCACTCAGCAAATATTAGGCACATAAACTGGGGAGTGAATGCTGGAAAGACACCATAAACAGCAGCCATAGACACTGGCCCCCTGTTCAGTCACATGGCGGTCATGATTGTAAAATGTAACCCTCCTCAGAGGGAACGAGCTGGTCCACTTTGATGATTCATTCCAGCCTGTCTTGTTTGTGAAAGCATGGAAGTACGCAGAGCATCATTCATTGCTGATTCAAATCTGAAACACTTATTGACTAATAATAACAGCCACTTCAGGAGAGCATCAGCATTTGCTGCTGAGGTCCTCCGAGACAGGAAGTGATGCATTTCACATCTTTTGTAAGCTTGGAAATGAGCGTCTCAAACTTCGTCAGCAGTGCTGGACACACACACACACTGACAGCACAGAAACAACACAGCAACGAGAACTTCACACACAAAGATGAAGATAAATGAACCCGGATCTTGAGGATTTTGTTTGTCTCTCCTTGAGCACGACCTCTGTGATCTCCCACTCTCCCACTCCTCCATTAATCCACACCTGGAAACTGTTCATTGTAACAGTCATGTAGATTTATAGAGCCACTTCAAGTCTTTTAATATAGTGTGTTTTCACATGTAACCTGCGAGGAGCTCTTGATGGGAATATGGTTTCCATTACAGCGGTCATTATGGCCCCGTCTGGTCGCCTTCAGTTGCTCCCTAAAGCTACGTTTATGTACGACACTCCACTGTGAATGAAACAACAAATTTTATTTTTAGTTAACTGCACTTAGAGGTGTGCGTTTGTTTCTCTTGCTGTTTTACTATAGAACACTATAAAGATGGGGGGATGTGCTCATCCAGGGAGTGAATGTGATACAGTGGCTGCTTTTCTGGACAGTTGATGTGCATCAATGGAAAATATGTTTGTCACTTTTAGTGATGCAAGTCAAGATGCCACTATATTGTAGGCTTACATAGAAAAGAATGGGTGCAGATTCTTTGAAGCACATCATCCGTGTCCAGTGTTTGTGTGACCCTGTGCAGTTTGTGACCACTGATAACACTATGAAGCACTGTTTTCATACACAAATCAACATTTTGTTTGTATTCCATGCACCACCTTAGGTGGCTGCTAGTCTGAAATACTGAAACCCTGCATATTCAACTCCTATTCACTTTAGTTTTAGAGAAATTAAACCAAGGGCAGAATGCACAGTGGGGAGTTTGAAGAATTTCCAGACAACACACAGAGCTGGTTAACTAAGCTTAACACGAATTACATGAAATTAGTCTTTTTAGTCCATTTCAAAGCTCTTTATTGAAACAAGCTAAAGACGTAGGAAACAGATAAAGAGCTATTTAAAAAAAAAGCAATAAAGCAAATTAAAAAGGAAAGTAAAAAAATCATTTTAAAAGCTGTATACAGTTTACACATGACAATACTTTAGACCAGACTTAATGCATGAGTTGTCCAGACAGTAGTGCAAATATTTACATGTATGAAAAGAGATACTGAAAGTATTAAGTTGGGTTTATTTCAAGATTTATTCACAGCAAAATTGACATGCAACAACAACTCTGTGTGTGTGTGTGTGTGTGTGTGTGTGTGTGTGTAGATATGAATTTTGCATGTGCGCATGTACTGTTTTGATATCCTTCAGTTAATGTACATACTGGCTGAAAGTGACAGAGAAATAAGTTGTCGCATGAATCTGTTCTCTCCCACGTAGTGTTCTTAAGTAGCAGGAGGCTGAAAGAAAATGAGACAAAATGTTCCTGCGCTCTGCACTTGAGACACACATGAACACACATACACACACACACACACACACAGGTTGAGGATGCACAGTGACGCACAAGCAGGCAGAGTGTGTGATATGTTGGTAGCTCTCCTTTACTCTTAAGCCCATCAGCCTCCTTATTCCACTCTTCTACCTCTTCCTCCTCTTCCTCCTCCTCCTCTCTGGAGAATAGCCCTGCATTGTCATTCACTAACAGTAATGAGGTGGAGGGGAGCTGTTGAAGGGCTGAGAGCTGACAGCAGAAAGGCAAAAGGCAGGGATTAAAGTCAACTCAATGGCACACTGTGCGGCTGATACAGGAGGGAGGGAGGGAGGGAGGATGGAGCAGGGAGAACAGAGGGAGGGAAAGGAGAGGAAAAGAGAAGAAGAAAATATTTTACCAGTTTAGAATAGGCTTTCTGTGAATGAAGGAACGTTCTGGAAGAGTTTTCTTTACTGAAAAGTCTGCCATTCATGAAATAATATTGAACACTAACCTAAGGAGAAGAGCTGCAGTCGAATTCACAATCCAGCTCTATGACATTTAGATGATGTTCAAAAATAGTTTGTTATTCAAATTCACTTGGATTCCTGAAAAATGTTGACATTATGCATTATTGCCAAATCCCACAGGTTTCTGCTCATTTTGGCCACTTTTTTATTTGATTAGGCAACATGATATTTTAGGCTATTACAACTCCAATTAGTATGATTGGAAATGACAGGGCACTTTGTTCAAACCAAATGTCACTTCACTGTATTACAACTAGGTTGAAACATTTCTTTCTCTACTGATTATTATTTGGTCAGCTCTGTGATGGAAGCCCTGTAAAAGCTGACATCTGTTCATGAAACTGATTACCGTAACATTATATACAGAAAAATGGAGGCATTTTATTTTTCAGCTCCAGAGCATAACATGCAGGCTCTGAAGCTTGTTCCTACCACCCCAGGGTGGTCCAGTCCAGTCCAGTCTGGCAGCCCTGGAGGATCCTGCCTGCTGTGTGCACAGCATCTTGCGCCCTTAGCACCAGCTAACCTGGCACCCAGCCCTCATAACAGAGCAGGACTCAGGGTGAGCTGAAGGGGTCAGTGCTGATGCTCAGTGGTTAAAAACATGTTTGTATGACTATTTTGTCTCAGTTATATGTTAAGGTTGATGCTGAGCAAAACATGTTGATGTGTGTTCAGGCATTACATTACTTACCCACAACCCCTACTGTCATTTTGGCTTTTTTTTTTATAGAAATAAACCCTGTTTACTTCATTAGCACGCATGTTCATCAAATAAAAAATCTCTTATTTGTAAAATATTAAGCTTGTTATCAATATGCAGTTGGATGGCAGACACTACAATTATAAACTTAAAGTAAGCAATTAAATTAGCAACTTACTAAAAAAATGTATTATCTCTTGACATAGTTGTCAGATCACGTACTCCAATGAATGCCGTTGCCTAGAAACATTGAATGTTTAAACACAAACCACACAAAAATATATTAATATGGGTAAATTTTATGTGGTGGCACTTCAATCTGGATTTAGCTTCACTATTTTTAAGAACAGAAAGTGCTACACAACATTATTGTAGGAAAAGTCAAAGACTAGGGGACATGAATATTTTATTAAAACATTGTAACTAGTCATTAAACTAGTAGTTGAAAAACTGCCACGGGTAAATTTTACCCTGAGTGTTAAAAATGAAAGGTTGACTTATGGTTGAAAGCAGGAAGTGAACGGCTGTCTCTTGTGTTAAAGTCCAATGTTTTGTTAACCCATCTATCCACCGCGACCTCCTCCCTATGCAGACTGATTTCCTCCTTTGCTCCCGTCATAATTACTCCTACCACCAGACGGTGTTGCTTGTTGAACTTATGTCGTTTTGGGGCACTTTTTCCACTTGCGTCCTGTTGTTTTACACATCACACATAATGTAAAATGTTTTATCAGGAAATAACAGCTGAGCTAATTTAAGATTGGAAGGATTTAAGGCTCTGACCGAGCTACTTCCTTTCCCACAAGACATTTAAATGGCATATAAACCCACACACCAGGGATTCATGAGAAACAATTGAATGTACAATTACTGAAGGTACAAAAGCTGGTGCATGTGCACGTTTCATATGAAACAGAAGTCATCACTGGATATTAAATATATTAAAGTGTTGGAAGACATAGTCGACTGTTTTCTATAATATTTCTGTTAAAACAAAGTGGTGTGATGAATCTTCTCAGCCCTCAGTTTGTTTGGCTGCACTATAAACTGATTCACCACTTGTTGTTTTTTTTCTGCTTGGTTTCTGACAGAGGGTTAGCACTTTTGAGATGGTTCCTGGCTAATCAAAGTGTGTTTGGTGCCCCAAGTGGTTGACGTATGTCATAACTACACTTGCAATTACAAAGAAACTAAATGTGTTACCAAATCAACCAAGAAACTTGCAGTTAATTACAACTTGGGTTTCAGTTTGGACTACAATCTGTCACGGTAACATTGCACTCACCAAACAACAACAAATTTATGTGGAAGAACAAAGGCGACCATACCTACCACACTTACTGTACAATGAGAGAATATTAGCAACATTACTCATTAATACTCAAATTGCATTGAGTATTACTTTCAGGTAAACTGGTAGCAAATTTAACTGTTGGTTTGTTTACAACCTCTCTGATCTGACCGTTTGTGTTTTTTTCATCCAACTGAATTTATTGTGAGCAATGTTGCTGAGTTCCAAGATCTCAGCAATTATTTGAGCATACTGATATCATGCTTATAGAACTGATGAACAAAAAAAAACCCAAGTTGTAGTAAACTATAACTTTAATCTTTGGGAAAAGTAGCACTGTATAGTCTTTTATCTGGCACACAGAGCGAGGAAGAGAACGAAAGATGAGCAACGATTCTGGCCATACTTATCGTCATCAGTAATAGCCACTGTACTATAAAAAGCTCTTCAGCTACAGAAACATATGAAACCCTGCAGTAAACACAGTAAATAGAAGTATCTGCTTTGGCACCAGTACACAACACAAGCCAAACGAGCAGCGCAGTGATAGCAGTGTTACTTCTCATACAGTTCCTCATGCCACACTCATCTCCCTCAGCTGCCTCCTGATTGAATTAGTATTTCTCCTGGCATTTAGCCGCTCACAGCAGGATCAGTTCAGTGCAGTATGATTGAAGCAGCTATTCATCTACTTATTACAAATGGGATTTTAAGACCCTATTTGCAGCAGTAATCTCGTCAAGGCAGCGTCATGTCCACTTTTACTCCATCATGTTTAAAAGTTCCAAGAAGCACCGAAGATCTCTCGGATTGGTCTTCTGACAGCAATATTTAACCAACGTTCCTCTCAGAATACCATCTCATTATTGGGAGAAAAACAGTGCATGATGTGCTGTGCTGCTTCCCAGACATGTGCGGGATGCATCTTAAACACCCTGGGATCAGGTCTCAATTAGCAGCGGCACATTTAAATGAATTTGTTGGTGGCTGTGCTCATTTACATCATCAGTCTTAGTAAATACCCTGTTAAATAGAAAACATGCGGTAAATGCCACATTTTGTGACCATGGTGGTAATTTACAGTAAGTCAATCAAGTAAATCAGCCCTTTGGTTTGCTACTAGATACAACCACAGTGTGAATGCTACATTATAGCACTGGCATGGAAGAGGCTTTTCCCGGTGCAAGAAGATGCACCGAGTCCTGCATTATTAATAATATTGAGCTGACAACATGATCTTCAATTAGCTGAGGTAAGCAAAACAATGATTTTCACTACATTTATCAATCCAATTCACTAACCTGTTTATTAAAACTGTTTCATTGAGTCCAAAAGGGAGCAACAGCAGAGAGAACAAGGAGAAAGAGCCACAGAGAGAGAGAGGAAGCTTTCATTTAGAGGATGGGTGGGAGTGTAAAAGCCTGTGGTACAAAGCTAATGGTCCAGCAACAGCACTTTAGCCATCTCTCATGATCGCACATCAAGTATTAGAGCCCCATGTAGGCGGATCTGCTGTGGGTCAGTGTGTAACAGCAGCAGACAGTCTTCACAAAGTAAACCTACTATCATAACCATGTCTGGTCCAGTCTCAACCTACAGAAAGTAAGGTTCAGACTGACAAATTAAACTGATAGCTGTTCAATATCAACACATCTTTTCTATGTTAAGGGTGTGATTGTCATGTTAACACTGACAACACTCATCTGCTGACAGGCGCCAAATAGATTTAATTATTTACAGACTCATAAATCAAAAAGACAAGACAGGTTAAACTGGTAATTGTTAGTTGTAGCCTTGATATAAATGTAAAAGATATTTGAATTGGCTTTGACAGTTGAATAGCTGCTTTGTTTTTTAGTCCGGTTCATTATACACAGAGTAACCCATGGTGACAGCATGTAGACTTTTACAGATTCTCGTCTCTAAAAGACCTAAATACTTAACTTTGATGGAAACAGAGGACAGCGTAACGAAGAGCAGAGCAACTATGTTTCCTGCTCCAAGCTCTCAGGCTCAGTGAAATTGGCTGAACTACTGTTTAAACAGATGTACCAGTGTCTCTACCGTCCTCTCCTCTACCATCCAGTGCGATCGACTCTTCAGCTGACAGCACTGTCAGCAGCTGGCAGGAGAGACGCTCCGTGTTGTGTTTGGATTTTAGAACTGAACTAATACCAGGACACACACACTTTTTATCTCTCTTAGTGGAAATATGATGTTTTCACATCACAAATGATGAACGACAGCGTTATAAGGTAAAATATGACACTCACGTTGGCTGTAATAGCTGCTCTGCAGGTGCAGGTGATTGTACTGTAGCTGTGGCAACTGGGTGGAAACATGAATAATGTTTCTAACAGGAGGCTGTACTGAAGTAAGAAACAAGAAGAAATAATGTTGTTTAGTATGTAGGCCTTTAAGAACAAAATATGTAACGAGGTAATAGTTGAGAATATGAGAATACACATCACATCAACCAGAGGCATTACCACCCCGCTCTGAGCTGGAAAAGGTCTGACCCTGATTTGCATGTAGGCCAGGAAAACCAATATATATGCAATCGCATATGTGATGTGGCAACCAGAGCCACATGTAGCTGCATATGAACAAAAGTGTATTAAATCACATCTGTATTTTTCTGGATTTGAGACACTCGAAAGGACAAGTGTAGATGCTGCCAAGAATACATTGTCTGAATACCATGAATGTCTGTACCGTATTTTGTGCCGATCCATCAAGTAGTTATTAAGATATTTGACTGGATAAGTGAAAACATTGACCTGCTGGTAGTGCCAGATGAAAAATGAGTCAGGAGATCACCAGAGTCATTAGGATTCATCCTCTGGGAACCATGAATGTCTGTAGAAATCTTCATGGCACACCATCAGACAGCTGGGTAGAAAAGCCAAAAACTTTTTTTTTCAAGCACTGTTACTTTGTAAAAAACACTCAAATCAAGTTGCCGCCTATATTATATTATGATTTGGCAAATAAATCATCAAATCAGATACATATAGATCATGTCCATTATGTCAGAAAAGTAAATATAAAGAGTGTCAACATACTAATCAAATGAAGACAATAAGATTACAGAGCCAGTCTCTTATCTACTGAATCTGTGTAATATCAGAAGACTCATTATAGGATCAGTAGGAGATAATAATGTGACATTTCATCATGATTAGTCACAAGGGAGAGATTTTGAGTTGAATATTTGTGTATTGATTTTGGATTGATCTTTAGTGGTTGCATGTGTTTTGAATTATCTTTTGTTTATGTAGTTTTGTCAGTTTGTGTTTTCTTTGCATGCATTTTTGTTTAATCCCCCTATGATCATTCCTGATCATCACCCACAGCTCTACAGTAATTTCTGGTTAACCAATCCCCGCAGAGCTTGGTGAGCAGGGACCGATGAGGCAGCCGGGGAGGTGGAACTGTACCTCCAGGAGAAGTTATATCTGGGCTACCTGCCAAAGGTAAAGAGAGAGGGAAGGCCCAGAAGTTGTCCCACCATGGCAAATAGGAGCCACAGGCAGGGTGACGTCACAAAGTGCCTCTCCCCTCCAGGAGGCCAGAGGGCACGCAGGAGAGCGAGAGAAGCAGCAACTACGATGACCGCAGGCTGGCCAGCCACCGACAGAAGCGAGCACCCAGAGTACTGTGGCGTATCATGGAAGTAGGGCAGAGCTCTTAACTCGTGAGTGAGTATTGGGAACAACGGTACTCTGGGGCACAAACGGGTGGTTGTGGTGTGGAACAAATTACTGCCGGTTCTTTCCCTGTAAATAGAGTACCAGCAGAGCCCGGCAGTACATGAGAAGACAGTGACCTGAGGAGTACGAGCCAGCCAGCAAACAACAATGTCCTGCATCCTAAGAATAAGGCCAGTTGCACCAGAGGGTGTTTGAGAGAGCCAGTGAGGATGTTTTAATCTCTTTAATTTCTTAATTCTTAAAAAGATTTTCTAATTATATTTAGCCCAGAACTTCAACAATTTTATTTTAGATTTTATATTGACCTTTTTTGTATCTTTAATACTTGGGTTTTAGTTTGTTTAGTTTTAAATCACTGTAATCTATTTTTAGTTTTGTAATAAACTTTACTCAGTTTTTAGTGCTCGGCTCCTTGGTTGCCCAGTGTCACGCTCTACCCAATCAAAAGAAACCTAAACCCTTGAAAATCATTCCTGTTTCCCTTCATTACAAATACAGGTGCGTTCACTTTGTCACTTTTACAAGAGGAAGACCATCTGGTTAAAATGTTTTATCAGTCACATATTAATTATAAGTAGTAACTTTTTTCGCCCGCTGAATTTGCTCTCTCCTTTCCTTCATCAGGCTACATGACTGTGATAATAATACAGTCACAAAGACGCACACTGTAAGCACAAATATTTATATTACAACAGAAAGCAGGAGTAGTCATAGTTCTGAAGGTTGACATATTGTGAGTGTGTGTGTATATATATATACTATTAAACCTATTAGAATGTGTCAGCATGGTTCTCTGAAGTACTGACCTCAGACCAGCACTCACAACAAGAGCTCACTACACTCTTTTAATATTAGCTGCTACTATTTGAAAGCCATACTCTGACATTTAAAAAAAGGAAAAAAATGACGCCAACTCTGAGGGCCACAGCAGACCTAAGATCAGCTGACCACAAGCCTCTCAATGGAATGTGCATAAATGCATAAATGATAAATAAATAAATAAAAGCAGTGTGATGAATTTATCCAAATATGGTAGAAATCCTGATTTTTTTTTCCCTCTTAAAATCTACTTAAGAGTAAGAAGTACCCTGGATTCAACTGTACTGAAGTAACATTTACAACATTTAAAAAGTTACTTAATGTAACAGCTCCTGTCAACATAGTTCACTCTCAGTACAGCGGTGGACAGACCGACTGACCAACACTACAATCCCTAGAGCTACACTGCTAGCATAGCTAAAAGTCATTGATAGCTTCAGTCAAATTTAGCATGTTATGCTAATGGTGAGACCTACTGCGAAAAAAAAAAAAAAAGAAAACAGTTTTCCACAGAGGGTTCCCAGAAAGTGTGTCAGCTTTCCACCCGGAATTCTAGATCTGTGTCTCTGGGTCTTAGCCTCTTGGCCCGACTCCTGAAATGTCATGTCTGGGGTCTGTCTTGAAGTGAAACTCTCTGCCTTACACTTACAGCGTGCACTTTAGGGAAAAGCATTGTTAATGGTCTGTCAGCTTCTGTTTGTACACAGCATATGAAATATGCTTATTCAAACACATTCATCACTGACGGCAGTTACAAACTAATGTGCTCGTGTTTTGTTGCTCTGGCTGAAACTGAAAATCATAAATAAAAGAAGGCATATGCCGTCTTGTGTGAGTGCGGAAGAGGTTGTGCTGATGGTGATGTTAGCGGTTTGACAGGTATCATCTTTGAAATAACTGGGTCACATTAACTTTATATGAGATTCATTTTCTACTGCGCTGGAGCTCATGGTGTTTGTAACTGGGATTTATGTTGCATAAAGCCAAACAGATGTTACTTTCAGAGCCATCTGACCAGTTATAGGATCTACACCAAGCCAGTGAGTGTGCCACGGCTGCGTCAATCACACAGAAGCCCTCATCACACATCATAACTCATGAATGAGGCATTCACTCTAATCCTTTGAGAAACCAAATACTTCCAGTCACATCTGTTGATTTTACACTTTTGTCTGTTATAAACTTATAGGCTTCATTGTACGCAGTTTTTAATAGTTAAACATCTTTTTAAACAAGTATAGCTGTGGTCAAACTGACTTTTTAAAGAGGATAATCCATCTTACCTTGTGCAGTTTTGGAAAAATGCACGTTTCGGAGTAATAACTTCAAGGTAGCCTAGATAATTCATTATTATTCCTCTGCAGTTAATAAAAAAAAAATTATCTGCCCTGTTAGCACCCCTCCATTTCATGGTACTTGGTAAATAACCATGAGTTTAGTTGGAGTGTTGAATGATTGAATTTGGAAGAGTATAAGGGATTTCCCCAGGTAATTGGTTAGCAGAGGCAATAAACTCTCTCGTCTCACTTTTTTTCAAAATTTCATGCAGAGTTTGGATCAGATCTGCTTATGTATCAGTGTTCATATTTACAGCCCTTCTTTTTCCCACCATAGAAACTTGCTGCTGTTATTAATTACGATGAAGCAAACACACTATGTGATAAATGAACAAATCACTTGCAGATATCCTGACTCATCTTATCTAGTTTTCAGTGTGGTAACTCAATGACGGTTTAAAGAACCTCCTCACTCATTTAATATGTGTTTTTTAAGTGTGATGTGGCAGTAGTGCTCGATTCCCCTGAAGTTTACAGTAATATGTTCAATATATATATATCTTTGTAAGTAGTCAAATGCACATATTTTGGCTAACTTTTAAAGGGACACTCCACTGATGTTACATATCATGTAAGTATGTAACTACTTGCTTAACTAGTTTAGTTAGTAGTAAGTAGTTTTAGTTGACTTGTCATGGCTAGTATACTCAGCCTGTGAAAACAGTTGCATAATGAAGCTTGAATGAAGTTCAATCAGAAAGACTATTCATTTACTCTTTCTCTCTCTCTACCCCTTTCTCTTCCTCTCTTTGTCCCCACTTCCAACTCATCAGCTAACTGAGGGAGTTCATGCTTTCCATTAAACCATTCAGATCACACCACAACCTCTGTAAGCCAGTCATCTTGTTGCTATCAGACTCTCTCCTCCTCTCTCTGCTGCTGCATCCATCCAGATATTCAGCCACTGCTCTCAAACGTTCACCATCACCATTGTCACCATCGTACAACTCACGGCATGACCTCCCCCTTAAAATGATGACATCATGATGGGTACTAATCGCCAAAGACTCTTCACATACTTCTTCAACTTTCCCTATTGTGCACACTTTGTCAAACAAATTTAATTATAAACTCTTTTGATTAAGTCTCTCATTGAAATGTCCTCCATGGCTCTGGAGGAGCTTCGCCAAGTATAAGAAAATGTATAATCCTGATAATGATATCACCTAAAGCCGCTTTTTCAACCAAAAGTTCAAGGTACTTCGGAACCACAGGAACTAATCTCAGGAACTAAACTTGGAAGTAAAAGTCCCTGTTGTGCAGTTCTGTTTGCATTTCCACCACATCTGGGGAACCAGGTAGATCATGCAGATTAGCCCCATGAGGATTTGAATGACAGCTCATAAAACGTAGCATTCACACATGGGGAAAAAAAAAGACATAGATTTATCCTGTTGCTCTTCGTATTTACTGCTGCATGAGTTGGATGTAATGAATGAATGGAAAGGAGAAATGCAGAGAGTATCTGTCTCCACAGAAGATCATATGTTGACTGTTTGATGGTTATTTATTTCTGCAACAATAACATTGAACAACCAGTAAATAATGTTTTCATTTCTCATAATTCACTGGCTTTGTTCTACCAGCCCTTTATCACTCTCAAGCTCACACAACCACCACCTCTCTCTCTTGCTTGCACTCAGCTCACTCACACCCTCTGTTTTTCTCTTGCTCTTTTTTAAAACAAGTCAGGAAGACTAACTTTACTTTGAACGTTAACTAATCAAGAGAAATGTCCTTCCCATGTCCTAAACAGGTCCTAAATTGATACTACAGTACTTCCTTGTTTTATGAATGAAGTGATACACAAGTTAAAACAAGTTGTTGGCCAATTAGTGACAGTCATACAACCACCAAGCAGGGACTTTTTGGGGTGTAAAACAATCTCTGTGGAACTTCATTTAGACCCTGGTCCCTCCTGTGGGAATGCAGATAGAGGAACTGAGTTCCTCAAAAGGTTCTTAGTCCCTGGTGAAAGTTGCTGTGGTGGAAACTCGGCTTAAGAAAGTCTTAAGGAAAGCCTGTGCTACAAACTGGGGGTTTGGAGTTTCTGCATGCGCCATTTTGTGGTTTGACCTATGCTAGGAGCTAAAAGTCAAGGTATCTCAGCTGCTTTGAGTTTTACCTTTCCTTTTAAAAGTCTGGTTCTCACAAGTCCCCCGACATTATGGAGTTGCAGTGGTAAATTGCTGGAGTAGCCCTTTATTTTCATTTCAACCATAATAAAGACATTCAAAACAGCAGACTAAAGATTCAAATGTTTAAAGTGTATATCGAAAACCTGAGTGCAACAAAAGATCTGAGTCATTCTGCTCACATTGATCACTGACTGCAGGTAATAGTTTATTGATGCATTCATTTACCACTGCAAAACAACATCAACATTTCAATGATGCACAGTCTGTGCAGAGTCTGTGCAGCGACTGAACATCTTTGAAAAAGGCTCAACTGAATTACTGACTCTTAAATTCCCTAAAATCTATGCAAGTCCTGGTTTAATTGAACACTCAAATGCTCTACAGCAAAAAGCTGCTATTTACAGTGAAGCAGCCACTGGTGTAACCCCCACCCACATCCAGTGCATTTGCAGCATTTATCTCAATAGTCTCCATGAGGAAGAAAAGGCCCCACTAACCATCAATAGCCATCTGAGAGTGCCTGCTTCCCAAGCTGTTGAGCACTCTCATGTCAGTTCTCAGACAGGCCTGTATGTGTTTGGCCAAATGAAATATTTATTTTCCAATTGCAACAGTCATTTTTAGACTGAGGCAATAGATCTTGTGAGCTGGAATTCCCTGGAAAGCAGTAAAACATCTGGTGTGGTGGAGGAGCCGCCTTGATGGAAAAAAAAAAAACCCTAGAGATGGAAAATTTATTGGACAGCTCTGGTGTTGTCTGTCATACCGTCAGCCAGGTCTTTGGTCCATTCAACATCATATATCAGGCACATAATGTTGGGCCTTTTGTTAAGACCCAGATCAGGTCTAGTCAGTGTTGATCACAGCTGATGTGATGGACAGCGGGCAGTTTGACTTATTCCTAATCTTTGCAGAGCTGATCAATACTACCCTGGTTGTCCGTGAGAGATTCTTTACCTGAAATGATTTTTCTTCTTCTTTAGCCTGTAATTCTTCCTCTGCATTTCAGAGCTTTAATCTCCTACAGTCTAAAGGCTTTTAAACACTGACAAGAATGACATGCTTAAGGAAACACTACTAAATTAAATTAGCATAAAAATAACCAAAAATTTGAGCAAGATGTTTTACTTTAATGGTCAGTCACTGATTTTAACAACCAGCAGTCCATAGAGAACTCATATCTAAGGATATGGTTCCATACATTTTAGTATTTCTGAGCACGCACATAGTATGAGTTCAGCTATTGATTAATCAGAATTGTTTCAGTGCCTAATCAGAACTAGGTTATCACTGGAGTTCAATCAAAAGGAGTATACTTAATGAGTACAGTAGGGTAGTGCAGTTCAGTTGGTTCATTGGCATCAGTTGTTTCATTCATGCTTCACAATCAACTAGTAATATCAAATCATATTCATATTCTTTTCATAATAGAGTTGCGAAGTGGAAGGAGCTATTTTGGCCATCAAAAGTCCCATGCATTTTTTCCCAGAGACAATGTTATGTGACTCCAGGAAATTATTGGGGGGCAAGGGCAAAAATGCCACAAGAAATTTCAAGAAATACCCCTAAAAGCTGTGATTGAAGAGCCCCCAAGACTTTTAATTTTTATATTTAGCAGTTTAGGCCAATATCCTAATCTTACATTAAAAGCCACTATTTTATTGTCATTCAATTCATTTCATTTCCATACACTCACACAAACAGTGCTGTTGTTCACACTACACTGTTGTAAAGATACCTGGCAGAGGCTAGGCAATCCTGTACCTGCAGTGAAGTGCTGCAATGGACCGCTACCTCATTAAAATAGCTCCAACTGTTACTAAAGAAAGCAACCCAAATCCTGGGCCTCCAACAACACCATCCCCAGCAAATAAGAGAAAGTTGCTACTTCTACAGTTAAAAAATGGAAATAGACTAGTTTGGTATTGAAGATGTGGTGAATAAAATGACTCTCCTCTTGTGTAAAGCATGCAGGGCTCACCCACCCAAACATAGCCTTGGACAGCTAAAAGCTAATCATGACTTTGTTAAAAGGAACAAACAGGTTAAATTGAATCCAGCTGATTGTCACCAAAGAAGCAAGCCAGTGGGTTGATCAATGCCGTTGATTAGCATTACTGATCTCACTGCACCAAGTGAAGTAAACTTTTGAGTCCCAAATCTAGAACATATTTTTTCAGTCCACTAACCAATGATACAGCGTTGGATAGTTGAGTCATAACGTTATTTCATCCATGCTTAAAACATCAGCAGGGCTACATTTGGAGATAAAAAATGTTAAAAAAAATCTTCAGCTTAAGTTATTTCCAGAATTGTACCCGTAAATAGGGAATATTACAGTCTGTATTTTTCACCTGAGGCTGTAGCAGGCAGTGTATCAGACCTACAATAACAAAATCAAAGTTAGACTGGTTTTGACTTGGAGATCTGAATATGACATTATAGCCCCAACCAAAACTGTTGCTAAATTTAATTAGATCAAGCCCATTAAATATGGTCATGATCTCATGGTCATTGTGTTATGCTGCCATCTAAATAAAATACTACTAAATAAAATCTTAGTTGTTGAAAGGGAATCAGCCTGCATTGTTTTGCTTTTCATGTGCTTATTATTGTAGTTAGAAAATGTAGACAATTATTATAAATGAGATGGTGTTTACTGAGGTGGTAATGGTTACACAAGGTGGTAATTACTGCAGCAAGTTTGTACACTAATTACTACTTTTAAAAGTACCAACAAAATTTTGTAAAAAACATTTTTTTAGACAGTGAGGGTAAAAGTTTCCAATTATTTTTTAAATTTCCTACACTGTGTGATTCATAGTTTGATTCACTTCTACAACTTGGCTCAGCATGAAACTCAAAATGGGAATACAAAATGGGGAAATACACTTCTTTAACCAGTGGTCCCTCCCACTTCATAATTCTCTGCTGATACACTCCAACAGCTCCTCATGTCCTACATTTTCTATATTGTTAATGTAACTAAGATCTAATGTTTATATATGTATCTGTTAAGGGGGGGGGGGACTACTTCTCCCAGCAGAATCCTGAATGGCTTTAATGTCACAAAATAAATGCAATGCACCTTTAATGCTTCATTATCACATGGATGTGTTATAACAGCTGGATTCCAGACCAAAAATGGCATCCATTCAGTCCAATAAGAACTGCACGTCTGGCACATACGCCAAAAAATGTTTCTAGCTTCCGGGTTTGCATTCGCGTTTTGTGGCCCACTGAATATGCTCAGTAATGTTTCCCTCGCTGGCCCCGCCCACAAGGTCCTGTTCAGCTCATAGACGTCATGGATTTTTAAATCGCTGTTCTTGGCTCGAGGAAAGTTTTACAAATATAAAACGGATCAAAAGTTCATGATAAAAAGAGTCAAAATTGACTTGAAGTGATCTATGGGGAAAATTCTTTTTGGGCCACAGGGGGATTTTTCGCTGCAAAGTGACCACTTCAAAAAAAAAAAAATAAATAAAAACGGCTGCAAGGCTGAGCGGCAGAGCCCTTTTATGAAAAGTATCTGAACTTAAACAGCAAGTATAGTGTAAACGTGGTTAGCCATTAGCTTAGCATTTAGCATTAGCTGGCTACTAGCAAAGAAACCAGAGTTTCAAACAATTGACAGAAACTGCCTCCCTCACGTTCACAGCTGGAATTCTGATAAAAGAACAGCTTGTTAGCATTGATATATCAAAATAATAAAATTTATGACTATTTTGTGGAGTTTCATACCAACAAATTCATAGTCACTTTGCAGCACTTTTATAGGAAAAGACCCCTGGCAGAAATGAAATGATGACCGTACGCGCGCTCTATACCATTTTATATGCAGTGTATTACAGTGTATTGCGCTCCCCTTTGAGATCACATGCAACTACACCTCTAGAATCGAGAGTCCAGATGACATTGAGTTTTAGAAGCCCTATATTTCATATGGGTTACGTAGTCGTTGGCTACTTCCTGTTTTGATCTGTAGCTAAATGGACTTTTTGGGTATGTTTCAGAAGTACATAAAAGCCCATTCAAAGTCATATTGACATTTGCAATATTCCCTTACAACATAACATCAAGACTACAGCTTACTGTAGAATCAATTAAGATGCATGTCTGAGATCTCCAGTACCTCCATAAACCTCTCTCATCCTCCCTCTCACTGAAACTGGATCACATTCACCATCTGAACATGTAGATTTGTCTTCCATCTGATGACTGACGGAGTAGTGTCTGCTTTGTCTGGGTGTCATCGCTGATCAGTGGAGTGTGTGTCAGTGTGTGAGTGTGTGTGTCATCTGTGATCAGAGCAGTGCTTCAACCTCTCTCTGTGTCCTCCTGCTCCTCCTCAGCACTAACCCAAGCTGACAGCTGCTCCGCCTGCTCCGCCCTGACATCAGCCTGGGCAGATGTTCCTGGGCCGGGACCCTCGTGTCTCTCTGTAGAGAGGTGTGGATGTCATTAGGACGTTGTGGTAATGAGATCCAGGCTAACAGGCACTAGATAGACCGCTGTTGCCATGGGGTTTGTTTGCCTTGCTTGACCCACCCACACGTTAACCATCTGAAGAAGTCAACATCTGTACATTTCAGTACACTTCTCTATAAAAGATGCGTGTTTTTTCTGCTCCCTTAGAAATATCTCACATTTCTTTTTTTTCATCATCTTCATTAAAATACCAATTAGCAGTACTGTGTATGTATACATAATAAATATGTTATTTATCCATAGTCCATTAATTTGACAGTTATTCTATTTTAGTGCAATTCTTTTTACGGTTTATATCTATTTATATACTATATAACCTGCCCATTTTCACTTGTGCCACTTCCAGTATCTATCATCTATCATCAGCTAAACACAAGTCAGTAGTCTTCGTCCTGATCACATCGTCTACTGTAATTGGGAGCACATGTTCACATTCATGAGAAGGTCATATTGCCTGGCAATATCATATCCACCACAGACGCAGGATTAAACAGATGATGTGAGCACAATTTTGGGGATTTAAGAAGGCTTTAGAAAATAGTTCAATTCTGTTTTTGCATTCAATATTTTCATAATGCTCTCTGGTTTTATTTTGGATCAAAAATCCCTTTCTTGTGTTTTTTTTTTCTCGGTATGTAACTCTGTCTGGTAAAAAGAAGCACTCCTCTCTTTATAGAGTTCTTGGTACTCAATTTGTTGAAGTAGCCAAAGGATCTCAGGTCAGTCTTAAAATGGTTACAGTGATTATGGCCAACAATGTAAGGTCATTACTCAGAGGTTTTACTTTTTACTTCTTGGGATGCTGAGGGGTTTCTGCAGTGTTCTTCGAATTAAATTTTAAACTTTTAAAGGCCTTTTTAATATCACATAGACTGTAATTTAGTCAAAGACTGACATAAAACCAGCAGGGACAATAAGGCTTTTTATAGTTATTTATTAAGCCCATTCATTTATTGACATTTGTATCATATTTTTGTCAGAACTTTCCTGCTACAGTACCAGTCAAAAGTCTGGACACCACTTCCCATTGCCTTGCATGAGAAGTGTGTCCAAACTTTTGACTTGTACTGTATATAATAATAATTCATAGAATATAATTTATCAATGAATGTAAAGTAGGCACAGAGAATTGGCAGAAAATAAATAAATCATCCAAATACAGTATGTTGTTTGACCATGTGACTTCAGAACGAAACATAGGTGCATATTCAGTAATTGGCAGGACACAAAAATCATTTGGCAGAAAAATCATTTGGTTAGGTTTAGGAAAAGATTGTGATTTGGGTTACAAGGATCACTTTGTTAAGGTTGGAGAAACATGTGGTGTGGGTTAAAGTTCGTTATCATGGCTTCAATAATAAGCATGGGGTCATAGGTACACTTTTAAAAAAAAAAAGTCCCATCTCACGGTTTGAATCAGGAAACAAAGTTTACTGTTAGGTTAATACTTTTACCCACCCCACCCTCTTTGGCCAGCTGACACGACAACTTATCGTTTTTTCTTTGCAGGATGCTCTCTTGAAATTTGATAGATGAAGAACCAATTACAAAATAATGAATTAATTTAAGCTTATGTTCACTAACAAAGACCACGTCATTTGTGTAATATTTTAAATAATAGTTTATTGAGATCGGGAAGAAGATTCGAGAAGAATACGATGAGAGTCAGTTGTGGTGAGATGAGGGTCTGTCGCCGGGGAGGATGAACAGGAGCCAAAAGGAGGTTGGTTAAGGACGTGTACATTGGGATGACAGGGGACGAGGGGAGAGATCAAAGTGGATCGATTGGAAAGGCGAGGGTGAGCTAACAGGGGACGGTTGAAGTTGAGTTTGGAGCGCCTATGAACCTGAGGTTGGAGACTCAAGGTGGGGGCACGTCTCGATGATCTAATCTGCTTCATCATCCACCAGGACAGCCCGAGTTCAAACCCATCACCTTCTTGCTGTGAGAGTACAGTGCTAACCACTGAGCCACCGTGTCACCCGCTGAGAGGATGAGAGGAGAGAGAGGAGGAGAATGGGTAATGCTACTGACTGAAACTCATATCTCATTCTAGACATTTGATGTTTTTGAAAATTTGACAATACCACATCCAAAAACTCTGAGCTTAATTAATGCATCTTAAAAAGACAACAATTATTCTTTGTTCCCATTTAAATTTATTATGTACCAGTGCTTCTTTTCCCACTTTCACATAAGCAGTAGATCTTTTGTCTAAATGAACACTAGTAAAAAAGTCTGTGAGACAGGCACAGTTATTGTCCCTAGGGAAAACCACAAGTACTACAAATCAGCTCTTTACTGCTAATTCAAGTGCTAAACAAGAACAGAAACAGAAACATTATGACTATCTGTGTTTTTTCCATTATTATAAAATGAGGATAAGCTTACAGAACAAGCTAAAGCTACAGGCTCATCATCATCAATAATATACGGAATGCTCACGATGGCATACTCATTAATTGATCATATGTGACATTAGTGTTACATAATAGGGATGAATGATTTATGCGTCATATGACCAGCAAACTGACAGGCCTGTGTATTTTACCCACTAACAGCCAAATACAAATCCACATGTACACAGGAAACAATGGTTTGATGATGAAAATACTGACATGTTAAATAAATACATTTCATTTTACACATCCAGTGAAACCACAGACTGTTTTGCTGGTCCCCAAAGCCTAATATTCTAGAGCACAATGAATAATAGTGAAGCCGCTGTGCCCAGACTTTTACTGTCTCCGATATTAAGTCCAATCCCAGATGTGCTTGTTAGCTGTAGTGGCTGTTGTAGTGGATGTTGTCACAGCGTTCAAACTAGGTTACAAAACTCTGATTCAACAGGGAACACTTCCTCTACATCTTCATCTCCTGAATCAACAATCTGCTTTTTCGATTTAAAAATGGTGGAGGGAGGAAAAGAAGAACCTTAAGACCTCATTGCTCTAAATATACTAGATAAGATGACACACTGTACAACAAAAAAACGCTCGGCAAAGAAGTGTTTCTACCTGTTCTGAATGCTCCGCCGTCAGAAACAGAGAGTTTCAAACAATGTTAGAAAAGCTGACAAATATTTTGTTTGAAGCATACGGAGGTCTCAAAAGCAGTGATCTGTAACTTTCAACATATTCGAACTTCACCGAAAATGAACGAGCATCAAGTAGAGTGTTTGTGAGCGCCGCAGTGAAAATGTCATTAAGTTACGAGTCAGACTTCATAAGCATTGTCAACCAGGACAGAGAAGATCGATATTTGTCAGAAATGGAGCAGAGACAAACACCCCCAACCACTATAAATGTTCCGTTTTCATGAAGATGGATGCATCAACAGTGTAGCAATTCAATATAATGGGTTTAAACTTTAACAAAAACAATAATTTTGTTTACACATGACCCTCTTTAACCCCAAATTTATTCCCATCATTTTGTTGAACACTTTAATAGACGGTTTCATTCACTGGAAGCCACATGTGTATTTCAGGGCTCTGTGAATGTTTTAAATTAATGTACATGTCAATTTTATAGGTTAAAGTCATAATGTGGAGTCTGCTACAGGGGACGGCTTTCTCAGTGTTGCACAGATTTTACAGTAACATTGAGTTACCCACCATAGAAGTCAAAACAGAACAGACATGCTGCTAGAATCAGTGTAATTCACTGTTGAGTAATCCAGGTGATTGCCTGTACACTACAAACATGGTTACAGTACAAATAGAAGCTGCTAAAAACCGATGCTGCCAAAATGTAAACAAATCAAGTTTGAAACGCACAGATATGAATAGTTCAAAATGGTCAAAATAAGATCATTCATTTTCTAACCTAGGTTGTTGTTATTTTTATCCTTTTAATCCATTATTGAATAGATCTTTGAATGCTTTGTATGCAAAATCCTCTTTGAAGCCCTTATCATCACCTTTATAACCACTCATTTAACGTCTAAATTCTTAGCTTTCAACATTTGCTTGTTACTTTCTGTTAAAACGTAAAAGATCTTTTGTTAGCCAAGAGAGCAGAAACAGTTTTTAGTAGTCAGTCTTATTAATGTTGAAACCTGCAGGTGGAAACTGAAAATGAGATGAGCAGCACAACATATGAAATGTTGGTAAAATATCTGATGCAACAGCTGTAGCCTATTTATTTGACAACTTATTTTTCATCAGCTACTTGCTCCAAATACCGAAGGTCCTGAGAACTATTAGTCTGATCTAGTGATATCAATTTTATGGCTTCCCCTCGAATTGATGGGATCAGCTAGATCATTCCTCGAGAAAAGAGTTTTGCTGAACCTTATTAAACACTCACATTTCTTACCAGAATCTTTGCCTGAGTACAGACACAGTTTGTAGTGAGCACATTACACATCAGCCAAAAGTTTCATTTTAGCCAATTAACATTAATTAGCTACAGCTGATGAAATCTGTTGTTTGTGATGTTTGCCCTTTAAACCAGTGAATCAGTGCTGGCAAGAAGTGAGAAGCTGCTACTGTACCTTTATGTTTTCTATTGTTCTTGGCTTTAAAAAAAAAAAAAAAAAGAAGTGTAGAGAGATAAAAAGGTTCAAGAAGAGGTTCATTAGCCTTGCAGTTCAATAAATCCTGGTATTTTGCCAACCAGGACGTGGATCAAAAATGTATTTTATTTTGCTCACCAAGCATAATCTGTTACTGTGAATTTCTCGGTGTAGGTGTTGTTTTGTTTGTTTGTTTGTTTGCTACTTTGTTTTGTTTTGTTTTTTTCATATATATGAGCACATGCTGGGATGGCAGTACATGTAAATTGTGTATTTAATTCGATTGTAAGTGTATATTACTCCTTGACATTTTCTGTTTTGATTTCAGATTAATAAAAAAAGAAAAATGGAATCAGCTCAGAACACATTCCTACTTCAGATTTACATTATGCTTACACATATGTTTACATGCACGGCCTCCTTTTTTAATTTTATATGTCCCAATGCTATTAGTATTAACAGATATATAGCTTTGATTTAAACTCTAGATTCTTACTTTTTCTTTATTTGAAGGAGGGATTCAGATATGTATTAATAAGATATTGTTTATTGTATTAAAGGACAGGTGCACAATTTTTCAAGTCTGTCTTAAAACAACAGTTGCACGGGCCTTAATAGTGTAATAGTTTAATTTGAGCTGAGCTATTTGAATGTGTGTTATTGTTATCCGTCCATCCAGCTATGCTTCAGGATTCACTTTCACAGGATTTATCTTCTATCTGATGTCATTCCTTCATATTAATAAGTCTGTCAGCAAACAAAAAAAATGGTTTGTATGACAACCCACTGGCAAAGTGGAACCTTCTTTTGTCTCAACGTCTTTCTCTAGAATTTCTTCTTCTTTTCGTCTTTGCTTCACCCCTTCAAGCCAGCCAAGACAGTCAGTTGAGCTATCCACCCCCTCTCGCTTTTCTCAGTCTGTCTTTGGCTCTTTGTGTGTATGTGTGTGTGTGTGCATGTGTGTGTGCACATCTAAAAGTAATCTTCCTCCATTCCACTCGAGTCTCCCTCTCAGTCTGAAACAACATGCCTTCATCTCTCAGTGCAACCATGTGCTCTTCTCTTTCTCATCTCAGCAGCAGCATCACAGTAATCTGCGCACAGCAAGTCCACCCACCACTCTGTCTCTTTTATTATTCCCTCTCCTTCTCTCTGTCTCTCCCTCGTCTGTCTCTCTCCCCCAGGGAGCTTTTAATGCACAGCGACATGCAGAAAGTTGTTATATCAATTCATATTACATCAGTTTTGGAGACAGTTTTGAAATGATAACTGTCTGTGTTGTGTTTCAGTGTATTATATGTCCAAATATTCTCTAGTTTAGTCTATTAGTCCATTACAATTCTGTAGAAAAATAAGGGAATTATTAATATATAACCATGTTTGGGCCTTGAAGGGTAATCTTTAATGTCTGGAGGGAATATTAAACCCTGAAATCAATTTCTTAAGTTCTTTTCAAAGCAGTGACCTCTCTCCGCTGTGCACATAGAAACAACAACTTCTTAAGATAAATGAAGACATTTGTTAATAGCTAAATGTCTTCAGGATACATGATAAAACATAAGATAATGAACAAAAAGAATAATAAGGAATTTAAATGATAATAAAATAAAACAAAGAAAATTGTCTAGAAGAAGTAGCTTGAAGTGTGCGACTCGAGGCTAATGTATTGCAATAGGGAATGCTAAGAGAAAGCTAACTCAACTTCTCTAAAAGATTATCTTTTTAGTATCTGCGTTATTCGACATCAACTATAGATCACAAAGCCATGTTATTCAATTTAGTCCAATTCAAGTTTTATTTATATAGCACCAAATCACAACAAAAGGCATGCCTGTTGTGGAGATATTGAGTTCTGCCCTCCGAAGGTCTGAACCCCAACAGATCAGCCTACAATATGAAAAATGAGTCTAATTGGTTCACTAGTTTCTAAACAAGGAACTGTGTTTCACCCATGTTAGTTCAGGTCATGTTGCGTGGAACTTCAGGTCACTGTCCGTGCATTCTGGTTTGAATGTCTGATTGTGTCGACAGAATACGCATTCACCTATCCATGTTGTCTACAAAGGCCCCCTCCGACCTTGGTAACCATGGCAATGCTGATTTACCCTTTATCGTAGAGGCCTCTGCTTCCCCAAACATCACAGAAAGTTCTTGAGTTTCAAGAAGAGGAGGGAATGTCTTCTTCCACTTAAGAATTACAGTGTGACCTCAAGGCCCAGGCTTAACCCAGGTTAACCCAGACTGCAACCCCTAAAGATGGAAGAAAATCCATAGCAATGCCTTACTGTTGATGAGTTTCATTGTAGTTCCAGGTCCAGATTTGTGGTGGTTGAGCTGTAATTGGCTGTGGTGGTGAGCGGCTTGGCCATGTTGTAGATGATGCAACGATGTTGAACCACCAGTGAAGAGAGGTTAAGCCTCGTCTCTGGCTGCGACATGAAAGTCTTTCTGTCGGCTTAATTCCCAGTTTGACCATATTGCTCTGAGCAAGCAGGCCGAGATCCAGTTTAAACGCCACTGTCTTCTTCAAAGTGACGCTTCAGTTTGAGATGAAGATTCAGGCTTTCACTGGCCTCTTGTAATCTTAGTTTAATGCCAAATAAAGTTTAATCTGACTACACTCAAATCTTTATTCAGTAACAGATAAATTCAATGTGAGCTGATGTGACTTCAAAAAAAAAAAAAGCAAATGCTAGTCATGGAAACACCAGACTTAATGCTAAAATAAAAACTTGAAAAAATTGAATTTGTTCCAATAAAAGATTACCGTACGCACATATTTGGTTAAAAAACAAAGAAAACAGATGTCTTAATAGGAAAATTGTGTCTTTGCTCATGAGTTTCTGGAGAACAGCTCAAAGACAGATTCCTCTGAGGTTGTTTTTTTTTTAATTTGATCAAGACAGGTTTTTGTGCCAAATTGTTGATGAATATTCATTTTCTTTGCTTTGTTTCTGTTTCACAAACATACTTTCAAATATAAACTCAACATAACTTAATATAAAAATGGTCAAAAATAACTATTATTTAATAATAAAAGAAAACACATTATCTTTAAATTTCTATTACTTCATAACTTTATTCTTTCCATACAACTACTTATCTAATTTAAATATTAAAATATAGTTGTCTATAAGGTTAATAGATCAAAAGTTATACACTCAAAGGATTTAAAATACCACTGCATAGTTATCATATAAGTTCTAACCTTATTAATGGAGGGCAGTATTGTCACATGTAAAAAAAATGTAGTAAAATTATATAGCATAGTTAAAGTTATACTATTATTTATAATTTTTTATAACAACACGACATGATTGACAATGATTAGACATTTAATTCACACAAAATTGGATTTGGCTCATATTTGCAGAGACTTGATGAATGTCCTTCACTACTTTGAGTTAGAGTTTATGATTATGGATTATCATTTAGCTGTGGTAGGGTGAGAGTTGGGGGTAGTTAGAAGAGAGAGTCTAAGCCAATTTAATTGGGAAAAAAATTCTTGTTATAGTAATATACTCTTTATCTTGTTATAACATGATAACTTTTATTGTTATAGCATAAAATGTTTCATATATATATATATATATATATATATATATATATATATAACGAGATAAGTTGGTGTCAGGTTGAAGTGGACTCCCCATGATGTACTCTGGTTGTGAACTTGGTCTTTTGCAATGAAACTATAAGATGGCACTATCTCCATCTACTACTAATGGTCTGCTTTTCAGTGCTGGTTTGTGGAAAGAGGCACACATCATGCCCTTTCTCTCTCCCTCATTCATTTTCCTCCAGGGAGAATACCAGTATTTATGCCCACTCTACCAGGGCTTTGTACTCCTCCTCAGCTCTCCTCAGAGTAACGGCACACAGTCACTGTAGAGGACCGATACATGCGCTGCGAGCTGTCAGGCTCTCTTCTAACTTATTTGTTCAAGGTTTTGGGACTGCCACAGTGCGTAAGGACAGTGAACTTATGTTGGGAGAGCAGGCAGAGACTGTGTGTGTAAGTGCGCTTGCTGTGCATACCCATATACCATATGATATCTCCCTGGCTCAGTGAGTTATTTTACCCTCTAATCCCTGCTCTGCATGTATTTTGGGATTTTGTACAATTATCGTCCCCGCTCTATCACAGCCGCAGGTGTGTTACCTGAGTGGAGTGTGATGCTTTCACTCTGACCATTCAGATAGGCCCTGGAGCAGGAGAGGGCCATAGTGCAGCTTATTTTTATCATTATTGTGCACTGTGCACTCATAGTGCTTGAAAAGTTTCTTGTTATAATGTAATGTTTGTATGGTATAACTTGAAAAACACATAATGTGCCACTGATCCATTTTTCTTTTCCTGGTGTGACAAATACGCTTCTGTACAACCCTACTTGTTTCATTTTTCTGGATTTCATTTTCCATTGCAGATAGTAAGCCCTCAAAGTATGGTATGGTTGGTTATAGTAAAGAGCAGAATGTCAGATGAGTCTGAGACTTCCATGAGACAAATATGAAAAGTATGATCCCTAAGAGATCTTATCATTTTCTCCTTCTTGTCTGATTTATTCTCTTAAATGTCCAATTGAATTAAGAAGGTATCATGAGCCACACTTGAGAAAAAAAAGAGGGTTAAGATTTTAATTAATTAAATGTAGTAATAAGAATCAAAATCAGAAATCCTTTATTGATCCTGAGGGGAAATAGGGTTATCTTACAGTTGCGCAAATTCTAGAAGAGAAATATTTTTTTAAAACATAAACCAAAACCTGTCCGTTAAGCCGTTAGCCGAGTAGTTTTGTTGGTCGCCTTTGTGTTCAGAGCTGAGATGTTTCAACATTTATTTGAACTGTTTGCCGTCTCAAATCTTTCCATCCCTCCATTTCCATCCCTTTCCATCCCTGATGACTTTGATATTTATTGCTTATTTATTCTGTTTTGTTATGTTTTAAAATGTAACATAAAGTGAAATATTATTAAAAACACACCAGGTTGAAATCTTCAGTTAGACATTTGGGAGGACCAAAAATGTCCACACAGCTCTGACGCAGCTCAGAATTCATCCATAAGAGCGGCTTTATAACAAACAATTCCACTGAATAAAGCAGGAATCTGTGTGTAACAGATGACCTGTGTGGATGTGTAGCAGAAGACAGAAATTAGTAACTGTCAGATCTTGACTGATCTGGTGTTAATGAGGTTGCCACTGCTGTGCCACGTGCGCGAGTGTGTACATCGCTCTCAAGACGCACGAATAAACTCATTATAAACACTGGAGACAGGTGCAGAAACCGCTCCACTCACTGTAAAAATAACTTCACTGATCTTATAATACATCCGCGGCATGTATGCGTCTTATTATGTTCAGCACCATATTTCTCCCCCTCCTTTCCGACACTCCACATTAAGCTCTGCTCTGTTGCATTAAAATACCAGTTCTGAGGAGCAGAAATATGCGAGGTTATGCTCATTACATTTAGGGCTGAAGCAGTAGCAGCCCACAGCTACAAGACGGAGCCAAAGCTTTGGCGCTGCGCTCACAGCTGCTTTTCAGTGTTACTGACCATGAACACAAATGAGACACAGCAGGTTTTCTGTGAATGATACATATCCAGTGTGTTTTGGAGTCAGTTTAACTGAATATTAAGGAGAACAAATCAGCTTTCTTTCAAGCTTCTGGGGGAATCTGACGTCTAGTCAATTGCAAATACTTGGGGGGGACAAATTTGCATGTTTCATATATTGAGGTCTAAATTGTGCTGACGCATGGCTGATTTAAATATATATATAGTAACATTATGAAATTAAGACTGTGTAAGTATACTGTACAGGCCCGGCAAAAAATAGTGCGACTCATTCCCAAACAGTTTCACGGTTTTTCTCCATTCCCCCGTTACTTCTGCTTGGTGAGTATGGTCGCCATTTTGTCTTGAGTACTACAGATTCCTCAAAATGGTGTTTCTCCAATTGATCCTCCGATTGATTCTAAGTCTCTGAACTCTTCTGGAGGGATGAACACCATTCTTCAAAAAAAACATTCCCTCATTTAGTGTTTTGATGATGGTGGTGGAGAACGCTGTCTAACACATTGGTCCAAAATCTTCAATAGGTGCTCAGTTGGGTTGAGATCTGGTGACTGTGAAGGCCATAGTATATGATTCACATCATTTTCATACTCAAACCATTTTGTGCCCTATGAATTAAGGCATTGTCATCCTGGAAGAAACCATTCCCATCAGGATAGAAATGTCTCATCATAGGATAGTCAGAACAACTTTGTATTGATTTGCAGTGACCCTTCCCTCTAAGAGGACAAGAAGACCCAATCCATTCCAGCAAAATGCCCCCCAAAGCATACTAGAGTCACCAGATCCCCTCATTGTAGGCGTCAAGCGTTCAGACCTGTACAGGTTTTTCCTTTAATTTGCCACCCATCTGTACATATTAAAAATACACTCCCTAATCCCCAAAATGCTCCCCTAGCTGATGTTGATGTTTGAAGGTCAACACAGTTCAGCTGCGGATGAACTATGATGTTGAGCAACAAAACTTTGTTTTTGGATCAAATTGCTTGACTCAAGTCGGCCGACCAACACTCCCACTGCTCCAGATGTTCGCTGCCGATGACAACAGATGACACATGAAAAGTGAAATTTTTTGAACTCGTCAGGACCAATTGACAAACCAGCCAACAAAGTGACTTCTACCGGTCTTGCAACCCAGCTGTGCACTGTGGTTGAAGCTGGGCTGTGTTGGGCCCAGCTGTTTCTTTTGTCTTCTCTATTGTTGGGAGATGACAGGAAACCACAACCTCTGCAGGGCGACACCACAACACAACAATTACATCAGCCTTCCCTGGCATCTGCTGGGCACCTGGACCACAGGCCTCCCTGTTCCTCCCTCAGACCTCATGCATGACTCAAGATTCAGTCACTCCCACTCTGTTAGTTCACGCCAAGAGAGATCCACATTAAACACCACATAGACACACATGAAGCTTGCATTTGTATCAGGATGACTCAATTGCCACATTATTTTGTTTAATAGCTTTGGTTTTCCTTTTTTTCCTCCATTTTGTGTTTTTGACAGTGAACATTAATCATTTCAGACCAAAGAAAGTTTGACACCTCCAGCACATCCTGAACTGTTTTAGACAGACTGAAACCAGGAACAGTATCCTGCCATTGATCCATCCTGACTGGCACAATGAATCCCATCTGGCACTGCAAAGGCATAAAACAAGACTCTCATACTAAGAGAAAGGAAGAGGATTCCCATAATGATTCCATTAAAAAGGTGCAGTTCACATTTTCACATCAATGTATCAGAGAAGCAACATATTTCTGTTACTCAAATCAGACTGACAGCACAGAATCTACAACAGACAGTGCACACTACATCACTATAAGGATCAGTCAGCTTAACTCACTGTAAAAAGGACCAGAACTGCTAAAAGAAGCACTGCATGGACCTGACATGAATAAAACTATTAAATGCAAATGCACAGGCTGGTGGTAGGTAATTGAAAGAAGTGAATGACCAATGGGTTTTAAAATGGGCAATTACTTAAGACAAAACTAACTCTGTATGATAAATGCTACAACATATCCCTCAAAAAAGGGTCATTTTAACATTAAAAAGGCCGTTTTAAAATTAATTAAGTCTGGAAAAGGAAGGCTCTGCACACTTGGACCTAAAGCAATCATTTCATCAAAATGGGATTTTGGAGCATATAACAATATCAAATAGAGCACAGTGTGGGTTTTTTTTCATGGAAGTACACATGGGAAATGATGCTCATTTGTAGTTCCAAAGTACCAAATACAGAGGACACTCCACAGATACAACATATTGTCAAAACTGCAGAAAAATCAGAGGAAGTAATCGGGAAATCAACATAATGACCATATAAAGAAATCAAGGAGAAGATTTATTTTGCACACACATCAGAAAAAAAAAAAAAAAAAAAAACATCACAAATTGCTGTGCCCACAACCCTCAAAATACATCTGTGAACTCCATCTACAGACTCATGCTTAAATCAGAGTCATCATTTAAACCCACAGAAGGAAGAGAATCTAATGTGCGCGTCCAGTGCACTTCTGTTCGGGAAACAGTGTGGGAAGAGAAACGGAGTCATTCAGTTCAGCGTATCTGATAGAACTTTCACATTCACTGATTCTTTCTTACACTACTTTTATATTTAGACACATGTTTTTCTGTTGGCATGATCACAAATCTGATAGCACCTGTCTTAGGTTTCTTGGGCGACATGAAAAACATAGTAGACCCTCCTCCAGCCCAAACGACGGTGGTGTTAATGCACCTTATAAGCTGTTTGGTAACTGCCAGGAAGTAACAGAGGAAGAAGAAATTGTGCACTTATAGTAGTTTAATTGCAGATGTTTCCAAGTGGTATCAAGAAACACTGAACAATTGATAACTAAGATAATTGCTATTCCTCATACTTCCACTTACATTTTATTACACTATAAAAAAAGCTATTTATATTTTTTTCATTCCACTGTCTCTCTACTTAACTAACTCCAAGTAAATACCACACATATTTGAATTTATATGGTCTTGTGTTTCCTCCTTCACTGACTCTGTAATTCTGTAATGAAAGTTATGTATGGTCTCTGGGTATTGTCACTGCACTCACTGGGAGCTGTGGTCTTGAATCACTCTGCTGCTCTGGTCCTCCTCATGTCGTTTACAGAGCTGCAGACGTTTACAGAACTGCAGGCGATATGAGGACAATGAGACGTACAAATTTCTGTGTTGTGAAATGTTTACGGTATCATTAAAGGACATTTCTGATATGAATTTGGAGAGAGGAAAATAGTTTTACAATCAGCAGGCAATCTAATATGTCCAGGTGCTAATACCAGACCAATGTGTTCATTCCATGATTGTAATTGATGAAAACAGGTGCTTTCTTTACCGTTCACCTTAAAAGACCCGGCTCTGCCGGGCTGAGTGTGAACAGCACTCCTCATCGGAGTTAAATAAGGTAACTGTCGCATTCTCAATGGAGAACTTTCAGACACACTCTTTGGTTTCTAAGACACACATACACACACCATATTTCATTTCTTTTACCTCAGCTGTGTGTGTTGAAATTGATTAGGCGTAGCTGCAGAGAGAGCACAGACTCCTGAGAGTATCTGCAGAGTTCAACCAGACACTACTACTTTGGAACAAACCGTCCAACAGACTCTGATTCAGTGAATGGAAACCTGTGGAGTTGAACAGGTCAGCCCTATGCCTGAGGAGGAACTATTTCCCAGTAAGAACGAATGATGGAAACACATGAATGCACATGATGCATGTCGCATTTTGGTAGTAATAAAAAAATAAAAATAAAAAAAAAAAACAGCCCAAAAACTATTTATACTTACAATGAACCATTTCAATTCCAGTCACTATATTTGGATGCAATGGTGAAAGGAGTGGTATAAGTTTGTGAATGGGTCATTATTTATGTGTAGTCCAGCTAATGAATATAAATGGTCTTCCCATGAACGCAAATATTCTTGCTTTTAATTTGACAAATTTACATTATTAATTTCTAGTTGACATTGTGAGTGTTTGCGATGTGCTATTGTGTGTGGCTTTGTATTTTGTATTATGTGTCCTGTGTGTTTTTTTTGCTTTGTACTGTTTGTTATTGTGCTGTTATGTTTTAATTGTGACCTGCTGAAGGGGCTGCAGATAAAAATTAGCTATAAGCTAACTCTGGTGCAGTACATCAAATGATAACATTTATGTTTTACAATGTACATGATACATAAATGCATAAATAACTCTCAGCAAACTTTATCTTTATCCAGCAGAGCCCCGCCCACTTCAAACCAGTAAATAAATCTGGGACAAAAACACAAATTCTTTTATGTGAAATAGCCAAAACTGTTGCAGAAAATGTTGTGTTCATGCAGGGAACAAGGATGTCATATTAGCCTGCACAATTTTTAGCTAACATAACACAAAATGACTGTAAATTAGACAGCAATTGTTGCAACAGTTTCCATTCTTCTACATCTACATCTAAAACGAAATGGCAATAAAATATGCATAAACTGCTCATTAGGACATCCAACACTGAGGGAAGGACATGTGCAGGTATGGAAAGGGCGCATGTGAGATGAATCCAGAACATTTTGTAATTGTGTGGGACAATGTGGTGTTTCACTCCCTCTCTTCCAGTCACAGTCAGTGTTTACAGCCTGTCCCAGCATGCTGTCACTTTTCCTTCCACCTCACTCTCAATACCTCAAGCCCACAGAGGAACTCTTCTTCTCAAAGAGGTGGAAAGTTTATGACCACCAGCATCATGAGCAGATGGACGCGTGTAAGGTAGCACCACCCATGCCATAAAGAAGTGCTCTTCTTTTTGTTGTAACGGAAAGACAATAGTGATATATATTGTGTTTGTGTGTGTGTGTTTTAGCTCATTGTGTAATGGGTGACAAAGTTTTCTTGTGTCCTGGTACCAGAGTTGATCGTGAGATATGGATGAAGTGTTTTGGTTGCATTAATGCATTTTTCCATTCAGAGACCTGCATGTTTGGCTGCCTCTTCTCTTGAGCCCTTAGCTGTCTATAAACAAAAGTACTGTATCTACAGTAACTTTATGCAATGCAGTCAAAAGCTCTGGGAGTACCTCAGTAAAATAACTCTGGGTTTAGAATATTTTATATAACAGTATTTTTGTTGAGTTTAAAAGTTTAATATTTATCTTGGAAACAGTAGTTTGACAAAAAAAAAAAAATCTTAGCGCAAAGTCCACTCATGGTACATTTTTCTGGAGCTTTTAGTTATGTCTTTTGGCATTCATCAGTAAATGGAGTTTGCCGAGTTGTCATGGAGATTGTGCAGAAGTTCAGAGACAGCGGATGCTCTCTGTTTCTTTTCATTTAGCCTCTGGTCCAGGTCCCAAATTAGGGTGAGATTCTCATCATCCAAATACCTGTTGGCCCTGGCTGCTACTTCTTCATTCTGTCCTCCCCTTCACTAAGAAGATGTTTTGCAATGTGTAGGAGGGTCCTCATTGATATTATGGTCAGTGGTATGGTGTATTTTCAGTGGGTTTTTTTTTTTTTTTTTTTTGCAAATGTACGAATACAGATGGTGACTGCTGTGTTAACCGCTCAGTGGCGTAACCATGACTTCTTCTACGACACTGGCATCAAATGTCCTTAAATCCCTAGCTCACTGTTTATGTTTTATATCTCAACAGCTGAGTTGCAAAATATCAACAAAGAAGTGGGAAGACATTTGGGGAGACTTGATGCTGTAACACGAGTGTATATTTTAAATCCTAATAACGGGGTATCAAAAGTAATTTGATAATTTGTTTAAATAGGCCATGTGACAGGTTAATGTTCTTACTGTATTTGTTTTGTCTGTCATAAGTAAGGTCTTTGTGCACAACTTTGTGTGTGTGTGTGTGTCTGTATGTGTGTGTGTGTGTGTATGTGTGTGTGTTCCAGCTGCCTGGCACCAGCCTGGTAATGAATGGTTTTGACGGAGGCAGGCATGCCTCAGAGGGTCAGGCTTTCCAGCCATCAGTATTTCCAGTGATCAGACCCAAATGTCAGCCACACTCTGCTCTGACATGAACTTGATGACTCCATAACTCAAAGTTATGTGTGGAGAAGTCTGATGAATGGAGCCAAAATGATGTAGAGAGGGACACAGAGTTAGAGAGACAGACAAACAGGTTGAAGAGCAAAGTCAGAGAGTCTGACAACCAAACAGTCGAGGAATTCTTCCCGGTGATAGTGGTGTCTGATGTCAATCATGCACAAACATTTATACATCCACTTAGGAAACATAGAAAAGAAACGTTTCCTCGGATCTTAACTTCTGATATTGCATCATAATCATAAAGTGTTTTATTCTATATGAAAAGTAATCCAGGTCATAGTTGTCCATGGATCCATGGTTACAGTTCAAACAGGAACTGCTGTTGTTAAAGGGGAAGTCCGCCAATTTTAAACATTATGATGTGTTTACTTATGGGGAGGACAAGTCAGTGTGTGAGGAAAGTTCATGTATAACAGTTAATGTATAATGTCATCTGTGTCTCTGGAGAAGCTTTTTCAAGACAAAACTTGTTTTGTGTTGCACTTTCAATGTCAGAACTATGTCTCATTATGTTCCATCAACATGGCTCATACATCACTTGAACACTGACACACTCGTGGCACATTCATATACAGATGTCTGTTGTGTATGAAATCAGGCAAAAACATAATTTTTTTTGCACAATTTCTGCAAGTAAATTGCTGCTCACTTGGAACTCCACTAGAGTACCTTTGCATGATTCAGTTTAAAAGAAACTCTTTGGTCCTTTATGCAGCCCCTCAGTTCAGCCTCTCTCTGAAACAGGCTGTTTTGGATTCCCCTCCCCTTTGCCCCCCTTCCTAAAAGCCTTTGGCCACATTTAATATGAACATCCAACTTTGTAACATTATATTTATGACAGAAAATAAGGAAAAATACAATAGGTCGCTTGAATAAAGTGTATGTATGTATGCATACAAACCAGTATAAGAATGATGTGGCCTGTAATTCTGCCTCCAATATTGATATGGTGGAGTTTGAGTAGTAGTATTGATCCGTGCTACACTGTCGGAAAACCTTAATACTTTTCACATATGCAGTACAATGGTTTAGTTTTATTGAGCTGTGATGGTTTCATCATTTCATCAAAATATTAAAATATTTATTTGTAATTATTTCTGTACAAATTGACTTAATTAGCAGCAGCTATAAAAAAATGCAATAGAAGATTATAAAAATTGCCTTTAAGTTTTTTTGAGTAGCATTTTCCAGGCACACTAACCTGCAACAAAAATTTAACTCTTAACTCAAGGTACCAACACCACAATTTAGCACCTTGAACTGGACTCATGGAAGAACATCCCTATGCTATGTGCTGTTTAGATATCACATTTGTGTCGCCTGTTTTGGACTCTGGCTCTCTGTTCCCTCACAAGCCAGTACAGTCTTGACAGTTTGCTTTTCCTCAACCACAGGAATTTGTTTGTCCATTTAAATTCCATTGAAATTAATTAATTTTGCTGCCAAATATGACAAATGTGTTTTAAATACCTTTGTGCAGCACTTAGCAATATTAGCACAGAGGTGTGAAAGTAGGTAGGACTTGAACTTGGTTATGGAGTAAGGGTTGAACCTGGTTGGAACTCTCTCAAAAATATTCTTCACAAAACTACTTTTGTGTCTTTTCTTGTATACAACCACACCATAAATGATTTTGAGCAGACTGATCAAAGGGTGCATCATTATCGTGATTTGTACAATTCATGTCATCAAGACTACAAAGATGTGCAAAAGGCACAGAGTGGACAGAGATCAGGGAGGCAGTGGAATGCAGCTGAAGGGGAGGCTTTAATGGTAGGCCTATCACCTTCAGGTATTTGGGAGCAGTTAGAAACACTTTTGCCTTTAGACATGTTCAGGTGACATGCTGATTTAGTTTGTTTAAAAGGATACTGAGACCTTTACACCAGGCAGCTGCTAGCGTGGCTAAAAATAAAGCAACTAAGCCTTAATACAAACAGACCATCTCATATCTCTGAGTCTGACAACAGATGAGAAATGACAACAACATCTAAATTCTATTTGTGATCTGATGCTGTAATCAGGAACTGGGAGTTGTTTTCACTCTCAGTCGTGGAGAGGCAGCATGCTCATTAGCTGGCAGCTCAACCTGTGGTACACAATATTCAGTCCTGACGGCAGGATATACCAATTAGTTTACCCAGCAGGAAACAGCCCGCCTGCTGTCAGAATGAACACCAACTATAGGTTATCTTTATGTGTTTCTATTTCTCTTGTCTGTCTTTGTTTCCTCATGTCTCTATTTTTGTAGCAATGTGCTCCCCTTCTCCGTCTGTTTCACACTGTGATTACATGTACGCAGATAATTCAGTTAAAGTAAGTAAAGCAGATAAAGCAATACTTAAACTATTGCAACAGTCATTAAATAACAATAGATTTAACTTGATTAACAAATCTGGATTTGGGGTATTCTGTGGCCTACTGGGTAAAACACATTATATAGCTCCAACATTATATATCTCATTCTGGCCAAGTGTCTGTATACTGTTAACTATCAGATCAAAACTAAATATAATATAATATAATATAATATAATATAATATAATATAATATAATATAATATAATATAATATAATATAATATAATATAATATAAATACTCTTTTGGGGGGGAAGATTTCACTGTGTATTGAAATTGTAATCATGGACTAAACCTTTTTTCCAAATCCGTTATTTGATCCTGCTTTCACAGTTGTTGCCATTTTGTTATTTTATCTGATTTAATTTCACACCATTTATCCCATTTTATTTCATAATGCCATTTTTCATAGTAAAATCTTTGTCTCTCACTCCAGTCATGTGATTGGCTGCTGCTTTCGTCTAAGAAGAAGTAGCATGAAATTAAATTTCATGTTAATGAGTTTTTAAAAATTCATTAGATTATTTTAACACTGAATGGTTATATTATATATTTTACTATATTTATCCATGTGACACTTTGATTCATAATTTCTTATTTATCTAATTTTGAACACTTTAGGTCTCCATACTCAGCTACAAATCATTTATACCTAGTGGCCCAAATATAAGACGATTGAGGACTACACAGTTATGTGTTCACAAATGCATTAATATTCTATTAATTATAGGTTAAATGAATGAATGACTGAGTGAGTTAGTGGCATTGCCAGTGGTAGAGATTCTTTACATCCAAAAACATAGGCTAATCACAATATGCTGAGTGTCAAGTCCATAAAGCTTGCTAGCTTGCAAAGCAGCTGGATTCACAAGATCTCATGGGAATCCATCTTGTCAGACTTCAAGTTCAAGCCAGTGTTGAACCACTGATGGTTCGGGCCAATCAGCATCGTATGAGGATTCTCACATGATCATGTGATCTCATGAATCCAGCTGCCCTGCAAGGGAAGACCATGATGGACAGATGGTTCATCCAATCACCTGCCAAGTATTTTTTGAAAGCGCCTGTCCTTTTCCAAACACTTTCCAAGGACAACTTCTCAGATCGATTGTGTGTAACAAACCATATGGTGTGTCAGGTTATAAAGCTTGTGTACTGATGAAACACTTAAATATACCACTTGGTCCATTGGGAGCAACATAAGTTGGGGCAGATGGCAGAGGCTCATTGGTGCCTTCTTCTTTGGTGCTGTTCTCACCATCCTCATCTCTAGTTTCAGACACATCTAACATATATGACAGCATTTAAATTACTTTCTGCTACGCTCATACCCAAATTATAAAAATTTTTCGCCTATCAGCTAATTTTTAAATTTTTTTTTGCAAGATATGCAATGGTTAAATAGCACAAGCATACATAGGTTACAGTTCCAATTGTAACTTTTTCACAGTTCAAAGTATTGCTTCTTTAGTCTAGTCTAAGCTATTGCAGTATTCTATTCTTTATCAGCATCCACCAATATAATTTCAGTGAAGTGAATTTCAACATACATTTAAATGTCCAAACTGATTCTCAAACTGATTGAAATTGTGCAACAATTTTCATAGTTTGGCCACGTGTACCCTAATAGAGTGGTTCTCAACTTTTTTGGGTCCAAAAGTCAAACCAGAAATCACAGAGCACACTAACATACGTTAATCAATGATGCAGATTGTCTCAAATGTCATGATTCCTTCCTTGTATCACAAAAAAGATGCAGTTGTTCATAAGATTTTGCTGGCAGCTCATTATGCACGTCCTGACATTTAATGTTCAGCTAAATAATTATTCCCCCTCCTGTTACCAAAATTGACATGAGATTGTGGATGTTTTCTTTTGTTTAATTTATGTTCCATCGATAGTAAAACAACTCTCTCTTTAAAAAGGCAAAGCAGCACAGAGCATCAATAAAAATGCTGGCCAAAAAGCCACCCCACACCAAGGTGGAAACCAATGATGTGTCAGAAAAATTTTGGGATGGCATTTGGGGTGGCCAATCAGATTGTATTTAAAACCCCTTTAAAAAAAAAAAAAAAAAATCGATGCATATCAAGTGGATATCTGTCATATTTACAGTCTGTTTAGCATCAAATTCTCTCTTTGAGTTTCCCTGTTGAGGTGCAGGTGGAAGTAAAGTAACAAAAAGAGGGACTTTGGCACTAAAAAGACTACCTTTGAAAGATATCTACTTGATTTGAATCATTTGGACCACTGAGGCTTCATATTCGTTTCAGATAAACTTTTACATAATTTTTGCACAGAGGGAGGACTGAGGAGTTTGCCCTCCATCACTCACATTGTGAATGTTTTATGAAGGGATCTTCTAATAGTCAGTATGAACAGGATGATTAGAGGAAGAAAAACATTTCAGTGTTCATTTGGTCACCTGACTGTTGTTTTACAACAGACTTGAAAAATTGTGCACCTGCTATTTGATGTTGCTAGGTTAGTGAGTTTATGTGTCTGTTAATAGTCAGTTAGAGTCAGCCAGCACGTGTTTGTGAGCTCAGTTTAACTTGCAGGAGTATCTGAAGGCTCTTGTAGCATGTTTTTTTTTTCCTGTCAAAGGAAATTAATTAATTACAAGTGAAAACAATGTCTTTACTGCAGAAACACAGCAAGGACTGAATCATCTATCAGACAGCCGAGAGTAGCGCTGTCATAGATGATGAGGAGCTCAAAACAAACAGACAGACAGGAGGGAGTGCGAGTGTGTGACTGATAGACAAGATATATAACTGTAGGATTTACATTCTGCTTTAATGGAAGTATTTCACTTTTATGAGAGGGAGGCTTCATGGATGAGGACTCACTTCTTCAGTGAAACTTTCCCATAAGGAAAGTTAAAATCGGTGTTGTTAAGTGGAGTGGAAGTCATCTTATATTCAGGCCAATATGGTACATTTTAATGTATCATATTGGTAATTCTGTTTTCAAATGTATTCTGTACAGTTCTCAGACTTCTGAGTGTAATTTTCTTACCTAACCAGGCCTCCATTTATATCTGTATAAAAATCAACGAGCAAGCTCTTGAAACTTGCTAGTTGTATAAAACCATCAGAATGAATCCAGTCTGCATGAATATTGGTCTGTGTTGCAATATTGTTCTGTGGTTATTCAGTTTAAGTGCAGATTGATTTTAAAAGTCTGCATCATGTCTGTAACATAATAACAACAACAACCATCATCATCAGAGTGTCAAAAAGGTACAAAAAGGTTGACATTTAATGTGAGAAATTACACAATTATGGAAATTAATAAAAAACCAATTGCTTCTTGAGTAGTAAACAAAACAACCCTGCAGCATGGTTTACAGAACAGTTAGCTGTGATTGAAAGTAAATTGTGTGTGTTGATGTTTGTGAACTCACTCGCAGTGAACTATTGACTTTTAAACTGGGCACTATTAGGTGCAATCACTAAACAAGAGATGTATCTCAGCGGAGCAGAGATAATGGGACACATGATTGTGGGTTCTGTTCTCATGAAATGATGCCTGAATTGACGCAGTCTACCAACACGTTGGTTTATTTCTCTGGTGTGATGCTTGCCACATTCACTTCGCCGGGTTGATTGTATTGCAGCACTGCTCTGAACAAAGAGGTGACCTTCGATTAGAGAAAGAGCAAAGTTCTCTTCTGAGGAGTATCAATAATGATGGAGATCCTCCCACCTCTCCCACCCATCCCCCTCACTCCCTAGGATTGTGTATGTGTGTGTGTGCGTGCATATCATCCTTCTTCAGTTTCAATGGGAAGGTTCCTTTTTCCCACTGGTCAGTGGCTAAGACTCACAGATCCTTGGGGGGTGAAAGGTCATCTGGACCTATAGTGTGACATTGTGGCAGCTTAGAGAGGTCAAGAGAGGTCAGTGGCAGGAGGAGAGGACACTGACACGACAAAGGAATTGTCGATATAAATAGAAAAGCACATTATGAAAGAGAAAAGAGTTGAAACAAAGAGTTTAGGACAAGAGTGAAGGAATCCAGAGACACGTCCCTTCACCGCCAATCACATCTTAGCTTCTTTGCACGACTGACTGAACACACTAGAGGATAAATGTTGACAAGTATTCAGTGTTTCCCCTCAGTATCCTGTTGTCGTCAAGGGGGGAAACCTGTGAAACAGCATTTAGAATATGGGATACAAAAGAACATTATTGGTAGTGTTACTACTGCTTTAGTCTGGATAGATGTGTGATTAGCAACTACAGACCTTCAAACCCTCCCTTCAGGCCTCCACCAGTTTACTCCATAACTTTTTGACTTCAAGTGTTTGCTTTGACGATATTCAAGGTGGATTTTGCTCCCACCACAGTACATTAAAGTTCTGAATGATGATTCAGATTCAAGACATTCAAGACATTTTATTCCAAGTCCTGTATTTATCAAACTGCTAAAACACCACTTTTGGACTTTAGAATAAAAACTATTCAAACTTTCCATGACTTCAGAATACTGTTAAATCTCAGAGAGCTACAGAGGTGTGTTGAGTTGTTTCAGAGTAGATCCTGGATGACTGTTTTCTGTTTGACTGGACTAAATATCATGATCAATAATACATTACCTGAAGCAGAATCATTAAGAAGAGTCATTTTAGCTTATTTGATAGGATGGTACACAACTTTCTTTTATCTATCAGAGGTGAAAACAAAAATAAACCTTATTATATAATTTCCGTGACGTACCTCGTCTGCCGACAGAATGTCTCACAGCACAATTTTGTTTCCTTTTCAGACAATTTCCTGTCATTTCATCCACATTCATATATTTATACAATATAAATATATTAGATTGTTTCATTATTCCTGGAGATTCAAACATTTCACGCAAATAAAATGAACATAGTTACATATGTTGTTGCATGGGTTAATTAAAAGAATGTACAATATGACAGATATACAGTCAATCCATATCTTTGATTGTCTAGTCATTCATTTAATCAATGATGTGATAAGTTGCTCTTTAAAAAGTTGCTTTTTGACGTTGCTGTAAGTAGGAGTAAAATCACCTGATAAATGTGTTTTTATTGCTCACACTCAGCCAAGAACTGTTTTAGTGTTTGGTCTTTATATAGTCTATTACAGTATATAACAAAACTGAGTACACCCTTGATCAGTATCACTAAAATGTTAAGTAATTACAAATCATTTCCATTTAATAAAATTTTATTTGTTTTTAAGATAAAAAGCTGAGAAGAATTTACTTTACTTGAACAGAACTAACAATCAACAAAAGGTCCATATTTAAGAAAGAACTTCAATAAAAGTCAGCACACCCTTCATTAGTGAGACTGCATTCTTTTATTTTTTAACATTTTATTTCTGATGACATATTGGATCCTCCTGGGCATGGATGATACCAGTCTTGCACAAATCTGTGGAGAGATGTTCTGTCACTCTGCTCAGATTATTCTTTTCAGCTGTTCTTTGTTGGAGGGGTTTTGTTGCTCTACCTTCCTCTTTAAAAAATATTCTAAAAAAAAAAAAAAAAAACTTTAAAAACTCTTGTTATTTTTGCAGTATGTTTGGGATCATTGTCATGTTGGAAAATTCTTCTCCTGCCAAACTTCTCGAGACTGGAGCCCCAAGCCCCACTGGAGCCACAAACACACTGCAACCCTGAAGTTATCTGGACATTACCCAGAGCTGTATGTGTGAACGCAAATGTCCAAATCAGTTGGACTGGACATTAAACAGACCTTATCCTGCCAGCTCACTAGTACAAAGTCCATCTAATGACCAACTGAGCTCATGTGTAAATACAGCAGTGAAGTGGGCTACGGATTCTCACTGCTATTATTGCAACAGTAAGGGAGATGGGACGAGCAATTTATCAAACAACTGTTGAACAAGCAGAACATAAACTTAAATACAGTGTCTTTGACTTCCAGCAGTCAATTCCCCTCTCATCCACAGTTGCCATTTTACACTTTTCAACTGGTGCTAAATAAACGCAGCAGGCCAGCTAAGCTGCATTGTTTTGCCTGGGGCTGAATGCTCCGCAGTAAAGTGGGTAATCAGTGCCATGAGGCCATAATACAATACATAGAATAGTAAATTAAAGCAAAGCAATAACAACCAGCATAGAGCAATATGAGCAGCAAACGTAGAAGCTACACTTAAGATTAAAGTGTAAAAACATCGAGTGCTAAAGTGCTTGAGATGCTTATGTAAAGGCCTTTTTTTTGGAGTTGTAGGAAAAAAAAAAAAAAAGAGATGTAATTGTTTTTGTTTTGTTTTTTGTGGAGGACCAAGGTCGATTTTTCTGAGCTTTTGCACAGCAAATACAAGCATCAACCAATCGCAAAGCATAATTGGCACAGACAGCTGTTTATTGTGAAGGCCAACGTGTGGCGTTTACTCAGGATGCAAATATCCCGCTGTATGTGTACCATATCTACACTGATTGATTGATGAAAGCTCCCAATCTGTCTGTGAGCTGCCCGTTTCACTGCAGGCAGACAAGTAGGCTCACTCGCTACAGTGGACAGATAAATAAAGCCAATGAATCAATACTGATTCATGCATAATCATGTATTTATAATAAGAACACAAAACACTGTTGATTTCTTCCTGTGGAGACGACATGCAAACTATTTTTGGTTGAGTAAATTTCTGCTGTAAGTCAGTCTGGTAAAGTTGGAACATTCATTACAACATAAAAGTAAAAATTCACAGTAGTGGACTAAAACAAGACAGGCAGAAAACATAGTGGTTAAAAACAACTGGATAACATGAATAATGTAAGAGGGAGCTTGGTAAATTTTCCGCTCCAGATTATCTGGGACTTAACAGGAAAATCACCCCGTGCCTTTAGTTTCAACTCTGGGATAACTAGGAGCCGCCACACAAGGATCCCACAATTTGTAAATTATGTCTGTAAGGGAATACCAGTTCATGTAGCTGGATACTGGCCATAAAATACCTAAATGTTAGCAATATAATTTTACAGTCACTTGATTATAGTTCAAAGTCTTGAAGTCTAAAAGTTTTGTGCAATCTGTAGCCCATCCAAGGCTCTTTGATCAACGCAGCTAAAAAGTGCACTGCAATACTCAAAATGACAGCATGTATGAAAGTTTCAGTGTCTTCAAACTGAGCATTGTTTAAAGACAAAAAAAGAACAGACCTAGCTTGTAAATATGGTGATCACAACTATGAATGTCTTCCAAAAGAGACTGCCTGATAATGTGCACTGTTATACCTGTATTTCAACAATATCACATCTCCCTCCTTCTATGATTTTGCATTCTGCCACAGATGTTCAACTTCACAGCTGTAAACACTTTTGACTTCCAATGTGGTTGAACAACAGGTCATATGTGTCATGTAGTGAGTGCAGCAGGTGAACCCAAATGCAGGAGAAGGCGGGCAGACAGAATCAGATGCAGAATATTTAAGAACAAACATGAAATACTGAGCCACAGGAACATGGAACACTAGCCATAACCACAGCGAACTCGACAAAGACTGAATTGAAAACTGGACTATAAACACACAGGATCTGATTGCAAACTGAACACAGGTGAGTGAAATAAAACACAGGTGAAACACATGAGGCAATCAACAAAAGGCAGGAAAACAGAGAATGTAAAGGTAACAAAACACAAGGAGAAAACATTTCAAAATAAAACAGGAACTAATGTAATGTAATGTAATTGGACAACATCGCATGGGTAGAATCGGAGCTGATAAAGTGGGGAAGACACTAGGAGTAGGGCTGGGCTAACAAGGGTGATGCAGGGCAGGTGAGACGAGGAGCACATGGACACAGGAGGAGTTCAGGAACAAAAGGGAAACACAGAGAAAACCAAATCCAAGCAACATAAGTGCAACACAGAAAATCAAAGAGAACAAAAACACAAAGAGTCCAAAAACAACCAAAGCCCAGGCAGGATGTGAACATATGAATTTGTACTGATCAAGCATAAACCAACCCCTAGGTCTCTGTTATTTAACTTCACATGCCTCAATTAGGCCAAATTATGCAATTAACATTAAAAGGACTACATGCAAGTGCATTCAACAAATCAATGAGTGGATAAACTTCTTCCAGCTAAATAGACACGACTGAAATAACTGTCTCTGGTTCAAAAGAAAAAAGGCTGAGCGACAACACTCATCTGGATTCACTGTTAAGTCAGTTATGTAATCATGAATTCAGAGTTAAAGTTTAAAAGTCACGTCCAATGAATAGCAAAGTCTGCATACTGTCATCTTAAAAACATGGCAAGAAGGGCCTGTGTCCACGCTTTAATTTCCAGCTGGTTAGACCTAGGAGACTGAAGACTTTCCCAGACTTTGACTACCATTAAATCCGGCTAAACCTGCCTTGCTTTGCATTACTTCGTGCAAATAAACATAAAACTGCTAATATCATATATTCATACTTTTGTATAATGATATCAAAATGTCTATTCTATCTTTAATACTGTATATATCAGATGTAGAAGACACAGACTATTGTTTGTAGAATATGAATTCATTTTGATGAATTTATGGATATGGATTTAGGTGCATATGTATGTGTGTGAGTGTCTGGGTAATGTCTCCATGTGAGATTACAAAGTTTGACTGTTGGATATGTTTCTCTTGTCTCCGTACAATTATAAATATTGATTGTGATTGCAGCTGCTGAGAAAGAGATTTTAAGCTTCATGAATAATTGCAGGTAATTTCAGCAGTTTCAACACTACATCTGGAATACTAATCACATTTGCAGAAGCTTTCTCTGGACGCTGGCTTGCTTTCTGTAGCTTGTTACAGACACAGAAGGGCAAATGTTGCATATCTGTATCCAATTTACTGTTATTGGACAGGTGTACTGTGGCATATGCCAACTAGACTCAAATCCCAAACTATGCTCCACATGTTTTTGTCCTCCCTGAGAGTCTAGAGACTATTTATCACGGTTGCAGTATATCTTTAAAGTTTCAATTATTAGTATTATGTTTTATATTATTATCATTGGTAGTTCTTATCACTACGGATGTAATCCCCACTCCAACCACAACATGGGTTGCCATGGCAGAGTGCTAGATGAATTGCAAAAGCAGATGAACTGCAGAAGCAGCGATTAAACATTGGGGTGGACTGTTTTTGTCTCCGTAGTAATGGTTGATGAGGCTCATGGGTAACGTAGCTCACTGATACCAGAAAAATACAATCCATAAAATGCGTACTTAAGTGGTGGTAATTTGAGGCTCATAAGTGAAAACTCAAAAGGTATTTCGCCATGTGTACACAATCTATAAATCAGTGCCTCGGTCTCTGAAGCCATGAGCATAACAGAACCTCCCTTTTCCCAACGGACACAACTCACCATCGGTCTTGATTAACTGAAAAAGCCTGTTTGAGTTGACCCAAGAATGTCTTCCCACAGGTTCAACCTCACTGTGGGTCTTATCTGTATAGGGCGCAACCCGAAACTGCCCTGGAAAAAAAAAACACCTTTAGTGGCTTAAAAAACTTAAAAAACACACACCAGTCTTTTTTTCTCAAACCTACCAACCACTGACCTCAGCAACCATGTAACATAAGACGGAAAATAAACCCACTTGATAATAATAATAAAAATATGATAAAATAAAGTAGAAATACAAATCATAGAAAGCGTATTTCAGTGGTGGAAAGTATTTTTCCATGTGAACAAATCGGCGCCCAGGTCTAAGAAGCCATAAACATGACAGAACCTCCCTTTTCCCAACAGACACAGACTCAGTTTTTTCGAGACCACAACAAGTCCATGAGCAAACAGAGTGGGGAAGCTGCTGATCGGAAGAATCCACCCATTCCAACTGAGGTGGCTCAAGGCATATATTAATCTCCAAGCAACGGCAACCAATTACCCAAATAATGACATTGTGGTGTTTGGAAAATAGCTGGACATTTTTTCGGAAATGCACCACATGCTGTGCTGACTGCAATGGGTGGATGGATAACTACATTTAGGCCTATTATATTTTGAATGAGCAATTAAAAACGGCAGATGTTGTGCTAATTCTTTGAAAGACAATTTACTCTCAAAGAATTTAGAATTTACCAAATCCAGTTGACATTACATGACTACATAAGCTGTAGGAAATTCGCAAGGAGACACGCACTACAGCTTCCTGAAGCTGATGCCAAGCGGCTAGTAAAAGAAATATAGAAATGATGCTTTGTTACGGGTAAACAATACTGAAATGTACTGTTTGTATTCTGTGCCTAAGCCTTATTTGTCACAGACCCAAAGTAGTTAAAAACCTATCATAGTTTGTTAGTTTTTGTTTTAAGCATACCTCAGATTTAAGTAAAATGTGAATTTTTTATTTATTTCTTATTGCTTTTGTTGCACTTATGTATGTATGTGTGTGTGTGTGTGTGTGTAAAAAGTGTGTTCCTCTAGCAGCAGTGAAACACTGAGTGTAAAGATGGTTGGTATCTCTCCTAACCACCTGTCTTCATACTCTAAATACACCCTCAGTGTCCGTCAGTATAGGAGTAATGTACCTTTCAATTTCTGGCTGGAACTGATCTGCATGAACCATGCCTTTTGTGATGTGTGTTTAAAAATTGTGAGGATAAATATACTGTCTTCATTTGTCCTGAATGAACTGAGATCCAATTCAGTTCCTTGAGAGGACTCCAGCATCAGCATGTCTCCGCCATAAGCTCCGATATCAACGTACATGAATTTACTTTACATCACAGGCTGCCATCAAGATAAAACAAAAGCAATCTTTTTTTATAAAAAAAAAATCGCTGCCACTGTTGGCTGGTGCTCTGACTCTGATATGTTTCCCATCCATAGCCCTTGGGGTAATTCCACAGCTCCTAAAAATCTCTCATGATTGCCTTCCACTGTTCCCCCTCTGGAAAATACATCCTTGAGTCCAATCCATATAGCATGGCACAACTTCATGACAATGCAGCTCACAGTTGCAGAACCCAGCTTGTAACTTGCTGCCAAAGCTTGCTGGCTGATCCCTGAAGCGTGAAAGCGGATGGTGACAAGCTAGTTGCTCAGCCTCACTCACAGGCGCACTGTGCAAGTTACCGTACTTGATGTGGGGGCCACCCGGTGAAGAAAGTTATCAAATGCTCCGGCATACATCCAAAAGTATTGGAAATTACGTTATTGTCAATTTCTCTCATTGTTAATATCAAGGAAAAGAATTCTCCATATGTTGACCACCGCTGTCTATAATGCTGCCTCCACTTTTACCTCTTTCTTAACTACATTATAATGATCTCTACTGTTGCTATGTTTGTTGTTATCAGAAACTTTTGACTCTGAACTGCCCTCTAGTTGATTTATTGCTTAACATCCATACCAACAGTGATGGTTACATTGTGTTAAATGGACGTATTTATTTTTGGACATAAAGGGAGTGTAAATTAGCCTTAAGTCTTAGATTGGATTCACCCTCTTGGGAAGCAGCGAACTAAAGTGCTTCACTGAACCTTCTGCAGTGGTTCTCATCTGATTTTCACCCTGGCGACCCGAGGATTACCGAGTCACCCATTAGTGTCTGTGTTTTATCTAATTAAAATCTCCCCTGGCAGAGATGATTTGAACATGATACATGTACATGATAGAACATACCTTTTATTCTTCAGGTCCTCTCTGCAATACTAGTTATAACTCTCTCTCTCTGTCCCTCTTGACTTGTGTGTCCTGTTTGACACCCAGTTCTAAAGTTGGAAAAAGCAAAGTTTAAGTTTACGGCTATATGAAAATCTCTCAAGATGTCCCCACAGTTCCCACATACCAATGTAAAATACACAGAAAACCCTATTCTCCCATACACATCCATTTTACTTTGTTACCTTTACAATTTGCTCTGGGAGTCCAGCAGCCACTGCAGCAGATCCCACAAGGGGAGATCTTTTTGAAGTCGTCCCCTTGTCCTAAAATGCGGATTGGATGGCAGTTTTGTCTTTTGGGATTTGAGGCATCTGTGACCTCACACAAATCAAATAGTTGGTAGTTCTTCACAAGTAAAGGGAATATTCGACCAAATGAGGAATATGAACATTTTGCAGTGTATAGTCCATTGGATGAACATGATCACTTAATGGCTTTGTATAGTTTGTGTTTAACCTTTTTAATTGCTTAGATAATTTTGAAATGAAATATAATAGATTCTGCCTTTATGACCATATTTCAAAAGGTGATGGCCAAGCCTATAAGTGAGGAGGTAGAGAGATTTGTTAAAAGAGGCATCCTCTCTTCTGACCCTTGACCATATATATAACAACATCCATTCAGATCAGACAACCCATTAGGTAGCTACCCAAGTAGGTCTTGTTTATAATACATAACACACCACTTGCTGCTTACCGCATTTTTGTGTAGACATGATAGATTAGTATTCTCAGGAAAGTTAAAGTCCTCCATTAAATATTGAAAATGCCAAAGTACACATTCTGTACAAGTGGTTTTAAAACGATGGGTTAATGTCGGTCAGATGAGGGTAGGTGGTAGAGATGCATTGATACCATGGTAATAGTATAATCTCAGTCCAAAGTAAACTGTGGGAGACTGTAGTCAGTAAATAAATCTGTGGGTATGACACTCCAGCTGTGGAAATAGTAATGGCATACATTTTAAAATCACAATCATGTAGCATTCACCTTTAAGCACTCTTTGCACTGTGGGATAGATAAGATATATCAAAGAGTATGTCTTTGGATAGATAAGATATATCAAAGAGTATATACACACACAAGATGCATGCATTTGCATTGTGATTGTCCGCCGTGCCGTCTGCCAAAGAGTATACGCATTAAAGATTATATGTCGGCGTTGCCTGCTGGAAAATGTCATAAATTGACTTTTATTTAAAAACATCCGGATCAATGAACACTGAAGTAATCCTGACTAGGAGAAGCTGGTTGTTTAACAATGAAGACAGCTCCCACGATCCAATGCTATTTCACAATGTCATCAAACTCTGTCCTTTGTTACTGTTGTGATTGAGAGACCCTTAGCAGCAGAAATTACAACTCTAAAACTGAAACTAAAACTCTTTCACTTCGCTAGTAATTTTGCTCAGGAAATCAGCATTGATGGTGAAAGATCACCTTTTAGACCCAGTAGGTCCACGAGTAGATAGATACAGAACTTTGTCCCATTAAAGAGTAAGGTTGCATAACGAAACCGTCCCTCAACATCTTGACCTAAGGTTGCAATTTTAACATTAAGCTTTATTTTTTTACCAAAATCAATACACACTTTGATTTATTTGGAGCACAGAAGTATGATATGACTTTGTACATTTTGTTGTGGAATCTACTGATATCTACCTGTTTCATATGTGTCTCTTGCAAAAAAGCCTGATGCACGTGGTCAAACCTCGTACGTTCAGAATCATGAAAGTAACAATATGATGGAGATGTAGAGAGTTTGTGATATTTCATAAAGATCATAGATCATGTTTGAATACAGCATAAACAACAACCAAAACAAAGTATGAAGAAAACAAAGTACACAAATAAAATATGACATAAGAAGAGGTGAAAGAAGTGAATAAAAGTATGCAGGAAAAGCTATGTACCAGTAGGTGACAGTATATAGATCACCTTGAATTACTAGCACAGCAAGGGGAAGTGCTCTGCAAGCTGTAAACTAAATAAATTGTAGAAATTGTTTCTGATTTAAAGAAACAAACGTGGTAACAAAACTATAGAGAGAACATAGTACTCACTCTCTGACATTGTAAGATGGTCCTATTCAAGGCCAATAACATGAACTCGGTAGAGATAGCTATATCGAAATAATAAAAAAGGAATTATAGCCAAATTAGGTAGCTATTTATTTTTCTCTAATAACCAATTAAAATGCAAAAAAGTGCATAAAAATATAAAGCAAAACTGAATAGATCCTTATGCGTCTTCAAAATGTGATCATTGAAAGGGAGAAAAAAATCAAAGTGACATTAAGGTTGATAGCCCAGTACTAGCCTAGGGCCTATTAATGGAGCATAAGTCAATGAAAGGTAGAACATAGAGCATACCATAGCAAATCAAAAGAGGAATGGGCAAAACTGTGATCAAAAATAACTTATCATGACATTGTAATTTCCATTAAATGGCCCAAAGACAATGAAATAAAGACGAGATAACAGAAGTGGATCAGCCATCAATTAGGGCTGATTTAGTGTGAATAAGGCCAAGACCAAAAACATATATCCAGGATAGTCCAATAGACCAGTGGTAGAGATATACACTGTGTGTGTGTGTGTGTGTGGAAATGGATCAGGGCTCACTCCACGCAGAGAGACTTTAGCATCCTTTGGGGTTTCAAACAGGAACTGCTTGCTCTTATGAGACACCTTCATCTCAGCTAGATAGATTAGGAAGAGTTGGATGCCCTTCTTTTGAACATCACTTGAGGGGAAGCCTTTCTTGACCTGGAGGAAGTGGTCCGCAAATAGGTGTAGCTTGTAACCCTCATAAGAGAGGGGAGAGCCAGCAGCTCTGTATGCATCCGTAATAGCTCTCCTGTCAGAGTAGGGAAGTAGTTTGAAGATCAGTGTCCTGTTGGGGTTCTTGTATATATCCAATATCTTCTTTCAGTCTCGATTTTCTCTTGGGATGAAAGACTGTGGAGCCAAACTGGTAAATGTCGCTGGAGGAATGTCTGTGAGATTTTTCATTTTTTCAGTGTTAGGTCTGATGGCGTCACACTTTTGCGCACGTCAGCCTGGATTCAATCAGTAAAGCCTGATAAAGCTGCAATAGACTTGTTAAGAATGGTAAGTTCATTTTCAATCTTGGAGGCATCGGTTTTCACACACATCAAGTCTGTTTGCATCACAATGACTGTTGTGCTAGTTTTACTGACCTCCTTATTGATACTGGAGAGAGAGAGTCATTCATTTCCAAGACTGCTGTAGAACAATTGATAGAACAGAAGAACCAATCTGAAGATTGAAATCTGAAGAGCTTGATAGGAAAGAGTTGGATTTTCAGATGTATACTGGAAGGAGCTTGTTGAAAGAACGCCATGAGCAGAGAACGTGTTCAGCTTCTTATCGTCCTGAGTTGAAGTGGATGATGGAGTGGAAGGTTCCATCTTATCATTGTTTCTTTTTGTAAAGCTAGATATTTGATTTCATGTTAGTGAAAAAAAATAATTCAAAGAACACTGCAGCCAGCAAAGGTGCAAACACCTCACTAATATGCCTGACTGATCAGAGCCATTGTTAATGGAATTAATTACACCTGAGCTTTTCCTTCTATGACAAGTCAATAGGTCCTCTGTGAAAAAAAAAACTCCATGAGAGCAGGTTCAGTGTATATTAAAGGTTACTCTCACAATTTATATATAGCAAGATATACATGTCATTAAAGTACTGCTTATGTGTAAAAAGTAGTATAAAGCATTTTGTGTCTCCAGAAGGAGGTGTGTGAAATCTGATAAATTGTCTCAAGTGATGTCACTTGAGTCAGCGTCAGTTAGGACTGAAGACTACACGTTTGAAAATTTAAAATAATGTGAAAGAAGTGAGGTTAGCAGACCTCTGTAGCCCTCTGTAGCAGCTCCTGGCTACATTAGTCACTATTAGCATAACACAATCCTCAAACTCTGATTGCACTGTTGGCAGTACAGTTGCATTGTGGGTAATGTGGGAGCCAAGTGAAGTAAAAGAAGAATGTGTGGGATAAAAAAAGACTATTTCTGGTTCTGCTACATTGATTTTAATGGTTAGAAAAAAAGAACAGTCCATCAAGCAATGTTATATGAGTAAAAGCCTCAAACAAACACGAAGTTTTCAAGAATGAAATGAATTATAAATTTGGAATTTATAAAAAGATAATTGGCCTGTAGAAACACACAATCTGACACATGTTAATTATCAGCTCCATACATCATTTTCTACAACGTTCATTCCTACATTTACAAACTAGAAAAGGGACAAATAAAGGTGAAAAAACTGTGTAAAACAGGGTGGATTTCGTTTTCCATATTTCTAATCTGAGGAAGTCAAAACTCAGATGACACATTACAAAGAGAATTTAAACACAAAGTGAATATTAAAATGGGGATTTTTGCATATATGATCAGTATACACAGTAGTTGGCCATAATTACAATATAAACAGGGGAAGTATGGCTGCATTTGGGTTCTCTCTGCTCCCACATTGTCTGCCTTTCCTGTCAGCAGAGAGACAGTAACAGCAGCAGAAGCTTTTCATCTGCACCTGAAAATCTGCTCTACGCCCACACCGTGCAGATGCTTTTATAAATGTCTATGTGTCTGTATGTGCAGTGTATGTGTGTGTCTGTGTGTGTGTGTGTGTGTGTGTGTGTGTGTGTGCTTGAGCGTGTCTGTATTTTCAGAGTGACTGAACATGTGGGAGTCAGCAACCAGGAGCGAAGCTACATTTCCCTACTGCATAATGAGCCTCTCATCCGGTCTGCAGACAAGAGGAAAAACAAAAAGGATGTCTCCCACCTCTGACACATTTACCTAGATAGAGGCGTTACACAATCACGCTCATTACCATGCTGAGATATCGCGGTTAAGGAACTGTGAGACCACCAAATGACGTCCTCAATCCAAAACAGCCCTGAATGGAGTCAAATCTGGTCTAATAACAGCCATTGAACAATGTTGGCATTTTTCCCTGTGCCCTGAGAACTCATCTCAACCTTTCTCTGAACAGAGTCTGAGGAACGTCGAAGCTAGGTAACTCATTCTACTTTCAGCCGTCTCTTAAGTGCCCTGAATCTTAATGACCACTTCTGAGGTTAGAGTACTGCATATGAGTGGGATGGTATAGCGCACATTATTGTTCTTTGTGTCCATCTCTGAAAAAATAATGAATCTTAGAAGCCTTAGCCTGGAAGCACTTCCATAACATACTGAGTAATAGGCGTATATGCACATACAGTAACTTACTGGAACTCTACATCTCATATATTTAATGTCTTTTCTGACTGATCTGCTGTCTTTTTAAACTTTTGAACAGTGACAGATGTGTTCATCAGTGCAGTTTTTCTGTAAAACAATTTTTAGTATGATTATTTTAATTAAGCTTATACCAATAACGCTCTCTAACTTGCCAGTTTTGCATTAGGTGGATTGGCCTTTGTCTGATGACTCAATCATACTGTATATGTGACTATTCATAACCTGTATCTTAATGTCCAGACATCCCCACATCTGCACACATATTGGTGCTTTCCATTCTGCAAATTCTGCTTCCTCCTGTCCTCTGTCCTCGCCGTGCAAGAATACATTAATAATTTTACACTGCTGGAATTGAAATATATAAATTGAATGATCCAGTTTAAGTAATTAAATTAACACATTTAATTTAAATAGGCTTATATTAGAGACAGACTTTAATTTTTCATTTTCTACTTTATAAAAATATTTGATCATTTTTTGGTGAGAAGCCTGTACCACTCCTGTTTTCATTTGCCATCGATGTAAACTCAACACTGTTGCTTTGATAAATTCAGTGTAATGTTCATTTCCACAGTACTAATTCAATCAGTACAAGCAGGTAATGTACTTACCATTCTGCTGAAAACACTGGACTATTTTCATTCAATAATTATTTCCAACAGCTTGCAATTTGCTGTTTTTTTAAAAGCAGTTAAGTTGCTGTTAATGAAACTCAATACTTCCTGCACAGATATTTCATATTTTTTTCCAGTGACTCAAAGGGAAGCAGCAGCAACCACAGCTTGAGATTGAAGCCACTGAAGAAGTACTTTAAAGTCCATTCAAAAAGGCTCAACTTCTCTCTAGGAGCACTAAGTCAATCATTTTTTTAAACAAGGCATTATGGTCTCAATCTCTAAATTCAGACCCTCTAATAAGTATGCTGGTGGTCAATCTGGAAATTATTGCTCTGTGAATAAGATTTTAAGACATTCAGTACCTTTGGCGCTTGCCGTGTGACCGTTGATTGACAGCTGTGATTGACAGTTGGCTCGCCTGCTGCTCTCCCCAGCTCCAGGACTCACACTGAGTTGGACTGTTATTTTACTAGTTTAATGATACCTGTTACGATAATTTAGCTTAAGTAGCTAACGTTAGCCCAAGTGTGCAGCACTTGCTGTTCCCAGTAAGCTAGCATTAGTTTGGGTCCAAGGTAGCAGGGCGTGTTTCCAGAGCATGAAAGGTAATACCCTGTGCTCCAGGAAAAATGTTACACTACTTCTTGTATTGTCAATAAATGCTGGCACTGAACATAAATGGAAAGGTGCAGAATTTTCCAGTATGGACATAATTCCTTGGGCAATCCTGTCCCCTAGAAATTACGTTTATAATCTGTTGAATTCATTTCTCAGTTACAATGCAATGACAAATGTAATTGCTGGCTAGGTTGTGTTCACATGCAGTATTTTTCTCATGTGGTACATAAAAGTGCAACATTGATATACTGTACTGAAGTCATAGGGAGAAGGTCAGGGTGAACAGTGAGTGTACAACACGTTGACAGCAGAGACCAGCGTTCATATCCTGAGTCCTGTGTGTGGTTAGGTTTAGGCAACAAAAGCACTTTGGTTAAGGTTAGTGAAAGATTGACGTTCAGTTTAATATTGTTAAACACATTGTGTCTTGTGCTTCATATCACAGCGGATTCTTTCTGTATTAAATAGAGACCGTGATTTTTCCTTAACTTTAACCCAGTGCTGCCATAGTTGTTAATTAACAACAGTTTCTCATTACATTGACATGAAATGTAACTCGGACACGCAGAAATACATTTCCTTCAAAATTTATTTTGTTTTGCAATTTAGTTGTATATAAATGTAATCTCTAGCAGAAAGGGTTGCCTTGGGATAATGGACTGGAATTAAAGGTGTAAAGATTAACAGAATCAGTATGTATTGTAAAACTGAAACAACAGTCAGAGATGCAGCTACATACACAGTTAAAGGATCCAACAGCAACAAACCAATCTTTCCAAGTAACTCTCAAGTGTTTCTGCTGTTGCTCTTTGCATCTAGAAGCACATACTTTGAATACTCTGAACATAAAGAAATACTAGACTCCACCATACTTGCATTATACTTATAAATTTGCAAAACACACAGAGGTATCATAAAATGAAAAGATGTCAGTCTGGTGAGTAATGCTAGCATTAGCAGCTACTTCTAACGTACACTGCCCCTAACTCCTTCTGGTTGAAGGCAGTTACAGCCCTGAGCTGTTTCATTATGAAGCATTTATGAAAATACAAAATTCAGATGGATGACACCGACCTGTGAAAAGAAGTAAACCGAATCCAGCTTGGCAGTATTTCATGGAAAATGTCCTTTTCTGTGTCAGTTAAATTACTCCAGATATCTGTGTTTACTGCAGTTGATGTGGCAGTAGGCGTACGTTTCTGTGGAATTTTAAAATACTGATCTTCAAAACTAATATACTTTAATTAATTAAAAATAAAAATCTAAACCAATTGAATCTAAGCTGAAGTAATACTAACTTGCAGTTTAAATAATCAAATCACATCAAACTGGATTTCAGTCATAGTGGTATAAATGTATCTGTATCATATGGGTTTTACACTATGTGCACAGATATGTATTGCATAGTGGTATATTTAACTGTTGTTTGCTGTATTTTTCATCACTGTGACCAACTGAGTAATGAACCTCTTTATCTGTAGTCTCATTTCCCTTCACACCCTTCTTCAGGTTCCCAGAGCCACTGGAGAAGTACTGAAGCATTTTGTTCAGGACCACCCACATGCTCCAACAGTTTCCCCTAAATTAGACACAGAGGTACACTTTAATTGGTATATATATTAAGCATTTAGCAACAGCCTGTACAAGTTGCAGCAGAGCAGCCCTGCATTGAAATAGCTTTAGTGAGAGGAGGGGTTTTATAATTAGTGCTTGGAGATGCAGATTATGGCCTATGGTGATTTGATCTGACCTATTTTGGAGGAAGTAGGGCAGCAAAATGTCTTTTTACAGAGATAGGTGCCCTGCTGCAGCGCTGTTTGTCTGATGGTAAGTGCTAGGTGGACACACACTCCAGCAATGACATGGTTTTCCAGGATTAGATTGGCTGAGGTGAAATCACCCCTCTGAAACACTGTTCACATTATTCACATGACTAAACTGTATTGATTTCGTATTTTCTCTAAGCAAGTTCAAGAATCTGTCGGACGAGCTTATCTCTCACTTTAATCTAGTGTTTTATTTGCCAGCCTTGATCATACCTTAACCAAAGTTTATTCATCTTCACCACAATCTGTCCCCAAGGCTGCAGCTACCTTTTAAGACATTTTAGTGTATTTACATGCACATTAGCATCCCGGTTTTGAGTCCTATCCTGTTTTGATCATATTCAGGAGAAATCTGTTTACATGATTCTGATAGTAACCAGGTTTAAATCATCTGTATGCAGATGTATCTTGATTATCTTGAGTATCTTATCATGTTAGCCATAGAAACCTGGATCAAGTGACATGCGACAGTATCCTGGTTTCTATTAAGAGTACTCCAGGTAGCATATCCAGGTTTCTGAAGCCAGGATAAGTTGTTTACATGTGCAGAACATAATCAGTATACTCCAAAAACCCGATCATAATCAGGATACTAGTGTGCATGTAAACATGACTACAATAATTATCTAACCTTAACTGTAGTTATTATTTTAACCAACCAGACAACGAGGTCTCTTAACCTTAAAAAAAGTAGTCATTTTAACCCAAACTACAATGTTTCCCTAAGTATCACAAAGTATGTATTTTACCCCAAAACATGGTCCCTAAACCTAACCAGACCTTAACCACAGCACTGTCACATCATGAAACATTTATTTTCAACAGTGATATTTGAGAGTTTTTGAAGGCAAAGACAAACGATGTCCTGCTGATAGGGCGTCAGATCAGAAAACAAAATCATATTCAACGGTTTAATTTGGAGGACTTGTTTATAAGCTGATTCTGGTATGTTTTAGAGAATAATTTTAGGTCAACAAGAAATAAGAAAAGAATTCAGCATTTCCCCACAAGGATTTATTCCTGGCAGCATGGAGAATGCTTTGAAAATAAATTGAAATGCCTTAGATCCTCACATTGGGAAATAAAATTTACAGGCAGAATAATTGAATAGTTAACAAAATAAATATAAGTACAAACATTTTGAATAATTTTACATTTTACAGACTTTGTTCTCGGTGCCTGGTCAAAAATTCCTTAGGGGAGACTAGGACACATGACCTCAGTGTTTCTTATAGTTCATCGTGGCTATCCTGGCACACATGTTGTAGAAAGACCATTTTAAAAAAAAAGATTGAGATGCTGTCATTTAAAGTGATCTGTTATTCTGCAGAATTGTCTAATATCAACTAACTTTTTGGTTTGAGATAAACCACTAAAACATTTGAGACACCTAAATGAGCTTCATCAGAAAATACATAGCCAAGAGCCAAAATGTGCTTATATCACTGTGACATCACAGCAATTTGGTCTCCAAATGAGCAGATCTTCATAGCTATCTACATTGTTAATATGTCTCATGGTTTTTGAGGGAGAAAAAAACTAATCTGAACTGAACCTAGACAACCTAGCTCCTCATGTTAAAAATACACCTCCTGATTTTGTTACAACACCAACTCAAAATCCTAAAATGTTCTTCCAGCTCACAGTTGATGTTATGTGAAGTGTGAACTGTGTTGGTTTCAACAGTGAGCTGGAAGGAAATGTGGGGATTTGGAGGTTTGTGTTGGACACAAAATCAGGGAGTGCATACGGGACTGTATCTACACAAAACTGTCAAATAGATTCTGAATTCTGCTTCAAGTGGTCATAGCAGAGGAGTAAGTGAACAGATATGATATGACATGATATAATATGGATATCTATCTATCCATGTACACTGTTAAATATTTGATAGTGTTGAGGCAGGCCAGCAGAGCCCTGAGAAACACAAAGCTGGCAGGCCTCCAGGCTACTAGAGTGAGAAAAACTGACAGAGAGAGAGGGAGGGACATAGAAGTCAGACAGATGGGTGGTAGAGCTCAACGGACAACCAAGGACGGAGGCAATCCAAACAGGAGTGATTGTTTCAGATGGGATGTGAAGGGAACAAACAGAAGCACACAATAATTCCATGGAAATTATGGACATCCAGGCCAAGAGAGCACTTTACGACACATCAAGAGCCATGCTCTCCTTTTTCATATGGAAATGTAAAACACTGTGCTCTGATGGTGGATGTTTACCACAGTTACTCTTAACTTTTTTGCCCTCAGCGGAGCCATCCATAAATTTAGCCACACAGAATACAGATACAGGAAACAGAGCTTTGTAAATAATACATGATAATCACAACTCACAGCCTGGTGAGTGGTTCAGCTGAAATTTTTTTGTAAAACTGCCATTTCTAGGGTCAAAAATGTACAGAACTTAAAGTCTACATCTACAGGGGTTAAACGTCCCACAAGGGTTCAGAAAAATAGTTTGAACATCAGCCCCATGACAACTGATCAAATGTTGCTAGCTGAGGACAACTGAAAGCTCCAAAACATGCTTGTAAGTTGGGCTTTAATTTGATAATGTGTCGTGTAAATGAAAATATGGTTTGATAAGGGTTTTAGAGGGAATAGTTTTGACTGATGCTGCTAACGCCAATGCTACAGTATGTTCCAATAGTTTTAGTATACCTTAATATGAATGGTAGATGCTCTTTAAAAGTATTTCATCATCTTCTCAATTTGACCATTTCCGTGCCAAGAACTTGAGGATTCAGCGTTTCCTTCACTATTTTATTCTTGTCATGCTGTTACAGGCTAGTGATTAAAAGCCACCCACACCACTCTGGATAGACTTCTGTATTCAGACATGAGAATAGTGACTCACTGTGAAGGGCCGCCTAATATTCACACTGAGCTGCAGGATTCTGGGTGACAATGCTTTCTCATGAGATATTTTTGGTGTCTCCACTCTTCTATTGGGATATGATTTTCAGCATCTGACTTCTGGTCGCTGACTTCATTTTCAGCTGACACTGAAGCTTAACTTATCAAGAACAATGATACATTTGTTGAGTACATGATATGACATCTTACATTTCTGAACTTTAATGTCTGGACATCAGATATTAAAGTATTTCAAGTGGACTCAGTGACAAAGGGTAGCAAATGAGGAACCAACCCCTGCCTGGTATTACATGCGGTCTGTATCTCGATCTTGGATCTTAATCTTAGTATTATTTTTGAGAAAAACAGAACAGAACGTCCACTGAGTTTTAACCTTAAGTCCATTCGGTCAACTCAAAAAGCCACAATGAACTCTTCTCTACAAAGAAAAAATTAATCAGAGTCCAGCAACATCGATTTGGGAAACTCTCAGGGGCCACAACAATATGCAGGAAGAACATTAGCCTACTTAACAAGGCTGCTGAAAAGTAGTCTATGGGTGGACCGTTAGTTGTGTTTGTCTGTTACAGGACCCTCGCCTCACACATTGCAGTGCCCCCTTAAGAGCTAGTCAAGCTACTGTTGCTCTCTTCTGCAGAGTGGCTGATCATTCACACACCTGTTCACTGCAGGAAGATTTAGATGGTTAACCATTAATCCTGAATCTGGAAAGATGGTTGACTGAAAGTATGTATGTTAACATTACATCCATATCCACGGCACATGATAATGTTCCATTAGCTTATCTTTTTATAAACATTGGCATGCTGCTTGCATGTTTTCCAAGTTTGTTCAGTTGTTTTACTGGCACCTCTTGTTCAATTCTCAGTGGATTATAGATGAGTTTAGTCCATAAATCTGTAACATCAGATAACATCGCTGACAAAGACAAAATATTATTGAGTGCAAGATGCTTCTTATTAACAGTAGCACAACAGGTCAAACAGTTAAATCAACTCATTAACAAGAGATATTATTGCTGCTGCAGGTGATTTGTTTTACACATCAGCACCTAATTCCACAGATACATGCAGCTCATTAAATAAGACCGCAATAAAACAGTATTAGTGGTAGGATTTGTCCATCCATTCATTATCTCTATTTGACATAGTTTTCAGTGGTTACTTTTTATTTAGTTTTAGTCTTGTTTTCATCAAGAAAAAGGTTTCAAATATTTTTCATCATAGTTTTTTCTGACTAAATGAACACTGGGTGTAAATATAAAGGTCCCATGATCAGACAAATCACAGGATTATACCAGATGTAAAAATAGGGTCTAGATGACTGCTGACAAAAACATCATGCTTACTGGATGAGGATTTTAATGTAGAGATACAATCAAAGTGGTTCCCACAAGTGGCTGTGAGCAGTGGGATAATGTAGTCATTAGATGCATTCAGAAAGCAGGTAGGTGATTCAGGAGCATGCTAAGTCAGGGCAAAAAGTGGATCGGAAGTGGATTACACTCAATTTTAAAGCCAATGCTGGTATGACACATTGGTTTATTAATTTGCAATGCTTGGATGATCAAAAATGGATAGATGTTAATGTAACATGTGAGAAGCCATATTATCAATCAGCTTTTAAACAGCTCCACAGGATACTGAACAGCAGCCCAGAGACTGAGCATGTTGGAGCTGGGCAGGGAACGATCATTGGGCGAAGTTGTTTCTGCTCTCGTCTTCTAGCAAAGTTTTTGGAACAGATGGTTAGCTGGGTCTGCAGGGTCCAGGGCAATCCTCCATGCCCTTTTCCTGAGCCTGGTGTCCTGTAGTTTGGTAGCTTAAATGGAGGGCAGCTGGCACACTGGGGCTTATCCTTTTATTTGATTCCGTGCTCTCTTGATAAACATACACCTGCTATATCACTCTTTTTCTACCTATAGGTCAACCCTTTGATTTTCTCCTTGTTCTCACATTGTCATTTCCTGGTCTTAACAGTACTGAAAGGGCTCGGAAACGTAATTGTGGTTTATTATATTTTCCTGTAATGTAGGAATTGATCTTTTTTTATTCTATTATAATCATTAGAAGGTATGTTAGAAAAAAGCTCTTCTGGTGAGAGAATGTATTCAGATGTCCAAATTTCCAATGGAGCAGTAGTGTGTTTGCTGGTGCCTGGTTTGTGTTTGCTTGGCCCTGTGCTATCCATGGGCTCTGGGGAAAAGGAGGCAGCAGAGCAGGCAAGCTGCTCGCTCTACCAAGCAGATGGAACTGGTGGTAGGAGTGTTGGGAGGGGGTGATGGAGGGAATGCAGGAAAGAAAGACAGGGAAAGGTGAATGGGGTAGGGGGAGTCATGGGAAGATATCGGCTTTTCATTTGATTAACCTTCTTCTGCAGGTGAGCTGCAGAGTAGGTAGCATCTCAGACTAGCAAGGTAAGGTATTGAATTTAGTTTAATGTCAGTGGATGGACTGGTCCGGTTGGAACTGGATTCAACTGGACTGAATTACATGTCAATGGAACCACAAAGTACTGAATCGACTACACTGTTATGGGCTGAACTGGATTCACCGGGGCCCTGTTTCTACATTAAAACAATGCAGAGAGTTAGGCAACCCTAACCAGTGAGAAGTGCTGTCTGAGTCTGACTTCCAGGAACACTGTACAGTAGTTTATAATACTCCGAGAAAGGATTTTATACTGTTTTTACTGTAGGAGTTATTGTATCTTTTCACCGCAGTGATTGAGAATAAAACAGCAGAAATGCAGTGTTCCCCTTACAAAGTAAACTACCAGGATTGTGCACTTGCACATAAATCACTGACCAAGACGTTCCAGATGAAGTGTTGCATTGCAGCAAAAGTTGAGCCTGGTTCAGCTTGGAATTAAAACAAGACAATAGACAAAAAAAGACAATTCTGCTGCATTTTGATTCTTTTGTTTCACTGTTCATTTGTGAGTCTGGCAATGTTATGGTGCAATGAGAGTTCAATGCTAAATGACAATTTAAAGTCATCTTGAAAAGTTCTGATTTGACTAGTAAAATTCATGCAAGTGCATATTTTCAAGCAAATTACTGCATTGTGAAAGATGTACTTTACCTTGTCACTGCGAAGATGGAACATACATTGATAGTTCCCAATGTTTCTGTCAATATTATAAACCACTGTACAGTGTTTTGTTGTCTTATAAATTCATGGATATTTTTCTCCTTTTTGTCCACCTGTAGCTCCATCTCACCAATGCAGACCCTTGAATTTCTAATGCAGGATTAAATTTTTTGATCTGAACACCCGAATTTGAACTAGACTTAGCCCTTTAGATTAAAGACCTGTGTTCATTTACTATTTCCAAACATTTGGCTGACCAAATAGAACATCTCTTACACCAAACCTGATGACCCGTGACAAACCAATGTCACACTGTTGAAACAGGATGCTGACACAGTGTCACACTGATATTTACACCATGATCAGCCTGGAAATGTTATCATGCAGTTAATTAATTAATCTAACTAACTTTGAACTTAAATGATAAAATTGCTGTTTTATCTTTTTTATCATCAACAAATCCCATGAAGCAACAAAAACCTGCCTAACAAGCCCTGTCTGTATAGCCACAGGCTAAACAACACACAACTCCAACATCAATAAAAAAACATAAAAGACTCATACTGTTGCATTTAGGTAACATGTTTCTTTATGAAAATATATAAAAGAACTCAAAACTGCACCCTCAAGTATGTTCGGTGACTCCATTTAAACACTGAAGTTCATTTTTGACCTTTGGGAATGGTATATACAACAAAATGATCTAAGCTCATAGCTCCACTTGCTAGCTTTCGACCATGTCAGGGTCTTCATTCAGTGATTGGTCCTGGCTCAAGTGTCGTCATGTGACCAAAGTATGAAACTTTGGCTCTGTTTAAAGATGTCAAATGTGAATGTCTTTGATTTTTCTCTGACCGTCAACTGATTTCAGCTATAAAATCAGTAAAATAAAAAAGGGATCCAGAATGCACAAATAAGCATTTAAGAAAAGAACTTCAGAGCACTTATAAAAACCTCACCTGCTCCTAAAACCTCTTCAGGAAAATCTTTTGGAATATACACTTAGATGACATAGATTGGCATGAAGCACAGTTGTCTTTTTTTTGTAATTCTGTCCTTCAAATAAAATAACATAAATCAGTTTGTAGTTTTTGCACAATACACACTCCTGCAAACCCTCCTGTGTTGTCAACAATAAATTTCAGCTTTGTAATACTGAGACAGAATCAGTTGTGATTTCCCATCATCGATTTTCCTATTTTTTATTTGATTAATATCATATTATAGCTATCAAACATTTGTTTGTGTGTATATCATTATTACTATTATTACACAATAAAGACAGAATTACAATAATGCACCATGTATCCTCAGTAGCTGTTTGTTGATATTCTTCAGTTTGAAGATCCCCTCCAGACATGTTTTAGAATGTATAGAAAAAAACTCCACCCATTAAATTTGGATTTTCAATAAGAAAAGAGAAACCACGCTTTAAGTGGTCAGAAGACCAGAAAGGCGCTATACAAGTACAGTCCATTTACCATTTACCACTTTCAGCAGACGAATGTGAAAACAGCCTTCTAGTGTCAAACTCTGCACATACATCATTCTGCACAGTGAAGCTCAAACATTCAACTGTAGGAACACGAAGAAAAACACATTTTTGAGTGGAGGGGGGCTTTATGGAAAAGAAGAAGAAAATGAATTATTGGAGTAAAACATTTCAGCAGGAGGTAGAGAGACAAACTTGAAGAAAGTGTGATATGACAAAGATGGGAGAGAAAGGGATTTCAAAAGGAACGGTTGTAAATCTTCTGCAAGAAATCATCTGACTGAGATGTATTCATTTTTGCACTACTAGACTTTGAGTGTTCGTGTTTTATTAGCATTTAGCATGCAGGCATGGTTTTTCAAATCAACATCACCAGCGAATACAAAAGTTCATTTCTGAAACACTAACCAACATCTGCTTTGAATACACATCTGTATTCACCATGGGATTTTTTTTTTTTTTTTGGTAAAAGACACAAATCAAACCTTTTGGGGGATGTGTGTTTTGTATCTTCCTGAGACTTTACAGACATGTTTTCCTTGCATTCTGATTTCATAAAGCAAAAAAAAAACAAACACAAATCCTGCTGTGGAGTGCGGGTGAAAGGAAAGGTGGAGACAAAAAAAGAAAAAAAGAGAGGATGGAGTTGGGATGTGGAGCTGATGATGGTGGAGAGGTAGAGATGTTGTGTGTGGGAGACAGGAGACTGGAGGGAATTATAGATCTCTTTGCCAACGTGAGCAGCATAGAAAGCATCCCCCCCCTTCCCTCCCTCCTCCCCGCAGGGCAGCTGTTTGAATTCACTTCACGGATGAGGATAACAAGGAGGATTCCACTGTACCCATAAAAATAATAGTCACTGCCTTAATAAAACAACTTGACTTTGACATCAGCACACTGTATGGAGGAGGAATACGAGTCATCAGCAGCACTAATCTAATGGTTTGAACACTAACTGAATTCCTGTAATGTGTCTCCCTTCACATTGCATCTTGCACGTAAGGCTGTATATGTACAGCTTTTCGGTAGCAGTAGTGATGTGACTGGGCTGATATGAACACAGTGATTGTTACAATTAGACTGAGATTCAGCTTGATATAAAGTAAGAAATCACAAAACTGTCATGGAAACTGTCATGAAATCCCTCAAGTGATATGTGCTTTTCTCACTGCTAGAGGCATGGCTCTTTGCATAGCAATGTTGGTCTTTCAACCAGTCTGCTACTTTCAGATAGAAATACGTCTGAAACTATTGAATGGATTGTAACGAAACTTTGCACAGTAATTCATAGAAATTAATGTCAACCAGTTCAGAGTGAAATAACTAGACTACAATAGGATGGACCGGCACAAAATTTGCTCCAGACATTTATTCTCCTCACAGGATGAATCATCTAATGCCATCACATCTCCAGTTTGTCCAATACTGTTGTTTATGAGCATTTTACCATTGTCAATATAAGAACGCTATCATGCTGACATGAGCAGTTAACCTCAAAGCATCACTGTGCATTTTTTTCCATTTTCAATCATCTTATAATCTTAAAAACACACCAGAAAATTGCCTCTTTACTTTCTTCCGCTGATCTTTCCTCTAGCACCTCCATGAGGTTGACATTTGTGGTTTTGGAGTGAAATACCTTGACAATGGGCATTTTTCATTCATTCAGTAAAAAAAACAAACTGCTAGATAGATATTGGTAGAGAAAAGCATGGTTCCTAGACAATTGGCCTCATGCAAGTTGCACTTACAAGTGATTTAAAGCTGGAGTGCAGGACTTTTGTTTCCGCCTTCTGGCAGTGAGACTAATTACAAGAACACTGCCGACACGTGCTTGCATCATTAGCTCCGCCGTAGCCTAATCCGTCTCTGCTGTTGCGGCTGTAAAACAGTGGATACATTTATTTAATGTAATTTATTAATTAATTTATTTAAATTTCGGCTCTGTAAAAATATCTCTGTATGTTTTCATCCAGTTCATTTCTTTACAGCAGGAAGTGGCTTTTTGGTTTCATGCGCAACTGAGCAACTTTTATAGGAATGAACAGGGTCCTGCCTCCAACGCTGTTACAGGTCTCTTCATACATCCAGCCACCAATTTTCATTCAGTTGAATAGGTGCCATCTTTGAGTTCGGTATCCAGTTCTTGTAATAAACCATGATGCACCGTCACAGAGAATCTTGGTCTGGTTTCCCCAAAAATCTGTAATGGCTGCAAAGTATCTCATCCATAATAGAAACCTGAAAAACCATAAAGCACAAATGAGGCACAGGGTGTGCACTACAAACGTTTACTGGTACAAATGATTTACAGAGCTGAATAAATTGTGAAACCTTGACTGGCAGTAGAGGAAAACATTCAAATCATTTATAAGAGAGGACTTGTAGGCAATGCAGTCATGTCAAAATTTCAGTCTATGGTGGGCCACTATAAAGTACTATTGATTGATTCAAAATGTCCCTAAGAACACAATTACCAAAATAAAATGTAAAACAAAACAGAAGGGCCCAACCAATACTGGATTTTTGGGGCTGATGCCGATACTGATATGAGGAGTAAAAAAAATTCCAATATTGATATATTGGCAGATAATCTTATATATACATAATATATACATAAACATACATGTTTCCAATGATCCCTCAAATCCTATTGACAAAGACATGAAAGCTATAAGGCACGTATCGGACAACATATACGCCAATGCTGATATATCTATGATAGGCTAATATCAGCCAATAATATCAATTTACCGATATACTGGTCAGGCTCTACAAAACAGCACAATATAAAAAGAGGATATCCCCAGAACACCTTTTCACATAGTTTGCAAAACCGTCATCTGGAAAACAGCTAAAGCATAAAACGTCTGCTTTGTTAGAACATCCTTAAAATACACTGTCTGTCATTTGATCTGGAGGTTGCTGAGAGCTAAAGCACTAAAAAGGCTCATTCCACACTGACACAAAGTGAGAGTTTATGTAGGGAAAGGGAAAGGAGAAGAGAAAACAGATGAGCACCTGTCAACTTCAATATTCAGAAACTCATTTCACAACTCCACAATTCAACATCACCACGCAATCACAGCTCATTTCAACACATGCTGCATTCACTCTCCAAGGGAGGTGAGACAGCATGACACACAGTGTTCAGTCATCATTTGGGTCAATCAAAACCCCACTGGAGGGCCTTGGAGATGTAGAAATTTTATAATATTTTCCTCCTGTTCCCTCCTTCATTCAGGAACATTGCATCACCACACCTAGAGGCTGTTCCTTCCCACAGACAGAAACATACTGTATTTTGATAACCCGGGGTAGTAAGATGCAGCATGTCTCTGTAAGAGCAACCCCACAGGTGACTGTTATATTCTCCAGAGTGACCAGACAGACTGCTTGCACATGTACTGCTTCTCTCACACACACATACATAGTACATACACAGTCTGAAGAAGAATGAAATATTGTTGCGGAGTTCTACAGTTTGGATGACATCCTCAGGCTTCAACAGCAGCCCATTAATAGAATAAGGTAACCTTTTGGACTGAATAAGCTGCCGAGTGGTTTGCAGAGATGAAATGAAATGTGGCGAGTGCGGAGTTGGAGTGAGGATCAGACCTCCCAGCATTTATCTATCAGTCTACTGGAGTGTGACCGTCTGCAGTAACCCCTTATCTCCTCTCTTGTCTAAAAGCTAACTGCTGGAAAGCACAGAAAACTGACACACACACTAGAGCTGTCAATTTTTATTCATGGTTTGCACTGCTCTGCAGACGTGGAAAAATATTGAGGATTCGACCTGTAATGATCTGTTTGAATTCAAGATTCACAGTGTCCACAAGTTACTTGAAAAGTCCAATAATTTACATGATGTATTACTCATTAAAAAGCTATTCTGTTACTGAACTAATTACTCAACAGAAAAAATAGTTAATTAGATAGTTAATATCGTTACTCAGCCCAGTTGTGTCAAGTTGTCCTTTAAATAACTTGGACGTGGTTTAACAAGCAGCAGCCGACAGTTTGGACATATTTACTGACCATCAACAGCTAGCTTAACGTCCCGTCTTCTCAGTGAAGCTGCTTTGTTCTCACAGCCTCCAACTCTGAACTAAGCCAGCTGATTCCTGAATGTATGTGGCTAACATTAGCAAGCCAGCTAAGAACACACAGCATGAAAATAAGACAAGTTTGGAGTTCAGGGATTAAAGTTTTCCGTTGCTATGATGAATTTCTGTCATTTGGAGTCCATAGAGGCCATTTATGAGATCAGTGTAGATCCGAGGATAAAAAAAGAGAGTAATGGGGGTGTTGAAAGAGAAAGAGATTAGTAACTTCCTGTTCATCTAATATCTTGTTTGTGAACTTCGATGGTGTTAAAAGAGAGTCAGAGCTGCATGCTATTAGAAGTTGCCAACTGCCACACTCACTCAGTCAGTGGGATTGCTCACAGCGTGTGCACGTGACACAGATCAGTGCAGAGTATCTAAACACAGAGCAACACTCAACTTTGGCTCATAGTTCCAAGTGACAAATCAAACATCAGAAAAACACATGATGGATAATAATGGTACGTTGCAAACTGATATCGAACCTCCATCAAACCACAGCTAAGATGTCAAACAAGTCCACAACTAAACTGTCAAAGTAGCAGGGTGTTACTGAGATTAGTAAATGTAATGTGATTACTACATTTCAAATTGCAATCCCTTACACTACTCATTACTGAAAAAATGAATCGCATTACTGTAATCTGTAAGAAACTACCACCCAACTTACTACCCAACACTGGATTCACAGTATCTGTTACAAAACTCTCAAGTCCAAAGGTCCACTTCCCTGCGTTTCCAGTGGTGGAGGAAGAACCAAAGCCTTTACTACAGGAAACTAGCAATACCACAGTGTAAAATAGGGTCATTTTAAAAATGTTGGCATTTAACATTCAAACCTATGGTCATTGAATACAATGCAAGATTTTGCAGTATTGTTCAGTATCAGTATCTGTCTGGTGACTGCATTGTTCCATGCGAAGATGTAGAATCATGAGCCCATTTTTAACTTTTTTTTCAAAGTTATACAGTTTGACACCTGGTGGTATAGAGTAAGAAACTAAACACAGAAAGTGGGTTAGGGTCTTTACAACATGTAGGTTCCTTTTGATTGACAGGAGTCAGTCACGCATTCTGCATTTCTCATTGAATCTAAGGGTTTTCAGAGAAAAATGGACATAGCATCCCGATCAATGACCATGAACACTGAAATTCTGAAGAGAATTTCTGCTGCTGTCTTTGATTGGCTGTCTTGTGAGAGTTCACTGTCTTATACTGTAAATGCACACACACACACCCACACAGACAATGCTACAGTTTGGAGAAGCATGTGATCCTTTGGGAATGAAGTCTGAGTGCTCACTGTCTGCCCAAAAAACACAGACAGTAATGAATTACCAAACAGCAGCTGTAACATTCCCTTCAAAGACACACTCTGGGCTATTTGTCTTCTTAGGAACCAGTCACAGATGAATAAAACCATTTGAAGTGAAGAGATATTATACATTCACACGCTGGAATGTATTTCTTTCAGTCCCTGCTGTACCTAACTGGCTGATGTCATAGGGGTGTTTATAGAAAAATGCATCTCAGAGCTGCAGTCAGCTGCAGACCCAGACACTGTGTTTGTCTTGGAGCTGACTCACACACCACAGTTCACACAGGGTAAAACACCACTTACTTAGAAAATGTTATTTATCATACATGACTGATTACTTGGTTGATAACGTTACCTCCGATGTATCCACTGACCCAACAGCATGCTGTAGTCTTACTTGTAATTAACTAAAAATAATGAGATTGTTGGCAAAACAATTTATAAGGTAAAGACGCAAGAACTGTGTTAAGGGTTTTCCTCGCTGAATGGAATAACACATTGAATGTCTGAATATTCAAAGTTGTACTAATCAATGGATGAAATGGTAACGTAGCAGGGGGTGGCTCAGGGTGATGAGCCAACAAAAAGCTTTTCAGCCTCTCTCAGCTCATTGTTTTGGTTTTGGCCCACAACTTCACAGTTTTATCTCAGTCTCACTGCTCTCATTAGCAGCAAAAAAAAATCTCTGATAAATCCAGACAGAGTTAATGACTAGCTGGTAAATAGAGTGGAACATTTAGCAGCTAAAGAATCAGATATTTTAGAGTTGACGGAGACGAAACCAGAGCTAAAAAGAGAGTGAATATTGAACTTACATTCAACAGTTGGTCAGAAACACAACCTCTAATAAATACTTATATTGTTTGAGCAACATAGACTGTAAGACTGTATAAGACTGGGGATTAAAGTGGGCCAAAATGATCTGGAACCTCCAGTTAAACTCACAGATGAAATCCTCCCTCCAACCAAACTATGGGTTGCAATGGCAAGGTGGCGCTGTCCGTATTTCCGCTCGTTGACTCTGCAGGAAGTGAAGATGGCAGAAGCAGCGAAGACTAACTTCGCTGAAAAGTTTAGACAAAATATGAGATATTCGTGTCTTTTTATGTTTGTAGTGAATGAAACTCGCAAGATTTTTCTTTGTTTAAGCTGATATTCATCTGCTGGCCTTCAGTAAGTTTGTTCCTGACATTTATTCAGCTGTTTCTCTGCTGTGGAACGATGGATGTAGTAAGAGCTGGACTAAAAATGACACAAAAAAATCCAGTCCTATAAGAACTGGTCATCTGTGGTGCAAATGCCAAAAGAAGATTCTAGCTTCTGGTTTTTCATCCATGTTGTGTAGCCCACTGAATATGCACAGTAGCATTTCCCCCGCTGGCTTCGCCTATGAGTTCCCATGGGCTTGACATTGTAATCACAGATTTTTAAATTGCTTTTCTCAGCTCGAGGAATGTCTTACAAATATAAAACCTCCATGGATCAAAAGTTCATAATAGAAAAAGTCATAATTGATGTTGTTTGCAGTTTGAGGTGTCCTGTCAACAGTTTGATGTCTTTTTTTACAGTGGTGGTCTATGGGGAAAATGCTTTTTGAGCCACTTGATGGACTTTTTGCTGCAATGCTGAGACTGAGTGGCGGAGCCTTATCCAGCCCTTATTATACATGCATATGTGGAACTGAATGAACATTAAGAGAGACAAGAGACAACGTTGTTTTATCTCTGGATTTCTGAATATAACATTATTGATGAGCTCTCCACACAGAAAACATTGTGATTATCAATTATTAATAACAATGAACAACAACAAATGACCGTACTGCTCTCCCGTATTTGTGACTGACAGTAAACCACTGTAGCATTATTGTATCTGATAGTGATAACTCAATAACATTTGAAGTGTGAGTTAAATAAATGGCTTGTGTGGGAATTCTACACCTTGTCTGAGCTGAGATCTATTCAGCTGCTGAGGAGCTATGAGGCAGCGTGTGGAACAGCGTGACTGATAGATATGTTTGTGAATGTATTAAGGTATTTTTAGATCTGTGATTACATTTTTTCTCAAGTCACACAGACAGCAGGATAAAGTAGCTGCAGCTGGAGCTACAGAAAAAAGCAGATATCTGCTCAGTCTGCTCATCATCACCTCTGACCCTCAGCAGTGGCCTCCCATTCTCCAGGTCTGATGGATGATGATAGCACACCGGTCAGTACATAGCTTCTGTTAAGCACCATGCTCTTATTTTGCTTGTCTGTGTTTTGTCTTTTCTGTTCGCAGTGCTGACTGTGAAAGGGGATTCTCTGACATGAGCGATATAATAACGCCACTACGGACAGAACTACCAATCAACAAGGTTTCAGCACTGACGGTCATTTCTTCGGTTGGGCATCCTTTGGACCAAAAATATGTCAAGAAATGGGTGGTTAAAAGAAGGTCAGCTAAACCAATAGCCTTTCCACAAATGAAACAAGTCCACCAGAGCTCACAGTACAATATCACTTTGGGATTTATTTTGAGGTGAGCCATTTTTCCCCTCTGCACCACTCCACTGGATAGAAGGGATCCCCCACCTGCCAAATCCCACCTTAAGCCATGTATAAGACTGTATGACTCTTGCTAAACAGCAACTACTGTACCCACAAGTTGCAATTAAATGAATTTAAATTTGATTAAAAACTGCAAACACAGACATTATCATTAGGTGACCTGACTGAAAACCTGAATACACATTGTCTCCCAGAGAGGTTTGCTATGTTTGCCTGCTGTTTAATGCATTGTAACTTCTCTTAGCACAAGTAGAGATGAGACTTAAAGTTAGCAACTGACTCAATAATGGCAGTTACACAGAAATAAATATCTGAATTGTGCTAGCATTACCTGACATTAGCCACCATGATCTTTTCATTTGGAGGAGAAAGATTGTGTCGATTCTTTTATTAAAAGTGACACTATATCCCCCTATGAAATAACTGTTGTCACACTCTGCTTCTTCTGGCGTCTTTCTCACTGCAGGATTGCTGTCAAGAAGATACCAGCCAAGCAAATGAGCTCCATTTTTATTACAGATTCATGTTAGCACCACCTCTAGTATTAAATGTGTATAAATACCAGTTAAGATATGGTTTACCCAAGGTATCCGCTCTAATATTTGGTAATCACCCCACGATTTGGTGTTTGTTATACAGCACATCCCTCCCTGCATATGTGTCTAATATTTTCAGGAGCTTCTATTCCCAGCCTTTCACAGATATTATCCACAGCAGTGCCAGACAGGAGGTCTGAACTTATTGATGTGAAACATTAACAGTCCAACGTTAAACCCCTTGAAATTGCTTTGAATTTGGTGGACTCGTGGTCCTAAGCGAGGGCAGAGCAGCTGTCCTTCAGCTTTGGCTTGGTGAGCTCTTTGGAGGAATGGCACAGAGAGATTGGTATCTGACTTTGGGAATAAGATCAGGTCACGGTCTGATGGGAGGTTTCATGGTCTACAGGCTGAGCTGTAACAGGATCGCACAGCTGCCAAAGTAACACAGCAGCAGGTAACACAGACAGCATCACACAGACTCATGCACATACACAGACTACGGATACACACACATTCATGAGGCTGAAAGTACTGAATGCTGTAAGAGTATCCACTCACTTCAAGTTAAAATCATTAAATTAGTCCCGGTTGATTCATGACACCTGTGATTACTGGTGGTAATGGTGTATAATACAAACACACTATTGTACAAAAGTATACCAGCATAGAGAGAGAGAAGGTTTCATGTCTCTCATTATAAAAATATAATCTGAACATGTCCACATCCACTCTCCTGTACTCAGGTTGCCGTAACAAGGACAGTGCAGGGTTTACTGAATCTACCATGACTTAATAGGCACAGTAAAAAAAAAAAAAAACCCATCCTGGCTTACTAGAAGGATGAACAGTCTGACTGGCCCACTGCCACCAAAATCAGGAAAGACGGACTGTCATTCACCCAACTGCATCAACCCTCCGCCATCTGTTCACGTAGGCTGTTTCTAGCAGGGCCGCTGGCACTCCATTCATATGCATGTCTCCGGTAGATAATGAGCACACAGCTAAATGAGGCACTGTCTTGTGATGAAATGTTATTGTTAGAATCTATTTTCATTGATACGACATGAACTTGGGAGAGAATTATCTAGAAATGGTAAACTTGCATTTGTAAACTATGGAGCCTTAGGATTTTTGAGGCTGATACAAACATTTAACATTTAAGATATCTATTCACTGTAAATTTAAAAATGTGGTCACAATATAATGGCCAATATACATTATTTTACCCAAACATGCTACAAAAATGACTTTTTTGCCTTTTTTTGTATTAATCTCATCCTTCTCTTTGTCATTTTAAGCTTTTCAGATGTCGGTTCCTCGTGTTGTTTTTTGCTCGGTTTCTTTCTCTTCTTCTCCATTTCTTTTTCCTCTGATGTGCCCCATTCTTCAAAACTTCATAACAAGTAAGCTTTGACAGCTGTGCTCTTTAATGTTGCTATGGTTACACATTGAGTGGTGAATACATTTAGAACAGTGACACAAACACTGACTTGGAAGTTATTATCACCATCAAACTTATCAATGAGTGTTTCAACACATAGAGTGAACAGCAGGAAGCCACGAACCTATAAAACACGGGTATGAAATATACTATATCTGTTTTTGACTAGAATCAGGTAAGACATATAAACATACTGAATGTAAGTTTTAAATGATGCATCTCAAACATATATGGTCAAATGAAAAAAAATAGCAATTTAACCTTTTAAAACAACTAGAAAGCAGTGAGTGGACATGTCAAAGCTGCACAACACTTAGCTATTTCAAAATGTTTCAATCTGCGTCTGGCTCTACATCAAAATACACACAGAGATACACAATCATGAGACAGTTTTTTGATTTAATAACCATGAGTAAATAGTGAAGACATTCAAAAAATACCCCATCACTCATTCATTCATGATTGAAATTTTTCCCCAAATTTCATATAAATCTCTTATCAGGTTTCAATTACAGATAAATAAACCGCTGACCTCCACAGCTTAAGGTCCTCCACTCCTTCTTCTTCATGCCTCCAAAGCATCCAAAGCCTCCCTGGACTGTTTTCAGAACAGAAATAATATGTTGAAAAGAAAATGTTAGAAATAAGAAACAGTCAACTTAAACTAAACTCCAAACACCAGGTTGATAGATAGATAGATAGATAGATAGATAGATAGATAGATAGCTTCACACTACAAATATGCATCTGTCCTTTTTGAGAATTACTTTTATTTTACATAACAGTGCAACATCATATACACACTATAATGCTGGAGAATATGGTGAAGGTCGATCATAAAATAACTGTTTGATATAGAACAAATGCAGCTAACGTCAGAGGCTTCAGACACCACCACTTATTCCTGCAGCTTCTCCCAAACACCACCTGTGAATGAAAATTACAAATGTTTTAGCTGAGCAAACAGAAAGTCACCAAGCTGTGTAACTAGACTCCAGGAACCCGCGTTAGATAACCGAAGTTAATAACTAACGTCCTGCCGTGTCAAATGGTTACACAATAGGATGCTCACAATGTTAGCTAATTAACCATGTTCTTCCATCACAGAGGCAGCAGTGAAGTCTGTCTCTTAACCTGCATGGAAACTAGCTGCTGTTTTTCCTGCTGGAAAAAAGTGGACTTCAGGGCCTGACAGCCTGGAATTTGTGTAGCCTGCACAAACACTATTATTCAAAATGATGAAAAAATGATGAAAATCAAAACAAAACTAGCAAAAAAAAATTACAAATTTACCAAATGACTCAGTACCTAATACCACACAGTGTACTGCAGCTGGGAGGGCTGAGCAAGACCCTTCTGTAACGTAACATGACATGTTGTTGAAAAAAGAGCTTGTTTTACGGTCGCCGCTCAAAATACCTTTCCATCTTAATTTATGATTTTATGTCTTGTTAAACTAATAAAATTATACATTCGTCTTTCACAGGATAATTTTTGTGACACATGAACAGTAAATCCAGTTAAAAAAAAAATTCAATCTGCAAGTTGCTCTTTAAAAGTTGTTCAAAAAACATTAAATGCAGCCTTTGTGAATATATGTATGTGCCAACACTGATACACTCGTGATAAAACAATATTGACCAATAATATCAACATGCTGATATATCACCCATACATAAAATCACCTGATGAGTAACACTTTCGCTTTCACGTTTGGAATAAAACCATGGGAAACGCCTATGCCACTTTAACTTCCCATTAAACTGTCTACATGGGAAATGGTCAGTCCTGTTAGTGTGACCATAAAATCTAACTAATAAAGTCATCACATACTATATTTTTAAGTTTTCCTGCACTTCTGTCCCTCCTATCAAACAGCTTTCCTTACTTGATATTTAACTGGTTCCCACTTTCAAATGCTTTCTCATTAGGCTTGTTTGAAATGTGCCAAGCTTACACTTGATCAGTCACCAGTGATCCTATCACTATTAATTGGCCACCTGATCCAAACAAATACGGGGTAGCGTATATTACATAATATTTTAGCCCCTTCATAAATGTTAATGGGATGCATAAAATATTAGGAACACCATTCAATATAATGCACTCCAGTACACCAACACCACCCACTACAACTTCAATAAGAAATATAAAGTAGAATTATCACCTTTGGGACAATGTCAACAAAAACTGAAAATGTATAAGCTTTGGAAATGTAGAATTTATGGTAGAGCTGTTGTATTGGATTGCGTGGTAATGCAGTCCAATACAACAGCTCTGCTTGATTTTCTGATAGATTTTCGTAACTGCCTGCTCCGACCTTCTTCACAGGTGAAGTGAAATTCATCTCAAACAAGTCTAAAGCATTATGTCCTCCTGTGCATTAATTAAGGAGGTGTCTAATTAAGGAGATTATAGAATGATTAAATTGAACAAAAAAAAAAATCCCCAAAATGACAGCTGTGCGAAAAAAGGAATGTAAGAAAATGTCATCCCAAAAGTTACGCACCATGACTGTCTTGTCTACACTGCCTGTCCCTGGATAAAAAAGCGAACTACAACTCTCTGCAGTGTCAAAATATTTTATCCAAACTTTGGTTTATTTCCAGATGAATGTGTGAAAGAATAACATAATATATGAGCAGTAACATATAGAGGTGAGCTGCTGGCTTGATTAGGTCCGAGGAGAGATTCATTGATACATGAAGTGTGCTGTTCTATGGCTTCTCTGTCATGTGTCAGTCCCAAACAAAATTTACAAACAGGCTGTGTGAAGAAATTATCCTTTACATCACTTAAAAATAAGTATTTCAAAGATTTGATAGAAAGGGATTAGTCTATCATCTTCTCGATCTGATTTCAGCCCCTCTGCTTTCCAAATTTGCTTTCTTTCGTCAAAGGCAAAGGTCTGCAAGATAAGACAGCAGGATTCAGACAAGAGGCTTCTATTCCTTATTCTTTAAGGCCTGTCATATGAGCGCTGAGAAAAAGCTTCATGTCACTGATGAGAGTGGAAGTTTGTGCTTTGTCAGGCAGTACATCAAAGTTTCTCATTTGCATTTTGTGAGAGTTTCATAATGAGTAAATAAGTATATGTATATATTCTATTGCCCGCCTACCTGTTTCCCTTGGAGACAAACATATTGAAAGTACCTTAATTATCTTTTAATCTCTGCATATACAACTTCATATAAACTTAGGGTCACTTCAATTCATGGCTCAGTTTCCTATACTTTCCAAGCTCAAAGGTCTGGAAACTAAATATATATTCAACCAAGTGGTTAAACCTTTTCATCTTTAATGTAAGGGCAGATAGGGCATACAGCTACATTTAGGGCTAGACTTTGGTCTATTAAGGATCAAATGAAGTCGTTTTAGCCCTTAAAGTTGTCCTATACACTACAGTAGTACTTGTCAGATCTGTGTGTCTCTACTGGTGACAATTTGCAGCATGACAGACTACTACCTGATTGAATCCAGGCTTTCTCTTTACTGAATTTAACTTGAGGTGGGAAAAATGGAAATTTGAGTGAGATCTGTAGGCTCTCTTTTGTTGGAACACTGTTCAAAGGTTAAGCAGTAAAGTCTCAGCATTGACAGGCAGTATTCAGCTGCACTCTGTCAGTGTGCAGAGTGCAAGAGACATGAACCTTCTAGCCCTAATGAGGTCTCTACATTTGCATGTGTGTGTGTGTGTGTGTGTGTGTGTGTGTGTGTGTGTGTGTGTGTGTGTGTGTGTGTGTTCAGGAGCTGCAAATGTACATAAAGGTGTTTTATTTATGTTTTCATTGCTGAAAAGCCATGTAGTCGTGAAACAAAGTAATAAAATGGAAAATGAAATCCAGAGGGTCACCATTTAAGGCACAATCCTGGAAGCTAACATAGAAAAATTGACCTAAAATATAAATAAATATAACTGAATAAATATTTTTTTTTTCTTTTTTTTGATCTTCTTCAGTTGGATTGGTAACATAATTTCCATCAAAATAAATACTTAAATGTATCACTTAAATCCTTCTTGTTTGCAGCTCCTTTAACTTTAGTACATTTATTTCTATAGGCTTTTTACAATAGATTGTTTAGAGGGGTGGGATTTTTTTGTCTTTGATTACTTATCAGATGTAAACCAAGGATGACATTTATCAAAATCAAGAGTTGAATTTTGATTTAAAAAATATTGATGTGAAGATATGTACATTTTGTTTCAGGGGTTTTCCCACCTTGCTTGTGCTTGGCTCTCCATATGATGCATGCAGTCGTATAGGTATGTGGGTGCCTGCAATGCACTTGCTGTGTGTGTGTATGACTGCCAGGCGTATTCACCTCTGCCGTCTCACATCCTCCTCACCACAATGCTTTTCCTGAACATGGTTGAGGCAGAAGATTGATAGTCTCTCCTCTTCACTGCTCTCACAAAAAGACCTTTGAAAGGCGATCTGCTGGGTCAGGGCACAGTGGAACGGGGCAGAGGGTCCACCACCTCTGGCGACCTTTGACCCTGCTCCCCCAGCCCTCTGAACTGCAACTTCTTTGTGCTTGACTGGAGGCTGATTAAACAGGGCAGTGCTGGCCGTGAGAGATGGGAACCTTCCTTTGGTTGGTGATTGGTGCTAACCACTTAGGAAACTTGCCAAAGAATCAAGTCAGTGTATACCTGTACCCACACACACAAACACTAATACACACAAGTAAAATGTATTCTTTCAATTTTTCATGCCCCTGTACTAACTTATAGGACGGATATCAGTTTAAATTCTATACTTTAATTGTAATGAATAATGACAGCTGTTATTATTTTGTGTGAATTGTGTATACATTAGAGATGGATTTCAGATTTTTTTTTTAGTGTTGTTGAAAGAATGTTTAAAAGTGCAGTTTCCTGGAGTTTCACTGGAGCAGTAATTAGTCTAACAGAGGTTGTTTTTACAGCGATATAATTAATTGCTGGCAGTGTATCAGTTACATTAGCATAGAGTTTCCTGAAAACTGTTTGTTTCCTCCCAGGGGTTTAGTTCTTCCTTGGAAGGAGACAATCTCTTTTTGCCAGCTCACATACAGTAGAAGATGTATTTCCTTCTTTCCTGTCCTGCTTATTGTTTTTTTCCTGCCTTATTTCCTTCGTCCCTTTCTTGTTTCCTAACTTCTTTATTTCCTTGTTTCCCTCCTCCTTTATGTTCTCATTCCCTTCCTTCCTTATTTCCTTCCTCCTATATTTCCTTATACCCTTCCTTTGTTCTTTTTGTTTTATTTACATGTTGTTTTAGCTCAGAGTTGGAGGCTGTCAGAACAAAGCAGCTTCCCTGAGAGGACAGGTCTTCATGCAATCACTGCGCTTAACGTTAAGCTAGCTGTTGATGGTCATTAAATATATCCAAACTGTCAGCTGCTGTTGTTAAACCACAATGTCTAAAGGACAACTTTGACTGAGCTGACAGCTGAAGAGCAAAAGGAAAGTAACAAGTAATTTAACTAATTACTGTGGTTGAGTAAAGTAACATAATAACTGTTTAATGAGTAATACATCATTGTAAATGATTACATTTTTCAAGTAACTGGCCCAACACTGTCTCCAAGAATTTATGCTCAATTAGTACTAAACTGTTTTCTTAACTGCTGCTCCAGACCGTATATAAAGCTGGATGTAGCTAGGTGTGATGTCATATGTTGGTTTGCATTGGAGCAGGTTTGAAGCATCTTTTCCATTTAGAAACAGGGCATTCAGGAGTGTGGGTTGTTGCCTTTCACACTCTGGAAACACGCCCTGGCTACTGCGGACCCAAGCTAACACTAGCTTACTGGGAACCTGAGCTGTGCAGACTTGAGCTAATGTTAGCTACTTTAGCTAAACTGTGTTAACATAGCAGATATCACAATAAGTAACACTGAACTTAGTGAAATACTGCAACAATAGTCTGACTCAGTGTGAGTCCTGGAGCCCGGGAGAGCAGCAGGAGAGCCAACTGTCAATCACAGCTGTCAATCAACAGCCGCACGGCAGACATCAAAGCTACTGTTAGTCTTCAAATCCTATTAATGGAGCAATAATTTCCAAAATGCCCACCTGAATTTAGAGATTGAGACCATTCTGACTTGTTGAAAAAAATGATTGACATCTAGTGGCCATCAGTGGAACTTCTGCATTGACTTCAGCTTGAAGCCGTGGTAGTTGCCGCTTGGTTCACAAGCAATGTTTTTTGAATAAATAAAGTGCTACATTAATTTATCACTCTGAAGTCAGAGGGAGGAAGTTGGAGTGGACAGCGGCCATACCAGACACAGTATGTTGACACTAGAGAGATTTTCACATCCTGATTCCCATGTGTGTTGTGGTTAAGGCAACAGAAGCACTACTGCAAGATGGGATATTTTGGTGGAGAAAAAAAAGAATTACATTGTCACTGCACACTTGTCAAATATGTTAATTAACATTTTCTCAATATGTTGAGAGAAAACATAATTCATATTGCAAAACATTTGTTGTTGCAATTTAATTTAGTGTATATGAACTTAATTTCTAGGAGACAGAGTTGGCCGACAAGCCCTGCAAGTAGCAACATGCAGTGTTGCTACCACTTAACAAAGAAGAATCTTTCACAGCCTTCAATTTAACTCTCTGCCAGCCTTGAACTCTCAGTCAACATCTCTACCAGCCTTTTACCTGGAGTTGTTCATCACGAGAGACAAATGTGTGTGAGTGGTTTAGGTCTGGGATGACAGCCCTGGGACCATACCACTCAGTGTAATTAGATGAAATGACCAGTGTGGTGTCAGGGATGTTGTCCTCCTCTCTGCACTGCTACATCTCCTCTCTTCTCACGAACTGGAATTCAGGTCAGTTTCCTAACAGAGTCTGGCAGTGGGCTGGGTGAGTCACCACTGACACAGACACACAGAGAGCCAGTTCATTCAGCATTCATGGATGTTTATGCGCTTGCATATCCATAAAGGGAAACATAATATCTGTGTGAAAAAAAAGACAGGATGCAGAATCTGTGTTTAAAGCTGCAGTAGGCAAGAAGTGAATAGAAAAGTCCAAATGTCTTCTCAGGCTAAAGCACGACCCAGGACTGCAAACGAGCAGAGCGTCCTGTCTTAACTGGGAGACTGTCAGTGTGCTCATGAGTCGTGAGTACTGAAATCCTTAACATGCCTATAATTAAGTATCAAAGGCAAAAGGGCTCAATATACAAAAAAGTTCCCTTTCACAGTGTTAAATTCTTGTTATGATCATGTTTAGTTAATGTTTGTGCTGCAAAATGCTAAATTGCAAAACCGTCAGTGTTTGAGCTTTGAGTTTTATTTTGTTGAAATTTTATTTGCCTTTTCATAAGCAAGATAGAATTAAAGAGAAGCTCAAAATGTGTTCTTTGAATGTCAGGTCTTACTACATCTGCATGTTGACATCTACATGTTAACAGTCAAACTATAGTGTCTGGGATGACGTCACTTTTTCTCAACGTTGTTGATCCATTGAAACAAACAACAGAATATGAGAGCAATGGTTAGGAACATAAGAACAGAACTGAAATGAAGAAGTACAGACCAGTGTTACAAACATTATAGAGTCAGAATGCAGATTAGGTTAATTGGCTACTCTAAATTGGCTGTTGTCACTGTGAGTGGTTGTTTGTATGTGTTAGCCATGTGACAGACTGACAACCTGTCCAGGATAAATGTGGGTCAGCTTAGGCAGAGTGGCTAGGTAATTTAGTTTTACTGTGCAGTGAAAAGTGAACACGTCTCCTAAAAAAGAAAAAAAAAGAAAAACTACAATAGCAAACTTAATCAAAATTGGCTTAACTGACATAACTCAGGAAATGACATGTGCATGAACGCATGCACACCGCTACACAGCCAATCTTCTCTTTCTCCTCCCTCTCAAACCAACTACTCTCCAATCTACTGCAGTCAAGTTGGGCAGAAGTATATTTTCTATTATTTTGTATGTATGTGTATTGTATGTGACATTATAACTTCATCTTACAAACATTATTCATACTATATTGTAGATACTCTAAACTACATCAAATACTATTGGATTCATACTCTCAGGACCATGAATGAGCTTGTGTTATTTGTGAGTATAAAGAATTGAAATCATTTATACAAATCATTGAACACAAATAGTCTCACTTCACGTCTCTTGATCAGTCATTTCAGCTAAGAGATCTTTAAGATAACTGCATTAGTGTCACCTATGAGTTTCAGTATTCATGACCGGACCTTAAGCAGACGGTATAACACCAAAGGTGGTCTTGCACTCAGGGGTGGTGCAAATAAACTCCCTCATGAGAACACAAATGTCCTGGTGCATGTGCAGCAAGGCCAGGTGTGTGAGTCTCTTCTGTATGACTGTGTTGTGCAGCCAGATTTTCTAGTGACAAGGTGCTGGAACATTTTTTTTTATTGATTTGTTTAGTAGCCTAAATGTTTTTGCCTTGCAGTTACAGCCCCCCGCCATTAGGGTGTACTGCAGCCCCCTCAGCATCCCTACCTGCAACATCCTTGGATATTTTCACTCTCAGCGATGTGATGCCTTGTTCTAGGATATGTGATCAGATACAATAAAACAAAAGGTTAAATGCTAATTTAACATGCCAGAATTAAACCGCCAAGACTCGGCCAGAAGTGTCAATACACTTAATGTCATTCTTGCAAGTCATTGTTTAATTTAGCTCTATGCACAGTGTGCAGCAAACTTCAATATTGACTAGAAAATACACAACATGCAATAGCACAACGTGCTGTCATCATAAAAATAAACAGCCTACAGTATATGCCTGTATGTCTTCTTTTTCTGCTTTCCTGTGGAGGGGTCATCCGCGGCATGTTGCGCCTCTTTTACCACATCTCTGCAAATCTGCAAGCAGGGAAGGAGAAAAGTCTTGCTCTGCTGGTTTACTGTGTCATCATGTAGCTTAGACGCTGTGTCTTCTCTGTTTTCACATGAGCACTGACAGTGAAAGTCCATTTATGGTTTTATTGTTGTTGGCACTAATGGCTGCTTTTTTATTTTAGATAATTTATTTGGTCTGTGTGAAGCAGCATAAATCACAATGAGGGGGATACATTTTTGTCCCCACCAGAGATAAACATAATTTAGCGGAAGCAGGGATATATATATATATATATATATATAGGCCGGGGGGTGATCCCCACCATCCCCTCAGCAAATTGCACCCTGCCAGTTCCTAAACACAATAACCCTTTATTATTGCAAACAAAGGCTAAATATCTGCAAGGACGTATTTGCCAGGACATGTCTATCATGCACCAATGCAAGAGTGTATTGATTTGTGTAGATAAGAGAATACATGGCTAATGTCACAACAGTAGTGAAAGATGGACCATAGTAAATGCTCAAACATGTGCTTCACTTAATAAAGAAAATGAAAAGGCAAAGTGCAACGCATGTGGGAAGCTAATTAGCTATAAGTCAGGTTATACATCAAATTTGACCAAACATTCAGGGCAGCACAGCATCGATTTGAAAGAACGTCCAACGTTTAATGTCTTGTGGTCTCCTAGCCTAAGTGTTTCGTCAGCCAGAATTGTGTACTGTAGGCCCCATTCATCGAGCTATCGCTTTTCTTTTTCGACTTTTTCTTGTTGTTGAAACATACAGGAACTCCTCAGCTGCACTCAAACTGAAAACAGTCCTGTCTAAAACAATACAAGGGACTATGTTGGCGGTGGCGTGTTTAAAGTGCCGGTGAGACAATGAAATACAATCCAGCAAGTCCAGTTTGAGTAACAGATTATTGCGTTTAGAGACTGATCTGAAAAGCAAGGCACAGCGGTTTGTAATATTCACAGACGGGATTTTACAGCTCTGCAAAGTTATCACGCTGCAACGCTGTTTACTAGTACGAACATGTGGAACTTGTCTGTGTCTGCAAAACTCTGAAAAAAAGTATGTATGGAACTGCGTATTGAACGTAGAAAGCCTGAATTGGCCTCTACAGTGAAAGCACATTATGTCACTGAGGGAAGAATGAGACAGAAAGTATTAAAATAAAAGCAGAATATTCAGTAAAAAGACTTTGGATTTACTTATTTTAATGAAACAATAAAAGTCAGAGTAAAAACTTCAAAGATTTTGTTTTTTTAACCATATTGGAATTGAAACTGGGAATCAATAAGCAGAATCAGAATCAATAAAACTGAAACAATACCCAGCCTTAGTAACTAATGGATGTTTCTGCTCACTATGTGTAAAACAGCGCTAACCACAGATCATGTTAGCCTCTAACAGAACCGTAGAGAAAAGATGACTCCCCGCCATTGATCCTCCAAATGTGATGGCACCTTAACCAGGGTTGCCTGACTTGCTGTTGTTATTTGGGGACCTGCTGTCATTGGTTGCCATAATAAAGAAGCTCTCTGTCTTTAACAGACTAATTGCCTGATATCAGACAGTGGACCCAGGTCTGGATCCAGGCAAACAGACTAACACAAACAGGAAACATCCATTTACATGGCAGCTACCTCCAGCTAATCCATGACTCCTTCCTTTTTTATACTCCATCTGGATATGATTTAGCTGTAGCGGGGGGAGGCATGCCGCCCCTACTGCACTGAGCCAAGAAATACTTTTCCTATTCGCTTTACTTCCTTGGGCAAATATTAAGGGCCTTTAAGTTTTGAGGGGGAAAAAAGGAGGGCGAGTGAGCTGAGCAATGAAGAATGGGCCTAAGAAAGAGAGTGTGGAAGGCTAGAAAAGAAGGAAAAAATAGAAAATGCTTCAGAAAGCTGTCTTTCATCATTATCTGTAAATGTAGAATGTCAAGCGAGTGACCTTAGCTGCACTTTTGAACGTTCAACATTAGACAGTTGTTGAAATGTTGAATGAACTAAGATTGTTGCTGTGGAAAAACTGTTTATGACTGTAAGCTGGATACTGCTAAGTTTTCTGGGAGAAAGGTGAGGAGAGCAGAGGACAAGAACAAAAAAACTGAGAGGAGAAAAGATGGGGGGAAAAAAGAAGAAATCTGGAAGGAAAGTAAAGGAAAGCATCTGGTTGTGATTTGTATGGAGAGGTATCTCCTCTGCTTCTCTCCCACAGTATTGTGCTTTTCTCTGACAGACTGACAGAGCTGCAGGAGGTGAGCACTGCCAGGAAAAATAAAAGTACAGGCAGCGTGTTTGAGAGTAGAGGCTGAGAAGGAGGAGGGGGAGGAGAGGGGTTGGGGTTTGGGGTGACGGTGGTGGTGGGTTACCATGAACAAAGGCAGTCAGTCAGGCCAGCTGCAGAGGGCTAGAGTAACATATAGGGTGAACAGGCCCTAAAATAAACACAGGAATCAGAGATGGATGTCTGGCTGGCTCGCACTGAGACCTACATCTGGAGGTCTAACTAGTTTCTACCATTAGACATCATTACTGCTACTCCTCCTTTTTGCTCCGCACGCTGAAAGCTCCACAGTTAGGGACAAACAACAACATCAAATTGAGTCTCTCCGTCTCTCCAGCTGTTACATTCTGATGATATTTTTGCTCGTTAGTGACATGTTTTAACCCTGCTCATTAGCCGGAGAAGAGCCCTGGCGTATGAGAGTAAATGCAGCGGCTGCCTGATTTAAGAGGAGTTTCCTACGCAGGCCAATTTGGATTCCGTTTGACCTCACTGCTATTGTATTGAGATACTGACATTATTCATGTTATCATTAGAGGCAGATACACTTACCATATCAGGATCAGAATCAGGTTTATTGCCAATTAGGTTTGCCTGAGAAAGAAAGGATTTAAAATAAAAGATATATAAAATAGAATGAGAATAGCTGCAACAGGTTTGAATTTTAAATTGACGAGAATGAAATGAAATGAACAAAATACTGACCAGGAATGTTCAAATGTATATAGCATAAACAGTATATGCAGTATGCAATTTTGAATTCGACCATGGGGCTTCAAATGGTCCTAACATGAAACACACAAAATCCAAAATGGCTGACTTACTGTCCAGTGAAAAATTGTATATGTATATGTCCATAATGATGGGAGCAATGATCCCATCGAAACTCATAAACATACAAACAACTTTATCCCTACATGGGCCTGTGTTTAGGGGTGTTGCAAAAGTGCCAGGGGCCCTCGTAATAATCGCTACAAAAACAACAGGTTCCTCGCACTTTCGCTGGAACTTTTATGCTCAGGCCCTCATAATGTGTTAATGTAATGCACCACGTTAGATCGCAGATGTACAAATATAAGATTATGCGATTTTACGGTAATGTAAAATGTAATGTCCATGGGTGGGATAAAGTCTGTGTCAGTCACAGTCACAAACTGTTCTTGTGGCATGAGGTTTTGGTCTTGACAGACCTCAGCTTCTTGCCGGAGGGTAGCGTTTCCGTAGTTTATGTCTGGGGTGGGAGGGGTCGGCCATGATCTTACTCTGTTCTGGAGGGATGGCAGGTTGCAGCCGATCCCCTTCTCAGCACAGTGGATAATACGCCTTGTCTGCCCTTGTCCTTGGCAGTAGCAGCAGTGTACCATGATGGTAATGGAGGAGGTGAGGGTGGACTCAATAATGACAGTGTAGAAATGTACCATCATTGACTTTGGCATCCTCTTCTGAAGCTTCACGGTGAAGCTGCTGATGTTCTGCTCCCACTTGAGGTCCTGGGTGATGATGGTTCCCAGGAAGCAGAAGGACTCCACAGTGTCGACTGGGGAGTCACACACGGTGATGGTGGTGGGTGGAGCTGGGCTGTCTGGTTCTGAAACCCACAACCATCTCCACTGGCTTCAGAGCTTTGAGCTCCAAGTGGTTTTGTCTATACTAAGTGGTTTTATCTGCAAGTTTAATTCAATTCAGTTTTATTTATATAGCACCAAATCACAATAAAAGTCATCTCAGGGCATTTTTCACATAGAGCAGGTCAAGACTGTACTCAATTTAATTTACAGAGACCAAAACAATTCCCCCATGAGCAGCACTTGGTGACAGCAGCAAGGAAAAACCCAGAAGCCTCAAGCAGAACTACTCTAGGTGGGCGGATATCTGCCTTGACTTGTTGTGTTAAGATATAAATGTGATATACAGGTAACTGATGTGTTGTACACCTCTGAGTTAGCAAAGGCTTTACCCACTAGAGATGTGACAGCATCAAATCTTCTTTCTGCCATTATTGTGGCCAAAATAGTTCCCATATCATCACAATAATGCATCAAACTTACTTTAAACCACATTTGCCTTGGATTTATCAAACTGAACATATTGAGCAGTGAACTGTCTGAAGAATTCACTTGAAACAAAACGTCATAAATATGAGCAGGTTGGTTGTTTAAAGTTTAGAACAGTTACAGTACAGACTTTAAATTACATTACATAGCAGCATAGTGTCTGTTAATTGTGTACATCTGTTCATGTTTTCACTCAAGTGTTGCCAGACAAACAAGGATCCTGACTGGCTTTAGGTCCTGCTGTGGTCATTCTGTGTTTGACTGGCAGAGGTTCTTCCTTGTGGCTAATCAGATTAAAACTACTAATGAGAGCAGGAGCACTGTGCTGTGTTGACAGGACCCTCTGAAAAGGCAGAAACAATGGTCTTTCCATTACTATCATTCATGTGAAATGGTCAGCACCATCAGTATGTTTCAACACAGTATAAAGTGACATGGACCATGAAACATGGTAAATATTGTATCTGCTAAACATCAGGTATAATATTTACCATGTTTGCCATTTTAGTTTAACATGTTAGCATGCTAACATTTGCTAATTAACACTAAAAATAAGTACAAGTACAGCTGAGGCTGATGGGAAAGTCATTAGCTTTTATGTATTTGGTCATAAACCAAAGTACTGGACAAATTAAAATGTTGAACTGATGATGGCATCAGATGGAAAGTCGGAGGATTACTAAGTTATTACAATTTATCATAAAGGTAACATGAATGTTTGCACATAACTCCATGACAATCCATCTAATAGTTGTTCATTGTGGTCAACAGTGGTGGTCTTACACTGACAAGAGCCAAGGCATTGTAGGAATTGAAAAATGCCAAAATCTGGATAAGGATCAGTTGCCTCCAGTGCTGTGGGCTGAAATGACCAGTTAAAAAAAATAAAACAACTAAAAAATGCCTTTAAAGAACTTTCCAGTGGTTCACTGGTTCTAGCTTTCAATATGAGTCCAATTTGCTAATATGAATCGGCATCCTAGCTTCTAAACCTACTTATCTCTGCCAAGGATTACTGTAGGCTCATGGATTTATCATTCATCTAGAAATTCATATATTTTCTATATCAAAATATTCCTCAGTAATTCACAGTGGGTCTGAAGCCAAGCTTTTTGTAAAATAACTGATAAATGAATTAGTCATAATTTATGTTTGCATACTGATTAAATAAACAGGATACACCATATTAATTACTGAGCTTTAGAGGTGTTTGGTAGATAGAAGCAGACTAGATCTTTCTCCCTGCTTCCAGTCTTTATGCTAAGATGAGTTAAGCACAGCATGACTCCAGCTCCTTACTTACCACACATGCATGAGATTTAGATCCATTTTCTTATCTCGCTCTCATTAAGAAAGTGAATAAGCATATTTTCCAGGTTGAATTGTACCTTTGAATAAACCCCCTGCAGATATATTATGATGATATGGTGTAATGGGAAAGTGAAAATCATAACTTTTAAGTCAGTGAAATTTAGATATACTAACTAAAAGGTGCATTACCACATACACAATCATCTGTGATCATTTCACTCACAGCAGTAAACCGGCCATGCATTGTTCTGAGCCGCAGACATGTACACTACGATGTCCCTCATACACTGACACTATCCCTGTTTTTCCACTTCCTCCCTCCCTCCAAACCTCCATCCTCCCCCTCATCTGTCTCACCACCCAGTCATTTAATGGTGAAAGGATGTATTTAGTAGACAAGGTCCTTGCAGGCACACAGATTAGTTTTTCTTCTACCTCATGTTATCTTTTTTATGGTTACGGTGTAATGAAGGAAATAGGCTTTCTCTCCTGCTGACATGCACAGTGGCTTCCAGAATTTACAGCTTACAATACTGAGGACATATTTTGACTGCTGCGGAAAGTAGAAGGTCTTGCAGTTTCAGCCTGGAGCTCTTCTGCTCAAGCTGACATTTCAGTTGTTTTCACGAAAATCATTTACCTCATATTCGTTTCATTTTGAAACTAAATGTAGCCTGAATCATATCATCATCCCAAACCTGTGGTCATTTAAAACAAACACTTGAACATCCGTGCACACAAACACACACACACACGTTAGCTTTCACTCACAGCACCACACATTTTATAGCATCTGACAGCTGCGTACTTGTCGATTAAGGAGATGTTCAGGATTTTAAAGTCAAAAAACCCATCAAACGTACAGGAAATAGCGGTGGAAAGTCCTCCTGAGGGCTCACAGAGAGAGAGGGGGCCTTGTGTTTTTTAAATGTAGCACAGACTTAGATCATAATAGTGGATTTATCCTGTTAGCTCCATGTGGGCAATTCAAAGCTGAACTGGAGGATAAATGGAATAAAAATATCGCTATCATATTTTAATCTCTTCTTAGCCAGCTTGTTGTGTAAACATGAATAAATGTAAATGGGGTAAATGGCTGTGTTTGAAGTAATTTATTGTACCCCTCTTTAATTATACAAAAGGACTAAAGATGCTAAATGAAAAAGTGAATGTGTAGTTCTCCTTTCACTCTGGATACTTGGCATTTTGCAGTAAGCTTGGACAAATATTGCTATGAATATTAATGCGAAAAGGGCCATCAAAAGCAATATAACAAGAAGAAGCACACTGATGAACAAAAGTATAAGCTGTCAACTAAGAGGAAAAATCCAATATTTTGGGTCACTTTCGATTTAGCGTGTGTAAAAAGTACCAGAATTTTCCTTCAAAAGTTTCTAATTATATTTTACAGTGGTAATAGTTGTGCCAAGAAGTCAGTGTGTAAGCTGTGACGGATCTTTACAGTGGACAGTTTAGAAAACCGTTTCATCATCCAGCTTTTGTTTTAAAAGTATTTTACTCTTGTGAAGCACTTTGTGACCTCACTCTGTGAAAGGTGCTATATTAAATCAGCTTCACTTACTCACCTACTTGTATTGCATCCACATACCAGTTTTACACCAACAGTGGAAAAAGGCACAGTTTGTGTGAGGTGGTGTGTAGAATGAAGAGAGAGCAATACATCTGCATGTAAACAACAGTACCATAATAACAGTTTCCAAACTTCTAATTTTCTAACTTGGAACTTTTACCCAAGTCCTCTTAGGATCACAGAGTAGAGTTGCATAACTCAGACTTGCAGAAAATCAACTTCTCCTACATTCTTCATGAAATAACCCAGCCAATACTGTATTTTCAAGGCCAATACTGATATTAAATTCTGAGAGATTAATAAAAAAAATCTTATAATTTTCTTTTACATAAACAGATAACACATTTTTGATAAGGATCCTGTAAATTTGCGCTATTAAAGAGTTGTGATCATAGAAAACCTTGCCAGTGTTCTCTGATGGGAAAAAGTTATAGACTCTTTTTCTCAACTTCCCCATGTGTTTGGCATTTTAGATGCATTTTTGTACTTAAATATTATATGCCAATGCCAATATATTTACAAAAATCTAATACTGGCCAATATACTGGCTGGCAGATTTATCTGTCTAGCCTATTCTCTACTGTGAAATTGGTGCCATCATAACTTCCACTTCCTATCATTGCCAGACTGCAAATGGACATACAATAAATAAATAAATAAAAATAAAAAAACACAGCTGCCCAGCACAGCTCACCCTTGGAAATAATGGCCTTGCTTTGCACTATGTTATACTTTTGCATTTGGTATGAAACACCTGTAAGTTTGTCTGGTGGTCTGACTGCTTCTCTAGGTTTAAACTTTTTGAGGACAGTCTTATTAAAGCTACAAAGCTACAAAAATAAGATCCAAGCTGCAGACCTTACAGAGATTTCTGGGTATCTACACTATCCAGCCTTGAGAAGATTTTGGCATTGGCCAGTGTCCGTTCTCCTATCAGATGTTGTGAGGCATTTGTTGGTCCACTCTGTAGTTATGCAGTCTACTATAAAGTGTTTGAGAGAGTTTGTGAAAAAGTGTTGTATGTCATGGAGCATTAGCAATCTTCTCTGCTGACTTTGTGACCATGTAGTGTGTTTTGTTAAAGATTGTATTTTCTTTGCATCTCAAGGCAAAGCACATTTCTATGTTTTGGCTTCATTTTGTTTTAAAGAGTGTTTCTCAGGAAAAACTAAAGGCACCTTGGGACAAAAGGAAGGGGAAAATTAGGTGTGTCTGTATTCATAAGAATTTGTATGCCCTACTTCATGTTTGACCCACAGTGACTCTGCGTTTTCTGAATCCTAGCCAGTGGAGTCTAGCGAAAGCCTTCCAGCACATTGGCTGCCAAGAGAAAAATAAATCAAGATTTCAGACCATAAATGAAGCTTTGCATTAATTGAGGCATAACACATGAGTCATGCACTCTGCCACACTAGCTTATGTTGAGCTGACAGGAACAAAGACCAATCAGGACTGCCATTTCCAGCAGGGTGGTCCGTTTAAGATGTCAGCTCCTCATCCATCCCTGGGGTTATACCTGCCACATGAGGCTGCTGGCTGGTTATGCTGGTTGTTGTCTGTTATCATTTCTAACAGTAGAGTCAGTGATTCTGGAGAGAGATTGTTCAATACACTAAATGGGAAACAAAGTAGCTGTGACCGAGCCACACAACACCATTCCAGCCAATCAGCAGGGGGATGTCTCTCATCTCCAGCACCTGTTGAATGGTGGGGAAAGGCTGGCGAAATGCAGCTACTTTTCAATACATTTTAATTACCATCAAGTTCGTGCAAATTTGATGCAATTGCTGGCCAGTGACGCTGTGAATGCAACTTTCACAAGACCAGGTACAAGACCAAAGAGGCCTCCTACTGCTAGACTGCAGATCCAAAATAACACTCCAGAAAGCAATCAAACTTGCCACCAAACCCCAAAAGTGAGGTGGGCTACATCACCATCTATAGCTCCTACCCCCAACTCCCCATGTGGCACAGAGGTGAACAAGATCTTCATATCCATCATAAATAAACTATCTGAACTCGATTTAGATTTGCTTTTATTGATTACATTACACAACAGCCTGGAATTCTCACCAAAGAAAATAGAACAGTGCAACAACTCGTCAGCAACCTCACCACTCAGCTCACCTCTGTCCTATCCAAAAAAAAACAAAGCAATGAAACAGCTCATTCCTGACCTACAGGAATGAGGGACAATCCGAAGAATCAGTCGCACAACTCAAAATACCATCAGAGGCAGCAAATAACACCACATTTCACAGAGTACACTGTTTGAGAGGTAAAAAGAACAACAACAAGCACCCTGGGTCAATAGTGAAATTTGAACATTAAAAACAGAAACAAGTGTAACGCCGAGAAAGGGACAGACTATAGATTCAATCACCACTATTCACAGGAAAAAAAAAACTGCTACCATCAGCTCCAGACAAAAAAAAAAGATTTGTAAGCATGAATTATTTTGAGAGTAAGATTTAGTAATTTATCTACACATGTAATCTGGGAGCAAAATGTAGTAAATAAGAAGCACACATTAAATAATTGTCTTAAGTGTCCTGGAGCAAGATAGTGAACCCCAAATTGCTCCCGATGGCTATGTGTTTGGTGAGTATGTGTGTGTGTGAATGGGTGAGTGAGCATGAGAAACATTGTAAAGCTCTGTAGCACTCCTGATAAAAGTGTGTGTGTGCATTACATGCATAGAGTTTTGCCACTGCCAGGCAGAGAACAGTGACTCTGTAGCAGCTGCAGCTCTGTCAGGTAGACTTCACCTGAGACTACACTGATCATAGACAGGAAGGTCATTTATCACAGCCCCGCAGCTCAGCCGGGCCATTAATCACATGGATATTATTCTTATCTGTTTGAAGACAAAAGAGATGACTTCATCTCCATTATTAATTCTCCGAGGAAGAGTTCTCTTTCCTCCCTCTGGCTGTTTCAGGGTCAATGGAGGACACCTCTGCAGGTACAGACTACTCCGAGAACAACACAGCACTGTCAAGTTGGAGATTCGCCAGCCTCATTAACCACCAGACAAGCCTGCAGCTCATGTAGGGGCATCAATACTGCTATCTGTCAGGGACTACATATCCTCGAGGACTTCTCCTCTTGCTGCTTTTGGTTGCAGTAAAACTGAGTAGACAGCACTACCACTGGGGCATTTACAACAAAGAACACTAACAGAGTCATTCAAATAGTATCGTGTCTAGAATTTATATTTCAATTAAGGTTATTAAAAGAAGCTGCCAGAGTGGTAAAAGTCTACTTGTTTCCAACTTGATGGAACTTTGGGATTTCACCTCCTCTGATGAGACTTATTTTTACATTACATGTTTCATTTAGCAGACGCTTTTCTCCAAAGCGATGTACATATGAGTTTGATACATCACAAGCAAGGATCTAGTCAGGAAACAACAACACCAGTAAGTGCCATAAAGCTTACATTTGGGCCCAATTGGACGTAGATGCCAACAGGCAGTACAACAAGTCAACAATAAGAGTACATAGAAGATTTTTTTTTTTTTTTCTTACTGTCCATTAATGGCATAGACTTAAATGTAAGGAAGGTGGTGGGTTCTTACTTTTTTTAGTCCATAAAGCAACACATAAGGGCATAGAAAATGAGAGAATTTGAGAAATATATAGAGAAAGATGGAGAGAAAGAGATAGAGGGAGGTCTTCAAATGATTTTTGAAGACTGACAGAGACTCTGCCAACACGAGAGCACTGATTTTATGCTCATACTATATAACTATGTGTTACATGACCGAATGACAGATGCAGCATGCTTGGTGAAAGCTACTCGGTCATCAATCACGACACCCAGATTCTAGCAGACTTTGTTGGCGAGAGTGAGGAGTGAGGAGCTGAGCTGGATACTGATGTTGTGCTGAACAGGACTGGCTGTGACCATCTAGAGTTCAGTCTTAGAGAAACTGACTTGAAGGGTTTTGTGCTCTGAAATAAAGACTTAGAGATGTTTACTCTTTTATTTTGTTTATATATCGACCTTTTCACTAGGCAACGTCAACATGTAGACTCCAATTTTGAAATGACAAAGTCCAGTGATGTTTGAACTATGTACTAAATGATGTATACGTGGGGGAATGATTTGTGACATCACAGCTTATTTGGAGCCAATCATCATTCAATATGCATCTTATGGAAAAAGAGTAATGCCTACACACTATGTCCAAAGTCGCAATTTTAAAGGTAAAGTCAATTCTAATCCACAATACACTTTGTCAGGTCAAATGTGAAAATTGTGGCTTTGGAGTAAGTGTCACTCTCTTTTCTGCTGTGCTTTAAAAAAAATAGCATTGCACTTACATTATGTGTGAATACTTGCATCCCTTCAATATGCAACTTACAGGTGTGATATGAAAACTTGAGGCCTCCAGGTCACAAACACTAAATGGCCTTTACAGTGATGTAAGAGACATTTTGTGTCCAGCAGTTAATTTTTTGAAATGAAAAAAAGATTCTTAATGAGGGAGAAGAAGTGGATGTCATTTTAGGATTTTCAAACAAGGTAATTGAACTTTGTTGCGGAAAAATCCTATCAGACAAAAAATATTATTCAAAGCAGAGCATGTTTATGTATATTAACACATGTCTGTAGAGGACCTGTAATGGACTGGCTAATATAAACCTGTTTTTCTAGTTAATGGGTGTTAAAGTTCTTGCAGTTGTATTTACCATTGCACATTGACTTGAAACACTGAGTATTGTATTTGTTTCTGTTCATTCACATCATTTGATTTTTGCTGAAGTCAGCAAAAAATGAGCAGAACATTTGATTTAAATCACTCAGATGACAGATAACATGAACCACAAGCACATTTGCAGCAGTTGTTCTTGTAATAAGTTGGACGTTCAAATGTTTGGTAAAGCATTCCTCGGTTCATTCCTGTGGAAACCTTTTCTTACTGTTAAATAGAAAATGGACAAACAATGTTACATGTATATTTTACTATTGTGAGGAAACTAACTTGTCACATGGCCTTCATATACCACAATGCAAAGCAGGCTTTTTCTTAATTTCTTCTCTTTCGAGTGGCGTGTAAAAGAAGTCCACCCATCCCAACCCCTGCAGGAGTCCACTGTTTATGTTTCTGGGTGAGAGTGGGTGGCAGGTCAGGCTGGGTTCTCCTTTCAAAGTTAAAGACAGGACACTATTCCTGAGGATTTGCCAACAGACCAAAACTTTCTGTGTGTGTGTGTGTGTGTGTCCATGTTTTAATTTGCTGTGTCAGGACTAAAGGATGCAAGGCACAAAGACTGGTTTGTGTTACTGTGCATGGTGTGGGGTGACACATACTTCCATAAAGTTAGCCTGAGGCAGACTGGCCTGATGAATAGTCCATTCTGTAGCCAACATGCAGACAGGGTTGGCATGTACTAGAACCAAATTTAAAGTTATAGTTACAATTTATGACCACTAGGGGGCTGAAAGTCCAAGTGACAGAAACATGGCCCTGATATACTGTTAACTTTATCTACTTTTTATGGCTAAAAAAAACTACCTGTGTTGGAGAAGTTACGTAAAAAATGTTATACACTATGTATTGCTATATATATAGTAATCAGTTAATTACTCATTGCTTTTGTTGTTTCAGTGCTTGTAGTCTGTGGAATGACAATAAAGTTGACTCTAATCTAATCTAATTGTTAGTTTACTTTCATTAGTCAGCCATCAGCTCAGTCAGTGGTGCCCTTCATTAACAGCTTCAAATGCTCCACGTTCACATGTTCAATCCTCTGTGTTTAATATGCCTAGAAGAATAAAAGGAGAGGCTGTGGTTTAACAAGCAGCAGCTGACAGTTTGTACATATTTACTGACCATCAACAGCTAGCTTAACGTTAGCCACGGTGACGTTCTCAGTGAAGCTGAGTTCTTGTTCTCACAGCCTCCAACTCTGAACTAAACCTAAAGCTGAATCCTGATTGTAGCTTTACCAATGGCTAATGTTAGCAAGGTAAGAAGACACGGCATGTAAATAAGACAACTTTGGTGTTGTATTTCTTCTCTTTTGGTGGTGACTAACTGTATCTCCACACCTCCAGCCCCTGCACCAAGCTAGCACATAGAGGACCAGTCTAATCCAATATCAACACTCCATCAAACATCCTATCAACCCTGCATTAAAGCACATAATGCTTCAAAGGATATAATGTTTCAAAGACAAGCTTTTAAATAAATAAAATCCTATTCCACCTCCTGCACCAACAATAAAATCTTCTGAGTAATAAGACAGACAAAATGTTAACCTATTTAATTTCTGTGAATCAAATTCCAAAAATCCAAAATTCATTTAACAGCATGCAGTAAAAAGTAGTTATCTTGTCAGGACTTTTTTGACTATATGCATAAAAGAGGGGCAATCAGCTGATGTGCCAGCTGGTTTTGCCTCTCCTTTTCTTTTAACTTGTTTCTCACATTGACAAAGAACACCTTCATTTTTCTCTTCACTTCACAAGACAGATTGAAATACAGACCTGAGACCCACAGCAGTAAAAGGAAACCCGACCTGATTAGACTGAGTAGCATCTGGACTGGGTCTGACTCAGATCTCTTTTCCTCAGAACCAATTGGACCTGTGAAGACCTCTAAAGTCCACCCCTAAATTACCAAAGTAA